>CM053406.1:24313304-24386591 GCA_028644305.1 Xerus rutilus
GAGAATCAGAAAGGAGGGAAGGAAGGAAGGAAGGAAGGAAGGAAGGAAGGAAGGAAGGAGGGAAGGAAGGAAGGAAGGAAGGAAGGAGGGAAGGAAGGAGGGAAGGAGGGAGGGAGGGAAGGAAGGGAGGAGGGAAGGGAGAGAGGGAGGGAGGGAGGAGGGAAGGAAGGGAGGAGGGGAGGAGGGAAGGGAGGGAGGGAGGGAGAGTAGGTGGGTGACAGGGACAGAGGGAGGGAGGGAGGGGAGAAGGAAGGAATGAGCAAAATGTTCCTCAATTCTGTGCCTGAAAATTCCAATTGTGTAGATCCATATGAGGTCTAGAAAGCTCTTCACAGGGAATTTTCCCAACCAGCTAGGTTTGGGAACCACTATCCAGAAATGTTTCTTAACCTTCTTTCAAGGGATACAGATATGATAAATTCCCATTAGAAACAATAGTGGTCTCAGGTAGAAGGTGAGCAAAAGAAAAAGCCAACAGGATAGTGGTTCTCAACCCTGACTACGCTGAAATCAGCTGAGAAACTAAAATATAAAATAATAATAATAATAAAAAACTCTGATATATGAGTTCCACCCCTAGAAATTCTGATCTAACTGGCCTGGGGTCTGTGTGGGCACTAGAAAGTTCAAATGTTCCCTGCGTGGGGGTATAACCCAGTAATTGAATCATTAATTTAAACCAGTGGTTTTAACACTTAAATTTGCATCAGAATCACCTAGAGGGCTTGTAAGAAACAAATTCAGAAGGTGTAGAGCATTGCTGAAGAATCTGTGTAAAAGACAGCTGTTAGTGGTAAGAACTTATTAAAACACTGTGTCTCTAGCACTAGGGGAAGGTAAAACTCTGTGGCAGGACAAATATGTTAGAGATGAAGAATAGGCAAAGAATTTCATAGGAAAAGTAACACTATTATTTCATGTAATTTAAGTCAGCAAACTGACTTTAAGAAAATAAGTGTTTCCTCCTGCTTCCCAGTAATAAAAATAAAAATGATCCAAGATTGAGTTTTCCACTTGACTCAATCCATCTTTGGAAAGAATTGCACATTTAGTACTTCACAGTTTGAATGCTGCTTTCACATTTTATAAAACTGTTTTTAATTCTCACAAAAACTTTCAACATGGATAGAATGGGTATAATTTCATTTCAGAATGAGAACAGGCTCAAAGACATCATTCAATCTGTGGTTTTGAAGCTAATAAAGAGAAACCCCAAAGCAAACACTCTACTGATATCATGCCCAGTACTTTCTCTACTAAAACATCCTGACATTCACTTTTTCTCTAGCCCTGTACCACACTAGGGAATTTACTGTATAGGTGGGCAGGGCCCCTGGAACTCTTCAGGCAGTTTTGATTAATACCCTAAAAGTTCAAATGGGCCTGGACCAAGTCAGTTTCATACTAACTCTTCCAACTATATAGAAAATGCCATAAGCCAAAGCCTGTGCCAGGACTCCATTAGTCAGACAACTTACATTCAAAACCAATACCCTATGGAAATTATGAGGCAGAATAAATGTGAACTCTCATGGCAAGCAATTTAGGAATTCCTTTCCTCTTCCAAAATTTTTATATGTATTTCTCCAGCTCATCTACTTTACTGCCTTGTTCTAACTTAGGTACCACTCCAATGATCAGCTTGGTCTATAACAACAGATTCCCAATTTTTAGCACATAAAATTATGGGCTAACACATATGAAATCACAGACTTCTTAGTTTATTGTTTGTATCACTTTTGGAGGTGATTTAAAAAACAGAAATTATACAACTAGTCAAACAATTCTGTGAAGAATTAAACTTATTTTCATTTGTTCATTTAAAAATTCACTGAGGTGCTGGGGTTGTGGCTCAGTGGCAGAGTACTTGCCTCACACATGTGAGGCACTGGGTTTAAACCTCAGCACCACATAAAATAAAATAAAAGATATTGTGTCCATCTATAACTAAAAAATATTTTTAAAAAATAAATAAAAATAAAAATTCACTGAATGCTAACACTCATTTATTTGCATTTTGGACTGGAAAGCTGTTTGGGTTTTTGTTTTTGCAATTTGTAATAAAAAAAATAAAGTTTAAAACAGAAGAGTGCTAACTGCCTGCTAAATGAATAATATATGATTTCTTTTGAAACATTACTGAAACAAATGAATCTTAGAACACTCAATCACAAATATCTAGAAACCATACTGTATTTGCAAACTTTCCAGGTTAAATATGATAAAATTCTAGTCTCAGCTTCTCTATCAAAATGAATTAATTATAATATTTCAATTAAAACTTTAATCAGATCAATATTTTAGAGGGGCAGACTCCACTTCATCACAATAAACATTAAGCCCAGGAACTACACAGCATAAAGCCTAGAGTACTTTGACAAATTAAAGGAAACCATTAGGCTGATGGAAGGCTTGCTCTGGAAGTACTTATGGCTGTAATCCACAGAGATGCAGGACGACTTTCTGAGGAATGTTACATCTGAACAAGAGGAGACTGGGCGGGGGCGGGGGTGGGCTCCAATAGGGTTCATTTACTGTTTACTTTTACAAATTGAAGAATCATGAAGTAATTTTTGCAATTCAGTTTCAAGTAAATTTTTGACTAAAAAAGAAACAGAATTGGAAGAACTCTCCTCATGAAATAGTATCAATATCTCAGGGATAAGAATAGTCTCTGTATGTCTGAACTGTAACTAGCACCAAAATGTGGCTATCCGGGGCAAAAGCACATTTCACAAGGTACAGATGAATAATGGTGGTCAGGAGGTTGCATTATAATGTCACACCTAAATACGGAAAAACATTAAACTTATAGCAGCTGCTTGCCTGTGCTTTGGTCATTTATTAGACCACATGAAATAATTAAAGGTCCCATGTTTGCAGCTAAGTGTTTATATCCAAACCCACCAAGGTTGTCAAGTTGTGGAATGCTGCACAGCTTACAATCATCTCCTTTATTTCACAAACATCTCCTCAGCAGAGGATAGACACAGTCTTAGGGATGAGGCCAGAAGGAGACAGATAACAACAAAGATAGAGAAAATAAGACAAAGCAGACCAAATAATTCTGTTTCTTTTCTGGTGCCTGGACATGAAAGCTTGAGGAAAAGAGTCTGCAGAAAGAAGAGGGAGGATGAAGCCAGCACAGAGAAAGGCAGTTTTAGCACCTGCCTTAGGCCCTGCTACACTACTGCCCTTGGTCTCTAAGGGACCCACAGCCTGAGAAACATTTTCCCTTTTCTATCTAACCTAGGTACTTAGGCTAGCATGTGAGCACACACCCACACGCATACCTCGTAAAAGACAAAGTGGAGAAAGATAAGGGTCTGTGCTGACTTTTATTTAAGATGAAGATAAGTTAATAATTATTGCTTTTTATTCTCTGGATGGTTTCACTCCATGAAGGTGAATCCCTATTCCAGACTGTAGTTCCAGGACAGACCTCAAGGGTGAACTCTTTACCCCTGAGTTCTCAGGGAACAGAGTAAACTACAACTAGTTGACTGGCAGTACCCACTTGACCTAAATAAATAGGCTTACCATGTGTGCAAATAACTAGAAGAAGGAAAGACCACAGTTTTCTGCTCTGTCACCTTTTTCTTTAAAACTATAATTGCACAGATTAGGTTTACAACAAAACAGCAGTTTCCTGTAAGACTCTTTCAATTCTTCACTTCAGAGGCAATCACTTTAAATTCTTTTAGTTGCTTCTGATATTTTCCTCTACATTTCTAAATAATATGCTCACTCATTTATTGAGTTTCTTCATTTTCAGATATTATCTTTTGACTTCCTACTATGGGAAATGAGGCAAAACAACATCTACTTAAGCAAATACAAATATATACAACAAAATTCACTCAGTTGCCTTATTAAACCTACACAACAGAATTTCTAAAAAAATTATAATGCAAATTAACTGACAAAATCCATAAATTTTCTGTTGGAACTAATCAGCACAATTCAAAGTTCAAAGCAATGACTTATATGGCATTAAGCTAAGGCTTAGCATTCCTCACTCCTTTTACAGCTATCTATTTATTCATGTACTTGCATTAGGTTATGAATTAGACATGGATTTAGTTCAATTCTTAAAGAAAAAAGTTAATACTAAAAATCTTGGAAAATGTTCTGCAGTTATAAATCAAGCTATTTAAAATCAAAAGCCTTACATATTCCTTTCTATAATGTATATTCTTTCATTTTATAAGAAATTCTGATTTTCCACTTGGATTTAACTTATAAAATTACACTTCATGAAAAGATTTTTGAGTATGACAATAATTGACAAAAGAATTTATTTTGGGACACATTAAAAAACTAACATAACAAACTTGTAGGAGTTGTTGCTTCACACATACAAACATCTTAACCCATGGATATAGGAAGCTCAAAGAGATTATTCAGTATACTAAATATCACAAATGACTGTAGGAAAAAAATGCCTCTGAACTTTAGCTAACTATCAGGATATTGATATGATGGTTCCAAGTTAAATGGTATAATTCTCAATCTAGCCAATAGTTACTCAAACACAATAGAACAGCAAGATTTGCTCTTGGAAAATATTCTCTTTTTTTGGTACTAGGGATTAAACACAGAGGGGCTTACTATCACTGAGCCACATTCCCAGCCAATTTTTAATTTTTATTTTGACATGGGGTCTTGCTAAGTTGCTGAGGCTGGTCTTGAACTTGCAATCCTGCTGCCTCAGCCTCCTGAGTCACTGGAATTATAGGCATGTGCCACTGCACTCAGCTTCCTTGGAAAATATTTTCGCACCCAAACGACTTTTCATAAATTCAGTTTTATTAATGACTACTCAAAACATAACTATAGTGAAAACCCTATTAAAATATAATTATTTGTATTTTAGTATATTTAATACTAAATATATGTTACATACTAAAATGTATTTAGTACTAAAATATCTTTATAAGAATTAAACAAACATAGAAATGCAAATATTCTTTTTAAAAAGGAAAACAAAGACAACTACATTGCAATGCTTTCCTAATATCAGTGGTGAAGTCTGATAAACCTCTGATGCAAAGTAAAAAATGTGCTAGGGTTACAGAGACATTTATATCTAAGATATCTGAAAGGATAGAACATTAAACGAATCTTTGATCACTTTAAGAACTGAATTGTACTTCCTGCAAATGTTAACAATTAGCATCTATCATTAGCCTCAAGATATCTTGTGGTTTGATGAAAAATGTACCAGAATTAAAAACAACTGTCTTAAAAGATGAATCATTTGAAGATGCATAGGAGCTCATATTCGACCACATTTCTTATCTATTTACTTTGGCTGACCTTTTTTTGTGGGTAAGGGGAACTAGGTAAAGTTGAAATGAAAGGTTTGTGAGACAGAGTACATATTCAGCTATACTATCTGTTTACTTTGGCTGACCTTTTTTTTATGGGGAAGGGGAAGAAAGAGAAGTAGCTGCCCATGGAAATCTCTGTGCTAATAAACATAAGGATCAAAAAAGCCCATCAACCACACCAAAGCTAAAACACTGACTATATAAAGGCAGATCCCTTGAGAGTAACTGTGACAAAGATAAAAGGCATTTGAATGGATGCTTTGTTAAGATTCCACATTAGCTATAATCCAATTGAGGGTCATTTTCCCAATTATAAGAACATTATTTTATTCTAAATCAAATATTAAACATCACACTATTAGAAGGCATTAGTAAGAAACATATTTAATGTCTTATTTTGCATGAGTAAAGTTTACTTTTTTCTCAAATGTTTTTATTTTGAAAATTATCAATCCACACAAAAATTCAGAGTAATACAATGAACACCATATGCCCTTCATCTAGTTCACAAATTGTTAAAATTTTGCCACACTTGTTTTATCTTCTCTCTCTACAAATATACCTACAAAATAATATTTCTGCTAAACCATTTCAAAATAAATTGCAGACATTGTGTCTTGAGTTATCACTTTTATTACTATGATTTTGCTATTTTTAAGCAATTTTGATGAAAACATAAGAACATATTTATAGTGATTTGGTACTAAGTACAAATTTTGAAATATATACATATATATGTATATACATATATGTATATATATATGAATGAAAATGATAAGGAAACTAAAATTTATTGAGTGCCTAATATGGGCCAGGCACTATGAAAACAATTTCCACATATTGATACTTAAATCTCATAATAATATATTTTATGATAGAGAAAACAAGACTTAGAGAGGTTAATTGGCTTTATAGGAGATTAAATATAACTAAATTAAATAAAGTTATATATTCAATAACGAAATATTTGTTATCTATAAATGTAAAATATAGATGGTAATGGAAAATCTAGGATCTTAAATTTTTCAATTACACATGCTGCCTCCCTAAGAATTAAAAAACACGCACATAATATACAGTAATTTAGACGAAAGACTTAAATTGAAATGTAGTAGTCACTTGATTATGGATTTGCATAAAAATGCCCCATACACTTTCAACTCTTTGTAGTGTTACCATTGTTCTGGTTCCTGCTGCACCTATTCACAAGGTTTGCTTCCCTATCTCATCTTCCACAGTACAATACAAAGTCCTATTCACAAAGCTCTTCAGTGGCTTTAAGCAATATAATTGTCTTATTAATGTAATGTTAGATAAGGCATGAATGATTAATACCTCAAACTCTCCCTGAGGTACTTACCTTTTAAAATAGGAAAGTTATTATTACTACTAGTATTCTCATTTAAAACATCTGCTATTTTTTGAGCACTAATTATGTGCCAAGAACAGTTATAAATACTATTTTGTTTTATCCTCTGAACATCCCACAATGCAATTTTCTATATTTCATGGCTAATATACTGAGGAGGCCTTTCACAAGTCTTATTGACCCAAAGGCCCATATGCTCGTCATACTAGAAAATAGATGTCTAACCCAGAAACATTCCCAAATTTTCCCAAAGAGCAGGAGATAGAGGAACTGCTATTAGGGTCCTCTCTTACCCCTGCAAGAGGTTAGTGTCTATTCTTTACACTTGAATAAATCCTATTCCTTTCACTCTTGGGCGGGGGGGGGGGGGGGAGCAAGGGCATGTGGAGAGATAGGGCTGATCCAAGATAACTTTCTACTCCCATTTTGTATTTCTCTTCTAGCCCTAAGGATAGAGGACAAGAAAAGACCAGATGGAGGCTGATTGCTTTTGCTTCTATAAAATATAAATGATTACTTCTCCACTGAAGACTAGAGCTGACATGGGCCTCAAGCCCTAAGAGATGATCTTCTGTCACCAGCCAGTCTGCCATTACTATTGACAACAGAACAAACCTTTATATACAGCACTTTCTAAGTGCCAGCATTTGTATATGGTAACTCATTGAATCATCACAAGAATCCTGTGTTGTATGTACCATTATCTCCATTTTACAGATAAGGAAACTGAGCCATACAGTTTTAAAATAACTTGTTCAACTTTATATAGCTAATAGAAGACAGTCTGGCTCCACAGTCTGTGAAACCTAGGAATACGCCAACATATAATTAATCATTCCCTTAAACATACTTTTATTTCTCCCCAAGCCTTCATTTTCATCATTTCCTCAACAATATATTCCAATTTTTCTATTACAATGGCTAACAGATAATATTCAACAAATATGCATTAATTTTATGGCAGAGCATAGCTGTACAACTTTTAAACAACTGAAAAGTAGTTTAACAGTTGAAACATTAATATTGAGGGTGTAGGCAGACACTCATATCATGCAAACTGTGGATGAGTACAATTTGATTATTACTGAAATTAAGTTCTTTTCATATTTTTCTTGTCAAAAAAATTTATTAGTCTAAAAAAATTAAGTGCTTGGTTTAGACTATTCCTACCAAAGACCACAGATAAAAAATATTTTAAAGGTTAGAATATGTATAAAAGTCTCACAAACCTGAAGAATGTTAACTCTGAGGCTAAACTGATCATTTTATCTTTATCAGTGTATGAAAGTTATTAAAGAAGCATTTGCTACAATGTAGAACAGAGAAAATCTTCTTCCTAATGAAAAAAACAACTTGTTTGTTTGTAACACATACTAGGCTTGCTGATTTTGGTCTTAAAATCTACTTGGTATGAAACGAAAAACATATACTCAAAATTCAAATCATGCTTATACAGGGTTGGTACAGTAAATGTGGCCTGGCAGGAATAAGAAGTAACCTAATCAAGAGTGTATCAGGAGAAAGAGATTATGCTAAAATCTATGATGATAAAACTCACAAGAATATGGAGAAATTACTAAGAAACATTTTAGATTTAGTGTTACCTTGGGTGAAGTTTAGAAAGAACTATGATATGCAGATACTCCTCAACTTAGGATGAGGTTACATTCTAATAAACCCATTGTGAAGTGAAAATGGAAGTTAAAAACACATTTACTATACTCTACCCAACATCCTAGCTTAGCAATAGCACACTGTAGAGTACCCACTGCTTCTCCTCATGATGGTGGGGTGACTGGGAGTTGCAGCTCTGCAGCTGCCCAGCATGGAAAGAAAGCACTGTACTGCACTTTGCTAGCCTGGGAAAAGATCAAACTTCAAAATTCTAAGTATGATTTTGGCCAAACGAGCATCACTTTCATATTACAGTAAAGTAAAAAAATCTCAAGTAGAACCAGCATAATTCAGGGATCATCTGTATTGTCATAAAATATATTTCTCATTAGCTGAAGAGAGTTCTGCTATTTTTCATAAAAATGAGTATTTATGTCACCTATACCAAACTAAACAATTTAAAATATGAGATTAAATATTAGTTTTTAGATCTTCATCACATATTCAGTGAAACATAATGAGCTACTATATAAGTAAAGGATACAATACATACACTCATCATCTATCATCGGTTTTGATATAACACCTACCATGTGAACTATTTTTAAATGAAATTTTAAACAAAATATAACCACAGGCAATTCAATGTGAACTATATTTGTAATACAAAGATTAGCGACCCAAAATCTAGATGTAATATCTGTATAATTATCAGTGCTAAAAATTAAACCATTTACTGCTGGTCTTACATCTTAAATCTTTTTTCTTTCTGTTAAAATGATTTTTCTGGCACTAAAATATCATCAATCCAATCAGATTTAAAATTCTTCAGAGGATAAATGTAACTCGCATCACATGGGCAAAAAATCTACCAAATGTACCTTTTCTGACCTTTCCAATCAATGGTCACCAAACACAAATAAAAAGAGACTAGATTCACACAAGTCATTAGTACGATTAGTCTTACTGTCTACATACATTGAATTACAAATATATATACACACACATAAAACATATTCAAAATTAAAGATTTTCAAATGATTTTGTTTTTCTTTTTATTTTCTTGTTTAAAAGAAAGTCTTTGATAATCCTATATTGGAATAATCACTACTGGCCACTAATATATGAGCCAAAAGCTCTTAAAAGAAGTCACAGCTAGAAAAGTACTATTACTTAGAATGGATATGTGAAAAGGCCTTAAGCTAAAGGTAGATCATCAAGTTCTAGGGGAAGGAAATTCCATGACAAAGCACAGGAAAGATCAGAGGAGAATAAGAAAAGAAAACGATGAAATTCCTGGAACAGGAAGTTTCCAGGAAGATTTGATCTACAATGTAAAATGCAGCAGCAAGGTCCTAAAGTGCTGACAAATGAACTGGATTTAGTATTACAAAGTCACTCATGAGCAATTTCAGTAAGGAAGTTAGAGCTAAAGCCAGTATGGGGTTGGGTGTAAATACAGACATAGTATTAACTGTCTAAACCCATAAGCTTTCAAAGGTCTAAGACCCCAGAGCTG
This sequence comes from Xerus rutilus, assembly GCA_028644305.1. NCBI lineage: Eukaryota > Metazoa > Chordata > Mammalia > Rodentia > Sciuridae > Xerus > Xerus rutilus. Next base: position 24,323,140 of record CM053406.1, read on the forward strand.
AAAATTAAAAATAATTTCTTAAACTGTTTAATATTAACAATTTAACATCACTAACTGATAAATTTGGTTTTCAGAAATATTTCTTTTTTTTTTAAAACAATTTCTACAGTGGATTTTTTTACTTCAGAAGAATTCCTGAGTGTGCACGATGATTGCCAAGAACTCATAATCAATCATTAGAGGATAGTCTGACAAAACACTTCAAAAGCAAAAGCTTAAAAACCTTTTCAATTTAACTAACGCTGTCTAATCAGTGAGGCAGATCCATTTTATAGGTTCAAATGATATAAAGTAAGACCTACAAAGTAGACAACTCTGGGATGATAAAGGCCCTGCAACAGCCCTGCTGAATGGAAGCTTAACAGGACATTAAAAGCTGGTTAAGAAGGCAAGAGAAGTGTAAGACAGAAGGAAGATACAGGACCAGTGGAGAAGCTGTACCCTGAAGAAGTCAAGAGAGTCACAGAGTAACGATAAGAAGGAGGGATAAGAGGTAACTTTGTAGAAATGCAGTTCTGAATGCAATAGGAGTGTAAAGGATTAAGAGCACCTGTGTCCAGGGATCCCAAACATGAGGGTAGGAGTAGAAAGATACAGATATAGATAAATTTGCAGATTTGATTGGAAATTGAGATTTGTGCTCAAGCCTACAATTTTTTTTTAAAGAAGTAAGGGATAAAATCTTTTGCTAAAAGTTCAGAGCATAGCTTGAAGGTAGCTTCAAGGCAAAGGTTGGGAATAGTAATTAAGAATTATCACAGTATTTTAAAGCATGACCTCTTATATAATTCTTGCAATCACTTTGTGAGCTTATGGGGATAGATATTACTCATTTCCATATAATATATGAAGAAACTCAGAAAAAGTTATACACATATTAACATTTTGAAAGGACTTTTTCAACTAAACATTAAAGATCTCTTATTATTTAACTATAGTCTCAATTTTTCCACGCTTACAAATAAAACTCTGGCACCTCTGACTTAGAACCATGACCCTCTCCCAGGAGTACTAAACATCTTTCTCCCAATCTCTAGTCTTGCTCAGAGTTCAGGAAAAACATACATCTTAAAAGCAAAGAGCAAAGCAAAAATGTGAGGCAAAAATTGTGATGATTTATGAGTATATTGGTACCTGTAAGATTTTAGAACATTGTAGTTCACATCCAGTTGTACCAAATATTCCCGGGAAAATTTATATCTGCAAAAGTAAAGTATTTCCTAACTGGGTATTTAGGAATATTTAAGTACCTAAATGAAACAGTGGTCAGTGGGATTAAGATCATAGTGACAATTACAAAAAGTAATTGTCATGGATTAAGATCACAGTGACAATTACAAAAAGTAAAAAGTCTCCCTTTTATTCAAAAACAAATCACTAAAGGGGATTTAAGATGTCCCTTGATTGACAGGGCTCCCAAATCAGAAAGACCCAATTGAAACTGTTAAGGATACTAAAAGTGAGATCATCAAAAGATCAGTACCCCACCTCAAATTGGTTAAGGGTTCTATGATCAGTTTCAGATACCTTGAAATGCAAGAACTGGATTCTCCTATATGGAAATCCCTTTTGATCCTACTCTGACATTATGTGAGAGAGAAGATTTTAAGTTCCCTCTTTACCCTGTTTAGCCTATATATTCCCAGTCATCCTCTCCTTCTACAGTTTCTGTGACATATGGCATACTGTTGTTCCCTTCTGTTTCTGGTGAGTTGTTCCCTTCCTCCCTCCAACATTAATTCCCTCCTAAAGATAAAATCCTTTTGCTCTGCTTTCTTTATACTTTTTTCCATTTAGTATATTCATTTTCATGGAATGAATGATCAGCCTTCAGATTCCCAGCCTAGGATCTAGCTTCATAGTTCCAGTTTGGAAATGTTTGGGGTAGACAGAGAACAACTGACAAATTTTCTTCCTGTCATGTTGCCATTCTTTGGCTCCCAAGCTGAAAACTCTATAACACCCCTCACTATTCTATACAGACTATTTAAAAACAAAACAAAACCTGGCTACAGTATGATTTCAATCGAGAAGTGGGAGCATCAGTGTGATTACATTTCCCAGTTTGTCTGTATCCTTGTATTGCATCAGTCAAGAAAACCAAGTTAGGGCATGTAATTTCTCTCAAGGCATTGTTATAATCTGTTCTATTAGAAGTACATTTTACCTGTTAAACAGATTCTACCTCATCAAATACTGACTCAGAAGTAAAGAGAGAAGAGATCTGGGTAGCTGAAGCAATGAAGCCAATATAAATTTAAAACTCTTTGTCCTCACAAAAACCAATACAGAACAACAAATAAAACTACATAGAACACAAGTGTTCAACACACCTAAACTTCAAATTACTTATAATAAGAAATAGAAATACAATCCCACTGAGCTGTTTCCCACGTTCTAGCTGTAAGCCTTTGTGGACAGCAAAGGCAGTCTAGGGAAGGAACAGAACAGAGAAAGCAAAGAGGAGCCAGAATCAGGGCTAACAGTGATCTGAAATCACTACTAGAAAGAAAAGGCTATCCCATGAATGAAAATACTGAAAAAAGATAATCTAGACTGGAGTACAGATTTAAAAGTAGAGAGAACAGAAAGAGGTAAGATTAAAAAGTTAATAGTTAAAGGAAAAGGAAGATTAAAAGGCAAGAAGGGTACAAATTATTAGTAAAATAAATACATAATCTTTCAGAAAAGTGGCAAAGTAGCTTTCCCAATGAAATGTACTAAAAAACCACTGTACCTTACAGTGAAGTCATAGGAACAAGAGGCCAGCACTGAAGCATGAAATGGTGAAAACTAAAACAAAACAAACACAAAGGTTAGTTGTAATTATAATAGGCTGGATCCTATGGTCATTCCATTGCAATAAATTTAAGTTTATTCAGGGCTGTCACTTAAAATTATGCTTTCCTGAACCTCATATGCTTAAATTTGAGGGAAAAATCTTTTGGTCTTTTAAGTTTTCATTTACAGGAAAAACATTTACTTCTACGTTCTCCAAAAAAAGCCATCCCTTGAGTTTTAGCACTTATTTAGAGTGTTACCAAAATGTTGCTATTCTAGGAAAGTTAAATATAAATTCTTATTGGCTATCCAAACATGATTCTACAAATATGAGAGTATGTGATAGTATGTTTATAAGCAATAACTATAGAATTTACCAACTTTATGAATACATATTGTTGCTATAATCAAGTATCAAAATAAATATTTAAATATTAAATAAAAACACCTTTAAAATAATTTTTATGTTATTCATATCACATAGCTAATGAAAAATGTTATCAAGGACACAAATTGCAAATTTAAAGGCAAACAGAACCTTCAATATAAGTAATAAACATAGTAATATAGACTGCCCTTTGCAATTATACTTGTTCAGTGTTTATCTTACTGGCACTTTGTTTATTTACTTACTTATTTTTGTGGTGCTGGGGATTGAACCCAGGACCTCTAGCATACTAGGCAAGTACTCTACCACAGAGTTACACCCCAGCCTTATAAGCACTTTAGTAGTTATATACATATATAACTACATTTGAATAGTACTTTACAATTTACAAAGCCCTTTCACTACATTACCCTATTTCATTCTCAGAACCACTCTGAAATATACATAAAAAATATTTTCAACTACTAAAACCTAGTGCTGTGGGTATGGTTTAGCAGTAGAGTACTTGCCTACCAAGGCCCTAGATTTGATCCCTAGCACCAAAAAATCTACTAAAACCTATCCACACAAGACTACCATTAAAAAATAAAGCAAGTCAGACATGATGCAACATGCCTGAAATCCTAGCTACTCAGAAGGTTAATACAGGAAAATTGCCAAGTTTGAGGCCAGCCTGGGCAAATTAGCAGGACCCCAAACAGAGTGTCAAAATGGAGTAAAGATGGATGGGAATGTAGTTCAGTGATACAGTGCTTGCCTAGCATCCTGAGTTCAATCCCCAGTATTGAAAAAATGAAGAAAAGATAATTAGAAAAAATAAAGCAAAGCAGGGACTATGCCTCATATGTTGCACGAAAGCCAATAAAATTTAGGGGCTGTGGGTATAGCTCAGTTGGTAGAGTGCTTGCTTAGCATGCATAAGACCCTGGGTTCTATCCCCAGCACCACCAAAGAGAAAAAAGAAAAAGAAAAAAAGGAAGCGAGCTAATAAAATTTAAAATATTAACTTAATGAAAATTTGAAATTTAAAAAATAGGAATTTATAGTTTTCTTATTGAAAACATCAATAAGGTAAGTTTCTTGCCCTGAATGTAAAAACATAAAAGACTTAAAATTAGGAGATATCACTTAAGATGTTGTCCACAATAACTTAGGAGAACTTGCCTAAACAAAATGCTGGGAAACTAACTTAGGTTACCTCATAACACAGATGAATTTCTTGGGAGCAGCACAAAAGAAGTTACCTCATCCTTTGCTGTTTGCAGAACAGAAAATTTTTTATATCCCACACATCTGTGAACATTCATATGTTATCATAATAGAAAAAGGCAAAAATTAACCATCTCTCTATACCATTTCAACAAAGTAAAGAAACTTGCCCACTGGATGGAAAATTATGAAGAATATAATACTAAAAGTAAACTATTATAGTAAAAAATGTTAAAAGGAATAGTATTGGGGATGACTAAGGAAAACATTTATATTTAATCTTAAGTACTGAATGTCTACATTGTTCTAACTCATTCAATAATTGTTCACAAATCTGACCTAATTTTAGCTTTCAATATTCATTATTGTTATGGTTTGGATGTGAGGTGTCCCCCAAAAGCTCACATGTAAGACAATGTAAGAAGGTTCAGAGTAGAAATGATTGGGTTATAGGAGTTTTTGACCCAATCAGTGAATTAATCCCCTAATAGGGATTAACTGAGTGGTAACTGAAGTGGTAGTGTGTGGTGGAGGAGAAGGAAATTGGGGTGTGGCTTTGGGGTGTATATTTGTACCTGGTGAGTGGAGTCTCTCCCCATGCTTCCTGACCATGTGAGCTCCTTCCCTCTGCCATACTCTTCTGCCATGATGGAGCTGGCTAAGTATGGACAGAGACCTCTGAAACTGTGAGCCCTTAAATAAACTTTTCCTCCTCTGCAACTGTTCTGGTTAAGTCTTTAAGTTATAGCAGCAGAAAAAGCTGACAAATAATTATCATTAATTGGGTTAACAAAAATACTTTAAAAAGCATCAACAACTCCCACTCCTAAACACCAAAACCTTCTTTTACATATGCTTCACTGATTCTATTTAAATTTTTGTTCTACATATAAAAGGGACAAGATAAAAACTTACTTTCACCCTCCTAATAGCATAGGTGTGACCAAGAAGTTCAAACACTGGTTGTCGTACATTCCTTAGGTCCCAGCCTCTCAAACTACAATCTACTGCTCCAGTCACCAGCAAATTCTAAAAACAATTCAGAGCAAAGTAAATTATGACATCTTTGCAATTAAGCAGTACTAAAGCATCCCATTAGGAACAATATCTGCTTTTTTGTAATTATTTATTTCATCTCAGGAGTCATTCTTGAAAAGTTGTAGAACAAGTACAGAAAGGGATCAAAACACATTATGTGGCAAAAAAATTAACCTAACTTGAGAGGAAAGAAACTTAAACTACTTTATGTTCAGGATGGAATATTATACACAAAGAAAAAAGCAGAGTTTCAAATAGCACTTTAAATTTTTCCAATTTACCTTTAGTAGTAGTAATAAATACATAATAGATTAAAATTTATAAGACGAGTAAATCCACTTTTCTCTTCAAAAAGTTTTCAACATGCTCTAAGGTCATAAGAGGCATTCAAAGGCAAGAGACCAGTTAATTTAGGACTCTTTGAAAATGCAAAGGGTACAAATTAAATTTTTATGTTTTTCTGAATATAAATCTATCTCTGTTCCCAAATCTGTTGGGTCAAGTCTTAATACAATATCTGATCAAACCTCAGAATCTATGGGGAGAATCACTTATCTCATTAGGTTTTACAAATTCTGCTATCTAGAGCCCTAATGAACCCAGAGTCCTGGCTAAACAGGTCAAATGCTAGGTCCACACTCAGCTTATCCCACATCCACCACAGCAGCTATGCACTGTTTGAATATGTTGGGCTTTCATATAAAATCAGTTGAAGTAAAGTTTCAATAATTAAAAAAAAACTTTCTTAGCCTCAATCAAGTGTATAACAGCACCTTTTTTAGAATTCCTAATATTTAGTTTTCCTATATGAAAAATTCATTTATGATAGGGGAGATTAAAACTGTGGTCATTAGCATTAACATTTTTATTTAAATCAAATATTACTGAGTATGTACTATATTTTCTTTCTATTTAAAGCATTCTACCAATATAATTTTCTTTTGACTTTCAATAATTTTAACTTTCAAAACTAGGGAAAAAACAGGGTATATATTTTATCTATTTTTCACAGTTAACAAATCATTCAAGGTACATAAGTAGCATATTAACACATTTAATCCACTCCTATCTTATTCATATGCTCATGTGGTTAACTGAAGCTTTGTAAAAAGTTACACATAGACTGTGCTATCTTACAGAAGCATGAAAATTAGGCTTAAAAGGAAGATAAAACAGAAAAATTTTAAAGCTGATACAACTGTCAAATTAAAAATCAAGTTACAAATAGTTCAGAAGTCTGACTAGCAAAGTGAAAAAGGCAAAAGATGATACCAAGTGACAGGGTTAAGAGCAATCAAGAAAAGATTACATAAATTGTAAAGCACTTTCCCAAAACAAACAAAACTGCACTGCTGAACTTTTGGGAATTTCTGTTTCTTATTTTGCCTATTTTATGAGCACTTAAAGCCAATTAAGTTAATGCAGGTCAGTCACAATCATTAATTAGAAATGAAAGCGACTGAATTTTACTTAATAGTACAGAACACTATCAAAATCCACATAAACAAAGATAAATAAAATCTTGAAAGTTTCAACATCTGGGAGGGTAGAAGCTCAGGATGGAGCCACACACTATACCTCATTGTATTTACACCAGTCACAACTCAAAATTTCTGTCTGATGTGCTGGAATCACAATTCTGACTCCTGTTGCCTTCACATCCCAAATTCTCAGAGTCTGATCACCTGGTAGGAAAGGAAGACTTGATCATTTTTCATCATCACACCACTTGGATGCTCAGTGACAATAAGGAGCATTTACATAAATCAAATAAAATGACTTTCACTCTTATAACACTGCCCTCTTTATATGTTTTTAAAACCATAATAATGTATAGGAACTACTAAAAGTAAAGGATTACAAAAAGTAATATACCATGATAATGCTTTTAAATCCATTCGAAGAGAAAAATTTGAATCTCACACTCAGGTACAATAATGATTAACACACCCAGTTGCACTTCTTCCCTAAAAACTCTGAATATCCTCATGCTCAGTAAATGAAGTTAGCACTCTGTACAAGCATAGTATACAAGAAACAATATGGAACTGTTTTACTGTTAAATATAGGGCAAAGTCTACCAAGCCAAGAGAAAGAATTTTTTACTTTTAAGTGTTTTTGTTTGTGTGCTCTAGTGCTGAGGACTGAACCCAGGACCTAAAGCATGGTAAACATGTGCTCTACCACACAGCTATACTTCCAGCCCAGTACTTTTAGTTTTTATATATGCTATGTTAGCTCTGTTCAGGGTCCAGAATGTCCAATTAGGGGGATCGGTCAGGGCAGCTGCGGAGCGGAGTGGCTAGCCAGATGCTGACGTCACCAGTAGACATGCCTCCTGTCAATCAGAGGGTTTTTCCTGACCTATCCAGGAAGGACTCTGGCCTTCTCTTCCTGCCCCCAAGCCCTCCCCTTCCTGACTGCGCCTTTTGAAATTGTCTGTACAACCGAAATGCAGTGCCATTCTCCCGTACACACTCTGGTGGACAGGAGAGTTCAGTCCGATAGTGTGTATTTCCAATAAATCCTTGCCTAGCGATTTTAATTTATCTCCTTCTTGTCCTCTAGTCTTTACATGCTACATTTTTTTTTTTTTTTTTTTTTTTTGGTACCAGGGATTGAACTCAGGGGCACTCGACCCCTGAGCCACATCCCCCGCCCTATTTTGTGTTTTATGTAGAGACAGGGTCTCACTGAGTTGCTTAGTGCCTCGCCATTGCTGAGGCTGGCTTTGAACTCGCGATTCTCCTGTCTCAGCCTCCCTAAGTGCTGGGATTACAAGCGTGAGCCACCGCGCCCGGCTTACATGCTACATTTTAATGGGTAAGCTAGAGGTATACTTTTTCTTTGGAACAAACAAACTCAAGAATTTTAAAGATTATACTTTAATCTTTATACAAAAACCGGCTTGCATTAATTGCACAAAGTCGCCCTGACTAAATGTTATATATGCTGTTTGCCTTCAATTTTTTTTTAATGTTTATTTTTTAGTTGTAGGTGACAGAATATCTTTATTTTATTTTTATGTGGTGCTGAGGATCGAACCCAGTGCCTTATGCACGCTAGGCGAGCACACTACCACTGCGCCATAATCCCAGCCCCTTGCCTTCAATTTTTGTGAACTACAAGGAAATAAAAATGACAGGATGAGTAAAATCCAGAAATATATACATTTACCTCAAAAGTAAAATATAAACAACTAATGGTGGAAGAAAGCTACTCTGGCCTGATGAAGAATATATAGTCTCTGGCATGACACCAGGAGGGGGTTTGAATCTCATTTTTACGTTGTGCGACCTTGCATAAGGTATGTACTATCTCAGAGATTCTTTAAAAAAAAAAATTCCAATTAAAATCCCAAAGTCCTTTCTTCTAGAAATAGAAAAGGCAATCATGAAATTCATTTGAAAAAATGAGACCCAGAATAGCCAAAGCAATCCTTAACAAGAAGAGTGAAGCAGGAGGCATCACAATACCAGACCTTAAACTATACTACAAAGCTATAGTAACAAAAACAGCATGGTACTGGCACCAAAATAGACATGTAGATCAATGGTATAGAAGACACAGAGACAAACCCACTTAAATACAGTTATCTTATACTAGACAAAGGAGCCAAACACATACACTGGAGAAAGATAGCCTCTTCAACAAATGGTGCTGGGAAAACTGGAAATCCATATGCAGCAAAATGAAACTAAACTCCTATCTCTCACCATGCACAAAATTCAACTCAAAGTGGACCAAGGACCTGGGAATCAGACCAGAGACCCAATGCCTAATAGAAGAAAAAATAGGCCCAAATCTTCATCACGATGGATTAGGACCTTACTTCCTTAACAAGACTCCTATAGCGCAAGAAGTAAAATCAAGAATCAACAAATGGGATGGATTCAAACTAAATACCTTCTTCTTAGCAAAAGAAATAATCAACGAAATGAACAGAGAGCTGACATTCTGGGAACAAATCTGCCACAGGCACATCTGATAAAGCTCTAATCTCCAGGATATATAAAGAACTCAAAAAACTTATCACCAAAAAAAAAACAACTCAATCAATAAATGGGCCAAGGAGTTGAACAGACACTTCTCAGAAGAAGATATACAATCGATCAACAGACATATGAAAAAATGTTCAACATCTCTAGCAATCAGAGAAATGCAAATAAAAACTACCCTAAGATTTCATCTTGCAATTAGGACTTGCAAATTGGTACAACCTATCTGGAAAGCAGTATGGAGATTCCTTAGAAAACTTGGAATGGAACCACCATTTGACCCAGCTATTCCAATCCTTGGTCTGTACCCAGAAGACTTAAAAACAGCACACTACAGTGACACAGCCATTTCAATGTTTATAGCAGCTCAATGCACAATAGCTCAACTGTGGAACCAACCTAGATGCCCTTCAATAGATGAATGGATAAAGAAACTGTGCTATCTATACACAATGGAATATTACTCAGCAATGAGAGAGAATAAAATTATGGCATTTGCAGGTAAATGGATGGAGTTGGAGAATATCATGCTAAGTGAAGTAAGCCAATCTCAGGAAACCAAATGCCGAATGTTCTCTCTGATAAGTGGATGCTGATCCATAATGTGGGAGAGGACACGGGAAGAATGGAGGAACTCTGTTCACAGGGGTGTAAGGGAGACAGTAAAGATAGTGGAATATGATGGACATGATAGCCCTAGCTTTATGTATGACCACATGTACTTTGTGATTCTACATCACATACAACCAGAGAAATGAAAAGTTGTGCTCCATCTATGTACAAGGAATCAAAATGCATGCCGCTATCATGTAAACCTAAATAAAATAAATAAATAAAATTTTTAAAAAAGCATGTCTACCACACTAGGTACAGTACAAGAATTTAATAGAACAAATACAATTTCTGTATAGCACCTGGCATGGTCTCTAGCACATAGTAGACACTCATTCTAATATATGGCATCTAAAAATGCTAAATTTTAAAATTATCCTTGACATACCTACACGTATTTTCCTATGAATCTAATTACAAATCCATGTGTTGTATAGCTAAATTTAGCTACTTTAGACAGTTTTTCCCCCTGGCATCTTTAGAAGCTGTCAAAGAAAGATAAGAATTAAATTTGCTGGTACTAATGAAATATAGAGGTTAAGAACAGGGGCTTTACAGTTCCAGAACTTGGTTCTAATCCAGTTTGATCATTTGATAGCTGCTGATATTTAATGAAGTTACTTAACTCCTCAATTTCCTTACCTATGATAAAATATCTCTTACACAACTGAAATAAGGCTTCATATGGTGCCAGATATAGAATATGTCCTTAGTGATTGTTTAAAAACTGAAAAAATTCACCTACATTTAGAAGTCATTCCTGTCACTACAAATAATAACAGTTAATATTTATTGAGTGTTTCCTATATGCCAGATGCTGTTCTAAATATTTTATATATGTTAACTTTTTATAAAACAACACAAAAACTATGTGAAACAAGAATTATAACATAAATAATTGTTACATCATTTTACAAATGAAGAAACTGAAGATGAAGAAGATGAAATTACTTACCCAAGATACTAAGCAACAGAACCAGGACATGCAAGCAAAATCTCCAGTGTGTGCATTTTACAACTAACTACACTGCCTCCTAACATTGCCAGAGAACAAATGTCACAGTCAATAATGCTGTCTGATTCTTGAGGAATTACTATTCTGTTATTTTTTTTTATTTTTCCTTTCTTTTTTTGAGACATGTTGTCATTATGTGGCCTAGGCTAATCTCACACTCCTGAACTCAAGTGATGCCCTACCTCAACCTCCGGAGTAAGCTAGCACTATTAGGCATGTGTCACTACCCCTGGTTTCTATGTTACTTTTTCTAAATTGAGAGAAAAACACTCTCTCTCTCATACACACATAGATGACATTTGTAGATTGTCATTCAGAAATAAAATATAAAGCACTACAGATAAAATCTCAGTGCATTTCCAATCCCACTTCCCATTTTTCCTGCCTAAAGGCCACCACAATCATGACTTTGGCATGTATTGCTTTAGTCTGTGTTTTGTAATACTTCTGCTATACTTTTATGGATCTAAAAATATGTACTAAATTGCTTTGTGTGTGAAATTTTTTCTTTAATTTCAAAACACCATTCTGCTACTTTACAAAAGGCTGAAAACCACTTTGATGGGTGAAAGTAATTCATATTTTTGTATCTAAGGATGGTAAGGATGAAAGGGAATGAGTCTAAATATACCAAATGGAAATAATTCTGAACTGATACGGGTTAGAGCTTCAAATATTTTCATGAACTTTAAAAATAATCACTGTCTCCAGTTTAGCCACTAGCCAGTAGAATTTGTTTCAGAATTCCAAATGCCTTTGATTAAATGACATTTGTTGACTTTCCCCAGCCTTCAGTATCTACAATAGAGTGACATGTAGATATCTAGCATCAGCCTCTGAACAACTTCTTCTCACCAAGTGCTTCTATAAAGATTTATAGCTCAACACAGGCTCACACCAGCCAGAGGCAAGTCCAAGTAAGGCCAGTGGTAGTATCTTATTTCCTGTTTGACCACAGCCAGCAGGTCAAAGAGGTATCTTTGGAGTGTATGTGTGTGTGTGTGCATGTGTGTGTGTTTCTGAGATATAACTGAAAAAAATAAGGCTAATGACTTTCTTATAGAATTCACAAATTTTAACATTCAGAAGCCTCTAGGCCATGCATGTCACTGCAAAGTCAAATTACCAGCAGGACAATTCTAGATAAGAGACAGAGAATATGTCATGGGGCAGTTCAAGCATCCTTTCCCTTTCTAGGATGTACTTTTAAAACATGTCTCCAAGACCTAAGACAGTTCTAGTACTATCACTTACAGGCAAAGGAGACCACTTATCATGGAGATAGTGAATGGTATTCTTTCAAGTTTCATCTCTAAAAAAGCCTAGCCCCAGAGAAAAACATCTGATTCAGTCTGAAGTTTCCACTAAAATTTACAAAGTGCACAAGTGATCCTTGTTCACTTTCAAAAACTAATATTTAGTACTACATTTGAAACTATAAAATCTGATACAGCCATGACTAAAGCACTGCCTAAATTCCAACGATCTTATATTCACCCGATAATTACATTATCTGAGTATGTGAATTGCCTTAAAGTATCAATACATTGCAATTAGTATAAACTAGGAGATGAAGAAGTAACTTATTTTAGCACTAATATGGCTGAGTTTCAAAAGATATAATGTTGAGCAAAACAAAGCAAACACAAAAGTATGAAGTAGGCAACATTAATCTGTATTGCTAGAAGGCAGACATGTTTACCCAGAGTGGAGTGTCTGAGAGGAGTAGTGACTTGAAGAACAGAAGGGGGTCCTCTGGTACAATTCTGCTTCTTGGTCTGAGTGCTAATCACACAGATATCCTCACTGTGAAAATTCATCAGGCTGTATACTTAAGAGTACATGCCATTCTGTATGTGTATGAAAGATTAAACACCACCACAACAAGGGCCGGGTAGATGGTTACTCTATTTCTCTTGATACAATATTACAGTTCTGCAATATCATATTCAAACAACATTTTTTTTAAGTCATGGCTTAGGTTGTCATCTCCCCCCACCTGTCACCCCTGGGCAGTTAACTTAAGGGACACAAAAATGTAAAGACTGCTCTGCAGGAGCTAAGACTTCCACTTCCTTGATAGTCACTCCTGTGGTTACATATTTGGTACTCTGTCCTCATCTCTCTTTCCCAGGTAAAAGGGACTTTCTAGCCAAATGGTATAATGACTCATTCAACTCTTTCAGGACATCTATATTTAAAATCACATCTTCCAGACAACTGGCCTTTCATCGTCAGCCAGAAATTTATCAGAATTCTATAATGTGCCATAGGTCCACCTGAATTACCAGCTTCTCTTATCATTTGCAGACCTGCCATTGGCAACAGAACCAGAATAGGAAATGCTGGCTTTTACTATGTCTAGTTCCAAATTGCAGTAAGTAAGAGGAAATTAGGTAAGAATAATGAGTACAAAGAGAGTGAACTAAGTACCAAAAGGGTACTTTTGGGCACCAATAATTTAATTGAAATGCCAGATGCCTATCAGATGTAATATGACTTTCTCTTACAGTAGAATGAGGTTTATTTTAACTACTGGCTGGACCCCACACATTCAGGCATGGCTATGACTTATGCAATTATATGGAGTCTGTAATAGCAATAATTTAGTTTTCATGGCTCAAAAGAAAGTTTACTTCATATTAATCCTCTTTATATAAAGAGCTCAAATATTCTTCACTGGACTAGTATGTTATTACATAACCATGCACTCCCGATTCTCTCGAGAGCAAGCTACTTTCAACCCCTGTTCCCAGAGTTCTCATCCTCAGATAAGCAAGGACTATTCATTCCTGAAGCAGACATGCACTGCAAAGGCCATTCTGATGCTCTGCAAATATGCTCTGTTTTCTCCACATCCCATCTCTTTGTCTGTTGTTCCTCATCTCCTAACAAGAGGTAGTTCATAGGTAGCACCTTAGATACTATTTCCTCAGGGAGGTATCCCTGACCAAACAACTTTAACAAACCCAGGAATTAAATAATGTTTCCACAGAATTCCAGGAAATTGTGTTACACAAAGAGGTAACATTTCCAGAGCCATGATAAAGTATTATTATCAACCTTACTTAGAAATAATGGAAAGATAGAGGTCAAGTAACATGACCAAAGTCACACAATAGTGGGGAAAACAGAACTTGATCCCAGGCAGTCTAGCTCCAAAGTCCATGTACCTAACCACTATGCTACAGCACCTCTCCTGCAAAGAACTTCCCACCACTTACCATCATGTACTTCTGGTTTTTTCTTAGCATCTCTCTTTCTCACTGGACAATATGCTCTAGGAGGACAGGAACTCTATTTTTTTTCTCACTTTAATCTCCTATGCACAGTAAACAGTGAATATCTGATAAATATCTGACTGACTACCTGACAACGTCCCTCTCAACAATCAAAATGAACCTTGGATCTGTTTTTAAAACTCTAATAAGATGGTTGCTCCCATATCTTTCTTTTTTAATACATTTTTAAGTTGTTGATGGGTACCTTTATTTTATTCATTTATTTATATGCAATGTTGAGAATCAAACCCAGTGCCTCACACATGCTAAGCAAGTGCTCTACCACTGAGCCACAACCCCAGCCCTCCCATATCTTATGTAATTAACAATCAAAAATATTTTAGTCTTTGGCTATGAAAAGCATCTGGCTATATAAAAGAATATACAAGTGCTCTAGAAATGTAAACAAGACAAGCAAAAAAAAATCTGAAAAGTAGTTAATTTGCTTGCTAATACATTGTACATGGCTTGGTAAGCAATTTTCTTGTCTCCCTTGGAATGACTATAGCACAATAAGAGTTACTTTTTACTACACCACAACTCCTTACAAAAGTTCTGCAGAGTAGAAAAGAAATTTTAAATATTTTCAAATTTATAAAACAAACTACTATTTGAAAACCATCATGAAGGACTACATTGATAAAATGGCAAATGTTCAATAAATCAACCTTACAATGGATTTTCAAAAATTCTAAACAGCTTTACTGTATCCAAATTCACAGGGAAAGATTTTAAAGGTTTTGTTGTTGTTGTTTTAAGGAACATATTTGAGAGCTAACAGGTTTAGTGTTTTATTCATTAAATCCTATCTGATTTATTTTAAGCCTTACATGTACAGACAATTTAATGAATACTGGCCTTCTAGAATCTACCTACCTACTTTTACTGAATCAGATTCACTCTTTCCCTCCTCAGCACAGATAGTTTAGGTATTGTCTTTTCCCATTTTCTGTTCCAAAATTGCAGAGGCTAAACCAGACCTAAGTCAGTCAAAACATTTCATTCCCCTCCTTCAGCACAGTGACTGGTTCAGAGACATCACATGTACCCATCAGAACCAGTGAGAGAAAATAAAACTCTGAATGTCTACAAGGAAATCTCTCCCTTTCCTATTGGAAAGATGCTAGAAAGGATGTAGGGGTTGGAGCTTCTGCCATCTTGTTAACACATGGTATCTGATACCAAAATCAATCAACAGGAGACTCATATCTACATCTAAGCAGCCTCTAAAGCCAGATATTTTTCCAAATATGTAAAATTATACTTATTATTAAATTTAACTAAAGCAGCCCTGGATAACATGACTACTATTTACATTTCTAACATAACATATGAATCTAATATAATTAAATAGATGCTTCTATGAAAGACCATGTTTATGTATTACCCATTTAACCACTCCGTATGAGTGGTTAAAAGTTAAGTATTCAGATTATACTACTCATCCTACAATTAAATCTTTTTCTACTCTTCAGTCTCATACACTGAATATTCTAGGTGCAATATCCAGAGTCAATTATATATATGTGTGTGTGTGTATATATATATGTATATATATCATGCTTCACAAAAGCCAATATAAAAAGAAGAGATATGTGTCATTCAGCTCAAATAAAGGCCTAATACACACCATTCTGCTGATGTTTAAATAAATGCAGCTGTATTCATGGTTTTTGTCATCAGATTTTATATTTGCTCACAGACCTATAAAGAACAATGGTTAAAAACAAATTAAGGTAGGGTGCAGGTGTAGCTTTGTGGTTGGACATGGGCTTAGCATGTTTCAGGTCCTGGGTTTAATCTCCAGCATCCAAAAACAACCCCCCCCAAAACAAATGAAGGCAATTTTAGAACCTTAAATGTTAACATAAACAAAATTGCATATGCAATTATAGCAAGGTAGAATAATTTTTTAAACTCTATCAGTAGTTTTAAGTTTTACTTACTGATATTTTTCCAAATATGTAAAATTATACTTATTATTAAATTTAATTCACTGTGAATGCTGCCAGTTGGAGCTCCCAGCAGACATGCCTTTGCTTTCACTATTTTTAAAGGTGGAAATTTTCTAGACCACTAATTCCATCCAGAGTTTGAAATGATCCCTTTGAAATAGTATATATAAAGCCAAGGACATTCCTTCCCTAAGAAAAGTATGTGAATGTCAATCAAATTAACATTCTTAGAAGAACTCTATTTTAGGGCTTTTCACCAATGGTAAAAAATATTAAATGGTAAAATTATAAGTATTAAACTGAACTACAGTCATCTCACAGATCTGACTGACTACATGCATGAAACTCATTTATATTACATTAAAAGCAAAAGATGATTAACTCAAGTTATAGACATAGGTTAAATGGTTAATGAATTCAAACTAAGTACATTAATATTGCAGTTTACTTAATATACACTCAGCCTATGGTTAGCTGTACCACAGAAAAATAAAAGATCAAAGAAGAAATTCAGCACTAGAAATGGAAATGTAAGTAGGAACAATATATTACTCATCTCATCCCAAAAGACTTGATAGTTTGGAAAAGATTTAATTCAGATTATGGACAAGAAAGCTATGACTCGGGCAACTTAGAAATTCTTAAAAGGGTGTTAATTTCATAAGTTGATAGGTAAACTGCTCTTCATTTTAGAAAATGTTGCTCATTTTATCAAAGAATACAATGTTTCTTAAATTAACTATGGCTCTATACATAGATATTACCATTATTCACTATTAGAATCTCAAAAAATTGCATAATCCAAATGGATATATTTGTTTGCATAGAATTTACCTCCAAGTTTACATTTGAGTGCCTTCAACTTAATAATACTTTCAGAATTCACAAAACTTTGGTTATTTTTAATTTTAAAATTAAAAAGAAATAAAATAATGAAAAGAATTTCTGTGTCATTATATTTCCTATGGAAACCACTTATTATGGGTCTGGATACGAGGTATCCCTCAAAAGCTCCTGTGTTAATGCAGGAATGTCTAGAGGTGAAATAATTACATTGTGAGAATTGTAACCTAGCCAGTCCATCCTAGTTTGAATGGACTGGGTGGTAACTGTAGGCAGATGAGGTATGCTGGAGGAGGTAGGTAACTGGGGACATGCCCTAGAAAGGTTCATCTTTCCTGTAGCCCCTTCCTCCCTCTCCTCCTCTTTGCCTCCTGCCCACCTGAAGGTAAGCAGCTTCCCTTCGAACATGATGTTCTGTTTTACCTTGGGCACAGAGCAATGGACTCATCTGACCATGGACTAAACCTCTGGAACCATGAGCCAAAATAAACTTTCCCTTCTCTAAGTTGTTTTTGTTGTTGTTGTTGTTGTTAGGTAGTATCGTCACAGCAACTAAAAGCTGACTAAAACACCACTCAACATAATTCAACAACTCAGGGCACTGACATAGTTTATTATCAGGAAAGGAACCCTACCTAGTTTGTCTATCTTTGGATAGTGGATATTAAATAAGGAGATAATGCTAAAAATACACTATTTCCTCCTCTAGCTATTGTCTTCCTCCTCCTCTAAATAAGTACCTGTGCATAAAAGCTTCCAATTCTTTACTTCCCCTCAAGGCTTTATAGCAGGGGTCAGCACTTTCTGTAAAGGGCTACACAGTAAGTATTTTTTACTCTGAGAGCCATTAGGTTTCTGTGACTACTCATTTCTGCCACTACAGTGTGAAAACAGCCAGATACAACATCCAAATGAATGGACATGGTTGTGCTCCAACAAAACTTTACTTACAAAAACTGTCAGAGTCATTTTGACATGAGGATAGCAGTTTACCCACCCATGTTCTATTTCAAGATTTCTTCTATTTAGTCTTCTTGGCTGCTCTTGTTTACTACAATGGCTCTGGTTATCAGTTATGAGCCAAGGACACAATTTTTATTCGCAAGGCCAGACTTTTTAGCTCCAAACTCAACCTCTTATTGACAACCCCTAGTCCTACCCCCTGCATCTAACAGGTTCAAGTGTTCTAAAAAAAAAACGATCTTCTCCTTCAAATACATTTCTTATTTCAGTTATGACATTACCATCCACAAACCTATCCTTGCTAAGAAACTAGGAGATATCCTTTAGGAGTTAGATTCATGGATTCATTGGAAAGTAATTTGGGTCTCAGCTAATTCTTGTCAAGAGGTTAATAAAGAATGATAGGTCTTAAAAGCATCAAAGAACAGTAACATGCTCCAGATTTCTCAGAATCTAGGGTACACAGTGCCACCTAATGGGGAAAAACAAGGCCACCCTCACTGCAAGTAAAGCTTTTGGTAAATTCAGATTTATTTACCTGAAGCTGAAGCAAAACAACCAGGGATGTGAGGAGACCAGATTGTGCTATAAATGACACTTTCATGGCCTCTAAAGGTGCACAGAGACTTTTCAACAGTTGGGTCCCACTACAAATAAATGAATAATTATTTAACAGAGATAAATTCAAATGTATGCTTTTATAAATACTACATGTACAATATACCATATAAATTTACATATACACATATAATACACATATGTATCTCAAGGATTTAAGGTCTATTTTCATAAAAAGCAATACTGTCTTTAAGGAGCCAAAATAATCCAATGTTAAGCTAATTATTAGGTTATAGCCAAAAGTCTAGACAATTTTAAGTTCTAATGTTCTAATATATCTTTTGAAAAGAAAATGGTTCAATTCTTAAGTTACAGAAGAATATTCTGGAAAAGGAAAATATTTAGTGAAAGCTCTGGAGAAGAGGAGTATATGTTTTTAAATACAGCAATGCTGACATACCACTTTGACAGTCTGATCCCATGAGCCAGACACCACAAGCTGTTCACCTCTGGTTTGGCTCCAATCAACACTATACACCTAAAAACATTTTAATGTGTTTAGAAAGCATAACGATATTAAGTTGAATATTACATTTTATCTCTGTACAATGCTAGTCAGCTAGAACAACTAATTTACTTTATTAAAACAAAGTCCTAGCCATCTCAACATGATGTTTGAGAAATGGAAAGATAATTCTGTCCATACCTCCATGCATATTCCTTGTAGATAAGACTCCAACTGCCCTTAATATGATTCTATGGGATATTTCCAAACCTCCTTCACTAAAACAAATTACACATATTTTTAAACCTACCAACAAATCATTATTTGCAGCACCATGAAGAAATGTCAAAGCAGATTAGAAAGTAGAAAGTTACTCATCTAAAAAAGCTGGGTCAATGTTTATCAGAAAGCATTAAAATTCAATTAATATCCCTACCTGGCCTTTCTTAAAAAAAAAAAAAGCTTAAAGAAACTAGGTGATTCTTTCAGATCTCTTGGTAAACAGCTTTATTCATCCACTGCCACTATTATCTTTCACTGCTCTCAGTGAACCATTTCAAAACTGAGTTAGTTAGTATCTGTTATAGATAGAAAAAAAAAAGGTTTAAAAAGCAATTGCTGAAGATTTTGAAAGCTAAATAATTTGACTGTATCCTCTAAATTTCCTCTATTAAGAAGCCATATGGGGTCTGGAGTGTGGCTCAGTGGTAGAGCGCTTGCCTGGCATGTGTGAGGCACTGGGTTCGATTCTCAGCACCACATATAAATAAATAAAAATAAAGGTCCATTGACAACTAAAAAAATATTTTAAAAAAAAAGCCATATGGTAAATATTTGAGATTTTCTAGGCTACTCCGTCACTGTCACAAGTACTAAACTCAGCCCAAGCAGCCCACAACAGCAGCCATTATCAGTGATTGGGTATGGCTATGTTCCAGTAAAACTTTATTTACCAATCAAGCATAAGGGTCACATTTGGCCCTGGTCCATCAGTTATAGTTTGCCAACTCCTGCTTAAAGCTGATGTGAAAAGTCAAAAATAACAATAATAAACTTTTAGTAACAACAAAAATCTTTATTGAGCTTTGTGTGCCAGATGCTCTCAACACTTTGCTTTATATCCCATTTAGTCTTCACTTCTATGAAGCAGATACTATATGCTAAGGTCCAGAGAGGCTACGTTATTCTTCCAAGTTCCCAAAGCTTGGTACAGAGATGAAATCTAAATCTGGGCAACCTAACATCAAAGCCTACTCTTAATTGCTATGCTAGGCTCTCTAGAACAAGCTGCTTGAGGGGACTATTGAGTCAAAACTTCTCAGTGACCCTGCTGAGAGGGAAAGGGCCATGCCCTTGCTGGTATCCTCGCTGGAGCTGCGTTTAGGCATAGATAGATTCCATTTTGTTTTTGAATTCTTTGTATCTAAGAACTTAAGCCCCTGTCTACCTGTGAATTCCCACTTATCTGTCAAGATGTGGCCCCATTACCTCCCTTATGAACTAAATCCCCCTGACAAGCCCCTATGTGAGTCAGATGCTCCTTTCTGTGCATTCTACCAGGAACCTGTACCTATTTCCAATCCAGTCTTTGCCATATTTTACTAAAAGTAATGTTAAATAACTGCCATACCTGCTAGATTTTGGAGACCTCTCATGAGCAAAACCACTGAGTTTTGAGTACATTATATTCATCAAAATAAAAGAGGTACTCAGTAATTGTTGGTTAAAATAATTTAGCCAATCAGCCGGGCGCGGTGGCTCACGCTTGTAATCCCAGCACTTAGGGAGGCTGAGACAGGAGAATCGCGAGTTCAAAGCCAGCCTCAGCAATGGTGAGGCACTAAGCAACTCAGTGAGACCCTGTCTGTACATAAAACACAAAATAGGGCTGGGGATGTGGCTCAGGGGTCGAGTGCCCCTGAGTTCAATCCCTGGTACCAAAAAATAATAATAATAATAATAATTTAGCCAATCAAATTTACCTTCACAACCTGCACTGGTGCTGAGCACAGTATAGAGAACAACTAGCTAAAGACCTGAACACCTTCAAGCTCAGACCCTACTGCCTCCACACACCTCCAGTGTGATGCTGGAGTCAAAACCTTATGACTTCTCATCTCTAACACTGCTGGCACCTCCATCAGCTCAGAGAGAACTCAGCCCTAGCAGAATAGAAGAAAAACTATACTGATGGCACTTTCTTATCTGTCATACAACAATGTGGCAACTATTGGGTCTCTAGAACAAAGCTAAGGATAGGACATGCACAGTGGTTTGGTTAAAATAGGATAATAGGGGCTGGGATTGTGGTTCAGCAGTAGAGCGCTTGCCTAGCTCATGTAAGGCACTGGGCTCGATCCTCAGCACCACATAAAAATAAATAAAATAAAGGCATTTTGTCCACCTACAACTAAAAAAAAAAAATTAAATGGGATAATAAAGAAGGAAACATAGGCAACTCAATCAACAAATACCTCATTTATTTTACTATGTATAAAGTATCAGGACATAGTAAAGGAATTAGCAGGTGGGGGATCATGCTTAAAAATTAAAGAACAGGGGCTGGGGTTATGGCTCTGTGGCAGAGTGCTTGCCTAGCATGTGTGAGGCACTGGGCTCAATTCTCAGCACCACATATAAGTAAACAAAATAAAGGTCCATTGACAAGTAAAAAAAATATTTAAAAAAAATTAAAGAACAACTACAGATAGTAAATACAAGAGGGGTGGGGGATGGAAGATTCAGCTTGATGCTCAGAAGATTAGATTCAAGTAGGGCTTTGAGGGCTGGCTAAAATGTCAGTAAGCAGAAAGCAGAGGTGAAATAGTGACCACAGATGTCCCCAGATATAAATAGCACTCTAAGGATTAGGGTTAGTGAAAGCAAGGTAACACCAAGGTTTTGTCAACTATCAGTGATGGTGACATTAATAAAAGTGGATCACTGGAAGATGGACACAAATGTATAATTTTATACATACCAAGTTTGAAGTGACAGCAAGATAACCAAGGGGAAATATCTAGTATGAACATGGTTTGGCCATTAACTTCAGGTTTTTAAAGTTCATAGCCAGAAAAATATTTGAGGAGACAGATGAAAAACAATGACTGGATCTTGTTATCCCAATCTTAAGTCAATTCATTAATCTACTCAACATATTAAACACCTGCTATGTACAAGGAATGAGGAAGGGGGCAGTTACAATGTTAGATAAGACTGACCCTCACAGATATTATATTTAAGCAGAAGACACTTATAAATAAATAAATGTGTAATTTCAAGTTGTGATTTTTAAAACCTACTAAGAAAAATGAAATTAGAAAACAATAACAAACACAGGGTTCATTTCTCAATAAAATAATCAGGAACGACCTCTCTAAGCAGAGACTTTAGTGTGATAAAAGACGACTCTACAAATCTGAGAGGAAAGGCTTCAGGTAGAGAGAAATAGGAAAGACTTCAAGTAGGGAACAAGTCTGCCATATCAGAGGAATAGCAAGGGCAAAGAGTTAGGAACAATAACATCCTAAAGGATCGGGGTTAACAGTGCATATATTGCTGGGTGAGGTAGTGCACAACTGTAACCCCAGTGATTTGGGAGGCGAGGCAGAAGAATGGCAAGTTTAAGGACAGCCTCAGCAACCTAGCGAGAGACACTGTCTCAAAATAAAAAATAAAAAGAGCTTTGGCTACAGCTCAGTGGTAAAGCCACCCTGGGTTCAATCGCTAGCACCAAAAAAAAAAGAATATGTAATCTCCCTGAAGAGGTTACAAACCATCCTTTAACTGCTTTCCCCATTATTCCTGTTCACTTCCAATCCATTACCCACAATGCATTTAAAGACTTATAAAAATAATAACAACAGTATTAAGACAAGTATGATGGCATATGCCTGTAATTCCAGCTATTTGTTACCCCAAGAGAATCACAAATTCAAGCCCGGCCTGGGCAATTTAGCAAGACCCTGTCTCCAAATAAAATTAAAAAGGGCTGGGCTTAGTGGTAGGGTGCTTGTCTAGCATATGTGAGGCCCTGAGTTTGATCCCCTAGTATTGCAAGAAAAAAATATATAAATATATCTCCCCTGCATAAAGCTTTCCAATGGTTTCATGCTGTGACTTCTGAAACTTATCTTCACTCAACATTATATGAGATTCTTTCATGTTGATTCATATTACCCAAAGGTCAAAATCATGCAAACTATGCATGACTTAGAAACGCATACATAGATAGTAAAGCTAAAAAGAAAACATAAATAGAAAATTGAGGTTAGTGGTTACTCTTGGGAAGAAGGAAGGAAAAAAGGAGGAAGAAGAGGAATCTGATTAGAGACCAGTAATCAGAGGACTTTCATGGGGCAGATAATGTTTTATTTCTTAAGCTAGATGGTGAATATGTAAATGTTCAACATACCACTTTTTACATTTTACATGTATTTTAAATATATGAAATATTTCATAGCTTTTTATTTTTTTAATCTGCAATGCCTTTGCACTGATCATAGAACAATGGCCACTGACTGCTGCAGGCCCACACTCCCTCCTTCCCCTTCCTTTGCCTCTCATCCTACTCCGCTGGCCTCTCCACCTGAATAGTTCACTTCCTCCTTCACTCCCTCAGAATGGACATGGCAAATGGTCAAATTAAATATAAAAAGGAAGGGAAATATGCTCACTGGATTTTATGCTTTAAAAGTAGAGTCTTCTAAATGCCTATCTTATGAAATTACTCTTGGCAGTGGTGAAAAAAAATTGAGAAAGTGGAAAAAGAAAAAAATTTTAAAACACTGAACAATATTTTGTGCTGCTTTATGAAATCTGAACTTCAGCAAAACTAGTTTGAGAGGACAAATTTTATTACTGAAACTAATTCCCAAAGAGCCACTTTTAATCTACTGTAAAATAATGCCCTTTTAAGTTGGTCTATTTAATTAAAAACCATCAAATAAAAACTATGCCCATAAATTTTACTTATCTGTATCAATGCAAAGAAAAGGGACACTGACTTTTAATTACTAAGCAATTAGAAAGAGCTACATATTTCTTTTAATGTAAAACTTAAATTTAAAAATAATTTTTCATTATGAAAATTTTAAAGCATGAATACAACTACAGAGAATAGTACAATAAACCCCCAGGTACTTATTACATGCTTTCTGTGACTATCAACATTTTTTGCCCATCTTGTTTCATCTGTCCCATTATTGACAGATTGACTGACTGCTAGAGTATTTTAACATCAGATCTCTTTACTCATAAGTACTTCAGTGGATAAGGATTTATCTTACATTAGTTATTAAGTTTTATGCATTTTCACCCCTAACAAGATTAACAACAGCCCCCAATATCAGCTAACACTCAATATACATTCTTATCTCCCTGATGGTCACAAAAATATCTTTTCTTTTTTACAGTGGTTTATTTGAATCAGTATCCAAATAAGGTCCATATTTTACACTTAGCTGTTGTGTCTCTTAAGATTCTTTTTTTAAAAAATTTTTGTTTGTTTTTTTTAGTTGTTGATGGGCTTTTTAAATTTTTATTTATTTATATGTGGTGCTGAGGATTGAACCCAGTGCCTTGCACATGCTAGGCAAGCACTCTACCACTGAGCCACAACCCAGACCCACTTTGCTTTTTGTTTATTTTTAATAATTTTTTAGTTGTAGATGCACACAATATCTATCTATCTATCTTTATTTATTTATTTATGTGGTGCTGAGGATCAAACACAGTGCTTCATGTGTGCGAGACAAGCGCCCTACCACTGAGCTACAGCCCCAGCCCCTCCACTTAGTCTTTTATGTGCCCCTTCCCATGGTATTTACTTGCTGAAGAAACCAAGTTATTGATCCTGTCCTACCTTCTGGATTTGGCTAATTGTTTCCTCATGGTGGTATTTAACTTCTTCCTCTACCCTTCCTATTTCCTTAATTTGGAAGTTAGATCTGGAGACTTAATCAGATTCAGTTCAATGTTTTTTAGCTTCCTATTATATTAGGAGGGATATAATTTCTGATTGACCCACTTTTAGTGATCCTAGATTGTTCACAGACTGTTTCAATCTTAAATTAATGATTTTAACATCCATAGATGGCCCTCGCCTACAGTCATTATTTCATTAGGGGCCACTAAATGGTGATTTTCTAATTCTGTTATTTCTTCTGCATATATTAGCTAGGATTCTGTTACAACAAATTTTAATCAATTTTTTATTATTCCACGATAAAATTCACACAGAAAAGGCAAGATAAGTGCCTTGTTCTTTTACCTTTACTTATCAATCTTCAGAATAAGGACTTGTTTATCGTATTAATCTTTAATGATCAGTGTTTTCTAATAATCATAATTTCATGTATAAATGAAAATACATATATAAGAGAATGTATGTATATCCCATGCTTCAATTCATTGCTGTAATCCTTTGTGATATTCAAATTGTACCATCTTTGGCTAATTAGAAGCACTTCAAGTTGTTTCTTCTGAACCGTGGATGTGTAGCCAATGGCCTCTCATAATGTTCTTGTTTTCTGACACAAAACATATCTTAGGTTCATCTTGTGTATTTCCTACCTAGTCCTAGAATAAATGATTTTTCCAAAGACCACTGTTCCTTTTAGAAGGAAATAGTATTCAGAAGCCAAAATCTAGGCACTAAGGATATCACTGCTAACTAAACTGGAATTACTTCTAAGTCCTTACAGTGTAAAGAACTAGAACATATATATATTTTTTGAGAAAAATAAAACACAAATGCATATGAATATTTTCCATTCAATTTTAAGATTGTTTCCACTTATCTTATATTCCTATGTCTCTTCTTTCTTACATTAAAGATTTTAGTTTCTGATGACATAATTACTGTTAAGCTGTATCCTGTGATATGCATATGAGAGTTTCAAATAACAACACTGATTTTTCTAAATGCAGTTTAAAATACCTTTCCAATTTTTACTGTTTATCAAACATACACCATTAGAGATGAACAATATTGTGCTTTTAAAGTCACTTGAAATAATTATTTTTAATACCTGATCATGGTGCCATTTGACAAATGACAATATTAATTTGTTTCTGTTTTGTTTTCAATTTTTTTTTTAAATATTTTATTTTTTAGTTGTAGGTGGACAGAATATCTTTATTTTATTTTTATGTGGTGCTGAGGATCGAACCCAGTGCCTCACACATGCTAGGCAAGCACGCTACCACTGCGCCATAACCCCAGCCCCTGTTTTCAATTTTTAGCATTGCTTTTTTTCTTTCTGATTCAAATTGTGATTCCTAATTATGTAAAATATTTCAATGATCCTAGCTCAAAACTATGGAGAAATCTTATATCCATCTTTGTCCTTACTCCCCTGCTTTCTTCTCCACTCCCTTTAAAAGTCTTATTAGTTTTTTCATTATCTTTCCATTGTTTATTTTTGAAATGTATACATATAAAACATAATACATGTTTATAAAAATGTAAATAATTAAAATATGTATGCTTATATTGCTGTCTTACAAACTTCTACATATATTTTTTAAAAAGTTCTGCAAATAAATCTATTTCATATGAGCTTGCAGCAAAACTAAAAATAATTTCTAGTTTCATGATTTAAAATTATGAAATAAGATTGCATAATTCTCCTACATATGTTTCTTAATAGATTCTAAAATAGGAGAGATGGGGTTCCAATTCCCATCTATGGCTCACTCACTAACTTGCTTTGGAGACAGGTGTATTGTTGACACCTACACTGAGTAAATGAGAGCGATGACAGATACAGTAGCAGTAATCATGCATGAGAGTTTTTCTCTACTTGAATACATTATATTACAGTTTTCATCTATTTAAAACTATTATTTTCTCTAAAAATTTTTAAAGCTTTGAGATTAGATAAATGGATTGTGAATAATGACTTTGCAAGGTAAAGTAAATCACTTTCCTCATTAAAGATTTTTAAAATCTACATTTTGATTACTACAATCTTCAAAATACTAGACCATACATATATGAACACCTATGAAATTAAGGCAGTAGCTTCCAAACACTGTTCACTGGAATAATCTAAGAATATTTAAATAATACTGGTGGCTTGCTCCAATCCTCAGATTTTGTAAACTGGCATGAAGGCTTTTAAAAGCTCCCAAGATGATGCTAAAGTATAGCAAAGTCTGAGAACCACTGAGTTAAAACAAGCATTTGGGCTTGGATTGTAGCTCAGTGGTAGAGCACTTGCCTCTCATGAGTAAGGCACTGGGTTCGATCTTCAGCACCACATAAAAATAAAGATATTGTGTCCATCTACAACTAAATTTTAAAAATTAAAAAAAAAATCTACAACTAAAATTTTAAAAATTTAAAAAAAAACAAGCATTTGCACATCTTTCTCATTTTTGATGCTAAAATTTCAAATGTCTGAAGTATTGTCTAGTCCTACCCAACAGCTAAGACCTGAAGAAGTGGATTAAGTAGAACATGGGTAATGCTTATCCAGCCATGTGTGGCCTGCTTTGTGCCTACAGGGTGTGGCCCAAAATCTACACAATCATCTTTCTCTTGAATTTCCACAGCAGAAACGCCAGTCTTGTTTTCCAGGCACTAGAGGCCCATCAGGAAATGACCTTTATCCCCCTTCCTTACCTCATCTCCCATCATTCCACTACACACTCTAAGCTCCAGTTAGACTAAAGGACGTGAGGTTGTGTCATGCTCTTTCACATATCTTAACTTACACAGATTCTCATCTCCATCAGAAGTCGTTTTCCCTTTAGGTCATGCTTTTAAAAGTGACAATCAATATTGTTATAGATTGGATCCAAGTATCCCCTCAAAGCACCTGTTAATGTAGGAATGTTCAGAGGTGAAATGGTTAAATTATGAGAGTTGTAACCTCCTGATCAGTCCATCCTAGTATGAATGGGCCAAATGGGTAGTAGATGGGAAGAGGTAGGTCACTGGGGATGTGCCCTGGAATGGTTCATCTTCCCTGCAGCCCCTTCCCTACTCTCTCTGCTTCTTGGAAGATGGAAGCAGAGCAGCACTCTCCCACCATGCCCTTCTTTCTGCCTGATGTTCTGCCTCATCTTCGGACCAGAGCAATGGAGCCAGCTAATAATATACTGAATCTCTAAAACTGTGAACCAAAATAAACTTTTCTTCCTCTAAATTGTTCTTGTCAGGTATTTTGGTCACAGTGACAAAAAGCTGACTAATACAGATATCACATCCTACTGGCAGTAAAATCCAAAATGAGAGAATTGATTCAACTGATATCAAACTAGAAACTATTTTCCTCTACAATCACAAAAGTTTTAAACTGCTATTTCAAACTATAAAGAAATCGTACTACAGTAACCTACTCTAAAATGAATGGCTGAAGGTGACTAAATATGAAAAAGAAAGTGTATTGAGTCTAATTCCTTCCTCCAACCATTTCAATTGGTTTTTAAAAAGAAAACAAAGGAAAGGAAGGGGAGGGGAGAGGAGGAAAAAAATTTCCTTTTAGACAACAAATCTGTTGTGCAGTTTTAAATGTAAATACACATCTAAATGGATCATATGGGTGTTAAATGTATGAATGGTTGTCATTCCATATTAATATTTTTACTGGTACCAATCACTGCAGCCTTCTCAGCAACTATTATTACTAAAGGGCAAACAACTGATTCATTTTTTAAAAGTAAACAAGATTTTAACCACATGGCACACCATTACTATAAAATGTATAATCAAATATATTTTCTCCACAATAGGATACTAAGAGTTTCATGTTTAGTTCAGTTTTCATAAGCTATCCTCAAAAACTTTAATGAATTACATCTTATGAAAAATTCAGCAAATTAATAAGCCTTGGTTTTTGACAATAAGAACAAAATTACCTGTTTTTAAAAATTATAATAAGTAAATTGAAAATGAAAAACTGAAATAAACATTGATTCTGCATCTTTTTTTTTTTTTTTTGTACTAGGGATTTGAACCCAGGGCATACTACCACTGAGTTATAATCCAAGTCCTTTTTTTTTTTTTTTTTTTAATATTTTTTAGTTGTAGATGGGCACAATATCTTTATTTATTTATTTTTATGTGGTGCTGAGGATCGAACCCAGTGCCTCACGCATGCGAGGCAAGCACTCTACCACTGAGCTACAATCTCAGCCCATACCCCAAGTCCTTTTTATTTATTTTGAGACAGTCTTGATTAAGTCACTCAGGCTGGCCTCAAACTTGGAATCCTCTTGCCTCAGCCTCCCAAGTAGCTGGGCCTACGCCACCATGCCTGGTTTGATTCTATATCATATTTAAAGTCAGCATAACTCACTATCAACAATATTGTGCCAAAAATCATGAACCAGAACAAAATTCTGGGTTTACACTCATTTTTTCTCCTCCTTACTGAACTTTAAATTTTTTTTATTTCTTCCACTCTAGTATATATTCAGAAGGAATCTAAACAAAGGCATTTTGGGAGCGCAAAAGTAATAATGGCCTTGGCAAACACCAGTTAAACAATATAGAGAAGAATCTGATTGCTGCTTCAATGCTAACTTTAGAAGCTGTACAAATAGGTAATGTTTTTCTTTCTTTTCAAATCACCAAGACTTTCATTCTTCAAGGCCTAAAATATATCTGTTAGATTTCTCTTTTTTGGTTCATCTAAACATCTGAAAATTGATTGTAGGACATTTCCACAAGTAATCAAGTAGTAAAATAGGTAAACAGAATTTCTAACACATTTTACATTTTTCTAACACCACTAAAACAGCAAATGGTAACTGCTCATATTTATTTGTTGCTGGCTCTGGTCCAAGCACTCAGAATGACCCCGATACAAACTACTATTATGCTCAGTTTACAAATGAAGAAACCAAGGTTTAGAAAAAAAAAATAAGTAACTTGCCCAAGGTCAGAGCTGGTAAATTACAGAGCTACAACTCACACCCAAGGCTGACAGCAACCATGCTGTTCATCCTTCCATAGGAGAAAATGGCCCATTGTTTGCTACTCTATTTTATAACATAGCTTCCCTGAACACACTTTAACATACCAGTAAAAAATATTGAAACTGTCTACACTCATTCACTTACTAATTTATCAACAATATTTATGAGCTCCTCAAAGCATTCATTTGACCTAAAAATAGTTTTAAGTGTTTCTTAGCATCTGCTATATACAATGGACTGAATGTGTTCCCCCAAAATTCATTTGTTGAAATCCTAACTACCAATGTAGTTGGTAGTTAGCAGCAAGTAGGACCTTGGGGAGGTAATTAGGTCACAAGGATTAAGTTCTCAAGAATGGAATTACTGGCCTTATAAAAGAGACTCCCAAAAGCTTGCACTCTTCCTACCATGTGAATATATAATGTGAAGACAATGATCTGGAATCTGCAAGTGGGCTCTCACCAGAAACTGACCATGATGGCATCCTGATCTTGGACTCCCAGTCTCCAGAAATATGACAAATTTCTGTTGTTTATAAGTCACGCAGTCTATGATACCTTGTTATAGCATCCTGAACTAAGACAGAAATCTATCAAGAAATGGGGTTGAAGCCGGGCGTGGTGGCGCATGCCTGTAATCCCAGCACTTTGGAAGGCTGAGACAGGAGAATCACGAATTCAAAGCCAGTCTCAGCAATGGCAAGGTGCTAAGCAACTCAGTGAGACCCTGTCTCTAAATAAACACAAAATAAGGCTGGGGATGTGGCTCAGTGGGTGAGTGCCCCTGAGTTCAATCTCAGTACCAAAAAAAAAAGTGGGGTTGATATTGTAACAAATACCTAAAAAGGTTATATTAGTTTACTATTTCACATAAGCAAGCAAATTAATACAATAAAATAATAATGATAATAAAATCTAATTTATAAAGCTACTTTTAGTTGGGCTATTTATTACAAGGCATCCTAAATGATACACATGCTTATCAAAATTGCATTTAAAAAGAAAATGAGTAGGGACAATGTAGAACAATAAATCGTTAAAAAAAAGACACAACAAAGTATGTTTTCAGTTAAGAAAGCCAGTTTATAATTAGAGAATGAGGTCAATCTGGTTTAATAGTAATTTAAATAACAAAGATCTAGGTGCTTTACTAGTGAATTCAAAGTAACCCACCACTATGACACAGCTGAGAAAGATATACAGCCTTTACAGGGAGTATTATTAGAACCAGAAGCTCAAGATTATGGTGGCAAAGTCTTATACAACACAGCACTGATCATCACATTTCTGGAAATTAAGTAGATTACATTAAAAGAGACACTGAAAAACAGGAGAGTACTAAAGGAGTGTGAAAGATCTAGAGACCATGTAATTGGAAGACAGTTTGAAGAAATGACAAATGCACAGTTTGGAAGAAAGAAACTAAAGAGAGTATGATAGCTATTTTCAAGGCTTCTCCTAGAAAAGAGGGAGTGGACTTAGTCTCACCACTTCAGATAAAGGCATGTGAAGCAATGCTGGGTGCTATTGGAGATACATCCGGGCATAAGAAAAGCAATTTCCTAACCATTAGGGTAACCTAAAAGTCAAATAAGTTATCTCCTGAATATAGTGAAATGCATTTTCACTGAGATGGGTAAAGACTAAATGACCATCCATCAGGGATATTCTAGAACAGTACTTCCCAGGAAATATGTACACACCACTGGTTATATAAGAAATGATTTTTAACCGGTGTATACATTTTATTCACTATACATTTATTTTAACATACATTAAAAACATACTATAATGTTTCATATTTACTGTGTGTAAATGCACATGTTAAATTAGTTTTCAATCCTACGGCTTCACAAATATTACGGTTTTAGAATAAACGAAGTAATGAAATGAAGTAAATGAAATCAATTTAAAGTTGATTTAAAGAAAAATATCAAATCAACATGTCTTATTTTATGTAACTAGATGTATTATTTTATGATCTATCTTGTTTATATAGAGAAGCAATGAAAGGTAACAAAAAATTAAGCAAAAGAACTGAGAGAAAAAACATTCTGAAAAGAAAGAAAATAAAAACATTATTTGTAATACAAGTTGTATAAGAAGATGGTAAAACTCATGAAGGTACCAAAATATGTTTGAATTTTGGACATATTGCACTGCGGAAATTCTTTCATTGAATATCTTGAAACAAAATTCTTTTTTAACAGTTGTCTTAATATTCTGTGATTCTCTAAAAACATGGTAATTTACAATAATATTTGTTCAAACAACCTTCATAATAGAGTAACTAAATAGAGTAACTAAAAATTTTCATTATTTTCAGTACTAATCTTAGAAATATTAATTTTATATACTATATTTCAAATTGAAAGCAATATCTCAATGGACTCAAAACTTACATTCTGTTATCTAAAACAGAATAGATAATTTATAAATGTAAAAATGAAATGCACATTGTATTTAAAATGCCTAATTAAAAAAAACCATTGATGGGCTGGGATTGTGGCTCAGTGGTAGAGCA
The DNA here is from genome assembly GCA_028644305.1 of Xerus rutilus. Classification (NCBI taxonomy): domain Eukaryota; kingdom Metazoa; phylum Chordata; class Mammalia; order Rodentia; family Sciuridae; genus Xerus; species Xerus rutilus. Next base: position 24,355,738 of record CM053406.1, read on the forward strand.
CTTGCCTCGCATGCATGAGGCACTGGGTTCGATCCTCAGCACCACATAAAAATAAATCAATAAAGATATTGTGTCCACCTACAACTAAAAAATATTAAAAAAAAAAAACCATTGGTGGTGTGTTTTTCTTATATACTAATAATTAGGGCACTATTGCTGGTACTGTTTGGTTTTCTATTTTAACACAGAAGGAGTGAAAGTATTTCCTATATTTATGAACTTACAAAAATACTGGTAATAAAGAAAAAAATTATCTAAAATCTACAGGTGAAAATTGTTCATCAATTATTTTTTTACTCCCCACCCCAAGTTGGACACCAACTGCATGCCCTAAGTTGCTTAAGGGGATTTCACTATTACAGAAAATCAATAAAATAAAAATGGAGTAATTGAATATATACAACATTGTACAGAGGAGAGATATTGACTAGCACCTGTCTTCCTTCACTTTTTTTGGTTCCCTAATAACTAGCCTGCTTTTTAAATTTTCATACTTCACTGCTCTTAGAATTAATAATTCCAATTTTCACATTACTGTTATTGGAAAACTGTATCAAATAAATATTTTAGTTATTCCTATGAACAGAATGAAAAAATTTTAAAATGTTAATTTTTCAATAGCCACAGCTATAAAATATTTGGAAGCCTCACATAACCAATTTTTTCTCACAAAATACTAATAAAATTGGTATTTGGAACCCTCTCATAACCAATCTTTTCTCACAAAAGACCAATAGTCTTACATCTACTAAGAATTTGTTGATGGCCTACTATGGGACAGGCACTGCAGTTAATATAAACTTGAAAGTAAATTTGTAAGTTGTCACCTGAAGCATCTATTGCTACCTAGGGAAAATTTTAAAACATTTAAAAGAGAATGTCTTTAACCATCTTGTTCCTTAAAAACATATATTTTAGTATGACTAAAGAGCCCCAGCTATTGCCTACGCTACACATGCACACACAGAAAATCTAGACATACGAACCAGATAGGATTTACATTTAAATTTTCTTTAGTACACTCTGCCTCATATTCAGTGTTTGGTGCTGTTACTCAAATATATTCTGAAAATCCTCAGGAATCTTAATGAAGCCTAAAGATAATCTTATGATGATTTTTTGAAAAGTCTGCCTGCCTCTATCTTAAGGCACTACATGGAAAACATATTCTTAATGGCATAAAGTATGGGCTCTCTAGGGGAAATGATGCCACCCACAGTATACTACTGGAGGCATTTTTACTGCTTAATGAAAAGCCTGACCTTTTCTTCTCTTTTCCAGATCCTTAGGCCAACTTTATATTTGAATAATCAGATAATAAGTGACATCTAACTTGTACAAGAAACATTAAACTTGTCCCCTGGAAGCATTTCCCCAGATTTCAAAGTCTAAGAAAGAAAAACAATCAGCATAAAGAGATTCCCTTCCTACCTCTTGAGTGTGTTCTTTATAGACTTGTAGTGGCCCTGTGGCTTTGGCAGTGTCCCAGAGCTGCAGCGAGCCATCACCACTACAGGTGACAAGGACATGTTCATTGTTCTCACTCCAGGTCACGTCAAACAAGCCATCGTTCCAGTCAAAGCTACACCAGGATAATTAAATAAAACCAAACAAAAATTTACACAGGCAGCTGAACAAAAATAGTAATTTTAAAATTACGAGGTTTTTTTAATCTTTTTTTTTATGGTGGTAGTGCTGGGCCTGGTGCATATTTAGGAAAGCATTCTACCATTAAGCTCCATCACCAGTATCAGTTTATTAAATATTTTAACATACATTATTTCTTATGATCTTCACAATTATGGGAGAAGATAAGTTAAGCAGGTACTTGACAGGAAACAAGTTCAGAAAGGCTAGAATACCACCCCAGGTCATATAGGTAGAAACTACAAAGCTGGATTAAAATTAGGTCTCCCAACTGCTAATATGGAACTATTTAAACCAGAGTATGCTGTCATACATGGGTTCTAATTTTTGTGACTCATAGGATGGGTCAGCAAGCATATCAAAATATGAATATAGAGGGCTGGATTCATGGCTCAGTGGTAGCTCGCCTAGCACGTTTAAGGCACTAGGTTCAATTCTCAGCACCACATATAAATAAATAAATATCCATCAACAACTAATAAAAATATTTTTAAAAATATGAATATAGAGTAATAATTTTAACTTTTCCCATAAATCTTTCACCTAAATCAGGTGTGGTAGCTCATGCTTATAATCCCAGTGAGGCCAAAGCAGGAGGACTGCAAATTCAAGGCCAGCCATAGCCACTTACCAAGGCCCTAGGCAACTTAGTGAGAACCTATAAACAAATAAATAAACAAACAAACAAATAAATGGCTGGGGATGTAACTCAGGGGTAAAGCACCCCTGGTTTCAATCCCCAGTACCAAAAAAATTTTTTTTCACCTGAGAGAATTTCCCTTTTCTTCCTATCCCTTTGACTAACCCTAATGGAAGTATTAGGGAGTCCAACAGTCAAAGAAGACAGGTGTGGAAAGAAAAGAAGAAAGGCACAGAATAATCCACAAGATGGATAATTCACTCCTACATTAGTAAAGTTACACTATATTAAGACAGCAAAGACAGGCAATGCCATACGTTATACTAATTAGCTCACTTTTTTAAGTTTAAATTTTATAATTTATACTTGGATACTAAAGAATAAGTTTCAGAAGTAATGTGGCATAATCATAACTTAAAGGAAAAACATTTTATATACTATGCAAATGCTAAAGTTCCTTTCATAATACAAATTAAAATATCTCCTTGGTCAAAAAGATTCATATCCTAATTTTATCAAGGCTTTAATACAACAGAGAAAATGTATGTTTAATAATTAAAGCCACCTTACCTTCTAAAAATCCTAAGACCAGATTCATTGTGATCCAATATTAGTAGGGTTCCACAGCCTAAAGATAAAAAAGTCAAGGTCACCTGTTGAACCTGCCAAGTAAACATCTAGATCCAGGAAGTATCAAACACTGAGTACCTGATTTTACTACCACAAATTTCTTCCTGAAGCTATTAGGACTGTGTATACAAAAAGATTAGAATTGTGCTATTTGTTTTTCATTTTGTGCTTCAATGATTAAATATTCAAATTACCATCTCACCTGTGATTAAAATCCAGACACAGCACTAACAAAGGGGAGAGAGATTTGAGTGCCAACTCTCACAAAGCAAGGTGCCAGGCACACAAACCTTCCAAGCTGGGGTTATCATCCTTATTGACGGATGAGAAACCTCAGGCTTACAGACCACCCATGACTATGATCCTTGTACTAAATCACCCTGCCTTGCCAATATAAAATACATCCAACATGGATTCTAAAACAAAATATGAATGGGAAACATCAAATACTTGGTGATAAAGTCACAATATTAATAATATCAATTGTTTACCAGCAATTTATTATTTTACTAAAGAACTAATATTTTCTTTCCTTTGGGTACTGGTGATTAAACCCAGGTGTGTTCTATTACTAAGCTACACGCCCAGCCCTTTTTCATTATTATTTTAAAATTTTGAGACAGGATCTGCTCAGTTGCCTACGTTGGTTTCCAACTTAAAATCCTTCTGCCTCAGCCTCTCCAGGAACTGGTATTTCAGTCATATGCCACTGTGCAAAGCAAGAACATATTTGAAAAGTTATATTTATCTTTACAGAAATCAAGGCAGAAAAAAAAAAGCTCTTCATTTTAAACATGGTTGATTAAAAAAAAACAAGTCCTTTTTAAGAAGTTTTTGGAAAAGATTTAAAGCAATATTTCAGACTTTTTAATCTTGAACCTAACTGGTGGGCAAGATTGTAAATATGATGTGCCAGCACTAAGAGCTAATGATAAAAAAATATATAAGAAGGGGCTGGGGATGTGAAAATAAATAAATAAATAAAATATATATAGCTCTTCTGGACCCATAACTTCTCTCACGGATATATATATATATATACATATATATATATATATGCCTATATATGTGCCATATATACATATGGCATATATATATGGCATATATATGTATATATATGGCATTTATATAGCCATATATATATACATATATATGCCATATATATGCCATATATATAAATGCCTACTATATATATATATATATATATATATATGAAGGCAAATATCAAGTTTTAGAATTCAATGGTAGGACTACACAAAAACTACTAAGGATCGCTGACATTATGTGATGATTTGCTGTATATTGCTCCGGTGTGTAAACAATAGATAGGTCATGAATTAGAGCAAAATCGAGAATGGAACAACGCCTCTCCATCTAGTTCACAGCCACAGTTAGTGTGAGCCTCTAACAACTGTTTGCACATGGATGATTTCCCCGTGAAACAAATAAAGGTGAGCACAAAATGTGATACATTTCATGCCGGCATTAGCGAGGAAATGGCCAAGCGTCGGCTCGGATGCATCCTTTTTACAAAGCACAGCCCGCAGGTTTCCGTCCAGTGCTCCGTACTGACTGTGGGAAAGGTGGACCAGTCAGCTGGCACTGAGTAATCGATCTTACAGACATCCTCCAAGTGCTGCTGCGCGGGTCAGAGGGGTCACGCAGGTTCAGCCCGCTATCCGCACCTGGCGTCTACTTGCGGGGATGTGTGTAAGAAGGCACTGGAGACAGTGCGGTCTTCGGGAACTTGGGCTTGGGCTACTACCCACTTCCACACTGGAACTGACAAAGGTGACGACTACCTCCAGACCAGCTCCCCACGCTCTGCAAGCGAGGAAACCGGAGCCGGCAAGTTGCTCTGCTTCCCCCTGGCGTTGGCTGGTGGCAGCGTCTACCCTCTGAGGCACTTTCCCAGGAGCCGGAGAAGTCAGCGCTCTACTGGCGCCCGCCCTCACCCGGGCCTCACCCGCGATGCCGTAGTGCTGCGCCGCGGCGCAGGCCAGGCGACCCGGCAGGTACGGGGAGAACTCCGCGGCGTAGCCGTGACGGCCCGGCACCCGCAGCGTCCGCGCCGCGCTCATCCCTCCCGCCTAGCCGACCCGGCCGCGGAAGCAGTCCCCAGTCGGAGGTGTACGGCGGTGACTCTCTGAGAGAAGTTACGGGTCCAGGAAGAGCAGGCGGAAGTGACAACACCGGAGCCCGGGATCCTAGATTCCGATTGGTCCGCGATAAAAAGGGCGTTGACTCCGGCGGAGACCATTTTTGTTTTGGGTAAAACAAAACTGGTTTGCTCGGAGACGATCTACAGTAACTGGGGAGTGATCTAGAGTTGGGTTGTTGTTCCGACAGTTGTTGTTGCATCTCAGCTTCCACTGAGAAGCTATTTGGTTTTTTATTAAGTGTTTGAACTTTAGACTGGCATCAGGAAATTTTTCTGATGATTACAAAATGAGACAAGCTACAGCAAACTGAAACAATTTAGCGAGTTCAAAAGGCAATCTCGAGGTAAGTTGACTCAATATTAAGTCAAGCGACAGGTAAAGCTAAGGGGAAAAGGCATTATCATGAGCAACTGTATATTTTCATACATAGAGATCCTGGTGCTAATTAAGGAAAACTAAGGTTTATTAATTCATTCTTTCAAACATTTGCAGAGCATGTAGTGTGTAGAGGATGATCATATAATTAATCTGCCAAATCAAACACTTATGAGTGTAACAGAGAATGTAGTTAATAATTCAGCTGGGCCAACAATTCAACTAGGCACAAACCAAGTCATGTTGAAGCAAGAACAAAGGTCAGACAGTGTAGATAGATGAAATATCGCTTTAAATCTTGTCCAAAAACTTAAAAAGGAGTTATTGGTTTTGGGGTTGTTTTTGTTTGTTTGTTGTTTTTGTGTGTGTCTTTACCTGAAAAGGGTAGGGATGTAGCTTAGCAGCAAAGCATCTCTAGGTTCAATCTCCAGCACACACCCCTCTCAAAAAAAGTGATAAGATGTGCTCTATGGCCTCAAGAGCTTAGAGTCTTGAAAAGAGAAAACATGTAAGCAGTTAAGTGTAATCAAAATACTGTAGATGCTATGAGAAATGTATATGGCATTTTTTAAAAAGAAGAGCCTAGGAGAAGCTTTGGGGAAAAAATGATCTCCAGTTCAACATGTCCAGTGATGATTTCTTATATGTTCTAAGATATACCAGTCCGGAACTCAAGCAGCAGTTCTTACTTGCACATAGATAACATTTAAGCAATGATTGCCCTTACTCAGGGAAAGAATGATATCAAAAAAAAAAAAGGACAAAGAACTGTGACAGAAACACTCCACAGTTGGCAGAAGAAGAGAACCTAGGAAAGTGGGGAGAGAGCCACAAGATGAGTCTAATTAATTCATTAATCAGTTTAAGAATATAGCTCAAGTGGGGAGGATTTGCATACTACCTGTTGATAAATGCTTAGATGGACAGGTCAGTGAGTGTGTTCTTTAGGAGGAAATGACTCAGCAGAGTTCTTAAGAGTATGTGAAACATCTCAAGGTGCCTAGTATACTATGATACTGCCTGGTACATAGTAGACGTATAAAAGAAATAGCAACCATTACTATGATAGCAAGCAAGAATTTGCTAGCACAAACTCAAGTTTGTAGGAATAGACTCCCTGTAAGCAGCCTGAGGTGATTGGTCTTGACCCAGAAAACCCCATAAAATAGTGCAAATCAAGAGTCTCCAATATTTATGCTCACTTTTAGAACATCCATGAAACTGCCTGAAAAGCCACCAAGTATCTAAAAGGTGTCATTTTTTAGAAGCAGTGTGTATAGCATTGCAGTGTTACAATGGTAGAATGGGTAGGTGTGCTCAGGTCAAACAGTAGGGCAGGGCACAAGGTTGGTGACCCCAAAAGAGTGCTGAATTTTGCTACACGTGTGTTTGAGTAAGCTTTTTTACTGCTGTGACTAAAAGACCTGACCAAAACAATTGTAGAGGAGGAAAAGTTTATTTAGGGAATCAGGGACAGAGATCTCCTTCCATAGATATTCAGCTCTAGCTTGGGGCTAGAGGCAGAGGGAAGCAGCTCACATAATGATCAGAGAGAAGAAAGCAAAACTCCACTTGCCAGATACAAAATATATACTCCAAAGGCACATCCCCAATGACCCACCTTCTCCAGCCGCACCCTACCCACCTTCAGTCACCATTCAATCCCATCAGGGGATTAATTCACTGATTGAGTTAAGTATCTCATAACCCAATCATTTCTCCTCTACACTTCTTGCATTGTCTCACACCTGAGCTTTTGTGGGACACCTAATATCTAAACCATAACAAAATGCTTAAAATGCAGGGAGTAATGCTGAACTTTAAGGTTTAGATGTAGATTCTCTGGTTAATGAACACATTCAGGTGAACAAAGCACCTAAGATGCATCACAGCATTTAACAGAGCTCATGGTTGGACTGACCTGTACATGAGTTCCCCTCCTGCATTGAAATGATCCTTATTTACAAGGCATAAATTGTTCCTCAACCAGAGATGATGGTGCACAGAAGAAAAAATATCCCAGAAGAAATTGAAGAAACAAAAACTTAAGGCACAAGAATAAATTCAGCATAAAATGAATGCAAATTAAAAATTTTTGAAAAGTAGGAAAATAAATGGAACCTTTATTTTCTTCAAGAAAGTTAAATGTCCATCTTCCCAGGCTGTTTTGGGTGTGTGTGTGTGTTGGAGTTGTTTTTATTTTTTTGTTTTGTTTTGGGTTGTATTTTGCTTGCTTAACAAACAAAAAAACAAAGTGAGTACTGAAACCCCAAGCCATTTGAAGATGGAGTCTCCTTGCATAGGGGCTTTCTGGCACTTAACAAAGACCACACTGGAATCTGACACTAGCATATAAAGTCCACCAAGGCAAGACCAAAGTTTTGTTTACTCTCCGGTGCCTAAAACAGTGGCTGACAAATGGTAAAAGTCTAATCTTTAGGTAGCTCCTTGTGTAAGGCTGAATGGGCCTGGGGAAGTGCAATTCTATGCCATGCTTGGATACAGTAGAGTCAAAGCTTCATTGAGAAGATGGGCTCCCACTTATTTCAGGGCCCCATGAAACCATTTCTGCCAGCAAGCAGGGCCACATCACTGTCACTTCTCCATGCTTAGAACTGTCCCCTTTCAACCTCTTCTTTGCTGCCATCACATGGGTATCTCTTGCCTCTCCCTCTCCAAGGACACATCAAAACCCTGTTCAGTGAGTTTAGGTTTTTCAAGTGTCAGTCCTTCAAGTCCCAAAGGCCAAGGATGAAAAGGGTCTGGCTATCTAATTGGAAAGGGGAAAAAATTACAGCAAAATACAAATTGATATGTTAATGAAGTGTCCTGCCATGCTGTTAATAAACAATAATAAATGACATCAATAAATAATTAATTCATAACAACTGACAGTAATAACATAGACATGAAGAGACAGAGTGACTGGTGCATATGCCACCTCACCCACCCAAACCACACAAGTCCCAAATTTTCACCCTCCCCCGTGAACCTAAGATAGGGCTTGTGTCCCATCACCCAGGAAATATTCCTTATATTTCAGATTCCCTACCTCAGAATCTTATTGGATGACTTTTATAATACACATTCTTAGGGCACACCAAAGGCCTGTTTATTCAAAGTCCCAAGGGGTGGGATTGGGATTCTGCATTTTAATAAGCTCCCCCGGATGATTCTCACTTGGTGGCCAAAGCACAGAGATGAAAAACACTTGGGAGGAAAGTGCTCAGCACTGGCAGGGGCTTGGGCAATGGAAGCAGACACTGGTAGCATAGGGACAAGATGCTCCAGGCAAAGGAAACTGGTTTTTGTTGTTTTGTGGCCATTTTTTGTCAGATCTAAATTTGTTTTGAGGGGAACTAAATCCAGGTCCTCACACATGCTAAAGAAGTACTTTATCGCTGAGCTACATCTCTGGCCCGAAGTTAGGATTCTTGCTTAATATGTTCAAAGAGGGGTATCATTTGTGCAATATTGACACCGTAATTGAAGGCCCAAGAATTGCATAGCATTTGCCGGGCACAAAGGTGCATGACTGTAATCCCAGCTACTCGAGAGGCTGATGTGGGAGGATCCCAAGTCTAATGCTAGCCTGGGAAACTTAATGAGCCCCCGTCTCAAAATAATAAGGGATGTAGCTCAGTGGTACAGTGCTTTCCTTGCATGCTTGAGGTCCTGGGTTCAATCCATGGTACAAAAAGAAGGAGGAGGAGGAGGAGGGAGAAGGAAGGGGGTGAAGGAGGAGAAGAAAGAAGAAGAAGAGGAGGAGGAAGAGACCACTGAACTGAATTACTCTTGGCACATGGTTATGAGTACAGGCTTCAGAGCCAGGAGGCTCATGTTCAATTCTTGCCCTCTACTTTGCAAATTAAAACCAAGAATTGCTTTTTAGTTATTAGCTTATAAATACACAGAATGTAATATTTCAACTATCCTAGGAGTTTATATTCAAAGGGGATGTTTTGTTTGTCTCAAGATCTTTGCACTTGATGTCACTTCACTTACATCCCCTATGTGCTGTTTTCAGAGGTGATTCAAGATAGCGCATGGGCTTATGGGCCTATGAATCAGTGTCAACATGAAGACCATGTTTATTCAGTTTTACAGACACTGGCAAGATCAATTCCAATTTTAATTATATTATCCTTATTAGATAAGGGGACAGTGGAAGCATTCACATTCTTTGAGTTCACAATAATAGAGAAAATCTGAGAGCTAAATAGCTAACCCACCATGAGTACCTGCCCTACCCTGAGAATGAAAAGGAAGTGTCCCCAAACTTGGCCATTGGGTTTAATGTTTCAATCACAATGAAATCTTCAATATTAATTGGAATTAAATACTCATAAGCCTAAGAGGTATTCATATTTCCATTGTTGTTAGGGCTGCAAATTGATACAACCACTCTGGAAAGCAGTACAGATATTCCTCAGAAAACGAAATGGAACCACCATTTGATCTAGTTATTCCACTCCTTGGCATATACCCAAAGGACTTAAAATCAGCATACTATACTGACTAGGCCATATCAATGTTTATATCAGCCCCATTCACCATAGCTAAGCTATGGAACCAAACTAGGTGCCCTTCAATAGATGAATGGATAAAGAAAATGTGGTACATATACATGATGGAATATTACTTAGCCATAAACAAGAATGAAACTATGGCATTTGCTAGTAAATGGAATTGGAGACTATCGTACTAAATGAAATAATCCAACCTCCAAAAACCAAAGACCAAATATTCTCTCTGATATGTGGGTGCTGACTCACAATAGGGTGGGAGGAGTTTCACTGAATTGGACAGGGCAAAGTGGAGGGAAGGATATGGGGATGGGAATAGGAAAGATAGTACAATGAATCGGACATAACTTGCCTATGTTAATATATGAATACCAATTAACATATGAATATATGACCAGTGTAATTCCACATCATGTACAAGAATGGGATCCTAATTAGAATAAGTATATGTATGTATAATGTCGGAATACACTCTACTGTCATGTATATCTAAAAAGAACAAATAAAAAAACCAATTTCTTAGAAACTTGTAGCCATTATTTTAAGAAACTGATTTAGTTTTGTTTTGGAAATAAAATAGACATGAAAAAAGCATCAAGATTTGATCATTCAGCAAATACATGTCAGTGTTTTACACATTATAGGAGAGAAAAACAAGTTTGTGTTTCAGTTTGAGATGTTAACATATAATAGCAAAGCCTAAAATATCTGACTGCCAGAAAGAAAGAAAGTGCACAAAAGGATGACAAGGACTATCAAAAATATACAGGAACCTGCTGGAGGGGGCCCTCCCTGGGGTAAATCCAGAACAACAAAGTATTGATAATTGCAAATTAAGTCTATTTTTTAAAAAGTCTATAAGATCATATTGATATGAATAAATAATGGGACAGAAGATAGCTTTTCCTCATAATAGAATTCCTGTTAATAGAAGTAGAAGAAATAATGAAATTACAAGATAAACATTTTGTAATTACCATAGTCATAATTGTGCTAGGCAGGAATCATCAATGGGTGTTAAAACTAGTGGGAGCATAAGAGATACAGGTATTATGTAGTCTTAACATGTCTCCACACAAGTTTCTAATTAGTTACAAAGGGTAAAATAATAACTTTATAGTGATGAAATCTGGCAAACAGCACCTTCGCCAAGTGATCATATGTCACCAATAAAAGGACAGACAAATCGACATTCCTTTTGCTAAAGTAATGCATATGCTGGGAAAACCATGGCTTCACGTCTGTGGTGTTTCCAGCCATGCTGCATAACCGGAAGAATGCCGATGATGAAGAAATACCAGATAAACCCAAATTGAAGGACATTCTACAAAATAACCAGCCTGTACCCTTCAAAAATATCAAAGTAATGGAAGATAAGACTAAGAAACTGTTACTGATAAAAGCACACTAAAGAAACATTACAATTAGCGCAACAAGTGATCCTGAGTTGGATCCTGCACCAGAAAGATGTTTTTCTTTTGCTGCCAAGGACACCAGAGAGGACAACTGGCAAAAATCTATGTTAGTAGTTCTCTCTATATATTAATTTCCTGATTTTGATCATTGTATTTATTCATGTAAGGCAGTGTTTGTAGTTTTAGGAAATATGTACCATGTCTGCAATTTATTCTCAATCATTTAAAAAGTTTAGATAGATAATGGGTAGAGAAAGAAAGTGTGATAAAATGCTGACGTTTGTGAATCTCTGTGAAGGGCATATGAGACTTCTCTGAAAAAAAAAAATTGCAACATTTTTGTCTGTAATTATTTAAAATAAAAAGCATTTAAATGATAAAAACAAAAGTCTGGTGCATCAAAAACAAATACTAATGGCAATTAATGTCCTTAAATAAACTTAGAAGTTTTAGAATTATACAAATACACACTTTTAACCAAAATTACTATTACTAAGATTGGCTGTCCCAGCAGCACAGGAGACTGAGGAAGGAGGATCATGAGTTCAAAGCCAGCCTCAGCAGCTTAGTGAGGCCCTAAGCAACTCAGTGATACCTTATCTCTAAATAAAAAGTAAAAAGTGCTGGGGATGTGGCTCAGTGGTTAAGCATCCCTGGGTTCAATCCCTGGTACAAAAAGAAAAAAAAAAAGATTGGCTATCACTCTTAACCACCTTTCAGAGAGAAAACTTTCAAGAAGCTAAAAAATAAATCTCCCCTCCTCCATCTCATTTATTATTATCTGTAGGGATTTGCCTACAGATATCTTCTGAAAGATTCTTTTGTTCCCTCCACACACAGCCTTTCTTGGTGTTTTTTAATGCTGCCCCCTACGCAGAAAAGTATCGCCTTCCTGTCCCACAAGGGAACTCTCTGTCCTCTTTCACATTCTCCATCAAGATTGAACACTTCCAGAAATTCCAACCATCTCTAAAACTTTATTTCCAAATTTGAAAAGAGCACACATCTATCATAGTTTGTAATTGCTTTTCTTATTTTCTCCCATTTTTTGAGTCATTATACAGGTATCCCCTTTTTGTGGGAAATTTAATGAATAAAATATTTATAGGGTAACTGTGATTAAGGCAGTTTTGGAATGGAGAAAGCAAGTGGACTGAGTGTTAGATGTCCCTGTATTTTGAGACTGTATTTTCTCTGTAAAATAAGTAAGATGTATTTTAATTTTTTATGTCAATACTGTAACTCTAAGACTTGTTATAAATAAATGACATTGTTATCAATGCTTAGTTTTATTCAAACCAAAACCACCAGTTTTTTTTTTCCCCAAAACTTGAATTCTACATCTCACAGACAAAAGAATAACATTTTTCTTTTAGTAGTGAATTGATTTCACCCTTCCAAAGCTTTTTTCAGAAAGTAAATGTTGCTGCCAGGCATGGTAAGGCACACCTGTAATCCCAGCTACTTGGGAGGATGAGGCAGGAGGATTGCAAGTTCAAGGCCAGCCTCAGCAACTTAGACTGTCTCAAGATAAAAAATAGAAAGGGCTGGAAATGTAGCTTAGTGGTATAGTGCCCTGAGGTTCAATCCCCAGTACCACAAAAATAACAATAATAACAATTATTATAATAGTGTTACCGGCAGGAGTCGGGATCGGTTCAGTGTTCCATGGAGTCAAAGTATAAACACGATGAATGCAGCTGTGGAAAGCAAGTGAGTAGGAATTTTATTTAAAAGGAAGGTGAGAGAAAGATTCAGCACTCCCACCCACCACAGCGCACTGGGAGGGGCAAGAGTGCTGTTTAAGTCTTACAGCATTCCTTCGTTCCTGATCTTTCAATTGTTCTGCTTACACAGTTGCTATCCAGGACATGGAAATTTACACCCTTTGAGAAACAGGAACTGATTTACAACGTGTCAGACGTGTTAGAATGGCTGTTCTGGTGCTTGCCCTCTTGTTGACTTCCACTGACATATCCTTTTCTGTCTCATTCCCCTCTGATAAGGAAACCCTTACTACTGCAAGGGAAATTGGGAGATGGCTGCTCTAGCTGCTTCAATTTGAGAGGGGGCGATGAGAAATACATAGTTCAGGTTTCCCATTAGAAACCACCAGGTTGATCCTGAGTCTATGGTAGAAATCACCTGTAATGTTCATGGGCAGACTTATTCCCATGACCACCTGCAGTCTGATGGCTTCCAGCCTAGAAAGAATAAGTCGAGTTGACATATTGAGAATGTAGGGTCCAAAGATTAAACCCACAGTGAGAATTAATAAGGGGCCTAGAAAAGGGAGAAACCAAGTTAATAAAAGAATAGCTGCTTTGACAGTGGCCCAAATGGTATTTGGGTTGGTTCTATGGTTATATCAATGAAGCTATTTTGCCTGATCATAATTTTAATATTGATTTCAACTGTACCTGATTGATGTATGTGCAACAAGTTTTATTGGTTACAGAACAAACTCCCTCCTTCACTTGCTAGTACGTAGTCCAGGGCCAGACAATTACCTAGGACCACGTTGGCCAGAGAATCCAAGGATCCTTGTACTCTTTGGAGAGCCTGGCCAGTACTTTCTGCAAGTACTTTCAGGGTATTAGTGAGACTTTTCAGAGTGACTTCATGGTAAGTAAATCCAGGCCATGGTGCCACAAGGACTATAGCTGCTCCTATTCCCGTGCAGATTAATCCCAGGGCTCTCCTAGGCCTTGACTGAGTGATATTGTGTATGGTGACTCCCACTCTCTGTTGCCTGAGCATCGTAAGGACACATTGACCTGAGAATTGAACATCATCAATGCAGGAATAGGCAATGGCTTGGTCTATAAGTTGGGGGACAGGATTGCCCTCAGAGGGTAACGGATGAGTGTTGGGACCACATATGCTTTGTGGATGGTTGGGTGCTTAAATCCAAGAAAGGAGTCTGGGAATCCATGAAAAGAGCCATTACATGAGCTAGACAGAGGGCCACCTTCAAACCAGGAGTTATGGGAGCTGACATCCTGGTGCACAGCCTTAGGAGGTAGGTACAGTACCTGCCAAGTGACAGAGGTCTGATCCTGCCATGTAGCACAGACATCTATGTAAGGGCACTGAGTCCCATCCAGGTAGGCAAGGGCACCATGGCACCAATGGGTCAAGTTAGGAGAATAGTTGTCATCGAACAGAGGAGTAATTTGGAAGATATTAGTGTATGTGGGAACTTTGAGTACTGCATCGAGTGGAACCCAGTGTCCAGTAGGGATAACACGAACTGTTAGATTGAAAACATAGGGCATAAAAACCCTCCATTTTTGTTAGAGTGGTTAAAACAGGGTGTTGCAGTTCCTCTTGAGTATACTGGGTTTTATTTCCGGGGAGGTCCTATCCAAAGTAAAGAATATGGTATCTGAAAAGAAATATGTAGAGGTCTTGGCTTAGTTGGTCCCAAGGTGAGAGAGAGAGTTAAATTCCCATCATACAGAAAGAAGTACCTATACAGGTATGCTAGCAGGTATGTGAAGTGGGTGGCAGATCCAGCAATTAGAGAGTCCATTCCCAGTACTAAGAGTCTGTGACAAATTAACTAAGGAATTGTTTTCCCATGGACTCAATGCAGTACTTGCACCTTATCTGGCACAGGAGATGGTAATTTCCACAATAACCAAAGGGTATAAGAGTAATATGGGTCTACTCATGATTAAAACAGGATAGGCAGCAACTCCAGCATACAGAGAAGGGTTATCATACTTAGATAGGTTAAGGCCAGGAATATCCTATATGTAGGGCTCCAATCCTATGGAGCTGTTATTGCTAATCCGATAGCAAATAGTAAAGTCAGTGGTGTTGCAATAAAAAGGCCAATAAATTTAATACCACTTAGCTTGTTTAAACAGGAATTTGAGATCTTCTGTTGGTTCACAGGTATATGGAGGTAATTTCTCTAGTGGGGATTCGAAATCATCTGTCCAGTTTTAGAGTTGGATGTCCATCACTTAACTCTGGAGTGGTGGAGCCACTTTTCTTATCCACATACTTTTACTTCAGAGGGGGTGGATAAAATCACAGAAAAAGGCCCCTTCCAGACAGGTTCTAGATTAGGGGAGTTTGAACACATGATCCTGACCACTACTAAGTCACCAGATTCATATAATGGTAGAGAAATAAGTGGCTTATATGTGGGATATTTGCAGATTTCAGTTTGGAATTTGGCTAGCTTTGTGATATGAAATACAAAGTCAGCAGTTTCTTGATTTTTTTTAATATTGTTTTTAGTTTTCAATGGACCTTTATTTTATTTATTTATATGCAGTGCTGAGAATCAAACCCAGTGCCTCACACATGCTAGGCAAGCACTCTGCCACTGAGCCACAACCCCAGCCCACTTTCTTGATCTTTAAGGATATCATTTTTAAAGAATGTTCTCCCATCTAAGAGCATGAATGGACTCAGTCCTAATGCTCCTGCCCTGGAGCCGGATTAGAGGAAGCATCTTAGGCCAAGCATTGTGAGTTTCTTGAGTGAGTTTCTTCAAATGCTTCTTTAGAATATCATTAGCCTTTTCTATCTTCCTCAAATACTGCAGTCTCCAGGCATAATGAAGATGATATTCTATGCCTAAGGCTTTCGATATTCCCAGAGTGACAGCTACCTTGAAAGCTACTCCATTATCACTTTGTAGGCTGCGAGACAATCCAAATTGAGGGACAATTTCTTGTAGTAAAAACTTGACCACTTCTCCCACTTGTTCAGTTCAGGAGGGGAGAGCCACAACCCCCTCAGTGAAGGTATCTATCATAACTAACATACTAGACCCACTGCTCTTAGGGATATGAGTGAAATCAAGTTGCCAATCCTCTACAGGGAGTTTTCCTGCTCTCTGCAGACCTGGAGGTCTTTTGGTAAAGTTAAGTGGGTTTTTTCTTTGATATATCTCACAATTCCTGACTACCTGATGACCAGTTTGGGGTATGTCTTTTCCTTCAAATAACAATCAAGTTAGTTTGAAAGTATTTTCTTCTGCAAAATGGAAGGATGGATGCAGGGTATGTAGAATTTTCCATTGGGAGTTAGCAGGTAAGCAAAGTGTATTATTTTCTGTCTGTATCCATCCAGAGGGAAGGAGAGTGACTCGTCAAGATAAAGCACATTGGGCTGGGATTGTAGCTCAGCGGTAGAGCGCTTGCCTTGCATGTGTGAGGCCCTGGGTTCGATCCTCCGCACCACATATAAAGCAATAAAATAAAGACGTTGTGTCCATCTACAACTGAAAAAATATTTAAAAAAAAAAAAAGATAAAGCACATTATGGGTCCTCTTGAGTATTTTGGGTTTTATTTCTGGGGGAGGTCCTGTCCAAAGTAAAGGAGCTAAGGTTGATGGTTGACACGATTTTGCCCTTGCAGTCTCCCTGGCTTGTTGGTCAGCTCACCTATTACCTTCTGATATTTCATCTATTTCCTTTTGGTGTTCCCAGCAGTGAATTACTGCCACTTCTGTAGGTAAATGGACAGCTTCCAGTAGTTTTAAGATCTGCTCATAGTTCTTTGTAGAAGTACCTCCAGCTGTTTGAAATCACCTTACCCTCCAGATTGCTGCATGTGCATGCAGAATTAAATAAGCACACTTAGTATAGATATTGACTTCTTTTTGTATTCCCAATTCGAGTGCCCTAGTTAGGGCTATTAATTCCACAAGTTGTGCACTTGTATCTAGGGGCAGAGATTGTGCTTCTAAGGTGTCAGATAAAGTTACCACAGCATAAGGAGCTTTGCATTCCCCTTGTTCCATAAAAAAACTTCCATCTCTGTACATAGTAAGATCTGAATTGGACATGGGAAAACTTTGGAGATCTCCATGAACTGAGTAACATATGGCTAAGTCTGGTTGACAAACATGTTCAGGGTTTCCTTCTAATGATTCCAGAAGAAAGGTGGCTGGGTTTAAATTTGAGCAGGTTTTTGAGCCACTGGCCCTTCTAGGAGCAAGGCCTAGTATTTTAGAAGGCAACTATCTGAGAGCCATAACCCCCTGTTATTATTGAGAAGTCTTGAAAGGACCATGAGAAGTGTATACAGTAAGATCCCTTCATGGGCTTACCTCAGTTGCCTCAGGGACCAGCATTGCTACTACAGCCACTGCTGGCATTGGGACCATCCTTGAGACATCATATGAAGCTGTTTGCTGATATATGCTACAGGCTGTTGAGGTGGCGCATACTTTTATGATCATCCATAAGGCCATTCTTCCCCTTTCAATTACAAATAGATTAAATTTTTGCTCTGTAGGCAAGCTGAGAGCTCGAGCTTGAAGCAAGGCCTCTTTTAGGGCTTTGAAAGCTTTAACATACTCTGGTTCCCATATTAGGGCAATTGTCCCCTGGCATTGGGCTTCCTTGAGGAGTCGATAAAGGGGTCTGGCTATCTCTCCATACCCAGGGATCCAAAGCCTACAATATCCCAGTTATCCCCAGAAATTCTCTTGAGTTGCCTTATGGTCTGAGGTAGAGGGTATCATCCTATAGGGGTGATTCTCTCTTCCTCCAGCCTGCAGATTCCTTGAGATAGTTGTGATCCTAGATATTGAACCTGTGGTTGGCATAGCTGAGCTTTCTTTTTCTAGATCTTTTACCCTCGATCAGCTAGCTAATTCAGAAGCTCTGTAGTGGCCATTTGACCTTCCTCCTGGGTGATAGCATGTAGAACGATGTCATCCACATTTTGAAGGACAGTTACAGATGACCTGTCCTTGCATTCTGCTAGGTCCTTGGTGAGGACCTGGCCCAAACAAGCAGGGACTATCTCTGAATTCTTGGGGTAGCCCTGTCCACGTCAGTTGAGATCCACTACCTGACTCCTCAAAAGCAGACAGATATTAACTGATTGTCTAGGGGTATACAGAAAAAGGTATCCTTCAAATCTAATATAGTAAACCAAGCAGGGGCAACTGGGATCGCAGATAATAAAGCATAAGGATTGGGCACCACAGGACGAAGAGGGACAACTGCTTTATTGATTTTCCTGAGATCTTGGACTAGGTGCCATTTGCCATTTGGTTGCTGGACTCCTGCAATGAGTTTATTACAGGGACTCCTGCAAGACTCCAAAAGTCCCTGTGGTTTAGGGTTTTGAATGATCGCCAATAAACCTCTTTTTGCCTCTGGGCACAGGTGGTATTGTCTCTGTTGTGAGAAGATGAAGGGTTCCAGTTATTTTAATTGGAACTGTACTCTTCACTTGCCTGATTTTGCCCTCAGTGGCCCCTACTTCAGAGTTTATATCACATTCTAATAGAGGTAGACATAATGGGCCCTGGGGTCCCCAATTCATGGTGATGAAGGCCTGAAGTTTTGAGATTATATCTCTTCCCAATAAAGGAGGAGTACACTCTGGGACCATTAGGAATGCATGAGAAAACATCACCCCATCCTATTCAAAACTTAATAGGGGAGCAAAATATCTAGTGATAGGCTGTCCAGACACCCCTAGCACTGTCATAGTATCAGAGGAAAGGAGTCTAGGGTAAGAGACAAGTATGGAGAAGCTGGCACCAGTGTCCAGAAGGAAACTGACCTTCTGGCTCCCTACTGAGAAGCATACCTAGGGTTCATGAGTAGTAATGGGAGTCAGGGGGCCATTAAGGTTGACCCCAGGCCCATTCAGTCCTGGCTAGGGTAATCTGGCTCCACGAGCCTTCACCTCAGGGACATTTATTCCTCCAGTGATTGCCTTGATAGGACAAGGCCTTGGAGGGGGTTGCTTAACCTGTTGGCATTTCCATTGGTAAAGTCCCTCCTTTCCACAATGGAACCAAGTTCCTTTTGTGGCTCGAGGGTCATTCCATTTATCTTCTTTAACACCCAGGAAGCTTGCTCCATGCAGGGCCATGACCAATACTTCAGCCTTCCTTTTATCTCTATGTTCCCTTTCCTTCCTCTCCTCCTGATCTCTGTTATAAAATATGTTGCAAGGAGGAGGATGTCATCTACGGACTGATCAGGGCCGGATGCCAATTTTGTAACTTCCTCCAAATGTCTGGGCCTAACTGAATAATAAACTTATCCTTTAAAATTAAGTGGCCCTCTATGGATTCAGGATCCACTAGGGTGTGCTTTCTCAATGCCTCCTGAAATTTCTCCAGAAAGGTTGCAGGGTTCTCCTGAGGGCGTTGGTGGATCTCAGAGTAACTGACAGGCTTTTGCCTCCACTTTTTGAGGACTAGTGCCTGAAAATGTCTCATTTTCCAATCATGCTGTCATTTGTTTAGATCACATTGGAGATTTCTAAGGATTGCCTGTGCCCCAGATGGACAATTAGATTTACTCCTAGTCTGTGTTACGGGGGCATGGCTGAAATGCAGATTACCTCCAAAATGCTCAGCTGCCCTTAAGATAGTCTCCTTTTCATCAGAGGTCAAAGTTTGTTTAAGTAGTCACATAATATCCTCCCAGATAAGACTGAACATCTGAGACATAAATTTTGGAATACGTCAATATATTTATCTGGATCCTCTGAGAACTTCCCTAAGTCCATCTTTATTTGCCACAGGTCTTGAAGGGAAAGAGTAATAGATATGGGAATTAGAAAAATGATGTAGTCTGAGGAAAAGAAGAATGGCCAAGCATTACCTTCATTTCCCCCAACAATGTTTTCCTGATGTTGGTCATGCTGGCAGCTCCCACCTTCCCCAACACTGTCTTTTTAATGTTAATCATGCTGGCAGCCCTACCTTTTCCAGCTCTGTCTCTTTGATGTTAATCAAGCCAGCAGTTAACACTTCCCCTAAACAGATGCCTTCCTGAGGCAAAACCGGGAAGGAAGGGGCTTATCACCACACTGGAGTGATAAACTAATTCATGAAACAACCCCAAAATTCCTAAATGCCCGTGAAAACTAAGAGCCTGTATAAACCCAGTCCCTTCCTTTGTTCAGGGGCTCATTTTCCATCGGGAATATGGGTCCACCACCTCCACAGATGAATCCAGCTCCTGAATAAAGCCTACAATGACTTGCGTGATCTTTTTGCCCTTACAAAGAGGAACTTGGAACTTGATTGGCCAAACTTCTCCTCGTGGCACTTCCTGAAGCAGTATGTTTTGTCCTCCTTTGGGGGTGGATGAGAAGAGTCCTGGATAGGAAGGACATGAGGGCTGTTGGCAGGAGTTATTAGGGGTTCAGAATCCTTAGGATTTCTCTGACTTTTCTACCTTGGTAGTTGTCTCCTAAGACTTCTCTTCCATCATGGCAGCAATGATAGCTGGATCTAATTTAGACTGCTAACATAATTTGGGGTTCTCCCTCAGAGCCTGAACATAGAGAATCTCAGACCATTTCCCTTCCTTCTTACAAAACAAACTAAGCTGCAAGATAGTAGTAAAAGTCATACTTCCCTCTGGCGGCCATGATTCTCCATCAGAGAGTTTGTATTGAGGCCACACCTGAGAGAGAACAGAAGAAAATCAAGTATTTTTTCCTGGATGTCTATGAATCCAACTTGTCCCAATTTTTCAGTAGGTAGCCTAGTAGTGAACATGGCACTACCATTGAGCCTGAAGTTCCCATCCTATTGAATAAGAGAAAATAGAATTCAGGTGCCCAGGCCAGAAGAACTGCCCACTCTCATAGGGACATCTCCTTGAACCATCTCTTGGAAGTCGGCAATCCCACCCCTCTCATTCTATGTGACTTGCTGGATTTATTGCCGCCTTACCAGCTATATTGCTCAGGTCTTTGGTTTCTACATGGCAAAGACTGCGGGGAGCCAGACTTAGCAGACCTTACTGGTCTTTCCTTTCCACTTTCGGACTTCCAGATACGATGGCAGATAATTAAATGTCGACTGACAGTGGGAAGAATTCCTTTGCTTCCTATGTCTACAAAATTGGTGAGCCTAGTGAGTATGAACTCTCCTTTCAAGCAAGGTGCAAGGAGATTATGTGAGGCCAGGGTCATCAAGGACAATGTATCATTCTAAAGGGGTTTTTCATCTACACTCTGGATTCCAAGGGTCCCGGAAGGAAAAAGAGGACAGGTTGTCTCAGAGGATATTCTGCTTTCCTCATGGTGAAATCTGAGGAAGAATTTAATTAACTAGCTGTGAGCCCAGTGTGCTTGGAGATACTGAAAGGTAGAGTTCAGCTTCCTCTGAGGAGGGGATGTGTGAGAATGTGTCTCCCTAGATCCTTCAAGATCAACAGATGAGTGCCTCCCCTTCCCCTATAGGCAAAGGAATTTGGGAGGCACATGGGGGCACAGAAACAGCAGGAGTGTCTTTAGCAAGTCAGCAGCCCTTCAATATGTGAGAACTGGGAGCCTAAACCAATCTCTAAAAACCACTCTGCATCATGTACACTTCTTTTTTAAAAAATAGTTTTTAGTTGTAGATAGACACAATACCTTTATTTATTTACTTATTTATTTAAGGTGCTAAGGATCAAACCCAGTGCCTCACAAATGCTAGGCAAGCACACTACCACCAGCACAACCCAGCCCCTGTGTATGCTTCTTTCTGCCAAGAGGGAAGCACTTGGGAGGATCCAGTGTGAGGGAGGTTTGGGTGGCTTATGGAGGTGCCAGCCTAGCAGAATGTTTAGCACTACAATCCACCAACCACACAGGATACCAATACCACCGAGGTAAGCAAGTCAGGCAGGAACTTTAAAGGTGAAAAAAAGATTCAGAACACCCTGGGCAGCGCACCTGGGAGGGGCAAGAGTGCTATTTAAGTCTTACAGCATTCCTTCTTTTAAAGGCACTTAAGGAGAACTTGAGAAGCTCCTCTTGATTGGTTCTTGGTATTTTGATTGTCCTGCTGCGGGCTTGGGCCCAGTCAGTTACTGTCCACGAGATGGAAACTTAGGCTCTTTGAGAAACAGGAGCTGTTTTATAACATGTCAGCGCGTGTTAGAATGGCTGTTCCGGTGCTTGCCCTCTTGTCGACCTTCACTGTCCCTTCCCTTCTCTCAACTGCCTATCCTTTTCTATCTCAATAGCAGCTCACACAATAAATCTTTGATATCATTCCATATCAACACATAGTTTTATGTTTTGTTTTGCTTTGTTTTGGTACTGGAGATTGAACTCAGGGGTACTCGACCACTGAGCCACATCCCCAGCCCTATTTTGTGTTTTATGTAGAGACAGGGTTTCACTGAGTTGCTTAGCACCTCGCTGTTGCTGAGGCTGGCTTTGAACTCGCGATTCTCCTGTCTCAGCCTCCCAAAGTGCTGGGATTACAGGCTTGTGACACTGCGCCCGGCTTAGTTTTATGTTTTTTTAAAACAATAAAAAAGATTCCTAACCCACTTAAAATTACACATATTCATTTTTACCCAAAATAATATTGCAAAAACAAGCTTTAGAACTACAGAACTGGATGTAAATCTAGGCTCCACCACTAACAGTATAATCCTGATCAAGTTATCTCTCTCCACTTTCCTTATCTATAAATGTATGTAGTAGTCTTTAGAGCTGTCCTGATCATTTAATGAGTAAATGATTCAAAGGGTCTAGTATAAGGGTCTAATAAGTATGTGCCAAGTACATACATAAGTATGTATGTACTTAAGTTCTGAACATAAGTTCTTAATTCTGAACATAAGTTCAGAATTTTACCTTTCCTGGATTTTTGACAATTTGAAGTTAATTAACTACCTAAAACAGAAAAATAAAGTTGTATTGTTATTATTGACTACTATTGTCATTGTTTATAGTAGACTTCTGCTCTGAAAAAATAAATACTGAAAAGTCCATGCTAAATTTTATGAGACCTAGCCGGGCGCGGTGGCTCAAGCCTGTAATCCCAGCACTTTGGGAGGCTGAGACAGGAGAATCGCAAGTTCAAAGCCAGCCTCAGCAACAGCGAGGTGCTAAGCAACTCAGTGAGACCCTGTCTCTACATAAAACACAAAATAGGGCTGGGGAAGTGGCTCAGTGGTCAAGTACCCCTGAGTTCAATCCCTAGTACCAAAAAAAAAAAATTTTATGAGACCTAAGATAATTTTTCAGGTAGCTAAGCCTAACATCAAGGAGACCAAGACAGGAAAATGAGGATGTAGAGAAATGAGAGAAATGAGAAAGCATGGAGCAAGTATCTGGTCGTATTGTCAGCTAAGTGATCTCATTTGAACAGTTTAGGCCAAAATTTGGAGTCTGAGAGCTGGGAATGTGATTAATGACAGAGCACTTGCTTGGCATGTGTGAGGCTCTGGGTTCCATCCCCAACACCGCAAAAAAAGGGAACCTGAGACGTTACCAGGAAATGATTGTGGAACATTACTCTCTGTGTCACTTGTGTGGATTGAATTGTGTCCTCTCCCTCCCCCCCAACCAAATTCATATGCTGAAGCTCCATCCTCTCAATGAGATTGTATTTGAAGACAGAGCCTTTATGGAGGTGATTAAAGTTAAATGAGGTCATGCGGGTGTGGTCCTAATCCAATAGGACTGGTGTCCTTATGAGAAGAGAGATATCAGAGCACTCTCCCTCTCCCTTATGTGGAAAGGCTGCATGAGGACACACTGAGAAGGTGGCTGTTTACTAGCCAGAAGAGACCTTTCACCAAAAACCAAACTTATAACACCTTTGTCATGGACTTCTACCTTCCAAAACAATGAGAAAATAAACACCTGTTGTTTAAGCCAACTCATGTGGCATTTTATTATGGGAGCCTTAACAGACTGATATACTACTAAAGGAATCCACCCACCCCGCTGCCCACCTCTCTTGATAGGACAACTGGAAAATGTGCTGTTACTTTTGTTGAGAATTTATTCAAGTTAATGATTGACAGTTAAATAAACTTCTGTGGCGTAATTAAATTTAATCTCCTTCATTTTACAAATTAGTAAAACAAAGCCAAAAGAATAGAAGTCAACTCCTTCACAACTGAGCCAAAATGGGGTTTAATCCAGGCGCCCGGAGCACTCAGCATTACACCCACTGCTTTCCATCCACAGGTCTTTTTCATTCCTGGGACCATATGGCCTGGCTCAGAGGAGAAGGAAGAAACATTGCACTCTCAGTTCCCTCTCATAGTCTTATCTCCAAGAGGACGTCAAGTCATATCCCTAAGAGGCCAAGGACTCAGGGACACCATCTTTTCTGAACCCAAAAGAGGACTTTTCAAAGATGTCCTTGTCCTCTCTTATTTAAGAATAGTGTATTTCACTCAGTGAAATGAATGACAGTCTAGACCTCACACTCTTTAAACAAAATCACTTTCTAGATGGAATAATCAGCACTCAAAAATTTAAAGATGAACCGGGCGCAGTGGCGCACGCCTGTAATCCCAGCACTTTGGGAGGCTGAGACAGCAGAATCGTGAGTTCGAAGTCAGCCTCAGCAATGGCGAGGCGCTAAGCAACTCAGTGAGACCCTGTCTCTACATAAAACACAAAATAGGGCTGGGGATGTGGCTCAGTGGTCGAGTACCCCTGAGTTTAATCCCTGGTACCAAAAAAAAAAAATTTAAAGATGGGGAAAAGTCTCAAAGTTAAGGTCAATAGATATGATTTTTCACAAGACAACCCCAACAAGTATTGCATATGTTAACCCCCATGTGTTGCCTTAAATTTCTCCCCATATAGTACATCTGTCTGGTTATCTAGATATACCCATGCCTACACATCCTATTGAAGATTAAGATTCCTATAACAAAGACTACTGCCCACACAATATCCATTCTCCCATTATTTTCTGGTAGCAAATCCCCCTAAATTGTTGATTAAATATATGTGCTTAGGTTTGAAGCTACAGTTCCCAGCCTCCCTTGCAGATAACCCTTCTATAAGTGGGCATAGTTGGTTGAGGTATTTTAAAAGAACTGGCTCAGCCTGCAGGTATGCCTTTTGCTTATATTTCCCTTTTTCCTGTTGCCTGGAATATGGACGTGATAGCTAGACTACCTCAGCCATTCTTTGAGCATGAGATGACTCTCAGCATGGAAACCATGAAATGGAGCCGAGAAAGGAGGAATAACAAAGGAGTCTAAGTCCTCAATGACAATGGAGCCATCAATGGAACCCTGGACTGAAATCTCAACTTACTTTACATGAGAGAAAAACATATTCTTTTGGAGCCTCAAATACTTTGGTTTTCTATCATGTGAACTCACTGGAATATATGCTCCATGAATATATGCTCCAGAAACTTTCGCCTGTTATGTTCACTGGTATATCCTAAGGAAATGCAACTGTAGAATGAATGCAGCCTGTTACCATACCTAAGCTATCACTGTATTCTTTGCAATATTGCGGAGAATAAAGGGAATATTCGGGAGATTTTTGAAATGCTAAATAGGGGTTAATAAAATATTGAAGTAAGCAAACATGAAGCAGCTGGGACCTTGACAAACAGTGTGCAGGAAGATTTATCCAATCTAAGCTAAAAATAGTGTGGTCTCGGTGGGAAGGACAGAGGCAAGTCCAGCTGGGGTAAACTGTTTACAGTGATCCTAGCCACAAAATGAATTCTGAGGTCTCTGAGATATTAGCTGTTGCTTACTAAGCAATACGTGATTATAACATTGTAATCATCCCATCTGCAAGGATAAACAAATAAACACATATACAAATAAACCACACTCTTACATTGTATTTGGGGTACCTTGAAGCAAAGTCTAAGTCTAATTTGTTTGTGTTTCCAGTGCCTGGAAAAATGCCCAGTATGTAGTAGACACTCTGTAAACATTTGACAACCGGAGATGAACTGGAAAATTAAGGAATAAAGGACATGAAATATCCCTTATCTTTCCCCATCTCTTGCTTCCCCTTCCTTCACACCCCTCCCCACACCTGCACTTTCCAAGAGCAGCCCCCATTTGCTAGGGATATTCATAGAAATAGAACTAAGGACTACCTGAAATTTCATCACTAGAAATATATTCCCCATGGGTTTATAAATTTATAACTGATTCACTTATTACATATATATGTGTATACACACACACACACACACACACACATATATATACACATATACATATATATTTTATGTGTGTGTGTATATGTATATATATATGTGCGTGGGTTATATATGTATATATATAAAATAGCATACATAGTACACATATATGCATATATATATAATAATTCCCCCATATGTTGCCTTAAATTTCTTCCTATACAGTACAAATTTTTTCTTCTTCTTTTCTATAGAGACATACATATGCCCGCACTTCACGTTGAAGGTGAAGATTTCTGTGACATAGACTATTGCCCATGCCATAGTAAGCTACCATGGGCTATAGGACAAAGAATACTGAGTTTTCATCTCAATTTGCCATTACTTCTACATTCTATATTTTATTACTCACTTCCTAGACTTTTGCTTCTTCTGTTGTAAAACAGAAAGTTTGGACCAGATCAATCAGTTTTTGCTGGGAGGCCTTGAAGGGTTGAATAAACTATTCTAAAGATTTCAAAAAGCCTGGTAGAAAGCATATATTTCTGTATTCATTGTAGATCAGCCTAAAATTTAAATTTTGTTTTGTTTTTAGGCTGAAATTATATGAATACAGTGTGGTTATAATGGTTCTCTGGTATCTAAATTAACTTCTGACTGCTTGCTTATGAAATCATAACATTTATGGGGCTTGTAGAGAATAAAAAACAACTTGAAAAGCATTAAGTTGATCTCTAAGGTTCTCCAGAACCAAAACACTAATGTGTAGAGCTGCTGTCTGTCACCCACACCTTCCTATGACTCTTAGCAGAAATCTCAGAGAGAAGGAAAGGTGCCAGGGCACTTACAACCTAGGAGGAACCCATTTCTTATGACCTGGAATGCTGTCTCCCCAGACTCCAAACCCTTAACTGCTCTTAGAAAAGGCTCTCTTGTCCGGGTGCAGTGGTGCATGTCTGTAATCCCAGCAGCTCAGTAGACTGAGGTGGGAGGATCCCAAGTTCAAAGCCAGCCTCAGCAACTCAGTGAGGCCCTAAGTAACTTAGCAAGACTCTGTCTCTAGATAAAATATCAAAAAAGCTGGGGATGTTGCTCAGTGGTTAAGGCCCCTGGGTTCAATCCCCAGTACAAAAGAAAAAAAGAAAAAG
The DNA here is from genome assembly GCA_028644305.1 of Xerus rutilus. Lineage (NCBI taxonomy): Eukaryota > Metazoa > Chordata > Mammalia > Rodentia > Sciuridae > Xerus > Xerus rutilus. The sequence goes on from CM053406.1 coordinate 24,383,160, forward strand.
AAAAGAAAGGGCTCTTTTGATTCTTAGAATGCATGTGTCTATTACCTGTCCTCCTCATCATTTAGGGGTACTTGGCATTTCTCAGCTGAGAAACCATATTTCATAAACATTCATTCATTTCAGAGTTGTGTAACTCCCAAACTTGGCCAACACCATGGAAGACAATTAACTAACCTAATGTAGGTGGGCATATGGCTAAATGTCAGGTTTCTGTAAGGACCAACAATTATATTTAAATTGTCTTGTTTTTGTAACTGCTATGGTGACCTCATAAAGACTCTAATTGCAAATATTTACCAACCCACATCATTTTTAAAACTAGTTTATCTTTCCCAGGGAGATTGGCAGGAAGTACAATAATTGAAATATGTATGTGGTCTTTCCATCCAAGTGAATCATTGTCCTAGGTAAATTGACACGTTGCTGTGTTTAAGGCCACGTATGGTAGTCAAGGGAAAGAATTCCAAAAAAAAAGATGGATAATTTCCTTTTTACTTTGAGCCCTGCACATCAGGGTAAGCCTTTAATCAGTGTTTGCCAGAGGGAATTTCTAATCATCATCCAAAATCTTTAAGCATTATCTTCAAATATATGATGAATACTTGGACTGATTGATGTAATTAGAGGCCCTAAGAGTTTGTAATTATGAGCTAATTATCTATATTGCTCGATTTTTTAATCTACAAATCTGTTTTTAAAATTTTTTATTTGTTCTTTTTAGTTTCATTCATCACTTATTATTTTAGTTATACTTCTTTGTAAAAACGTTGAAACTATGGTAATGTAAACAGTATAGCTATGTGGAAAATAGCATAGCAATTTCTAAAATAAAAAATATAGAATTATCCTATAATCTAGCAATTATACTTTTGAGTATGTATCCAAAAGAATTGAAAGTAGAAACTCAAACAGACATTTTTTTCATAGCAGAATTAGTCATAATAGTCAGAAGGTAGAAGGAACCTAAGTGTCTATCAACAGATGCTATGGACCGAATGTTTTTGTTTCCTCAAATTTGTACATTGAAATCTAACCATGTAAGATGGTGTTAAGAGGTGAGGCCCTTGGGAGGTCATTAGATTATGAATGGTATTAGTTCCCTCATAAAAGGGGCTGGAGAGAGAGATTCTTTGCCTTTTCTATCACATGAGGACCCAAGCATGAAGATCTATGAACCAGAAAGTGGGCCCTCTCTGGACACCCAATCGGCTGATTCCTTGATCGTGGGCTTCCCAGCCTCCAGAACAGTGAGAAATAAAGTTATTTTGTTTACAAACTAACCAGTCTATGCTATTTTGTTATAGTAGCCTGAATAGACTAAGTAGTAGTTTATAGTAGCCTGAATGACTACATAAAGAAAATGTGGGTTTTAGTAGAATACTATTCAGCCTTAAAAAGAATGATATTCTCACATGGATGGACTTTGAAGACAATATGGTAAGTGAAATAAGCCAGGTGAAGAAGGACAAATACTTCCCAATGCCAGTTACATGAGGAATCTAGAGTAGTCAAATTCATAGAGACAGAAAGTAGAGTGCTGCTGGCCAGGGCTGGGGCAACGTGGGAATGGGGAGTTATACAGTCTAATGGGAGTGAAGTCTGAGTTTGGTAAGATGCAAAAGGACTGGAAATGGATGATCAAAATGGTAACTTTTATGGAATATGTATTTTACCACAGTAAAAAGAAGAAAATTAGAATTTTCTAGCGTGTTGATTGAGGAAATATATTTATTGTACTCCCCCCAAAACTCTACAAGTGTATTGCGAGGCAGCCAGCACCTCACTAGGGTAATTTTTTTTGCTCAGGAGAGCATAAGCCACCTGAGAAAATAAAGTCTGAAAAAATTAGTGAAGAAATAAGAGGCAGAGTCAAAAAGGTTTTAAAAGCAGAGTGCCTAATAGGATCTTCCAGTCCTAGTAGGAACTGGAAGAGAACAAATGAAAAGTGGCTCCAGTGGTTTATTTAAGGGGGTGTGTCAAAGGCAGGGATAAGGTTTCAGGAGTCTTGCCTCAGGATGTCTTGCAGTCAACAGGTTGATTGGCATCTTGGCAGGCAACACCCATCTCTGAGAGGACATGTGGCTACAGCAGGTCACCTCATCTCTGTGGGACCTGACAGAGCTGAATAGAACTCACATGTATCTGGGCAATCTTACCAGCAGGATTGCTGCTGGAAGTTCTCAAATACCAGATTTTCCTATTCAATGGGCTTCCATGCCGATTTGGTCCACACATAGTCCACAGACGGCTCTTGACACAAGTGATATAATCTGAACATAGAAGAAAATACATTTAATTTTTTCCCTTGCTTTTTGGAAAAACAACAGTTAAAAGCACATGGCTTTGGAGTCAGAGACCTGGGCTAGAAACTGTGCTTTTCAACTTGTGTGATGGGGAGAGTCTGATGTCTATTTGTCTACTTTCAGCTCTTGGGTCGGAATGATATTTTAGATGAAGTTGCATCTGTAATGATAGCCCAATCCATTGTTCAAGTGGCTGGATGGTGATGGGCACCTCTTCTGTAAGCTCAGCTCAACAAAAACACACTGAGTATGATAAATGGTTTCTTCATATCTCCAATCAAGATAACATTACCCTCAAATGGTTTTGAGGATTAATGAGTATGTAAGCTCTCAATTGGTAGAGACTATTTTAGTTGTATGCTTTCTAGGTTGGCTTAATTACCAAACTTATTTCATGCAGAAAATTTAACCCTTTAGGTCTCATTTCATTCTTTTTTAAAAAATTTTTTTTAGTTGTAGATGGATACAAATATCTTTATTTTTTTAATGTGGTGGTGAGAATTAAACCCAGTGCCTCACACGTGTGAGGCAAGCACTCTACCACTGAGCTACAACCCCAGCCCTCATTTCATTCTTAATTTTCTCTCTTAATCTGGTTCACTATCACTGAGAAATGAGCATTTCCCTAATGCTGTCAGTATTTTGCTAATTCTTTGCTCATGTACTTCTCAAAAGAATTGAGAAAAATAATGGACCCTGTGTACATTTTATGTCTCCCCCTAAAATGTCTTCTTAGACATTTTAATATTGTAATTTCAGCCTTACTGAAAACTAATTTGACTTTAAAGGTAAAAATATTTATCATTCTTAAATGTGTCCAGGGAATTCCAAAAACAATAGCCCTTTGACACTTACTATTATTGTATTAGTTATCATTTATTGCAGTGAAACAAATTGTCCCTGAACTCAGCAGTTGAAAACAGCCATTTATTATCTCACAGTTTCTCTGGATTAAAAAAAAAAAAAAAGTCACGAAACTGCAATCAAGCTGTTAGCCAGGGCTCTGTTCTCATCTGAAGGTTCGCTCCCAAACTCACTCACATGATTGTTGACAGGATTTAGTTCCAGGCTGGCTAATGGCTTTCCTGTTTCTTGTTGCATGAGGTTCTCCATTCAGCAATTCGAAATA
>CM053406.1:24386691-24405684 GCA_028644305.1 Xerus rutilus
TTTTTTTTTTTTTTTTTTTTTTTTGGTACTGGGGATTGAACTCAAGGGCACTTGACCACTGAGCCACATCCCCAGCCCTATTTTTGTGTTTTATGTAGAGACAGGGTCTCACTGAGTTGCTTAGCACCTCGCCATTGCTGAGGCTGGCTTTGAACTCGCGATTCTCCTGTCTCAGCCTCCCTAAGTGCTGGGATTACAGGCTTGAGCCACCGCGCTCGGCTTGGTGCATTCTTTTTTAAAAAAATTTATTTACTTATTTATTCTACTTAGGTATACATGGTAGCAGAATGCATTTTGATTCATTGTACACAGATGGAGCACAACTTTTCATTTTTCTGGTTGTATGTGATGTAGAATCACGACATACATGCAGTCATATATAAAGCTAGAAATCATAGTTTCTGTAATCTCACCTTGGAACCCTCATCGTCACTCTTGCTGTGTTCTCTTTGTTCTAAGCAAGTCAATAAGTCAAGCCTCCTTTCATGAGGATGGGATTATGCAAGATCAAAATACCAGGGGGCTGTCTTATGGAGGCTGAGTAGTGCTATTATCATTTTTTTAAAAAATGCTTGAACAAGATTATATTGAGTTAGAAATTTTTATTAGTTCTTCTCTTTAAACTCATAATTCCATCCTTTATCCTCTGAAATTTGTTCTAATATAGCATCCTTATTCTTGGAATTATTTTATTAATTTCCTTGTTCTGTATCACTATAAAAAAATTACACATATAAACTGAAATTTTAAAGTTTTTCAATAACCATATGACATATGACTTTAAGGATAATTTTTAAAAATTGAATTATCATTTATTTATTATTAGCACTAGCAGTAGTAGAATTATGTGTACATAGCATTATTGACCAAAACTACATAAACATTTAATAAAATTTGATTAGTAATTATTAAATACAAAAAGAAAAATGCAATGGGAAATATTTTGCTTAATGCGAGGGCTTGTTTATTTTTTTCAGTTAGTTCGTTTAATCCTTTCTTAAGTATTAGTTAGAATGAGTCAGGGCCATTAGTAAATGAGAAGAAAATAAAATGCTTATTAAGGACAATTGTGAAAGTGCCTTATTTTCAGGGGAATCCCAATCCTATTCCCATGAGCCCAATCCAAACTTACGAGGTACATGGGAAGAATAATAAATGAGGAGAGAACTGGTTGATGAATGATAAAGTCCAAATAAAAATTAATATAGACTTAGGGTATGCAATAAACTTTTGCAAAAAAAACCAAGAACAAAATGTTTTCTTTGCAAGTCTGAATAAATGTTCATGTAAATAGAAAATACCAATTTATCTTGTAAAAAGAAAAATATGTATATACTGAAGAACTTCTCTCCACACTAGCAGCACAACAAAGATGCATTTGTAAAGGGTACAAATGAGAAAGTTTGTAATAGAAGAAAACACATTCCTGAATTTCTGTCTTCACTAATTTGGAGGAATGAGAGTGATCATCACAACAGAAAGCACATTAATTCCAGGGCTCTTCTCTACTGACACTGCATGCTTTGGCTCAATGTAAGAGGGACTCTGAGGGAGAACAACCTGCAAGTGAGGTGGTCAGCATCATGGTCATACACAGGCGACACACTGTAATTTCTGCATTTATTTATTAATGACCATAAAAATTGTGATACAATTGTCAAATTCATTGGTACAATAATATGGAAAGCTTTTATGGTCCAGTTATTGCCACCCACGAATGCTTACCGAATCTCCTTCATTCTGGGTAGTAGGAATACTGACAAAAACAGTCTCTCATTTGGATACTGATGAAGTGTTACTAGTGTCAGAAATGCTGAGGAATCAGGAAAAGCTAATGCAAATAATGCTATGAAATACATGAAAAAAGCCTGTTAAGGTAGGTAATTCCTTCAAGACCACAAGTAGTAATCATAAATCTTTGCATTGATTAGGTCTGCCCAGCACCCCTGACTCCCTCTCTCAGAGCTGCCCTCTGCTCCAACTACCCCTGACTACACAGGCTTGGGCTTTGACTTGCATAGGACCCTTATCTGGACATTGTGTGGTCCCAGGACTGCACATGAACCAGGCCACACTAGTCAGAGTCATTCTCCAGGACTTTTCTGACTGTCTCCCACTGGTCTGAAAGAAGATCCTAGAATAAGGGGTTTAAAATGACCAGGGTGTATGCTTGATAAAAGTGCATACTTCAGTTGAGGTTGCCACACTTATCTTAAATGGACTGAAAACGTCTCCCCTGGAGAGGCCAGTAGGCTGAAATCCACATCTGGATGTCTAGGTATTTTAGAAATTAGAAATCAGAATAAGTCCATACTGTGAAGAATGATGGAATTGTCTATGTTTGAAAGGGAGAATTCCAATGAAGCAAAAAGCGGTGAGTAGATGCTAGATTTTTTTGTAATTATTTTATATTTATTACATATTTTTCTAGTTCTATAAGACAACATTCAGTGTAAACAATGTAGATATTTCATAAAAACTAAATAAGAAGGAAAAAATAAGCACTTTCAGGTCTATTGCCAGGAGATAAGCACTGTCAACATTTGCTGTTGTTCTTTCATGTGTTTTTAATTTAACTTTTTTATTTGTTCTTTTTGGTTGTACATGAGAGTAGAATGTATTTTGACACATACATACATGGAATATAACTTCCCATTTTTGTGGTTGTACCTGATGTGGAGTTATACTGGTCGTCTATTCATATATGAACATAGGAAAGTTATGTCCAATTCGTCGTACTGTCTTTCCCATTCCCATTCTCACTCCCTCCCCACCGTCCAATTCAGTGAACCTCTCCCCGCCCTGCATTGTGAATCATCATCCACATATCAGAGAGAATATTTGGCCTTTAGTTTTTTGGGATTGGCTTATTTCACTTTGTATGATAGTGTTGTATTCCATTCATTTACTGACAAATGCCACAATTTCATTCTTCTTTATGGCTGAGTAATATTCATTGTGTATATGTACCACATTTTCTTAATCCATTCATCTGTTGATAGATTTTAAATATTTATGAACATTTGGTTTACAGTGTAAGGTCATCTCATCAGTTTCACAGATAAAAGTAATTTTTTTTTTAAACTTGAAATGCATGAATCATGCAAACATATTAGAAGTCTATTGAATTGGAGATGGCATTCGGAGATCTCAGGGCTCATGATTCTGAGAATTGTGTGTTCCAAATATTATTTAATTGAAATTAGGAAGCTTTGGTAAAGTGCATAAAATATAAAGAATTAGAAGCTGAATATTTCACCAGAAATTGTGTATCAGTATGAAGGCAAGAGAGGTGAAATTTGTTGTAAGCTCAAAAAAATAAAAAAGAAATTTTAACAGTGCACAGGAGAATAGAGGCTTCAAAGGGACTTCAAAGATGGGAAATAGGCAAGGAACTTCAAAGAAAGGAAAAAATGGCAGTTTTAAATCTTATCTAATAAACAAGTCTCTGATTTTACAAAGACTGGGACTGAACCAAGAAACCTCAGCCCTTTCTTTGGTAGAAGAATGATTTATGAATCTGTTTTTTTAAAAAAATCAAATTTGGGTATTTTTATACTAAACACAAATATGTAAAGGGATAAAATATTCTACAGTGGATCAGGGAAATTTCATTTTACCTTCCTTTTTATTTTTATTTATTTTTGAAACAGGGTCTTACTATGTTGCCCAGACTTGCCTCAAACTCCTGGGCTCAAGTAATCTTCCTGCTTCAGTCTCCAGAGTAGCTGCGACTACAGTTTTGTGCCACCAGCAAGACTTAATATCCTTCCTTCCTTCCCTCTCTCCTTCCCTCCCTCTCTTTCTTCATTACTGGATTTTGAGCCCAGGGCATGCTAAGCAAGCATTCTACCATTGAGCTAAATCTCTAGGCCTTCTTGAAAGCTCGTTTGGAGGTTCTAGCCAGGGAGTGCAGCTACTCGATATACCCTTGACTTTAGAATGGTCCTCCTCTATCTGGGAAGGTTGTCTTCTTCAACCATGTGCACAGCTCCAGCTTTAGGAGGGACATATATGGAGCAGTGAGGGAGGAAGGGGACACCGACCTAGCCAGCCACTTCAGCCAAATCAGCCCTGGTGATCAGTGAACAGCTAGATCATCCTTACATCCTTACAGTCCTCCCTTCTTTTTATTTTATTTTGAGGCTTGCTGAGTTCCCCAGGCTGGCCTCTTGGCTTGTGATCCTTCTGCCCCCCACGTAGCTGGAATTACAGGTGTGCTGACATCACATCCAGCTATATTTGCCTTACTTTTTAAGGATTATGGTTTTATTGGCTTTCTCAGTAGCGGTGACTACAATTATTAAAGAACTCTTGAGAGTTCTTTAGATTGCTCTTGAGATTTTTACCTAGCTGAACACCACTAGTGCATGCCTATAATCCAAACAGCCTGGATGACTGAGGCGGGAGGATCACAAGTTTGAGGCCAGCCTGGGCAACTTAGTGAGGCCCTTAGCAACTTAGTGAGACCCTATCTCAAAATGAGAAATTAAAAGGGCTGTGGATATAGCTCAGTGGTAAAGCGCCCCTGGATTCAAGTTTCCAGAACACTCCCCCCCTAAAAAAGAGTTTTCACCTGATGGGATGAGGCCCATGCATGTTATAGCATTAAAGTATTCAGGATAAGTGAGTTGGGAGGCTGAGGCAGGAGGATCTCAAGTTCAAAGCCAGCCTCAGCAACTTAGTAAGGCCCTCAGCAACTTAATGAGACTCTCTCTCAAAATAACAAATAAAAAGGTGCTGGGGATGTAGCTAAGTGGTTAAGCACCCAAGTTCAATCCCTGGTACCAAAAAAAAAAAAAAAGTACGGAGGATAATCAAAGTCAACTGGTTATAAATGTTAATCACTCTACGAAATACTTTCATGGCAAAATCTAGACTACTGCTTTCCCAAAGAACTGGTCAGTCTTACTTTTTCTATACTCCAATGTACTATGTACTATTATTATTCTGTTTTATTTTGAAGCAAATTTCAGATGTATTATTTCATCCATGAACATTTCATCAAGTATCTTTGAAAGGTAAGGATGCTTTGAAAGGCCCACAAGTTATTATCATTTAAAAAAAACAATAATTTTTTTTAATTTCATAAAATGTCCAGTCAATATTCAAAATTTCAATCATCTTATATCACAATTTTTTGTTTGTTTATTTGAATTAAGATAGAAATAAGAGCCTCACATTGAGATTAGCTGTTTATGAATCTCTTTCCATATTGCTATGTCTGTGTCTCCTCACCAAAATTCATGTGTTGAAATACTAACTCCAGAGGTGATGGTTTTAGGAGGTGGGGCCTTTGGGAGATGATTAGGTGAAGAAGGCAGAACCCTCAAGTGGGATTAGTAAATGTTATAGTTTGGATCTGGAATGTCACCCAAAGGCTCTTGTCTTGAAGGCCTGGTTTCCAGTGCAGCAATGTTCAGAAGTGGGACTTTGGTAAGTGATTTATCATGAGGACTCTGATCTCATTAGTGAATTAATCCTTTGATGGATTCATAATCCCATCCCCTCCAGAAATGGGTAATTGAACACAGAAGCATTCTTCTTCTGGGCTACATTCCTAGACCTTTTAATTTTTTAGATAGGGTCTTGTTAAGTTTCCAAGGCTGCCTTCAAACTTATTATCCTCCTGCCTCAGTTACTGGGATTAGAGGCATGAACTTTCACGCCTAGCTTAGATTCTTAATTTGATGGCATTATTTGGAGGGGGTGAAAACTGTAGGTGGTGTGTTATGGTTTGGACATGAGGTGTCCTCTGAAAGCTCATGTGTGAGACAATGCAGCGATGTTCAGATGTGAACTGATTAGCTTATAAGAACTATAACTTAATCAGTGAATTAACTATAACTTAATTCATTCAATGGAATAAGTTACTGAGGGTATGCCCTTGGGAACTATATTATCCCTTGTACTCAAATTTGTTCTTTCTGCTTTCTGGCTGTCATGAACTGAGCAGCTTACCTCTGCCACGCCCTTCTTCCATGATGCTCTGCCTCATCTTGGGCCCAGAGCAATGGAATCAGCCAACCGTGGACTGTGAACCAAAATAAACTTTTCCTTCTGTAAGGTGTTCTTGTCAGATATATTGATCATAGTGACACAAAGCTGACTAAAACAGGGTGGGACCTAGTTGAAGCAAGTGTGCATTGGAGACTATTATCTTGTCCCTGGCCTCTTCCCCTCCCTCCTGTCTCCTTCCGTCCCACCGCCCTTTCCTCTCTGCTTTCTGATTGCCATGAGATGAGCAGCTTTCCTCCACCACACCCTCTCTACCATGATGTTCTCTCTCAACACAAGCCCATAGCAATGGCCTTCAAATCCCTGAAACACCTCCTTTGATTTTCTCAGGTATTTTGTCAGTGAAGAAAAATCTAAGATAGTATGCTTATAAAAGAGATTGCAGAGAGATAGTTTGCCCCTTCTAACATGTGAGGATGTTAGGATATAGTGAGATATAGTGAGATATAGTGAGGATATAGTGAGAAGGCACCTTCTCTGAACAAGAATGTAGGACCTCAACAGACACTAAAAGAGCTAGTGTATTGATATCAGATTTTCCAATCTCCAGAACTGTGAGACATAAATTTCTACTATTTATAAGCCACTTAGTTATGGTATTTTCTTATAGCAGCCTAAATAAGATGCTTCTTCTTTTTTTTTTTTTTTTTTGGAAGAACCTTGATTTAAGTCTGGGTTCTGCTGGTTTCATCCTCATGGGGTAGTTTAACATGTTCCTTATTAAAACAGGGCCTGATGAAGTTGCCCAGGCTGGCTTTGAACTTGGGATCCTCCTGCTTCAGCCTCCTGAGCAGCTGGACTTACAGAAGTGTGCCACCACCCCTGGCTCCTCTGTTAAATTTAATTGGACCCAGAGCTGGGGCTGTAGCTCAGTGGCAGAACACTTGCCTAGCACTTGTGAGGCACTGGGTTCTATCTTTAGCACCACATAAAATGAACAAATAAAATAAAGGCATTCTGTCCATATACAACTACAAAAAAAAATTAAAAATAAATTTAATTGGGCCTAGACATTGGTTCAGGTTAAAGATACATTTTTATTTTATTTATTTTAATTTTTCGCAAGATTACTTCACAGGTAGGTGGTAGTATATCCTTTTACTAAGAGACAGAGAAAGCCTAGTTTTCTCTCTTTTTAAAATTTTTTTGATATTGGTAGCCATAAAGTATGGCATAATGATCATATTTTAATTTCACAATTTTTCTATGTTTATTAGCTAGGTTAATTTTGCGAAGAGAAACTTCCTCATTCAGCTATGTGGTTACCCTCAGAAACATTTGGGATATGAAAAGTAACATGAAAGTTTAATTCTTTATCTTATCAGATGATTAATATCATCCAGTTTGTTATTTGTTGTTGTTGTTTGTTTGTTTTGGTTTGGTTTTTTTTGTACTGGAGATTGACTCTGGAGGCATTTTTACCACTGAGCTACATTCTCAAAACTTTTATTATTTTTTATTTTGGGTCTTTATAATTTGCCAAGGCTGTCCTTGAACTTGTGATCCTCCTGTTTCAGCCTCCCAAACTGCTGGGATTAAAGAGTGTGACACTGTTTTAGTCAGCTATTTCACTGCTGTGACTAAAAGACCTAACCAGAACACTTGTAGAGGAAGAAAAGATTATTTGGGGGCTCATGGTTTCAGAAGTCTCAGTCCATAAATAACCTGCTCCATTCCTCAAGGCTTGCGATGAGGCAGAACATCACGGCGGAAGAGTGTGGTGGAGGGAAGCAGCTCACATGATGTTCAGGAAGCAGAGAGACTCCACTTGTCGGATGCAAAATATATACCCCAAAAGCATGCCCCCAATGCCCACCTCCTCCAGTCACACTCTATCCGCCTTCGGTTAATCTCATCAGGAGATTAATTCACTTATTGGGTTAGGTTCATGTACTACATGAACCTTTCATATACTACAAAATTGTATACCTCAATGGATACAATTTAATTGTATACTTTCATGAGTTTGGGAATTTACAGACTTATGTAACTACCACCAGAATAAAGACATACAACATTTCCATACTCTCATATGTCCATTATACTCATCTCAGGCCCCACCTGCCAGCCCCAGATAACTACTACAATGCTTTCTGTCACTGTGGATTATATTTGTCTTTTCTACGTTTCATACTGGTGGAATTATTCATACGTGCACTTCTGTTTTGGGCCTCCTTTGCCCATCATAATGTTTTTGATTATCCATGTAATTACATTTATTATTAATTCATTCCATTTAAAAAATTAAAACAGCTTTATTGACATATAAATGACATTCAATGAACTGTACAGATTTATGGTGTATGATTTGGTAATATGCAGAAAAGGTTTAACATAGCAGGCCTGAGACTGCTATTCTTAGAAAGGTCAGCTTTCTTTTTCCTTTTTTTTTTTTAAATGATATTGGGAATTGAACCCAGTGGCACTCTGCTGCTGAGCTATACCCACAACACTTTTATTTTTTATCTTGAGACAGGATCTTACTGATTTGCCCAGACTGGTCTTAAACTTGTGATCCTCCTGCCTCAGCTCCCTAGTAGCTGGGATTCCATGGTGAAAGATCAACTTTCAAGGCTGGACTTTGGGAGAATGTCCACCATTCCCTCATAAGAGCAGCTTACTGTGCTTAAACTGCGCAAACAACATGGCTCATGCTGAACACTTGCTTTCCTTCTGGGAGTCTGGAATTTTTGTAAAATCACTCAGTCCTTAATGAGGTCCCGTGACAGATAAGATTCCACATGTGTTGTCACGACTCATCACTGGGAGGATTAAGTGTGTCCTGAGTGACTCCACAGAGAAAGAATTCCTAGAATCTCGTGCCTGATTTGCTCTGGACTTTGTTTCATGTGCTTTCTTCCTTTTGATGGTTCTGCTGTTTCCTTCTACCTCAATAAATCATAGCCATAAGTACCACCACATGCTGAGTACTGTGAGTCTTCCTAGGGAATCACTGAACTTGGAGGTGATCTTCAGGACCCCTAACAGAGATAAGATATGATAAATATATGTATACACACACACACACACACACACACACACACACACACACATACCTACACTTACTGTTTCTATTACTTCAAGTTTACAGATCTTGTCCTCTTCGGTTCCAACCTGCTATTAATGAGATCCAACTAAATTTTAATTGTATATATTCTACTTTTCACATCATTCCCTTTGGTTCTATTATGTCTTCCATTTATCTGTTATGCTCCTGTATTCTTTTGAATTCTCAAATACTTCTGCTTTTTCTTTCCCCCTGTACTAGGGATTGAATCGAGGGGTACTTTACACTGAGCTACCTCCCTAGCCCTTCTTTTTTTATTTTATTCATTTATTTATTTTTTGTGGTACTGGGGATCAAATCCAGGGCCTCACATCTGTGAGGCAAGTGCTCTACCACTGAGCTATATCCTCAGCTCTTATTTTTTGAGACAGGTTCTCGCTAAGTTACCGAACCTGGCCTTGAACTTGTGACCTCTTGCTTCAGCCTTCCCAGTCACTGAGATTACAGGCATGTGCCACTGCACCTGACACTTGTGCTAATAGTTATTTTAATGTCTTTGTCTACTAATTCCATCATCTGTCACTTCTGGGACTTTACCTTTGATTTTTCTCTTTGTTAACAATTGCTTTTTTTTTTTTTTTTCCTGTTTGGTAAATTTTGATAGGATGTCAGCTGGTATTTTACTTTATTTAATAGTCTATTTTGTTATATTTCTTTAAAGGACATTAACATTTTTTTTCTGGCATGCAGTTATGGGTGAAGTTTCTTGTTTTTAAGCTCATCTATAACAAGTTTAAGATGGCCTTTACTCTAGGAATAATCTAGTGCCACTTTCAAGTCATGGCTCTTCTGGGTCTCTTTCAAATGCTCTGTAGATTCAATAAAGTCTTTCTACCCTGGTTAAATTGGGTGGGAAGTAGTTAATTATCTCAGCTCTGTGTTAACTCTGGGAGTTGTTTATTATAGAGTTCCCAGATACTTATTCTATGCTTATAGATGTTCTTACCTGAACTTAGATGGTTTTATCCTACACATGTGCAGAGTATTCAGCTAAAGATTTAGAGTCTCTTAAGCAGATTTTTGAAATTCTTTCTCTGCTTCCTCTTGGGTAATGTGGCTTTTGCATTCTGACTGCCTCAGCCTCTACCAATTCCAATCATTTTATCCTCAACTAAGGGTTACTGGCCTCTTGAGTTCTCTTTCTCTGCACCATTATCCAGAAATTGCTTCCTAATAGAAGGATCATCCAATACATTCCTCTTTAGTATATATACAAAAGAGGGGAATGTATTAGATGTAGTATGTGTATGTATACACTACAAAATACAGCTGGGCATGCATGCCTGTAATCCTAGCAGCTTGGGAGGCTGAGGCAGGAACATCGCAAGATCAAAGCCAGCCTCAGCAATTTAGTGAGGCTCTCAGCCACTTAATAAGATCTTATCTCAAAATTAAAAATAAAAAGGTCAAGGAATGTGGCTCAGTGGTTAAGCGCCCCTGGGTTCTGGGTTCAATCCCCATTACCAAAACAGAACAAAACAAAATAAATTTAAAAATAGTGGAAATAAGGTTAATTTGAAAAATTATTATTGGATTTCTGATTCCAGCAAAGAAAGATAAATAGAATCTGGAATTAATCACCCAGTTTAAATAACTAAAAACTTGGGGGAAAATTTGGCAAATATAGAGATAATCAACATTCCTTTTTGTATCTACATAGTACTCCACTTAGGAGGTAAATCACCGTTTATTAAACTAGCCACTGACTAATGAACACTTGAATGATTTTGAATCTTTTGCTATCACAATGAGTACTGAAATGAATAGTCTTGCAAAAATGTTTTTATAAATTTTCCAGTGTATCTTTGAGATAAATTTTTAGAAGTGTGATTGCTGGATCAAAGGTTAATTTAATACATAATTTTTCCAGATATTAACAAACGTCCTCTGTAGGTGTTTTATTTTTTAGTTAACCAGAAATGAAAGAATGACTATTTTCTCACATCCAGCCTCACAAATGAAGTGTGTTGTCAAATGTTAGGATTTTTTGCCAGCACAGTGAAAAGTGGCATAATAATAAATTTTAATTTGCATTCATTGTAATAATGTTGAGTTTCTTTGTATATGGGTAAGAACCACCTGTACTTCCATGTTTATGAATTGCCTACAGCTTTCTATAGCTTGTTTTTCTATAGGATTTCTGCTGTTTTTTTGTTCTATTTTTAGAAACTCAGCTGTGATACCAGTTGCAGATGACATCTTATTTGTCTTTCTAGTTTACATATTTCATATAGATTTTTTTACTTTTATGTTATCAAGTTTATCAATTTTTTCCTTTTTGATTCTGAGTCCCAGTTCCAGAAGTTTTCCTTATTCCTAAGTTGAAAAAATTGCACGCATACTTATGAAGTACTCATATAGCTTCACTTATTACGGTTAATATTTAATGCATTTGGAATTTTCCCTGATGTATGGTGTGGGGATTGAAATCAATTTTATCCTTGTATTGTCGTTGGGTGACATGTTTCCTCTGGATTCCTCATCTATAAAGTAGGCAGACTTGAGATTTGGATATAAAATATCAGAGCAATAAGCTCTTCTTATTTTTCAGGTAAAATGGACTTAAGACATTTGACAGTGTCATGTACTCGAAAATGAACTTACCATTAGTGACAGTAATAGTGAGGAACTTCAGCGACAGCGTTCTAGATCCTGTAATTTGCTTCTATCAGTCAATTTTCTATTGATAGAGCTCATCTGTCTATCAGTAGAAAGCTACTGCACTGCTACGGTCTGTGTTTTGTTCCCCAAATTCACGCTGAAAATTAGTCACCAATGCAACAGCATTAAGTGGGGCTTGGGGCAGTTTGAAATGTAACTTACATTTTTCTCCATCCTTTTTCCCAGGACTCATTAATCTCGGTTTGGGAAGTCCAAACCCAGTTACTATACTTTATTTCTGGCAACTTGGACTAGTTTTCCTACCATTGACGTATTAGCATTCCAGAGGAGTTCCCTGGGAATTTACACATCTGTTTTGCTCCCCAAACAAGTGGGTACTTTTTTGATTGCTCTTAAACAATCCAGGCATTTCTTTCATGTGGTTCAATTTTAAAAACAGAATAAGTCACTTAATTTTCCTCTTTCATCTTGTGAATAACAATTTGCTGCCCATCTTCTTCTATCTTAAGTACATGGCATCTGTGGGGGAAATTTTAAGATCCTAAATGAGAATGCTAAATCCTTCAGCAGGTGGAGCCAATCAATTACTCATTAACAGGACAAGCTATTGGAAATTTTAAAATGAAAAGTACCAGAGGTCGACAGGATAAATTTAGCCTGCCATTTCTAAATTTAGCTCCTTGTCACTAATAAACTCCGCTTCAGTTTAGGTCTCGGCTCCAGGGCGCTAGTTGACACCTTCCTGCCTCGCGCCACGCGGACCCCTCCCTGTGTTTCCCGCGCTGCGCGAGGAACGCTGGAGAAGTCTCCGGGGCTGATTCTGGGACCCTCCAGTATTGACTAGAGAGACTTTTTTTTTTTTTTTTTTAACGCCATCCTGTTGCCGCTTACTGCAGCTCTTAGGTGGGGGCTCTTGGCAGTGCGCCGCACTCGCGGGTGAGCTCAGGTCCCGGAGCGCTGCGCGGTGGGTTCCGTCCGGGCTCGAGCTTCCCAGCAGCGCCCTCCCCGGGGGCGGGCCTTGACTCCTTGTGCGGCGACGAGTGGGCGGACAGACGCGGGTGGCGGAGAGGGCCAGCGGCTGCTAGAAGCTGCATGGTCACTGGAACGAAGCGGCTGCGGCGATCGTAAGAGAAACGAGGCCAGGCGAGGAGGAGGTACTAGAACCGATGAAAAAGAGCTGCCGCCAAGGAAAGAGGCGGGTACTTTGGGCTGCAGCTGCTGCTGTTCCGGGACGCAGCCCGGGAAGCCCGCCCGCCGTCCTTAAGGTGCTCGCCAGGTAGCTCCGCACCCAGAGGGCGCCCTCCTCGGCCCCTCCCAGTGGCCGAGACGGAAGGACCCGGTTGCTCTCTGGGTGCGAGGGCGCACGGCACCCCGAGCGCGGCGCCCTTGAGCCACACCGCGGAGCAGGTTTACCAGCCGACTTGTCCGCCCGCCAAGAAAAGGAAGCGCTGTCCCTTCCCGCTCACCCGGGCTTCCCCACCCCGTGTACTCTCAACCCTGCAGCGGGCGAGCGGCGCGGCCACGGAGGCGCCGAGGAGGGGCGAGCCGCCGCCGGGCAGCGGCGTGCCCGCGGGCGACAGGGCACAGGAGAGGAGGCGGCGGCGCGGCGGCGAAGGCGCTGCGCGCGATGGCAGCTGCTTAGCCCGGCGGGCGCGGAGCAGCCCTGAGCTGTGGCTGGCTAGAAGGTGCGGCTGGGCCGGGGACACCGCCGCCGCTGCAGCCCGGCCGGCAGAGATGAGCGCCGAGGCAGGTGAAGGCATCACTTTCTCCGTGCCACCATTCGCCTCCTCCGGCTTCTGCACTTTCCCTGAGGGTGGCAGCTGCCGGAGGGGAGGGACGGCAACGGTGGCCGAAGGCGAGCCCAGCCAGCTACCGCCGCCGCCACCGGGCAGCTTCTGGAACGTGGAGAGCGCCGCCCCCCCTGGCACCGGGTGTACTGCTGCCACCCCCGGGAGCAGCGCCACCCGGTGCCGGGGCAACTCCAGTAGCGGGGGCGGCCGACGGACCACGGTGGCATATGTGATCAACGAAGCAAGCCAGGGGCAGCTGGTGGTGGCCGAGAGCGAGGCCCTGCAGAGCCTGCGGGAGGCGTGCGAGGCGGTGGGCGCCACCCTGGAGACGCTGCATTTTGGTAAACTGGACTTCGGGGAGACCACGGTACTGGACCGTTTTTACAATGCAGGTGAGTGTGAAACCCCTTCACCTTACTCCGCGGTCGGGCCCACGTTTCCTTGTCCGTTTTAGGGGGAAATATTTTTTGTTTTGCTTTGTTTTGTTTTTCTTGGCGGAAGCATGCTGCTTACTTACTTTTCGCCCCACCTAGGGGGCAGCGAGCGGCGCTTCGTGACTCCTCCTGGCGCTCGCTGCTCCTGGGGAGGGAGTATGTGCCTGTGCAAGAGCCAGTGTGTTTCTGCAGGAGACCCACGACCTACCCACCGCCTGGCGCTGGAGCCCTGGGGTCCATGTGGTTGGTCTGAAGAATTGTTTTCCAGCAGTGCAAGATATTTCCAATCAGTCGTCCATTCAGTGTGTCTGTTTCACTTTGTTAGGTTTGTCCCCAGTTTTCCTTTTACTTAGACCTATCACCCTTTTCTCTGTGTAGTTTCAGGAGTACAGAAACGATGACTTAATGCCACGCAGCCAGCTGCGTGCAGTGTACTATAAGTGTACTGTCTTGTCCTAATCTTCCCAATTTATTTTACCTTCAACAAGTTGTAGTGCCTTGAATTTCCTTTCTCTTACCAATTTGCACTTTCAATTAATTACTTCCCAAAGTAATAACATCATGACTTACAATAAATGCCTGTGATATCTTTCTTAGGATCTTGGTGAAAGAACCAGTCCTTTTTTTAAATCTTAGCCCATACATCGTGGTGGGCTGGAAAATTTAAAATTTAACATTGTTTAAAATGCTGTTATGCTATCTGAATGACTCAGATTAGCTTGGTCATTAAAGTGATTGCAAACATAGTCTATGAAAAACTTTGTATCTTTTCAGGCTATCACGGATTTCAGAAAGCGTTAGGCAGTTCTAGTGACTGAAGTAATTAGCTGTTAGCAAATGTTAGGAATGATAACATGTTTTTGAAATTAACTAGTAGCTCAACACCCTGTCCATCCAATGTTGAGAGTGCAGCCTTAGTTATTTTTATAATTGTGGGTAGGAAAACTGGTTTAATGGTTTCAAAACAACAAGCTTCTTGTATTTGTGATCACATACAAGGTTTTATATTCCAGTCTTGTTTTCAGTTCTGATTCTCTACAGCCTCTTCAAAACACCTAAAGTAGGCTTATGTCAGTTTTGGAATTCAGCCAGAGCTGAATATTTTAAGAACAAGAAGAACTTCATGTTAAGGAAGCCAGACTAAATAAACTAGAACTTTCTGGTTCTGGTATTTTTTAGTCTCTGTCTTCATAGTTGAACATGGTATAATATATTGTAGCTTGGTCCTTTGGGTGGATTGCTATAAAATTACATAATTGTAACTTTTCTAAACATTATAGCACTCTTATTTTTGGTTTATAATTTGGAAGAAGCTTCAAAGAACTGAAAGATATGAGAGGAAAATAGCCAGCTAAATACTTGAGTGTCTCTTTATTGCACTGTAGATTGGACATTTTTTCCCTAGGCTGTAGGAAAAAAGTCTTTAAGCTAATTTGTATGAAGGTTTCCTAACAAAGCACCCTTTCTGTTGTTCTCTAAATATTATCTCTGGGAAAAGGAGGGAGAAAGGTTAGAAGAGAGCTGACATTGGAACTGTATCTCATTTAATACTTCAAATAAGCCTAGAAAGAAAGTTCTTATCTCAGTACTGGGTGAGAATTGAACTCATGAATATTCTACATTCCCAGCCTTTTTTTTTTTTTTTTTAAAGTTTCATTTTGAAATGATGTCTTGCTAAGTTGCTCAGGCTGGCCTTGAATTTGAGATCCTCCTGCCTCAGGAGTAGCTGGGCTTAAAGGTATTCGTCCACCCTTCTCCAGAGGAAGTACTTACTTTTTTAAGTGAGAAAACCAAGTCATGCATGACTGGACCTAGGATTCATAGGCAGTAACTGGTCAATGCAGGATTCTACTTCTGGGGCTGACCCTGAAAGGGTCATGACCCTGGCTGCCTCCACTTAGGTGTGCTAATTTACTCTCAGAATTCAGGGAAGCTCCTCATCTTGGGATCATGGGTCAAAGAGCTGACTATAAATACCACTATAGGTGGTATTTAGGTGCCCTGAAGAATAGTGGGAAGGGCATGCTCAGTGGATACCCGTGTTCTGCTGGGTCCTACCCTTCTGCTCCTTTCAATCCAGGCTGACTTCAGTTTAACCACCGCCTGTTTGGATGACATGACCTCTCACCTGCTCATTCAGTATGAAGATATGACAAAATGAGGATGGCACCAATTTCATCCAGACCTTTTGTTCTAAACTGATAGTCACAGAGTTTGATGGTAGTATAACTCTCCCTCTACCCCTTTTTGTGGTACTGAGGATTGAACACAGGGGTGCTGTACCACTAAGCTATCCCTAGCCCTTTTTGTTACTTTGAGACAAGGTCTCACTGAGTTGCCCAGGCTTGCCTTAACTTTGTGGTTCTCCTGCCTCAGCTTTCTGAGTTGCTGGAATTACAGGTGTGTGCCACTGTGCCCAGCTATTACCTATTTTCTTCTGATGTCTAAGAGAGGGCTTGCCCTTCTGCTAACAGAGGCTGGCCAGCTTTTTCTGTCCAGGGCCAGATACTAAATATTTTGTAGTCCTTGAAGTTTTTTATAACTACTCAACTCTGCCTTGAGAGCAGACATAAACAGTACCCCTAAATAAATGATCATGACTATGTTCCAATCAAACTTTAGTAATGGACATTGAAATTTGAATTTCAGATAATTAGCAAAATATTACTCCTTTGCTTTTTTCCCCCAACCATTTAAAATGTAAAAACCATTTTTCGCTTGCAAGTTGTACAAAAACAGGCAGTTTATAGGCTCCTGGCCATGCTGACTTTTTCTCTATACCTACTACCTGCACTTGAGATTGAATCATAATGATACAGGGAAAAGAACACTGCCCCTCCAGGGAGAGCTGAGTTTTCATTCCAGCTTTGCTGTGAACCAGGGAATTGAAATTATGAGAAAGGCTTCTTATCTCTTCCAATGGCAATTCCTTACCTATAAGATTAGCCAGGTGGTGGATGTAGAGGGAGAATTGAAGTAAATTTCTCGGATTCCCTTATTTAATCCTGTGAATTTGCAAAAGCAAGGCAGCAGAGTGCCCTGGGACAGAGCATGGGAACAGGAGTTTCAAGGTCTATATTCTGGTTCTGATTCTTCTCTAATTTGGAGTGAATCATTTAAAAACTCAGAAGAGAGTAGAGAGTTGGAATATTTGGTATTTGAAATTTCCTCCAGTTCTCAAATTCTCTACTCTAAAATTTCAATGTTATTACTACACATGAGTCATTTCAGTTCATAGAGATTCATGAACTGCTTGTACATATCCTGTCCCCGGCCATGAGGTGCTCAGAATTGGTGGGGAGGGTAGACTCTGTGTCTTGCCTGTTAGAGTACCTCTGTGAGGGTCACACAGAAGCCTTAGGCTCCTGGGACACAGCTATAGAATTAGTAAGGTTGGGTGGATTCAGGAGTAGTTTCTCAAAGGAGGTAATATGTGAATCTCAGTGGAAGGGTAAGCAAAGTTGGCCTATCTGAGACCTCAGCATTGAAAAAGGGAATAATGGTGCTCAAATAGCTCAGCTTAATGGAATGACTAAGAACTTAAAGCATGATGACAATTTTTACAAACTTTCCCCATCCTTGTGTGCTGGTGTCTTCTTAAAAATAGATTGTAGCTGGATGCAGTGGTTCCTGGGCAACTTAGCAAGACCATGTCTCAAAATTAAGAAAGGACTAGGCATATAGCTCAGTGATAGAATGTCCCTGGGTTGCAATCCTCACTATTGCAAAAGAAAAAGCGAGAAAGAACACATTGTAGTTACAGGTTTTCACTGATTTTCCCAATTTGATTTTATTTAACTATGTTCTAGTTTGTTCATTGACTATACTTGTCATTCCTTCATTCTGAGAGGTTCAATTAATGCTCTGTTAATGCTTTTATGAAAATTCAGAGATGGCAATAGCTAGCTAACAATATCCATTCCCAGCCCCCTGCATCGTAGGCAGTGAAACTCTGTGAAAACTAAGAAGTGCTAACATGGTACTCTGGTGTTGGTCAGACCCCAACTGGCTAGGATTCTAAAAATTTTTTTTAATGAACACCAATTCTGTGAATATGCCCGAAACACGCTTTATTTTTCCTTCATTTTGCTTCTGAAGACACTAAACTGTGACGAAATTACATGCATTCATTCAGGTTAAATAATTAAAATTGCTGGTTGGAACCAGAAGCAAACTTTTCCCTAGAAACAATATTGCAGATGGTACATTCTGGGACTCACCTGTAAGAAGCCTTAACTCAGTGTATGGAACCCATTTACCATTTTAAACACTCAGGAAAATTGTGTTTCTGAAACCTAAAACTGATCACATCTTTCCTGTGTTAGATCAGTGACTTTTGCTTTGGTGTAGCTTGTTGGTATCATCTTGGTCAGGTGTAGGAGGAGCAGCCACTTGGATAGGCTTTGGTGGGCTGGGGTGGGGCTGTGGGAGAGGCTGCAGGGAGAACAAGGATGCTGAGTAAAACAGGAGGCAATGCCAGCAGGATCTATGAACATACTCACTTCTTTCAGCCTCTTCCCCTTCTAACCTATTTATGGACCTGAACTTCCTGCTGATATAAGACCTTGGGACCTTGCTTGGCTTGCGGCCACCTGTCTCCCTCTTGGTCAGCACTGGATTAGATAGGCTAAGCTGCAGGCTTCCCTTTTCCCTGCCACCAGCCTCCTCACCTGCCTGGGTCTTCCTCTGAGCCTGGCTCACTGCAGATTGCAATCTTTTGCTCAGCCTTTCACCCTGTAGCAATAGTGAGGAACCGGAAGGAAGCACATGCTTATTGAAATTTTCAGAACTTAGCTTTTCTGTTTTCATCCATATTGTGTTTTCACTTTACATGAGCTTGTGAAGAAGGTGGCCTGTTTTTTGCCATTTTGCCAGAGAGCCATCTGATCTTTCTGGGCTTTGGTTCCTCTCACTTCCAGCACAGCTCCTTAGGTCTTCCATTTTTATTTGGTAAGATAAAACAACCCTTAATCCTCCTTATCCTAGAATACATTCTTGAAAGTCTTCCAGCCAACTTCTGCATTTCTGCTTTCATATCCATTGGAAGATTTTGCATATATTG
>CM053406.1:24405784-24435789 GCA_028644305.1 Xerus rutilus
GGTCTCACTGAGTTGCTTAGCGCCTCGCCATTGCTGAGGCTGGCTTTGAACTCGCGATTCTCCTGTCTCAGCCTCCCTAAGTGCTGGGATTACAAGCGTGAGCCACCGCGCCCGGCTTGCTGTAATTTCTTAAAAAGGAAAGATGTGTTTATTTTATTTATTTATTTATTTATTTTTAAATATTTATGTTTTAGTTGTAGGTGGACAGAATATCTTTATTTTATTTTTATGTGGTGCTGAGTATCGAACCCAGTGCCTCACGCGTGCTAGGCAGGCACGCTACCACTGCGCCATAACCCCAGCCCCGAAAGATGTGTTTATGTTAAAAAATTAGTGGAGACGTAACTGTGGAAGAAGGGTCATTTAAAAATTTCGCAATAGTGATATCTCACACGTTTTCTTTCTGAGTTTTTACTTTTGTTGGTATGCTGTGGAGCAGCTGTTGCTACCTCACATAAATCCAGAGCGCTGCGCTTCCTTCTGCTTTCTTGGATAACTGGTTAGTTGAGACAAAATTGTAATTTTTCTAGAAGGGTTTTACTAGGAATTTGGGGGAAAAAAGCAAATTTAAAAAGAAAGCCTCAAAGAGCAAAACTAGATTCATTTTTAGAGTACCCATTTCTTACCAAGTAGTGAAGTGCAGATGGTTGTAGCTGGCCCTGTTTTCAGGCTCCTGGAATCCTAGTTTCTTTTCTCAACTTGGCCATCTTTGGATTGAGACATTCACTAGTTGGTAGTGAGCTGGTTCCTTCTCTGAGTGAAGCCTATTTATAAGTGCATAGCATAGGCTTGTCTCACCAGTGCACTTGGCAGGTGCAGTGTTGTGGGAGTTCTCTGCTATAGGTCAGTTCCCCTCTGGTGGCTACAGGGACTGTCCCTTGCTTCCTGTTTCACAGGACTGGTTTGAGGCCTGTTCAGTTCCTGTTTCTGGTTTTCAGGACAAAATTGGTTCGTAACTTCTTTTTGGAGCAGTGGAGATTGACAAGCATGAAGTCCAGGGGATGCCCAAGTGTTTCCACCCCAAAGAACCAACAGTGTCTGCTTTCCTTATGGTCCCTTCAGATACTACCCCAAACCAGGAAAGTGGAGAACCACAGGAAAGTGCATTATTGGTCAGTGACTCCAAGCCAGTGAATTTTTCCTCCTTTAAAAATCTTGATTAACTTTTTTTATTATTTATTTTAAAATTTGTTCTAATTAGTTATATGTGACAATAGAATGCATTTTGACACATCATATATAAATAGAGTATAACTTCTCATTCTTCTGATTGTATATGATATAGAATCACACCAGTTGTGTAATCATATAAGCACATAGAGTAATAATGTACAATTCATTCTACTATCCTTCCTACCCTCATATCCCTTCCCTTCCTTCACTCCCCTCTGCCTAATCCAAAGTACCTCTGTTTTTCCCTACCCACCCCCCTTGTTATGAATTAGCATCCATGTATCAGAGAAAACATTTGGCCTTTGGTTTTTTTGAGATTGGCTTATTTCACTTAGCATGATATTCTCTAGTTCCATCCATTTACCTGCAAATGCCATAATTTCATTCTTCTTCAAGGCTGAGTAATATTCCATTGTGTATATATACCACAGTTTTTTTATTTGTTCATCTGTTGAAGGGCATCTAGGTTGGTTCCATAGTTTGGCTACCGTGAATTGAGCGGCTGTAAACATTGATGTGGCTGTGTTACTGTAGTGTGCTGATTTTAAGTCGTTTGGGTATAAACTGAGGAGTGTGATAGCTGGGTCAAATGGTGGGCAAGTTCTCTAAGGAATCTCCATACTGCTTTCCATAATGGTTGCACCAATTTTCAGTCCCACCAGCAATGTATGGGTGTACCTTTTCCCCCACATCCTCACCAACATTTATTGTTGCCTGTATTGCTTGTATTGATTAACTCTTATTTAAAAAGTAATCTAAAGCTGTTTCCTACCTAGTACCTCTTAATGTCACATTCAAGTTTTCTCGAATGTTTATTGTGACCAATATTAGCTATGAAGTGATGAACCTTCTCAGAAAGCAATTAGGACATTTTATCACCTTCCTGTCACCTGTGGGATCTCCCCAGGGTTGTAGACTGTGCCTGCATCTCCTCTACTCCACTAGGACAAGAGTAGAGTTGAAAGAATGGGAAATGTGGTGGGGGTGGGCAGCGCTGCAGGAACCACAGTCTTAACAGGGAGAAACAAGGAACCATATCTTTGGGAAAGGGATTGAACCTAGGGCTCTTGCATGCTAAGCATGTGCTCTACCAGTGAGTTACACTCCCAGACTGGGAAAGGTAGAGCTTAAAGCCAATCTTGCTTTCTTGATTGGGATATAGGTAAGTGGGGAAACTGGCTATATTTAAGAAAGATACTTTTTTTTTCAGGGAGTAAAATTAAATGTGCAAAGTTTTATTAATGACATGAAAGGAAAAAAAGGGAAACTTTTTTTTTTTTTTTTGGTACCAGGGATTGAACTCAGGGGCACTCGACCCCTGAGCCAGGTCCCCAGCCCTATTTTGTGTTTTATGTAGAGACAGGGTCTCACTGAGTTGCTTAGCGCCTCGCCATTGCTGAGGCTGGCTTTGAACTCGCGTTTCTCCTGTCTCAGCCTCCCTAAGTGCTGGGATTACAGGCTTGAGCCACTGCGCCCGGCAAAAAGGGAAACTTTTGAATGCAAAATGTAAGTTACTTAATTAGTAATTTTAATGCATTGGTTTCTTTAGTTATTTTACCATGTTAGTTTTCTTACTGGCTAGAGATGTTGATAAAAAAAAAAAAACTGATCAAGGGCCTGGGGCTGTAGCTCAGTGGTAGAGCGCTCGCCTCACATGCATGAGTCACTGGGTTTGATCCTCAGCACCAAATAAAAATAAATAAATGAAATAAAATACATGACTCCTCAACCCCACAACACATATCTAATACTAAAAAAAATTATTAAAAAAATGGATCAAAAGTAGAAAAATGAAAAAGATATGAGGCAAAGCTGATTTTTAAAGCCTTGTCTGTTTGTTCCAGAAATTTAAATAAGTGGCTACTGACATTTGATACGTTTTGATTGTAGAGTTTATTTCTTTTTTCCAAAAGAAAACAGACAAACCCAACATACAAACATATATAATCCAAGCTATATTGTGGTAATTTTCATAGGGGAGACAGGAGGGAGGAGAGAGAATTTGAATGTTAAGAACAGAGCAGAGCAGACCTGTGTGACTGAAATGCCACAGAAGCTGCATAGGGTGGACATAGACATTCCATGCCAAGCAAACCTTTCTCTTACATGGTTAATCAACAGTAAGGAAAGCAATTGTCTTTGGTGTATGATTCACACAGGAAGGAAGTCATATTCCTTTATATAAGGAGTCTCTAGAAGTGGTTGTGACAGTACTTTCCAAGACTTACAGCCTTTTGCATACTGGTGAACTCTTACTCAACCGAAACTTGAGGGGGAGCTGCTCTAGTGGATTAGGGGACATGGAGCCATCTGCCTACTGAACCTGAACCACATAAAACCAAGTGTTTGCCTAAGCCAGCGAATTTTTCCTCCTTTAAAAATCTTGATTAGCTTTTATTTTAAAAGTAATCTAAGGCTGTTACCTATCAAGAGCCTCTTTCTGTCACATTCAAGTTTTCTAATCTGTTTATTATGACAAAGATTAGCCTGGAGCTGCGACAGCCAGGATCAGGAGTGTTATTCCTACATCCAGGGGCTGCAGCTCTTCCCTCCAGCTTGGCCATTTAAAATGTGGTTACAGTGCTGTTCAGGGGATTTCATGTGTGTTTTTTAGAATGGTCATATAATGTGTGTTCAGTGCCATGTGATCCTCCTCTTTTGATCATCTTAACTCCATAAAAGAACTTGATGTGGCAATGTAATTACCCCACCCTCTATATATATATATGTGGTAGAGTAGGTGAAACACTTGATTATTTGGAAGTTGGGAAGACCTGAATTTGATGCCCATTCAACCACCTGATATACCACAGATGCTCCTTGCAATGAACAACACCCAAAGCCTGTATCCTGTTTAAGAGGATCAGATCTGACACGTTGGTCCATGATGCTATGTAGCACTGTTATGAGGATGTCATAGGAATGACATTTCACTTCTGGTCTCTTCTCGATGTCAAATTACAGTGACTTGATAATGGGCTTAGGAAAGCTGACTTTGATGTTTTTCTGTCCAGAGCAACACAGGAGCCTGGAGCCTATGCTGGTTGCAGGTTGCTTGCCACAGGCTGGAAATTGCCTTTTTTTTCCCCCCAAGCGAGCCTTGGTCTAGTTTCTGGTCATAAGAGTCGAATGGACTGCCAAGTGACAGACTAAAACAGGCCCTTCTTTGGAATGATGCAGAGAGCTGGGCTTATGGCACAGCTTTTCCTTGGTGCTCTGAGAAGTTTTGGTTCCCGACTCTGGTTCACTTTTTTCCTAATGTGAGGGCATATTCTGAATAGCTCAGTTCTCTAAGCATTTATCCATTGCTTGTGATATGCCTTTTATTGCAGCAGATTCAGTAAAGAACTTTGAAAGAGAAGAAGGCATTCATCTTCAGGAGTATGAAGGTTTAGAATATCTCTAGGCTTCCATGGTAACAGCTGATACTAAGGAAGAAGTTAGAAGGAACTGTCTCTATACCCCATTCCTCCCCATCTAACCAATTAAATGAGAAATCCTTAAAAAAATCTAAGTTGTGAAACATTTCAGTCATAAAAAAAGTACACAACATAGTATGGTGGACACTCATGTATCTACTACCTGAAGATAATTGTCATTAAACATTTGACATTTATTTCGCTTCTCTTTTTCTCTGTTTAATCATTTTAAACATAAGTAGAAGTCCCTTTCTATTTCACCAGTTTCCCTTCCTGGAAAAATGCTTCCTTCACTGAAAGTGCTATCCTGTAATTTTATAAACTATAATTTATAAAAAAATCTTAAATCATGATTCTCTACAAATATAAACATATGTTAAATATTTAATTCTTTACTTAATGGGGAAACCAATGTGATATTAAAACTGCCTCAAAGAAGACCCTTCTTTTGTGAAGCTAGGGATCAAACCCAGAGCCTTGTGCATGCTAGACAAGCACTCTACCTCTGAGCTACATCCCTAACCCACTCAAAGGGAAATTTTGACAAGCAGATGTAGAAACACATCATCAGGAAAACTAAAATGAATTTGCTAATAGAAGCAAAACTAGCTAATATGTAAGGCAATTCTATAAGTCTCTGTCAATATTGGAGTCATCTATCTAATGAGGTAGAAATCAGTTGCATAGCTACCAAGTGATATTCATATGCATTATAGGGTCAAGAAAGCTTTGTATTACTGTCTGTTGCACAACTTGATGCTTACCCCAATGGCATTGTAAAATGGCCTAATCACTAGAAGGACAATCTAAGGTGTACACTCCTTGAAAATGCACAGGGTGTGTCACAAAGCCTGGCCTCCACTGACAGGATTAGGTATATTCTCTTCTTAACCACTGAGCCACATCCCCAGCCCTTTTTTAAAAATGTTATTTAGAGACAGAGTTTTGCTGAGTTGCTTTGTGCCTCGCTAAGTTGCTGAGGCTGGTTTTGAACTCAGGATCTTCCTGCCTTAGCCTCCAGAGCCACTGGGATTATAGGCAGGCGCCAACAAGCCTGGCCATACGCGTGTCCTTGACTACTTTCTTTTGACAGAAGGTTGTTAAATTTCAGCAGGCTCTATGCCTGCCTCCTTAAGGGCTCTGAACCTAACCTGACCTAAAGGACCTGTTGTTTTTTTCTTGTGACTCTGCCGTCTGATGCTGTTTGCCTTGAGAGAGTTTTAGAATACCTTGTTTTAACCAGGAGTCCTAATGGTGGGCTGGAAGCATGTATAAATTGGATATAAAGATGTGAGTCACCTTGGTTTTGGATGTGATAAGAGGTACATGTCTTGTGACCAGAAACACAGCAGGAATATGCCAGTATGATGGGTGCCTGCAACATCTGGAAACCCAGCTTGATTGTTATGCTAAGAAATCACCATTGTTAATAATGGGAATTAGCAGTGGACTGCTTCAAATAGATTTATTTTTTGGAGTAGGAAAAAAAAAATCCTTACATTTTAAAGGGCTGGCAAACTGCTGTCAAGTTCCACATGGCAAAGATATGACTTTAGTCTTAAAATTTAAGGCAAGTCATACCCAAATAAACAACACAATTACTGTGTGCTAGGTCCTGTGCCAATAGTTCTACATGTGAGATCTTATCCAATAAAGCAGCTTTATGAGGCAGATAGCATCAGTTGAGGGCCAAGTTATCAAATGCCTCGGCCAGTATGAGAATAGTAAACAAACAAAATTCTATCTAGTTAATAAAGCGAACCATATATTGAATATATTGTTGATGCAGAGCCATAGCTAAATTATGGTATTTGTATAAAAATGGCTGAGGCAGAAATCTGGGCTACCTCTGATGGTTCTGAGTGACATTTATGGATGTATACTTTACATAACATTTGTAATTATTTTTGAGTCACATGCACATAGTAGTTGATATCTGTTAGCCTTACTATGATAATTCCTAGATTTTTGGGAATTAGTCTTGGGAAACTAACTTTGGTTAATCCAGTGAAAATTTAGATCTTCAGTTCTGGACAGTAGAATTTCAATTTTTTCAGAGTCTTCTGGTCATTTTCCCAGGCATACTGGCTTAATGTTAACTGTTTACATGCAATAGAGTAGGAAAAGGCTTACAGACAATCTAGAGGAGCAAAGAGTCTGATTTTAAAACTTAATGCATCTCTTTGTGTATGATCAGTTGCAAAGTGGGGTTGGGGTGCATGTTGCTTGGCACGACACACTGAAATCAGAATGATATTGTATCTGGCACGTGAGTTATGATGAGAACAGTTGGCTTGATTTTTCTTGCCAAGCAACTCGGTGCTGCCAATATTTTATGTGCTTAAAGTACAGTTGGCTGTTGGTAAATCCAAAATAAAATTGGAAAGGAAAGGCTAGCCTATATTCTTAGCAGAGTTCTAGACTTTTCTTTCCCTTATAAAATCAATGATATAGAAAATCCATTGAAACATCAAATATGACTCATATTTGGGTTACCCAAGGAGTGACCCTGCTGTCTTTATTAGGATGTGTTTATTCTGTGTCTTTATTAGATCTGTGTTTTTGTTTTCAAAGTCTGATATTAAGGATTGTTAACATGAAATTTTGCAGTCTCATGCTTTTGACTTTATTGCCATTTAATTTATAGGAATATTTTGTTAGTGTTTACTGGTCCATTTGGCACGCATTTGAATAAGTATCACATTGGTATCATTGGTGTTAATTTTGGATTAAGTCAGACTGGATTTTAAGCGGCAAAATTTCATACTTACAATGAACATAGTGTGCTTACAAGGTTTGCTTTTTAACATTCTTTTGAAGAAATGAGTTAGATACAAAGACATACTAATTATTGAAGGCAAATTGCAGAAGCATTTGAAAACCGTTAACACATAAACATTCATCAGTGTTCATCAATGACAGGTTTAGAGAATGGCTTACCTGGATCTATTGTAGGTGGAGAAGTTCGGATGAAATCCTTCAGTTCTTGACTCTCTTTAAGGCAACAGAAAGCAGGCAACAGTCAGGCAGCTCTAAGATGAAGAATTTGTAAGTGTCTGAGCTTAAGTAACCTTCATGGAGTGTTATGGTCACATTTATAACTGTCATCACCCATGGTTCATTTGGTGCTCATGACATGTCTGAGAAGGTTAAGCTGTGGTATCGTAAGAGTGGCACTCTTCTGTTTCAGCCAAATCTCACATACACTTGGAACTAAAATTAAGATATTACTGTATCTTTCTGGTTTGCATACCCTATTAAGTATTCTCACTGCTTGGAGACATAAATAACAGGAAACTGCTGCCTCACAGTTTGCAAACTTCATAGAGCTCAGGACCCTCCACTTAGTGACAGCTTTATTAAAGAAGTGTGTTTCATCTTGTTAAATAGTGAACATTCTTACTGATGAATAATCTCTTGGTAATCCAGGATTGGATCTTCTCATTGCATGTCTTCAGGCTACATGCTCGGTGCTAGTCTGGAGGAGTCAAGGAAGAACCAGATCTCGAGAATCTTTGTGTGGTCCCAGGAGGCCATGCACAAAGGCTGTGACTGCTGTGTTGTGACACTGCCTGGGAATTCTGAAGCAACGTTGTGCTGTGGTATTTGTATGTTGTCATGCCTTAATTTTACCAGACCACAGCTATTTGATAGAAATTTTTGTGCTTTCCTCTAAAAACACATTGGACTAAGTTTGCAGGGGGCAGATACATGAAGCAATCACTATTTTTGTGATTTCAAACTCTATGTTCTTTGGTTTGTTCTTGGTTTATTTGTCAGGCGAGTAAGGAACTTGTTACTTAAGGAGAGTTCTGTGCCAGAGGACAAGCCACATTTAATTTGAGAAGATTTTCTGAGAACATAAAAGAAGAAATAGGCTATAATTGGAGAATCAGGCCGTAATCTGCTTTCAGTTTTCAGTTACCTGGTATAAATGTTGAGAGGTTAATTTGACAGTTGGGCTAGGATATAAGCTCCTGATGACTTTACATTTAGTTTTTGAGAATTACCTTTTCAAGACCTGTAATCATTGGTTAGCCACAGAAGAAAGTCTTTTAATTAACATTTGAGCCATAATGTATATCTGATATGTGATCACCAGAGGAAATTTTTCCTGAATCCAGCATATTGCAGTTATTTATGAGTGTTCCCTTAACATTTCATTTAAGCTAAGAATAATCATGGAACTATTTATCTTTCTATTTTTATTTTCTCTTTAAGATCTGTGTAGATGGATACGGTGGTGTGTGCCTATAATCCCAGCAGCTTGGGAGGCTGAGGTAGGAGGATAGCAAGTTCAGAGCCACCCTCAGCAATTTAGGAAGGCCCTAAGCAACTTAGTGAGACCCTGTCTCTAAATAAAATACAAAAATGGTTGAGGATGTGGCTCAGTGGTTGAGTACTTCTGAAATAATAAAAAATAAAAAAATAAAAAAATAAAAAATAAAAAATCTGTGTAATTTTTTATTGCATGGTTAGGTTAGTTGCCCCTATCTAATCCCTCTAAAAACAATCTTTTAAAACTATTAAATAAATCTTGATTTGCTTTAAGGATTTAGCATTCACAGCACAATTTTTTGGGGGGAGATATTAGAGAAAGTTGTTGTTCCTGAAGTCTTGCATCATAGATGACATGACTGAGAAAAACTGAAAAAGTCCAGTTCAGTGTTACAGGTAAAGAGAGGTTTTATTGAAAGATCCAAAAGAGGAACAGTTTTTTTTTGTTTTTTTGTTTTGTACTGGGGATTGAATTAGGGGGTATTTAACCACTGAGCCACATTCCCAGTCCTTTTAATTTTTTTTCTTTTGAGACAAAGTCTCACTAAGTGGCTTAGGGCCTCACTAATTTGCTGAGGCTGGCTTTGAACTTGTGATCAGGTCCTGCCTTAACCTCCCAAGTCTCTGGAATTGTAGGCATGAGCCACCACGTCTGGCTCAGGTTCTTTACAGGATTGTTAAACTAGAATTCCATATCTTTTTTGGTTGGTCATATTTTGTTGACCCTGAATCTCCAGTACACAATTGATGCTTGGCACATAATGAGTACTTGAAACATATTGACTTACTGAATGCATGGATACTGCACTTTCCCCCACTGGTGTTTTAGTTATTGGTTTTGGTATCTTATATTCTCCTTTAAGTGTGAATTAATGGCCAAGGTCACATTTTATGGATCTATACCTCCCCCAGGTTTTAATGATGCTTATAGAATAGAATTCAATGACAGGATTCCTTCAATAGAGGGGCTGATATGGGAGACCAGCCTGTAAACATAATTTATTGTGCTAATTAGGATACTGAAGGATTATGTAAAGTGCTTTGAGAACACAGACGATGAAGGATTCTGGGGAAGAAGGTAGTGTGGAGGAGGTTGGCTAAAACTTTGAACAGGAGGTGACATTTGAATTGGGTTTTGAAGGCTAATAGGATAAGCTAATATTTATTGAGTAATTGTTATGTGCCAAGCATTTTAAATCATGGGAATAAATGAGTTTCTCCATAAGGAAGGGGTAAAATAAGAAGAGGGCCAATGACAATTCTTAGAAAATTCCATCAATCAAAGGTGGACAGAGGAAAGCATCAGCTAGAGAGAGAAGAGAAGGAGGTCATGAGATAGGACAATGGATAGGGGACAGTTCAGGAGAAGAGTTCTGACAGAGACCCAAAGAGAGGTGCTAGCTTTCTGAATGTATAACAAACTAACTGAGGTAATTAACTTATAAAGATAAAAGGCTTATGTTATGGTTTGGATGTGAGGTGTCCCCCAAAAGTTCATGTGTGAGACAATGTAAGAAGGTTCAAAGGAGAAATGATTGGGTTGTAAGAGTCTTAACCCAATCAGTGATTTAATCCCCCCATAGGGATTAACTGAGTGGTAACTGAAGTGGTGGGGTGTGGCTGGAGGAGGTGGGAACTGGGGTGTGGCTTGGGTGCATATTTGTATCTAGTGAGTGGAGTTTCTCTGCTTCCTGATCACTGTGATAGGAGCTGTTTCCCTCTGACACTCTCTCCCACCATGATATTCAGCCTCACCTTAAGCCCTGAGGAATGGAGCCGGCCTTCTATGGAGTAAGACCTCTGAAACCATGAACCCTCAAATAAACTCTTCCTCCTCTATAATTGTGCTGGTCAGATCCTTTAGTCATAGCAGTGAAAAAGCTGACTAAAACAGCTTATTTTAGCTCACAGTTTTAGGGGGTTCAGTCCATGATTGGTTGGCCTTGTTGCTTTGGGCCTGTGGTGAGGCAGCACATCATGATGGGGTCCAGAGCAGAGCAAAACTGCTCAGGTCATCTTGAGCCAGAGAGCAAAAGGAGTGAAGAGGAGACCTGGGACTCACAGTCCTCTTTAAGGCCATGCCCCAAATGACTTAGGGCCCAACTAGGCCCAGCCTCTTAAAAGTTCAGCCACCTTCCTATAGCACCAGCCTGAGACTAAACCTTTAACATGGGGACATTCAAGATCCAACCCATAGCAGAAGCCTTGTCAGAAGGTTGGTGAAGTTGAGTGTTTAAAAGAAACAACTAGACGTAGAGATTAGAAAGCCCTGGATAATTTTGCCAGAGAAATTTCAGGGAAGTGAGTGGAGGTAGATGGCAGGTGTGGTGATTTGGGTGATTACTGGGGAACAACAGGAGGCACATAATGAGGAGTGCTATTTAAGGAAATGTGTTGTGAGAGAAGCAGAAAGAGAAGACAGTCATGGGAAACCCCACACACTACTGCCAGTGCCAGGCATGTTATCTGATCCTGCCAATGTTTATGCCTCTGAGATGGGATGAAGTCAGTAGGCCTTGGTGGGCTCAGGTATTTAACATCATTTCTGTGGGAACATGGAACACAAATTTCCCTTTCTCTTCCCTTCTTTTCTTCCTTCGGCTGGGGATGGAACCCAGGGCCCTGTGTATGTTAGGCAAGTGCTCTAGCACTGAATCACACTCCCAACCCCCAACCACTTTCTTACAGGGAGAACTTTTGAAGCATGACCAAGATGGTAGTAAATGTACATAAAACAAGTAAATGTTCTTAATTTCTTCCTAACTGTAACTGACTGGTAATAGCGTTGCTTTTCCTTGTAAGATTCTATAACTTAAATAATTTTGGAATTCATAGTGATAGAGCTTACGTTGAGGATTCTTTACTGTTTGGACTCAGTTTACAGAGGTGTGAAACTTGTTCCGGAAGTGAAGGAAATGTGTATCATGGGCTAGGTAGGTTTTCATTCATCTCTCTCCAGTGGCCAGATTTCACAAGCCTTTAAAAGTTAAAGAATAGAAACTGGAGACCAGAATGCTTTTATTGTTTTCTCAGCCACTTGAAATCCTTCATTGCTCATAGCATTGGCTCCATAGAACAGTGAAAATGATTCATTTTTGAAAAAAAAGAGATCTTTTTGCTCAGTTTGCCACCTCACTCTGTAAACTTACAGGAGAAACAGCATTTTTCAAAACTGTACTTTTTAGATTTTCTTCATCTTAGCTTCCTAGCCACTCCAGAGTGGAGGACTACTCTGGCTAGATTTCTGAAATAAACACTGGATTACTTTGTGCTTTTTTATAAGTCCTAATGCATTTGAGTTCATTCTATTTGTTCATTCCAAAAAGAAGGCCTCCCTCCACCCCAAAAAATCCCATTTGAATAGTTACACTGCCACATCTTGGAATCAGCTCCCTTAAATCTTATCATTTGTGCCTCCTGTATTCAGGGAGGTCCACAGTGTTGACTGATGTTTCAGCTGATTCCCCCTTACAGACACTTCTGTGCCATACCCACCAAAGGAGGACAGAGAAGGAACACAGCTATCCAGAAACATTTGTCTATTTAGGTACTGTGGATTACTTTAGTAAGCACTAAGGTCTTTCTCCATTTTGTTTTTTGTTTTTTTTCCAAATGAGAGACCATTATGAAGCCAAATAGAGTCCCTCTGGATCTATGGAGGATTAGTTCCAGGACCCCCCTGATTGCCAAAGTCCATAGATGCTCAGGTTCCTTATTTAAAATGATACAGTATTTGCATATAATCTACACAATCCTCTGCATACTTTGTTATCTTTAGATTACTTCTAATGGTTAAATCAATGGAAATGCTATGTAGTTATAACACTACAACTAGGAAATAATGACAAGAAAAAAAAGTTTATACATGTTAAGTACAGATGCAGTTTTTCACCTGAGTATTTTCATTCTGAGGTGGGTTGAGTATGGATATAGAACCCATGGACAGGGAGAGCTAGCTTTAGTTTTAAATATTGTGTTGCCAAGATAATATGGAGTCCCCCTGAAAAGCAGTAATAATAATGGTAAATGATATTAATGGAAAGATTTGTGTTCCAAGTTGCAGTTGTAGTTTTCTGCCTGCAGCATGGGGTACCATCTAATTTTCATTTATCCCCCCACTCATGGGAAATGAATAAAACTCGTTTTTGGGTATCAGAATATTCCCCAACATGTCTTATCTAGCCCAGATCCCAGAGCTGTAGGTTTTTGTTTTTTTTTTTTTGGTGCTGGAGATGGATGGAACCCAAGCTTGTGCATGCTAAGCAGGCAGTCTTTCTCTGAACCACATCCCTGGTCCAGAGCTGTAGGTTTAACTACCTGCTGTTTACTCTAAATCTTCTGGCTGGTTCACAGGAACTAGAAAACTCGTTTCCATACAGAAATTGGTTCCTTTCTTTCCTAGCATCTCATTAAATCATACCACATTTTCAAAACCAGAAATGTTTTCTAAGTTCCTTGAAAATAATAAAGAATTATATACATATTAAGAATATTGAAGGGGCTGGGATTGTGGCTCAGTGGTGGAGCACTTGCCTTGCATGCGTGAGGCACTGGGTTCAATCCTCAGCACCACATAAAAATAAATAAAATGAAGACATTGTGTCCATCCACAACTAAAAAAAATATTTAAAAAAAAGAATATTGGAGGGTGAAGGTGTAGCTCAGTGGTAGAGCACTTGCCTAGCAATGTGCAAGGCTCTGGGTTCAATCCCTAACACCACCAAATTGTAATGAACACCAAACTAAGGAAATAATGTAATAAATTAGAAAAAAACAGAAGATATATTTTTGAATTTAAATTTTATTTATTTTTTGGTGTTGAGAATTAAACCTAAGGCCTTGCATATGTGAGGCAAGCTCTCATGACTGAGCTATGCCCCCAGCCCCTAGTAAAATTTTTTGTATGAATTCTTTTTTAAAAAAATATTATTTTAGTTGTAGATGGACACAATATCTTTATTTTATTTATTTATTTTTATGTGGTGCTGAGGATCAAACCCAGTGCCTCACACATGCGAGGCAAGCGCTCTACCACTGAGCTACAACCCCAGTCCTTTATGTGAATTCTTGACATGGGTTTTTTTTTTTTTTAGTCAAAGCTGTTATCTTTTATGAATTTTCTGATGCTCTTAAGTGCAGATTTTTCCTTTATACGTACATCTGAGAAGTACTCATTTGTATTTTAATAAGAAATTACAGTTCTTTTAAATAAGATTTAATAGACTTTCTTTTTATCCTTGACTCTTTTATCTTGAATTTATTTTGTTGTATGATATAGGAAAAGTAATATATCTGTATGCAGATGTCCTTTGGGCTAAGTAAAATTTATGAGCATAACATTTCTTTAAATAGCACTTAGTATTTGGTTATGGCGTTGTCTGAACTACATCAGTTATTTGTATAAAAACTCTTTTTCCTTGCTCTTAAGGAAAACACTAAAGATAATTAAACCTTTCTACTTTGCTCAGAGTTTCTATAATAAACAGTTGTTGTACTGTACTGTATGTACTGTATTATAATTCCCTGCAGGGGCAGAGCTTCCCCTTTTATTAAATGCCTCCAGTCCATTCCTTGGAGGGGAAATGCCCCAAGATGGTCTCCCCTTCCTTTAGGGGAAAAGGCAAATTTACTAATAGACATTTAGTTACTTTTCTTTTAGTGTAATGTAGCCATGTGCTGATGTATATAACAGCTGTCTGTTGCAACCTCCTTTCCTCATTCTTCCTCTTCCTCCCTCCTTCCCTTCCATAAATATTGACTGGTCCTGCATCATGTACCAGGAATTGGGAATGAAACGTGAATGTGGTATGGGCGGTGCCCACAGGACCCTCAGATGGTGGTCTTCACTTTTCCATCTCCTTGCTCTTTTGCTGTTTACTGTTATCCCATCTCACTTCTGTATACTTCTTTTTTCTAGTTTAAAATATATTTAAAAAATTAAGATATAGTCAGGAGGTTGAGGCAGGAAGATTATAAGTTCAAGGCCAGCCTCAGCAACTTAGCAAGACTTTGTCTTAAGAATAAAGAAGGGGCTGGGGTATAACTTGGTGGTAGAGCACCCCTGGGTTCAATTCCTAGTACCATACATGTGCAAAAAACTCTTTAATTTTGAAGATTTTTTATTTATTTATTTTTCCATTGTGTTCTGTGTGAAAAACCAATGTTCAATCCAGTGTCATGGGGTTTTTACACCTATGTTATCTTCTGAGTGTTTTGTAGCTTTTGCTTTTATATTTTGGTTACTGATCCATTTTGAGTTAATTTTTACATATTATGTAAGATAGGGGTCCAACTTCATTCTTTTGCATGTGGGTTATCTAAATGACCGTTTTCTCATCATTGAATTTTCTTGACACCTTTAAAAAAAAATTGGTGACTATAAGTGAATTTACTTCTGTACTCTGTTTTATTCCATTGATCTATGTTTGTCCTTATGCCAGTATCACAGAGTCTTGCTTACTTTTGCTTTGTATTCTGTTTTGAAATCAGAAAATGTGAGTTGTCCAACTGTTTCTTATTTTTCTTCTAGTTTTTTTGGTTATTTTGCTTCCCTGATATTTCCATATGATTTTAGGCTTGTTTGTTTCTTCGATAAAAAGACAATGGGGTCTTCTTCCTATTTTTAGTTGTTCCTGATAGTCTTGCTTTTGTCATTAAATATTTACTTTCTTTTTTACTTGCATCTGTTGGCTTTTGTGAACATAACATTTCTTTAAATAACACTTAGTATTTGGTTATGGCAAAGACTCAAGCTTTGCTTCTTACCTGCTGCCCATAAGACT
The DNA here is from genome assembly GCA_028644305.1 of Xerus rutilus. Taxonomy (NCBI): domain Eukaryota; kingdom Metazoa; phylum Chordata; class Mammalia; order Rodentia; family Sciuridae; genus Xerus; species Xerus rutilus. Next base: position 24,421,437 of record CM053406.1, read on the forward strand.
GATTAGTGAATCTGGACTACAGATTTAGGATTTCAGGATTTTGGCATGAATTGTCTTTTATCACAGTCCAGGAGTGGATGGATTTCTCTCCTTCCTTGCCTCCCTCCCTTCCTTCCTTCTTTCCTTCCTATGGGTCAGCACTTAGCATTTTGGATTTTAATAGAATCTGACTTTAGAATAAATGAGAATCACTGCTTTTATCTGTTTATTACCTGAAACTGAAATATTTTTTAAAATATTTTTTTAGTTGTAGATGGACACAATATCTTTATTTATTTATTTTTTTATGTGGTGCTGAGGATCAAACCCAGTGCCTCACGCATGCTAGGCAAGCGCTCTACCACTGAGCTACAATCCCAGCCCTGAAACTGAAATATTTAAATGTGGAAAGCCAGAATAGTTTTGAAAGGATTATTATGGTGATAAACATGTGACTTGGCTGCTTATATAAAATATAGCTAATTTGATTTTTAAAAAATTAATGAAAAATTAATCTTCCCTAACATGCTCATTAGTTCATGTTCTTTCTAAAAGAAATTCCTGTCAGTATTTCCAGGGTGAGTGGGTTAGCTATCTCTCTGGTTTGTAGACTACATCTTAGCATTAAGATATAAGATGAGGGAGTGGAGTTCATTATAGATTAAGATTGGTTTTACGGTGGTTCTAATATGACGCTGTCTCTGAAATGTTACTTTAACTTGCAAGTTCACTTTGACACGCTCTTTGCTCTGTGAATCTTTTAATGACCTCTGTTCCCAACCACAAATTCTGACCTAGCCAGTTTTGTTGAGTCAAATGTCCTAGTACCTAGTAGCCTAAAACCCAGTTGTGACCTGGTATGTCTGGTAACGAGAATAAATCAAAACTTGAGATAATCGACGATTCTGCTCATTGCTGTGGGTGGATCAAGATAAAGCAGGTGAAGTGTGGACCTCTCAGGTGCTACTATCTTGACCTACTTGCCTAGATCAGTGGTGCCCAACTATTTTTGTTTTTAAATTATGAAGTACTCCCAGAGGTCATCCTTGTGGGCATTTCTCTGCTGGGTTATTGCTTGGCCTTGTTCTAAAAGGGAAACTGGAGCTTTCACTTAGGTATTCTGAGGAACAGGTAGTACAGACTCGCAGGCGAGATGTTTAGATAGTTTGCCTCCGACCGATCCCCGGGGCTCTGATAGGGCTTGACTCTGGTCCTAGATTCACCTGTAGCTTCTATGGTTTTATGCTGATCTATATAGATTCCTGCCCACTTCATGACCCATGGTGCCACCAGGACGGCTTTATAAGGATGGAGGTCATTTCTTGAAATGGGTATTGTCTAAGTGTGCCCACGTTGGGGATTTATATACCTGATCATCAGGGGACTATAAAACGGTCAAACCTTCCTAGTAAAGGATTGGAAGCCATTTAATGGAATGATCAGAATGTAGGCTATGGGTCTGGAAGACCTGTTTTTGGGTCTTGGTCCTGCCAAGACCCAAAAACACTGCTTCTGTGTTCTTGCTTTTCTAAGCCTTAGTTTTCTTATCTGGAAGATGGAGATAAAAGCAGTTACTGCCTTATATAGACTTCTTGAGAAAGTTAAATGAGATCATGCACATAAGCAGTTTTGCGCAGTCCAGACCAGTCATCGACTGTTGGAATAAAAACTTCAGAGGTATCTCATCTAACTCATGAATCTACCAAGAGCTTTTTGATGTGCCTTTACTATGTTGATTTGCATATTTGATTGGAGGGATGGATCTAACGATGACTTGCTAATTTTTCTTTTTTTTAGTGGTGCTGGAGATTGTACCTAGGGCCTCATGCATGTTCTACCACTGAGCTACACCCTCCCTTCCACACCACATCTCCCACCTGCCACCCTCCAACTTCCTATTTTTGTTAGTACACTATATAAAAAGTTCTCCATAGTTTGGCATTAGTAGCTGGATGGTGGAGGAACATGATCCTAGAAGCAGACATGGTAATAGTAATGACCCCAAAGCCGATGACTTGCAGAGGGCTGAATCAACACCAAAGAGTCACTTTCCCTAGTGTCTGATATATAATAGGAAGACCATATTATTTAGGGCAAGAGGTTAGCCCTAAGTTTCAGTTCTACCTTTTACCCATCCTCTCTGCGATGAGAACACTTATATTTTAACATTGTTTTGAGGATTAATGGAGAAAATATATGTGAAAGGCAGGTACATAGTAGGTGCTTGGCAGACACTTAGCTATTCACAGATTGATTTATTATTTTGGGAAGTCTCTTCCATTTTTCTGTTATTGGGTAACCAAAGAAAATGCAGTGGCTTCAAATAGCAATCGGTTGTCCAAGTGGGTTGAATATATCCAGCCATTTGGATCTTCTGTCTCACATGGACTTTGTTAGGTTTGCAGTCACCTGGGGACTTGATTGGGCTGTGATTTCCAAGAAGACTCATTTCTCATGTCTGGGTATTGGTGCAGTCTGTCTGCAGGGCCTCAATTCTCCTTCATGTGGCTGCTCCACATGACTAGCCTGGACTTGTCACATGGTATCTGTGTTCTGAGAGGAGCATTCTATGAGGGACTGTTCCCAGAAAAAGGAAGTAGAAGCTGCCATTATATTAAGTTTTGGTCTCAAAATTTTCAGAACATTCCTTTTGCTGCACTGTCTTGGTCAGAACAGTCATTGCCAACTCAGACTCAAGGGAAGGGGGATATCTTGGTGGGAGAATGGGTGTGTGTATACAGAGAGATGAAGAATGATGTTAGCCATCTTCAGAAACATCTGAAGTTCTTGCATTTGTCATTTGGGTGTGCACATGTGCAGGTGGCTGATCACCGGCCAGTAGCTTGCAGCCTTTTTTGTTTCTGGTAGCTGCATCATGTAGCAAAACCAAGGCCTGAGCTTTGAGTAGAGCATCAGATTATGAGAAAGCAGCGATTAAAATTCAAAAATGGAAGGTAGAACAGATTAAGCTTTGCCAGGCATGGAGTGCACACCTAGTCCTAGCAACTCTGGCGGTTGAGGCAGGAGGATTGCAAGTTCCAGACCAGCCTGGACAACTTAGCAAAATTCTTTCTCAAAATAAAATAAAATGGGCTGGGAATGTAGCTCAGTGGTAGAGCACCTCTGAGTTCAGTCCTCAGTACTTCTCCTCGCACACAAAAAGAATAAACTTTACATGGGGAAAAATTTTTTTTCCTCTGTAAATTTTGATTGTCTGCATATAGGGCTGGTAGAAAATGTAGCATCAAAATTGCGAACCTAAAACGTTTGCTGTGCAGCCAGAAGAGCATCTTCTCATAAATCGACTTGTTTCCCCACATATTTGGCATTTGGGGTGAGATAGTGGAACAGAGACCAAGACAGCAGGGATACACTATGGCTGGTGCTTAAAGTGGAGAAGGCAATGAATACCTTTGAGAAAAACTGGTTTATACGTCAACAATTTCATCTTAGCTGACTACTTAAACCAAAAATGGGGATTATGGCCTTTTAGAAAGCTATTCAAAGCCAAGGATACACTAGTTTATCCCACCCAGCCTGGGAAATGAGGGAATTTCCATTTTATCCACTTCCTGTGAAAAGGGCAAGGCAGTGAAGGGGCTGGTTTTCACCGGAGCCCTGGGTAGCATGGTGGTGGAAACTGCAGGAGACTGGGAGGAGCATAGGAGGGGCCCTCCCTGGGTGTCAAGTGCAGACACAGCATGTGGCTTGTGAACTGGTTTAATCCGGAAGCCACCTGTCTATCCCTGGAGGGGTTTGCAGCTAGCATTAGTTTCCAGATAAGACAGTGCACAGGAGGTACTTTCCTTGTATAATTTCCCTCCATGCTTTTGCCTTTTTATTCCACTTGCCTTTAGAAGTTCAACCAGTTTATTTTTCTCTTTAGAGTTTTCCTGATCTAAGCCTTCTACCCCTCTTACCTCACATGCTCGCTGTCTTATTTCTGCTGCTGTGCATGGATGGCTGAATCAGTGAGCTTCTTGAGCCAGCTCTGCCTAATCTTTGCCCACGAAACACCTGAGAGTCATGTGCAAACATCAGGGGGTAGTTCTTGGCTGTGTATCCTATCAAATGTGCTGTCTGTATTTGGAAAAAGCATCGGTTCTTCTACTTGGTGAATGAACTGTTTCCAGCTTGCACCATACAAAGCCAGAGCTCTGTTTTTCTGTTTGCTCCTTCCAGTTCTTACCCCGTACCACTTACTGCTATCTCCTTCCACTCCTCTGGCTGGCTGTCAGTATAGATTTTCCTTCCTTTATTTTTGTCACTTGCTCCAAACTGACAGTGATGTTCTCTGCTCAGCTGAGAGACAAAAAGCGTATGCATGATTTTCCTTAAAGTCATTGATTTTAAATTTAGAAAGCCTGAACTGTTAAATTTTAAATTATTTTTGTTTCCTTTTTGTTTTGTTGGCTAACAAAGACACTCTAATCTTCAGTTTTGGTAGATTTGCTGGCTAGTTAGGAGACTGCCCAGTGCTCCCCACTGTGCTAAATCTGCCCTTTCACTGTGGACCTTTTCTGCTCTCTGGTGAGCCTTTTGGTGGCTACCCCTATTACCTTCTCCTTTTTGTGCTTCTCTTTTGTGCTGTGTGAATAGTTGCTATGAAAGGACTTTCTGAGTAGTGCAGTTTCCTGCTTAGAGCTCATTGGGCGCCTGACCAGCTGCAGGAGGAAACACTTGCTAGCACAACCGCAGAGCCCTGGGAGGTTTGGCATCCCTTGCCCCCTTGCAGCCCCTTTCCTGCCATTGGCCCAGCCTCAGCACTGCCTGCCTTTCCCCAAAACAAGCCTGGTATCTCCTCCTTCTTGCCCACAATTGCAGCTGCCCTTCTGCGCTTGTTTTCCCTTTTGCTGTTCAAGTTTTGTAGTTTCTCTGTACTGGTACTTGCTGGAAACAATGATTTGTGAAGCTGGAACCCACCTCCCTCACTTCCTGGGCTCCTTTGCTTCCTGCAAGATAGGACTCTGTGCACCTTCTTACCTGGTGCAGTCCCCCAGGCAGTGAGGGGTCCTCTTCTGCCTGCCAGTGTCCCCCACTTACTTCCACTCCACTACTTTGTAATGTGGAACCCCCTGCTGAGACTTGATTTTTTTTTTTTTTTTCTTAGAGCCTATTTCGTTCATTGCCCCTGGTGTTCCCAAGTAATAGGTGCTCTACAAGTTCTCTTAACCTGTTCTGGCTCCTGTCACTAACTACCACTGACTGAGTAGTTTGTAACTATCCGAAATGTATTTTCTCACGGTCTGGAGGCTGAGAAGTCCAAGATCACACTGTGGGCAGGTTTGGTGTCTGGTGAGGACCCACTTTCTCATAGATAGTTGTCATCTCTCCCAGACTCTTTTATAGAGGCACTAATTCTGTTTTCAAGGGCTCATGTAATGTGTTGAGTAAATACATTAACAGATAATGCCATTAATAAAAATCATTGAACATTTGCAAATTAGTGATTTGGTCATTTTCTGTAAACAACACTTCATATGAGTGCTGTATTTAGGAAATCTTTTGTCTTTTGTTCTAGTTGTTGCTTGGGCCTAAGAAGGGAAGCTGATCGATATGTAAAATGACAATGCCTTGAAATTTAGTATAGGATTGACTAGTAGTCATTACCGCTTTTAAGTCCTTTATCATTTCTGGAAGAAAGAAAAATTTAGGCAAGAACAATTACATGTTGCTTTCTGCTGACTAGTCTTGGCTATTTAGGCATGAGGTTGCATACTTAAGCCATCTTGCAATTGCAGTATCTTAATTGGATTAAAAGAACATGATATTACTCTTCTACAAGACATCAGAGAACTAATGGACAAATTGAATAGTCCTGTGTGCATTCTATCTGCTCTCCCTAGTATCTGTTAACAGAACAGAATTTAGAAGTTATACAATGACTGTAGCCCCCTCTCCTGGCTTATTTCATTTGCTTGGCAATTTTAAATATACTACTAAAAATTAGGCAAAGATTTAAAAAACCCAATTCCTGCCTCAGTAACTTAAAAATGTAAAAATATTATTTTAGCTTATTTTCATTCCTCTTGGTAAGGTTCTATGGAATTTTACCTTGATAATAGTAGAATTTGTTCTTTGGGAAATAGCGGGTAATTGATATATGGAAAGTTTTTACTCCTCTAAACATCTATTTCACTTTAGCATTTTTTGTTTTTTGGTTTTTTGTTTTTTGTTTTCCTCAGTACTTGAGATTGAACTTAGGAGTGCTCTACTACTGAACTGTATCTCCAGCCCTTTTTATATTATTTTGAGACAGGGAGGGTTTTGCTAAGTTGCTGAGGCTGGCCTTGAATTTGGAATCCTTGGCCTCTTGAGTAGCTGGGATTATGGGCACGTGCTTGCTACTGGACCTGGCTTATGTATGATTTTAACATAAAGCTTATTTTAGGAAACTTTCTCCTTTAAACATTTTCTCAGGATCTTGTTCTTAGGTTACAATCTGAATTTTTGTTGCTGATCTGCACCTGTTATCCTCAGTGGGAAACATGCACATTCATGAATCTCAACTGCTTATTCACCTTTGTCCCTATTGTTCACCCTTGTGCCTGGTGTGTAATATTTATTCACTAAATATTTGTTAAATGAATGAGTAAGCAAGGTTACACAGAGCAATAATGTCAAAAGTCTATACTTAATAAACATTTGGCATATAGACACAGGCAAAAAAAGAATTTCTACTGTGAATATATGATGTACAAAAACTCAAAACTCATTTTTGTTTTCTCAGAGGGACGAACTGTTTTAATCAACAATGTACTTAAACCTAATAATTGATTAGTTTAAAACTTTTTAATTTGCTTATTGCTTTCTGCTAGTCTCTGTGCCAATTGCTTCCTGCTATTCTTTATTGTATTGATTTTCCTAATGCACAGCTAAGGGAGAAGTAAGATTGATTTCCTTCTGAAATCTCAAAATCTGGATTGACTGCCCAAACTGCAAAATTATTTGATGTCAGTTGAAAATGATTGAGGGGGTGGGCATAGCCTATAGATATTTAAAAATTAAACAGAAAGGTATTACTATTATTTTTGCTATTATTTTCAAGTCCTAGAAGAATGTCTGAGAGAGCTATTAAAGCAGTATAAATTCAGAGACTTTTCCCATTTTAGCTAAATTTTCATAATATGTAAGTTATGAGACTTGAAAAAACACAATACAGGAATATCATAAAGGGTAAAAATGAATCAAAATAATATAAATGACTGAAAAACTGCAAGATTTTGTTATGTAACTTTTGGTAGTGCTCTAAAGCATTATGTAAGAAAATACTTTGCAGGGGCAAAGAAGTTAACTTCAAAAACACATGATTATTTAAATTTTAGTATGATGTTATGACACTAATTTTCAGTGTATTTCAGTGAAAGGCAAGTCAAAATAGTATTTGTTCCTAAATTACTAAAGAATGTAATGTACTCAAGATATTTTAACAAAAATCTTACTTTGGGTGCTGGTATTAAATTAGATTTCAATTGTTTAAAGAGACTACTACTTTAGTTCTAATACTTTTGTATAACACTTCTATTACCACCTTACCACTTTAAATGGTTCCATTTTATGTTCCCTATTTAAATTAATATATGTTCGGATATTTTAAGGTATGAAAAGAAGTCTCCAAAACTTAATAAACTTCTAATATATCTAATAGGTAAACACAGTCACAGAAAAGAAGCTCGAGAATAGTTAATATATTTACATTGTTCGTGGTTCTTTGGTGCTTCTCTCTAGACAAGGGCCTCTCCTGCAAATTCTTTCTTTCCAGGACTAACACAGCACCCTTGACTGTATTTCTCTAAAGACCCAGCCCTGATTCTCTTTCTTGCTGTGAGTTGTGTTGAAACTGAGATGCTGTTCTAGTTGTGTTTGGCTATGTTGCTAGGGAACATCACACTCTTGCTCTGAATCGTATTTTTTGAGATGTCTCAGAGGTAGGCAGACTGTCAGAAAATAAAGCAAGGCAAGCATCTCTTGATTATTTGACAGTACTCTGGCTTCAGTTCCCAGTGTAAAACTCAAGTGAGCCAGGCTGGACCCTTCAAATATCTCCTTCTTTGACTGAATGGCTTCAATGTTCTAGAACTTAGCAGGCCAGAGAGCCCTCCAGCCCATTTCTATTGCAGCACTGAAACTGAATTACCTTAGATCATTAGACTAATTCAATGGAAGAACCTAGAGACCTTGGAAAACCTTAGATGAATTTTGCTTCAAGGTCTAGAGTGGTCCTGAAGACAAAGCCCATGCATGCATTTGAACATAATCTCATAGAGGAGTCCTGAGTTAATGCTTCCTGAAAAGGCAGAAGGGAAAAGAGATTTTTATCCACATGTACTGGGCTATCAGCCCCCTTGAAGCTGATGCTGTTCTGCTAAAATTCTAGAAAAAGTTGTGTTTTAGTCAGCTTTTTTGATGCTGTGACTAAAAGACCCTGACTAGAACAGTTTTAAGGAGGGAAAGTTTATTTGGGGGCTCACAGTTTCAAAGGTCTCAGTCCATAGACAGCTGGCTCCATTCCTCAGGGTTTGAGGTGAGGCAGAAAATCATGGCAGAAGAGTGCAGCAGAAGGAATCGGCTCACATGATGATCAGAAAGCAGAGAGAGACTCTACTTACCAGATACAAAATATATACTCCAAAGGCATGCCGCAGATGACCACCTCCACACCCTGCCTGCCTTCATTTACCACTCAGTTAATCCTGTCAGGTAATTAATTCACTGATTGGGTTAAGACTCTTAATAACCCAACCATTTCACCTCTGAATATTGTATCATCTCACACGTGAACTTTTGGGGGACACCTCATATCTAAACCATAACAAGTAGTCTTCATTCTTTGACCCCTGTTCCTCTGTTAACTCTTGCAGGTGTCTTTTACCTCATGTGTTAGCTTTCTATCACTGTAAAAAATGCCTGAGATAATCAACTTAGAAATGAAAAAGGGGTTATTTTGACTCCCAGTTTTATGGGTTTCAGTCCATGATTGGTTAGCCTTATTGCTTTGGGCCTATGGCAAGGTAGCACTTCATGATGGGAGTACATGGTAGAGCAGAGCTGCTTACCTCATGACCAAGAAGTGAAGGAGGGGGCCAGAGTCCCATGATCCTCTTCAAGAGTATTCCCTCAGTGACCTAAAGACCTGTCATGAGGCCCCACCTCTTAAAGATTCCTTTGCTTCCCAGTGATGCCACCTGGGGACCAAATCTTGAGCACATGGTACCCATCATTTAATAGAAACTGTCTTCTGATAAACCACTGGGAACTTAATAGAAGCTGCCTTCTGATAAACCACTGAGTGTCCAGTAACATGGCCTTTGGTCTTCATTCTCCTTCTTGGAGTAAAGGGCTGACTAGTCCCCAACCTATTTTTGTTTTTCAGGTAATGGGGATTGAACCCAGGGACACTTTGCCACTGAGCTGCATCTCCCAATTTTTTTTTTTTTTTGAGTAGGGTCTCTTAGAGCTTCACTAAGTTGCTGAGGCTGGCCCCAAACTTGTGATCCTCCTGCCTCAGCCTCCCAAGTCGCAGGGATTACATGTGTGTACCACTGCACCCCTACCTCCCTGTTGTAATTACCATTCTTTTGTTATTTAGGGTACTTGGGATAAAAAGATAGGTACAACATTGATAATGCTCTTAAGGATCTTAGAGTCTGGTTTGAAATATGTATTCAGATAGATCATTTCAATGAACTCTGACTTAGCCATGTCATCCATGACTGACTCCATGGAAATGGCTGTCAAGTACCAATTTCTAGTTCCTTCTCCCCTTATTAGCTCTGTTTTTACCTTCCTTATAATCTACAGAACATCTTTTTCAACTTCTCTTTTAACAGCATCATTTTCCCTCTGAAACCTATTTCCCTATCTTGTTTATCAGTGGTAGTATTTTCTCTCTGGTCATCCAGACTGAAAAGCTCAGTGTCATCTTTGATTGTTGCTCCTTATTCATCCATTCATTGAATGATTACCTTCTCTCTACAAGATACTATTCTAGCCTCTAAGGATACAGTAAGCCCCAGCATTGGGAAGGGCCACTTATCCAGGGAAATAGTTATTAAAAATAGCTTTTCATCTACTTCATTACAAGTTATGTTCTCAAAGGAGAGTATAGAGGGTTTTAGGAGGGCACAGCCCTGGTCTGAAGGCCTAGGGTCTGAAAGATAAAGGAGCATTTCTTGGGTGGAGCAGAGTTGTGTATGAGGATCGGGGAGATAGCCAGGTGCAGAGAGGAGCTAGATGAGGCTGGTGAGGGAGGCAGGAGCTTTAAGGTGCTCATTAGAGACTAACGTTAAGGGATTTCAGCCTCTTCCTAAGCCATTAGAGGTTGGTTCGTGCAAGAGAATACTATTATCAGCTTAGCATCTTTAAAAGGATCAACGTGAGTATTATATGGCAAATAGAGGAGAGGGAGTTGAGTGAGGAGACCAGATGGGCAGTGTATTTGGAGACTGGAAGTATAATTGATGGAGTTTCCTAGTTCAGGGGATCAAGAAGGAGAGAGAGATCTAGTACAGCGTCACATTTCTGGCATGAGTGATTGAGTGACTAGAAAAATGGTTTCCCCAACATCTGAGAAATTTAGATCTTGTTAATGGACCTCAGGCATATGTCTCAACCCTGTTCCTGGCTTTGGGTTGGCACACCTGCCATTCATCCTTTCTCCCTGTGCTGTTGGAGACCTTCCTGAGGTTTCTCCACCTGCAGATTTGCTCCCTTCCAGCCTAGCACCTGGACTTTTTTTCTGGAAACTCTCCTCTGGATGTTATGCTGCTGATGCAGTCATTGATGCGTCCTCCCTTTCTGCACCTGATGTGGGGGTTCTTAAATCCGTCTTCAAACTGAATTTTCTAATGTTCTTCTCTTCCACCAAATTGAATTCCTTGCTGCTTCCTGTGGATGCCTCCCACTTTCCTGCATCTCTATCTGAAAGGCTCTACCCCTACCAGAGCCCCATCTCCCTTTACTTCAAAGCCCAGTCTAACATTGCTCAGCTTTTTATGCTGAAGGGCCATCTATCTTTGAACATATCTCCTTTGCCTGTCTTGTGGCGTTTGGGACTTTCAGATAACTATTAGTATTATTTATGAGTATAAGGTACTTGAGCTCTGATTCATCTTTGAATTCACCCAGACCTAGTACAAATGCCTGAATGAAATACAATAGAGTATTTGTGAGTGAATAAGCATTCAGTGGATATTTTATGACCTGATCCAAGAATAATGAATTATTGTCAGTGCAGCATTATTTAACATCACGCTTTTTAAAACAATATTTTAACAAGATTATCAAAATGTTTTCTAATCCTTTTATATTCTGGGAAAGAAATCTCTCTGTGGTTGATATTCTCCTGATGCCATGGATTTTTCCTTTCTGAAATACATAACCCAGCAAAGTCAAGAAACATCTATGCTTTATCCTTAAACATCCTGCATGCTAAGTGTGTATGGGTTTTTTTTTTTTTTGGTACCGGGAATTGAACCCAGGGGTACTTGACCACTGAGCCACATTCCCAGCCCCATTCTGTGTTTTATTTAGAGACAAGGTCTCACTGAGTTGCTTAGCACCTTGCCGTTGCTGAGGCTGGCTTAGAACTTGTGATTTTCCTGTCTCAGCCTCCTAAAGTGCTGTAATTACAAGTGTGCGCCACCCTGCCCGGCTGTATGTGGGTTTTTATTTTTATTTTATTTATATTTATTTATTTTGTGGTGAGGGAGATTCAATCTAGCTTCTCTAGAAGGGATGATGAGCAGCAGAGAATGAATGTTAAAATCTTTTTTTTTTTTTTGAGGGAATGGAGCACATTGAAAAATATACACTAGAACTAAAGTAAATGTAAATTACTTCAAAATAATACCTGAGTGATTACAATGGTCATTGTGATTCTATCAGGCTATAATCAAACTGAAGTTCTCTTGTGTTTCTAGGGTGGTAACCTCCAGAAAGTGGGAGTGGCTTTGCTTTGTTCTTTTAAGTCAGTGTGTTTTTGATGTTTTACATATTTGGTGGGTTAGATTACAAGAATGCAAGCCTAAATCTACTTTCTGTATAACCACATCCCTTGTTCAGCAGCCTGGGCTGGGAAATAATACTCCAGGCCAGAAAACAAGAAGCTTAACAATTTGCTGTCTTCTTCCCAAGCAGCGTTCATGACTTTTCTAGGTTGAGGTCACATCTGCAAGCTTCATAAAACGTTACTTACTGCTTGATTGTTCCGTGGATGGGAAAGGAGTGTTTAATTCAGCATCTGGGGGCTTTAATTGCCAGCAGATTTCTGCATTTGGTATTTTTATGTTCATGAAATAGAAGGAAGAAATAAATATCTTTGTCTGCAATATGCTTCTGTGTAAAAGTTATCACTAGCTTTGGCCAAAGTCCTCATGACTGTAAACAGTTTTCTTAAATGTTTTGTTAATGCTAGTAAACTCCAGCTCTTACAAAGTCCCTGTGGGTTAGAGCAATGCGGAACTGGAATTCAGTTCCTTTTACTAATACGTGATTTCAGCTTCAGAAAGATATTGCTGTAAATCTCAAAATAAACGCTTAGCAGGATGACAGGCCTTTTGATGTCCTGAGCATACAGAGTCCAAGGAGAAACAAAGTTTTGATTAGAAGCTGAGTCTAGGTAGTTCTGTGTCTAGGCAGTCAAAAAATGGGGGGAGAGGAACAATAAAAGAATGAAACTCACTCACTGGGGTGAGAAGTCATGAGAAATTGTGACCTAACAAGAGTCCCAGAAGAGAGAAACAGATTCTCTGGTTAGTCATTCCAACAAGCATAACTGAAAAGTTATATCAGACAAATTCAGATGACAATCTCTGAAATACTAAATAAGAACATTAGTGGAAATTTTTGCATTTTGTAGTTGATCTGTAGAAGCTGGGGACAATGTGTAAACACACTTCATGACTGGAACTTAGAAGGACTTTCTTTGCAAGGACCAAGAAAATTAAATGTGACAGTGACAGAATTTTGACAAAGTTAAGACCTTTTCCCACCACTTGAAATCTAAGATAAGTTTAAAAAAATTAAAAAGCTTAGTTTTATAATCTAAATTCACGTATACTGTTTGAAAGCAACATATACTGAATCTGATGTTTTTACATGATCTTGCCAAAGATATGACAAATTATTTTTAACAACAGAAGTACTAAGTGCAGCATGAACTTTAAGGATTGGTTTCTTTGTCATTGGGGACCTGTTGGTCTTTGTGGTTCTTCAAAACGTCTCACTGGCCCGAGAAGAGATATTTATTCTTTCTGTAGAGCCTATAGAAAATATTTTCCAAACCTTCTATATTAACTAATGAGACACTGTAATTATAGCAGGCTGTGGTATGGAGGCAGGGTGGCCATACTTTGTTTCTGACTTCTGCTTGGACAAGGATGTTGGAGCAGGGATGTTGGTACAGTTTACCAATATAGCTGTTCCCCTGTGTGAGTAGCATTGGGCATTTCCTTGAGGCATAAGTGCTGCACAGGGCAGCCTGACCCAGGTTCCCCCACCAACCTCCTTCATTCCTGGCCTCTGGCTTCTACCATTCTTCATCTTGTCACTGGGTTACTCAGTTGACATCTGTGTAGGCTTGTTTTGGGCTAGATGTGTTAGACTTGGTTTGAGCCCAGACTTTGGGCAGATGAGCGAATATTCTTTCGGTACTGAAGAGGACATTGTGCAGAGGGTCATCTGGTTGTGGCCATGACGATGGTCCTGGGACATTACAGTTGTATTAGACAGTAGCACCTGCCAATAGGGTATCATGGAGTGATCGTATTTTTACTGATGTACCCTAATGGAGCCTCAACAATTGTTAAGGCAATTCGACTGTTTACAACTTTTTGAATATATTGTGTGATTTTATTATTCCACTTTTATTTCTTTTTTTTTTTCTTTTTTTTTGGTACTGGGGATTGAACTCAGGGGCACTCGACCACTGAGCCACATCCCCAGCCCTATTTTGTGTTTTATGTAGAGACAGGGTCTCACTGAGTTGCTTTTAGCGCCTCGCCGTTGCTGAGGCTGGCTTTGAACTTGCAATTTTCCTGTCTCAGCCTCCCTAAATGCTGGGATTACAAGCGTGAGCCACCGCGCCCGGCTTTATTTCTTAACTAAATCAGTAATTTGCCTATAACTGTATCTGGGAGAATCCGAACCAAACCTCTTCCATTGCCTCCTTCATCTGAATACATGTAAGAAGCGAGCCAGCTCAGACATGCACACCCAATGCAGAAAGTGAGGACAAAGACACCTGGGCTCATGTGAATTGGGTGACACCGAGTACATACACACAATCACAGATCTACAGATGGTTCCCAGAAATACTAGTTTATTTAGAAGTTCTCACTTTGGAGCATAAAATGGAAAGGAGTTTGGTTTTTTT
>CM053406.1:24436289-24459348 GCA_028644305.1 Xerus rutilus
TAGCTCCCAGTGTGTACCATCTTGATGGTTTCTCATTGGTAGGTTCTATTAGGATTTACACACTGAATAGTAGTTTTCCTTGTTTCAGCCCAGAGCACCCATATATAGGTCATTGATTCCCTCTACACTCCTGGGCCAGTTACCCAGAGAGCAACCATGTTAACAAGATTAGAGACCTGGTCTGGCATATGCAGGGACTAGGACTGTTGTAACTGGAGAAGAACAAGGAGTGAAAAGATAGTGATTCTTAAAGATCTGAAGATTTGTGGAGGAAGAGATATTGGATTTTTTCAGCATAGCTTCAGGGAAGAAGAAAGAGAATCAATGAATGAGTAGAAATTAGACCCAGACTTTGCACTTGTATTAAAAAAGAATTAAAAAAAATAACATGGAGGGTATTTCTTCCAACTGGATGTAGCAAGCTGACCATCTTTAGAGCACAGGGGATGTTCTAGACAAGGGCTGTGGAGGGTATAGGAGGGTAGTGGTGAGAAAGGGCAAACAGGTTTCTTGAAATCCTTCAAATCCTACTCCTTGTTGCTTTTTCATTGCAAAAAAGAAGACATATTGTGCATTGACTCAGATTGTTTTTTAATTTTTCTTTTAATCCTCGATTACCCATAGATTTTGTCTCCCTTTCTTGGGTATTGGAACTCTGCATGGTGTTCTCTGTGCAGGTGGCCCTACCTTTCCACCTGGGTAGTTACTAGGATGCATGCCACTTGCCATTGTAGATCCAGTTTTCCTTCTGTGATGTTCTGAGCTTTGTTGGTCATTTTAATCTAAGGAGAACATTGGGCATGTATCTCCATGGAACAGTACTTAGAAACTTCTAAATCTCTAACATCGTTGTAACTAATAGCTCCTAGTCAGGCATGTTGTTATTATAATTTAGATTATCTTCTCCTGTGTGTATCATTTTTCATAGACCAACAAATGAACTTGTTTGTTTTTTTTTCTGTCTACTTAAAATTTTATGAGATTTCTTGCATTTGAGTCCCTTATGTCTAGTTTTTGATTCCACAGACCTAGAGAAAACTTAAGCTGAATGTTAAGCTATAATTCTTATGTGGAATAAGGTTGATATTTGTTCTATTGGGGAAGTCAAGAATTAAGATCCTAAATCTTTTTAAGTATTTGATGATCCTCCAAACTGTGTCTTGAACCTATTTATGTCTTTCCGTCATTACTGCTATCATTCTAGTTCAAACCTCAGCATCTCACACTGGGATCTCCTAATTTGCTTTCCTGCTTCTGTCCTTGATTCTGCTTCCAGGCTACACCCCACAGAGCAGCTTCGGTGATCTATCAACTGAAGTTCACCAAGCACATGGTACAGAATGTGGGTTTGAGGAGCAATAACTATAGATTACTCTGATTTTTAAGCTACAAATTTGAAATGTGACTTAAGATATTATTAGATTATAACTGACTCTCCTTGAAATTATGTAGATTAAATCCCCTGCTATAAAAAAAAAAAGACAGATAATATATACCTTTGTTGAAAGTATAGTCTAATCACATATACAGATTTGGACTCTTGTGACTTGTGTGAGCCTGTTTTCTAGGCATGTGGCTGGAAAGCCCTGGGCAAACAAATAACAGAAAGATGCTTGCAGAAAAGTCCAGGCACAGGCAACAGTAAGAGCCAGACTCATGAATAAAAGAATTTTATTTTTAAAGTCCACCTTGTGAACAAGGTTTTGTGATTTTCATGGGCAGCATTGCAGATGTGGCAGGAGTCAGGGCATTCCTGCCCTCCCAGCTAAAAACAGGAGAGAAAGAGCCATTTAGAGAGTTCCCAGCACTCTCCCTCCCTCCTCACACCAGCCAGAGGCAGAGAGCTGGCTGGCTTTCCCTTTAACTGTGTGCCTTGACAAAATCTTTTTTCTAGGTCACATCAGTGTTATTTCATTATTGCAAAGTGTGTTTGTGTGTTGAAAATGTGTGGAAAATTGGAAATGCAGGGATGTTAATTTCCTTCTCCCACATTTGTATATTAGTAAAATACACGATTCTAATTATCTCATTTTTAATAATCTGATACAAGAAAGAGAAAAGTAAGCAAGTATTCAACCAATTTTAAGAACTTTTTCTAAACAGAGTACATGATAGATGCAAAAGCTCCAATTAAATTGCTAAAAAAAAAAGATATTTAATAACTGCCAAGTAAACCAGCTGCTGCCCTGTCAGCATTCTGAGCAGGAAAAATTGGGTTCCATCCAAATACTGCTTACACTGGTCTTCATTATAAGAACAATTTATTTTCATCAATATGAAAATGAATATTTGTTGACAAAATTTCTAAGGAACACATTAATTGGTCCAAATGCTGAAATAAGCAGTTTGGTTTTTGCTTCTAGAAAAGTTGTGTGGTTGCTTGATGAGTGGGCATCTTTAAGTTAGCTTCCAAGTCAGTGGTTCTCTGTCTTGGTGAAGATCCAAGTCACCTGACTCTGGAAAGCTTGATGCCCATGCCACACCCCAGACCAGGTGAAAAGTCAGGCTCAGTGTTTTTCAGAGCTCCTAGGTGGTTGCAGTATGTAGCCAAGGCTGTGAATCATTCTTTTTAAATGACTTGGCCGTGCAGCCACACTTATCTGGGAAGTATGGACTCCCAGGTATGGGGGTAGGGGTGGTGAGGGCTTGGGGCATGTTGAGTCAAAGACATCTGCTTTCTGCGACTGGATTGGGATCTGCTGTGTTCCAGACTGTAGTGGCATGAAGTATGTCCTCCTTCCAGCACAATCTTAGGGAGTGCTTTGGCTTCTGCTCATGTCAGGAGCCTTCCTTATAGTCCTGACACTATGAACACAGGCTTTTTTGGACAGAGGGGAGTCAAGGATTTTTATGTATATATTTATATATATATATGTATATATGTAAAGTATATGCATATATGCTTTATTTTTTAGAGCATATTTAGGTTCAAAGCAAAATACAGCAGAAGGTACTGAGTTCCCATGTACTCAAGCAAAACCCAAACTATTTCAGTATTTTGATCCATTATTGTATTCCTTAGAATTTTTTTTTTTTTTGTACTGGGGATTAAACTCAGGGGTACTTGACCACTGAGCCACATCCCCAGCCCTAGTTTGTGTTTTATGTAGAGACAGGGTCTCGCTGAGTTGCGTAGCGCCTCGCTATTGCTGAGGCTGGCTTTGAACTCACGATTCTCCTGTCTCAACCTCCCAAAGTGCTAGGATTACAGGTGTGTGCCACTGCGCCCGGCTTCCTTAGAAATTTTGTCAACAAATATTCATTTTCACATTAATGGAAATAAATTGCTGTTATAATGAAGACTAGTGTATACAGTATTTGGATGGAACCCAGTTTTTTCTGCTCAGAATGCTGACAGGGCAGCAGCTGGTGTTACTTGACAGTTAAGGGAATCCCTGCACATGGGAACTCTGCTCCATTGGCAATACCTCCACCAAGGGGGTACACTTGTTAGTTAATGAACCTACAGTAACACAACAGTAGCACCCAAAGTCTATACTGCACATTAGGGTTCACCTTTGGAGTTGGACATTCTGTTAATATGGGCAAATACATGTCAAATATCCACAATATTATATTAGTGTGCAGAATAAGTCCACTGCCCTAAAAGTCCCCTGTGCTCCTCCAGTTCATCCCTTCCTCTCCACTAACCCTGGCAACCACTGATTCTTTTACTATCTCCATAGTTTGCCTTTCTAGATACCTTATAATTGGATTCATCTATTATGCAGTCTTTTCATTTTGGCTTCTTTCACTAAAATTTTATAATTTATAATATATAATTCTAACATAATTATACATAATATAAAATACATACTTTTATAAATTTTAGGAAAAATTTAGTAATATTTCTCTAAAATATTCATTTAAGTTTCTTCCATATCTTTTCATGGCTTGATAAATCAATCATTCTTTTCCCTGTTTTTCTTGTTTTGGTACCAAGGATTAAACCCAGGGGTGTTTTTCCAGTCCTTTTTATTTTGTATTTTGAGACAGGATCTTGCTAAGTTGCTGAGTCTTGCCTCCAATTTGCAATCCTCCTGCCTCAGCCTCCTGATCCACAGGAATTACAGGAGTGTCCCCCCCACACCAGCTTGATAACCCATTTCTTTTTATTCCTAAATGAGATTCCATTGTCTCTAGGTACCACAGTTTATTTATTCACCTACGCACTGAGAGATATTTTGGTTTCTTCCAAGTTCTGACAGTTATTAACCTGTGTGCAGGTTTTTTTTTTCAACGTAAGTTTTCCATGCATTTGGGTAAATGCCAAGGTGCACAGCTGCGAGATTGAATGGCAAGAGTATGTTCAGTTTTGTATGAAATTCCAAACTGTTTTTCAAAGTGGCTGTACCATTTTGCATTATCTCCACATCCTCACAGCATTCATGTTGTCAGTATTCCAGATTTTGGCCATTCTAATAAATGCGTAGTGATATTTCATTTGCACTTCCTGATGACAGAAGATATTGATCATCATTTCATATGCTTACTTGCCATCTGTATATCTTCTTTGCGAAGGTTCAAGAGTTTGGACCAGTTTTCAATCTGGTTGGTCGTTTCCTAATTTGGAGTTTTAAGGGTACTTTGTATATTCTCAATATCTGTCCTGTATCAAATATGTCTTTTGCAGGTATATTCTCCTAGCCTACAGCTTGTCTTTTTATTTCCTTGACAGTATCTTTTCAGAGCAGAAGTATTTAGTTTTAATGAAGTCTATTTTATCAGTTCTTTTGTTTTTATGGATTGTATACCTAAAAAGTTATCACCATATCCTTAGTCATCTAGATTTTCTCCTATGTTATCTTCTAGGAATTTTATAGTTTTGCGTTTTACGTTTAAGTCTCTGATTTATTTTGAGTTACTTTGGATGAAAGATGGAAGGTCTGTGTCTAGATTCACTTTTTTACATGTAGAGGTCCAGTTTTCGCAGCACTACGTACTAAGAAGACTGTCTTGGCTCCATGGTATTGCTTTTGTTCCTTTGTCAAAGATCAGTTGACTATCTATATATATGTGGGCCTGTTTCTGGGTTCTCTCTTCTGTTCCATTCATAAATTTGTCTATTTCATGAATTCCACAGTGGTTTGATTACTATAGTTTTATACTTAGTTATAAAGTTGGGTATTGTTAGTCCTTGGACTTTGTTCTTCTCCCTCGGTATTATGTAAGGTATTCTGGATCCTTTGCCTCTTTGTGTAGACTTTAGAATTATTTTGTCCAAATCCACAAAATAACTTGCTTGGACTTTGATTGGGATTGCATTGAACCTATAGATCAGTTTGAGAAGAACTCATCACATCTTAACAATCTCGAGTTTTTGTCTCCAGGAATGTGGAACATCTGTTCATTTATTTAGGTCTTTTATTCATTTCATCATAATTTTATAGATTTCCCTATATAGATCATGTACACTTTTTAGACTAATAAGAGAAAAAGTTCATTTTGGGGGCATTAATACAAATGATATTATGTTGTTACTTTTGAATTCTACTTGTTCATTGCAGACATATGGGAAGCAGTTGAGTTTTGTTTATTAACATTGAACCCTGAGCCCTAGTGTGAACACTTATTAGCCCAAGGAGGCTTTTTGTTGATTCTTTTGGATTTTCTACATAGATGATCATGACATCTGTGAATAAATACAAGCTTATATCTCTCCCTTCCTAATCAGTATATTTTGTAAGTGTCCTGGACTCGTTTAAGCTAGGCTAGGCTTAGTGATGATGTTTGATAAGATAGGGGTATTAAATGCATTTTTGGATATAATATTTTCAAATTACAATGGATTTAAGCTCATTACAAATTGAGAATCACCTGTATTTCCTTTTCTTGTCTTTCTTACATTAGCTAGGATTAGTATATTGTTGTAAAGAAGAGGTTAGAGGGGACAATCTTGCCTTTCCTGATCTTAGTGGGAATGCTACTTTCTCATCATTAAGTATGGATGTTAGTTTTAAGTTTTTTTTGTAAATGTTTAAACACAGACTCTTGTGTCTTGATTCAGTAGTAAATCATGTATATCTTCTTCAGGCTTCTCCAGCTATGAGGTAGCAATTGGAAGTGTTTATGATGATAATGGATTTGTACATTATTTATAGATTAATTACAGTTTTGCTCTCATACTGTGTGGATGTCTGTATGATAATTGTGTAGGGAGCAGCTTAGAATGAAATACACCAAAATGCTTGGTATCTCCATGTTATAATTAATAACAGCTCATCTGAGTATATATATTTCTGTGATAATAAAGACTAGATAGGCCATATTTTTGAGGGCTGTCAACCATTAAGTTACTTATCACTTACCTAGATGTAACTTCATTATGTCACAAACTGACACTTTATTAGGGTCATGTTGATAGTCTATGTTAATAACTGAGGCAGCCTTATTGATAGAAAAGCAGGTGTATGCTTTATAGTGAGATGTGGTCAGAGTTACTGGAAATTTAGCAAGAGGAAGTAAATGGTGGCCCTAGGAGTGAAAAATATCCATCATTTTACCATAATTCTCATTTTTACAAAAAGTGAACATGTAGCTCTTTTATAGAGTAAGGATTCAAATAAATGGCAGAAAATTACTCCTTTGTTATTCAGCATTGAATTCTTTTGAGAAGTCAGATTTGTTTATGATGATAAGCACAAAGGGAAGATGGGGAACAGTTTAAGAAAATACTTTGTGCAGTACTTAAGCTAACGTAAAAACTTAGGAATCCTAGTAAAAATATCATCTGTTTAATAATGAGATTATGGATGGTAGAATTTCAAGTTCTTTTTTGTTTTCAATTTCTCAGTCTTGCTCTTAAATAAATCATGGGGAGTAGTAGAAAGAGCTGGGGAGAATATAGTCTTTCAGATTTGGCCACCTGGTTTAAACCACTTCTCAAAAAGCATTTCATGTTTTTAGTCCAGGACTCAGGGGACACATGGTCTATTATAAAACAGGCTCTGGCTTGTGAATGTTGAAAAGAAACTTGACCCTGGCATGGATATTTTCAGTAAGAAATGGAAAGTAAACAGCAAAAATCTAAAAGGACAAAGATAAGCTCTTTAGAGGAAGATGTAGATTCCAAAAAGGGAAAACCAAGATTAACAGTGAGAGATGGGCACAGTGAGAACCAGCTCACTCACACAGGGAAAATGACCAAAGCTAGGGGGAAATATCCCAACCACAATGAAATGTGTTCTTCGCTGGAGGAATAAGGGTCAGAGTTCAAAGGCTGTCTGATTTGACTCTGCACCATTTATAAAATGTCCCTTGTCACCTTGGCCTGGGAGATTTCAGCTTATGTTTGAAAGTAATTTGAAGAACCCACATGGCTGAGGTCTTCATTTTGTAGAAGCACTGGGGCCAACTGTATTGGGCTGAGAGCAGCACAGGGGGGTTTTTACTGAGAGTTTTTTTGTTTCTGTTTTTGTACTGGGGATTGAATCCAGTGGTGCTTTACCACTGAGCTACCTACCAGCCCTTTTTGCTTTTTATTTTGAGATAGGGTCTCACTAAGTTGCTTATGGCCTTGCTAAATTGCTGAAACTGGCCTTGAACTTGTGATCCTCCTCCCTCAGTCTTCCGAGCCACTGGGATTACAGGCGTGTGCCACTGCTTCAGCATCTTACTGAATTTTCTGGTAGCTGCTGCCCCCTGTTGCCACTGCCTTTTAGAAGGGGCAGCTAGTGATGCAGGAACCACCCCATTGCTAAGGGCCCATCTGGGGACACTTGAGAGTGAAAGGGAATCTGCTATAAATAGGTTGGTAAATAGAGTTATATGATAGACATCTGGGTCTCTTTGAAGGAAACTTGGATATATATTCAGCTGGCTGCAGGACTTGTGATTAGTTGCCCTTCCAGCCTCACTCAGTAGTGACAGCAGTGTTGGCTATGTCCCTGACTAGGACCTCTCTTAAAGATACTCTTTAACCATAGATTTTGCCAGAATACCAAAGGATCTGTTAAGGATGAATCTCATACTGTTGATTTCGTCTCTCTTATTTATCAAATAGCAAAAGTGCAGAAACCTATCTGTAACTGACCATGAACAGTACCTGTGATGGGGCTGAGGTGTATAGGTGCCTCCCAACCCCTCTCCCTCTCTAGGAGTAGCTAATAGTCATTGAGCGCTCACTGTCGTCAAGCCCTTTATGTGATAGGGATTGTTGGCATTCTCATTTGCAAGATATAGAAATTGGTTTGGGGTGCTCAGGTGGGGCTCCCAGACATGCTACAACACTAGTGTGTGGATGTGGGGAGCCCAGTACTCCTCTAGGCAGGAGGGTCACTGTGGCCATTTGTAATGACTGGTCAGGACTTTCTTCTGATCAGCCACATTTATTTGTATTTCCCTTTATTTCTGCAACTTACTGAGGTTTGATCATATCAGAGGAGCCCTACAAACAGTTAGTTCTCTCTGTTTAATGTTTGAAATGCCTGTTATTTTATTAGCATCACACTCGCCACAGTTTGCATTGGTTTTTGCATGATTATTTCATTGTCCATTCTACCATGAGATCACCAGCTTTCTGAGGGCAGGAGAACTGTGTGTGTGTGTGTGTGCCTGCCTGTGTGTCTGATTTTATAATCCCGGGACCTGGCACATAGTAGGGATTTAATGAACATAGGTTGGACTGATGACTGAACTGGTCCTCAGTGTGTTGAAGCTGATGCTGCTCCCAGTTACTCTCAGTCTGACAGCAGATTGCTCCCAGAACAGATGTACATGGAATCTTAATGACATTCACTGTCATTCTAGTCTGTTGGCTCTTTCTGTTTCAGATGGGTCTTAGAAAGAAGCAAATGATGAAAATGTAGGAGATGTGTAGCTCTCTTTGAAATAATGAATTTTGTTAACTCTTTGGGTACATCTACATTTTGCTTCCTGCTGCCTCTAAATCCTCATTTGCTGTGGTGATGTTGGGTGGACTTGCCTTCTGAGTTGATTGTCACCTGGGAGACTTTTCTGTTATTGTTTAGAAGCCTTTCTTACAAATTGCTTTTTTGTTTGCTTGTGTCTCTTGTTTCAGCAAAGTGAATTAAAAATTGTCTTCTTACCGTCAAATGAATGCTCCCTGTCCAAGGTTTTCCTGTTAGGCTGTCAAGTTCCTCTGAGCTCAGATAGCAGGCTGGGGCTGTAGGATATGAGGGGAGGAAGCTTTACTACTGAAAGGGACAGAAACCTCCCTTCAACCAAGGGAATAAAGGACATAGATAACATAGGCATCTAATTGACTTGGAAAGGATGTATTTAGTAGTGTAAGTTAGAATGTGTAAAGGCACACATAACAGGTAATGACTTTCCTCCTAATAAGATAAACAAGTTTTACTGAGAATAGTTCCCTAAAAGTGATTGTGCAATTTATTTTATTCCCTATAAACTTCCGGGAGGAAGACCAGCCAGACTGGGTAATGAGCCTTTCCTCAGCCAGTGGGTGGTGGTATCTGTATCCACTCATAAGTGGTGGAGCCATTTTCTACTAGGAAGAAATTCCTATATTATGCAATTGCAGAGCAGCTTGAAATGCCCTTCCTTCCCAGTTTCTGTGTACTGAAATATTACCATATCTCAGGGCTCACACTGAACCTTCCTGATACCCCCTCAGAATTAATCCCTGCTTATTCTGTGCTTCCACAGAGTATTTACACATGTTTCTTTTGACTTTAAAGTCTGTGGTTCACATTTCCAGTGAGAACTGGAAGATTATAAACTCATCGAAGGGCTGGTGCTAATTTCCTTAACTGCATTTACAGTATCTTGCACAGAGTAGAAAATCAATGCTTGTTAAAGTAAACAAGTATGAGAGCAGAATGGTGTATTTCATGTCTATGATGCCTGGGATTGTCCTGGAAGCTAAGAAACCTGAGTAGTATGATAAAAATCCATTGGGCCAGGCATGGTGGCGCATGCCTGTAATCCCAGCAGCTCCAGAGGCTGAGGCAGGAGGATCATGAGTTCAAAGCCAGCCTCAGCAACTTAGTGAGGCCCTAGGCAACTTAGCGAGACCCTGTCTCTAAGAAAATATAAAAAGGGCTGGGAGTTTGGCTCAGAGGTTAAGTGCTCTGAGTTCAATCTCTAGCACAATGAATGAATGAATGAATGAATGAATGAATGAATGAATGAAGCAAGCAAGCAAGCAAGCCATTGGAAGGCTCCCAAGAGGGCAGAAGTTAGTATGTAAAGCATGGCAGGGCTGCCTTGGCATTTCCTCTCTGCCCTGTCCTATCTATTGGGCAACTCATTCCATTTTCCCCAGTGGACTTTTCTTCCTTGGCTTCATCTGCTCATCTTTTAGATGTACCCCCAGCTGTATTTTAACTGACATTTTAATAATCACGCCAATCTGTCAAATTAAAAATAACATTAAGTTTCCTAGAGAGTAATTGAACTCTTTAAGAGTGATTGATTTAATTTTAGTTGGGGAGCGGGGAGGGTACCATACTCTCTTCATTAGTCACTGAAGGTCAGACACCTAAGTTCTGTCAGCAATAAAAAGTTATTTAATAATGAACACTTTTAATTCCTTCCCATTCCTTCTAATACATCACCCTCAAGAAAAAAAGGTTTAGCCTCCCCCTCTCCATGAGTTGTTGAACTCAAATGTCAACACATAAGCTAGAAATGGAATCATTACTGGAAGAATCGTATTTACACATCTGTTGTGTCAACAGAATTACAGATACTGTTACAAGATGTGGAAAGTTGAACAAAGAGTGGTGCTTGGTTTAAGTAGATGCCAGTTGCTGACTAGGTGTTGGAAGGGACTGGAAGAGTGTAAAGAAAGGGAAGGCCTGGTGTCCCTCCGAGCTGTTGGTGAATGACTCTGACTGGAAAGTTTGTTGATGCATTAAGAATTCTGGAGGTCCTGAAGCTCCCCAGGCTATCACTCACACTTCTGAGATCCAGCTGAGTCTGAATTACAAGGGGTGGCAGCCAAAAAGGCAAGGGGAGAAATCCTCCACACTGGCCTTTCACTGAGTGAGCAGCTATTTCTGCCAAACAAGTAGCATCCAGCTGGATTTTGTTGTTTAACCACCTAAATTCTTTCTATAGCAGGGACAGTATAGTGTTGGTTACTTGTAATCTTCATTGCATGAGAAATAACACTGTTTTTGATAAAGAATACATCTATTGCATGGAAATAGACACTAGTGTTCGTTTTTCTTTTTTAATAGAATTAAATTATCATGCTTCATTTTTATTCTCTAAAAGATCAGGACTCTTCCTATAGTACTTTTCACATTTAAAACAGTTCATTCCTTAATATCATCAGATATCCTGTCTGTTTTCAGAATTTTAACAGTCTCATCAAAAATGTGAACTTTTCTTAGTTTATTTTAGTGGAATCCAAATAAGATCCATACACTGCAATTGACTTCCTTCAAACTCCCTTCATTTCTCCCCCCCAACACTGTAATGTTTTTTGTTGAGGACACCAGGACATTTTTTTCCTGTGGAATTTTCTAGAGTCTGAATTTTGCTGATTGTATCACCATGTTACGCTGCCTTAATAACTGTTAACATTTATGTAGACATAACAAACATAAATCAGAGTGAGAAAATTTTCCCTAGCCATAGCGAGAAAGATCTTTTAATCAAAACAGCCTCAAACGTGTGTGAACACGCCACAGCTATTTCTGCTTGAGAATACTGTCAGACAATGTGGAAGTTCTCCCTGGCCACTTTCTGTTGTCTGTGTGAGCAAATGGTAAAGGTACAGATGACGGTGGAGTAGTGTCTCACTCACCATCTATGAGGAACAGTCAGATTCTCTTCCAAAATGATCACAAATCAACTCTTATAACCTTGTGCCAATTAAAAGAGGCAGATTTTTGGTTATGGGTTTAGTTTGGGAGGGGAAAACTCTTGTGTAAGATTCTTAGTTACAAAGGGCCACTCTGTGTGCTTGGGAACTTTACTGGGGCATAAACAAAGACAGAAGCTTTGATGGTTTAATTAAAATTAAATATGAGAGACCAAAAAACAAATAACATGCACTTCAACCATAATAAAAAACTGTAATAAGTGTTAAAAAAGCCTGTTCAAATGTTCATGAATAGCTCTTTCAGTATCTAATGAAAGTAGATTGATTATTAAGGACTGAAATTTATTAAATAAAATGAGTTTATAGAGATCTCAGTTTCTGATTAAAGACTCAAACCCAGGATACTTTCAGGAAATATAATAAATTCACAGAGAAGAGTAGTTTGCAATGGTGATAGAGAGGTTTTTACCAACAGCAACTTTATTTCCTATTTCTGCTTGTAAAGTATAGCATGTCCCTGTTGCATAATAAACCTGGCAATTAATTTTTACTTACACAGTTCTTATATTATGCACTGTTTATAGATCATTGATCAGTCTGTTGCTATAATCATAACATTAAAAGTACATTCTTGGGCTGGGATTGTGGCTCAGTGATAGAGTGCTTACCTTGCATGTGGGAGGCACTGGGTTCGATCCTCAGCACTGCATATAAATAAATGAATAAATAAAGGTCAATCAACAACTAAAATTTTTTTTAAAAAACTAAATTCTTAAGGTATAAATTACACCCAATTTTAATTTGGAAAGAAGGTAGCATGTACTGATGTAGGACTTATTTTTATAATGAGCAAACTTATGTAGGCGATTGCTATGGCTGTGGTCAGGAAAATATTACTTCATAAAGTACTTGCTGTGCACTAAAAGATATAAATTGTGACTTACCTACCTTCCTTGTGAGCTGATATAAAGGATCCCCTTGATCCTTTTTGGTTCAGTACCAAACCTGGCACAGTATTTATAGGGCTGCCTTAGTAAGGCTAACTAAACCACCATCAAAAATTCTTGTGACCAAGAATATTTATTTGTAGGATTGAGATTTAATGTCTGGTCTAGAGCCATAAGTAGCATATAATTGAAATATACATGTACCCTCTTGGCATCCCATGCTCCCTTGCAGAATTTCATAATGGGTAGATGAATTTTGGGGTCTTACAAGGCACCGAGTCCACATCCTGCTTCTATTGCTGTGATATTATTGTTACTATCACAAGGGACAGAAGTACTAACATGAATTCCTTTTAGTAAAAAGAAAATAAATGGGGGCCACCATGTACCAGATCCAAAGTAGTGCTGCTGCCTTCAGCCGTATTTCCAGTGATACCCACAGGATGCAGGCTTGTCCAGATAGCCCTGGGCAAGGTTTCCCCTCTCTTGGCCACTGGCACCCCCACTGTCTGTCTAGTAGTTACCAGCTAGAGTGACAGATCTTGGTGTTCTTCCTTCATTTCATTATTTCCTGGTCTTTGCTTTATGCTTTGCTTCTTGTCCTTAAAACATCCTCCTTTATTTCCAAGATGGACTTCTTCCCCTTGCCATAGATCCCAGCCTATCTCATCTGAGAATACAGAGATTGTCTACATTAATTAGTCCCTCCCCCTTTAAAATCATTATAATGTTCAAGTACACTATTTCAAAACTAGAAACCTTCAGGTTTTTCTGTCCTATTGAGTATTGTCTGATCTTTTGGTTTCCTTGAATGTAAAAATCCCTCCCAGAGACCTTAGGGAATGTCGATCCTCCTCCTTTTTTTGCTAGTCTTTGGAGAATGGCCTGTGCTCATTACCTGCATTTCCCCATTTGAGCCAGCACTGTGTTTTGCTGTGCCAGCTTTTGTTGTCATGTAGCTTCTTCATCCTCTTTGTGGCAGACTGGAAACTGTCCCTTACCAACCCCATTACCTGCATCAAATGCTGGGATCTATGAATGCTACCTTATTTGGAAAAAGGGTCCTTGCAGATGTGATCAAATTCAGAATCTTGAGATGAGATAGTCTTTAATTATCTGTGTGAGCGCTAGGTGCCACCACAAGGGAGGCACAAATCCTCATAAGGGAGGCAGAGGGCAATTTGACACTGTGTACACACACACCACAGGCCATGGGGATACTGAAGCCCGTGGAATCTGGGAGGCGAGGAAGTGATTCTTCTGGAGCCTCTGGAGGGAGATGGCCTTGGCGTGCTGACACTTTTATTTCACTTCTGGCCTTCAAAATGGAGAATAAATTCCTGTTGTTTTAAGGCATCAAGTTTTTGTTAATTTGTTGCAATGGCCACAGGAAATTCCTAACATTCTGCCCAAAAGTATTGACCAGAGATGAGTTAATTTTCACAAAATGAATATGCCTAAGTAACCAGAACCTAGATCAAGAAACAAAACCTTCCTGTCCCCACAGAGGCCCCTGTGAGCCCCCTTCAAGCCTCTCTCCCCTGCTCATAGTATCTCCTCTTGTAGCTTTAAACTATGTCGAACCATACTGTACCTTCTCTTGGTGTCTGGAGTCTTTCTGTCAGCCACATGTTTGTGAGATTATCCATGTTGTCACATGTGGGTATAGATTTTTCAATTTCATGGCTGTATAGTGTCCATTGTCTTTAGAGAGCCCACCCCTGACCCCATTTTTTTCTACTGTTGATGTTACAACTAGTACTACTATGAACATTCATGACAAGCCTTTTGGTGAACATACTGTGTGTTTCTATGGGCGTATGAGGAGGAGGGGAATTCCTGAGTCCTAGAAGCCTTCTTTCTATCTGTGCTCTAATCTAACAGTCTCATTTACACCCACTGCTTCAATACCGCCCATCACTGTGACTCTTTAATCTTTTTGTCTGACTCTGATCTTTTTGCTGAGATTCAAAACGACAGCTATCAGTTATGTATTCACACACACACACACAAACACACATACATATGTGCACACTCAATATTTAGTGTGTTCCAGTTCAAACTCAGGTTCCCACCCCCACTAAAGTTTCTTCTTTTGTGTCTCTTACTGTGTCCATGGAAATCATTATCTTTATTGTCCAAGTGTAGAGTAGAAATCATCTTTCATCCTTTCTTTGCCTGCATTCATCCAGTTCCTAAAGTTTACTGATTTTCCTCCATGTTTTCTTTATTGTTTTAGGGCTGTACTTTGTCCTGGGTGATCTCACAGTCTGCAGTTTGCTTAATGTATCATCCATCCACACATTCTAGGTTTATCTTCTCAAAGCAAAGCTTTGATCCTGTCACATTTTTTAAAACTCCTAGACATGGCTGGATCCATCCATTGGTTATAGAATCATGTCAGATTCTTTATATTGGCCTTTTATTTATGCTTCCATGCATTTGACTTTGGCATCATTTCTAGGAGAACCTACTCATACAAGTCTTTATCAGGAGGTATTGAGTTATATATTAACATTGTCTTCATTAACAGTTTGATGATAGATTACTCAAAGGGCCTCCTAGGAATATTTCTTATAATCACATAGTATGATTATATTCTTTGAGAGTTTTCTGTGCCTAGCACATGTGTAATCCTTACAACAGTTGTGCAGTTATTATTGATAAATTTATTATTGTTATTACCAATTTATAGTTGAACAAATCAAAGCTCAAAGAGTTTAATGTATTGTTCAAGATCATTTACTCAGAAATTTAATTAGGATTCAAACACCAGAGATCCAAATACAGGTTATCTGTCATTTGTATGTTCTGCACCTCTCTGGAGGTGGGATGGTTTCCTTTCCGGGTTTACTCGTTCGTGCTGTGCTTTTCTGAAACTGCATCTTCTGCTGAGCTGTGGTTCTGGGTCGTGATAATCTGGGCTGGGCACCACCCACAGATGTATGCCCTCCTATTCTCTGAAGCTGGAGCATCCTGAGCTGAGCTTCTGCAGCTAGTGCCTGGGCAAAAGGACTTTAAGTTCTAATGCCCTTCTTGGTTTTGCTTCTTCCTTCTGTCCCTGTTCCTCTCCTCCTCCTTTCTCTTTCCTCTCCTCCAAACTTCATGCCTTTCCTCTCTTCCTTCTCCTTTTGTAGGTGCAGTAGCACTTAACCCTTCTTAACACCAGCCTCTGGAAGTGCAAAATGTCCCTCTGATCACCTCCGTAACAGGGCTCCCTTTTCAGGTAAACAATGACGACAAACCACTTCTAAGAATATTATCAACTAAGCAAATCAGGACTGAGTTGGGGAGATTATATATACCTTTGCTTTAGCAATGTAGAAATGATTCATGTTTGAATCACTGTGCATACATTTATTAGAGTTTGCGGATGAGGAAATTGTGAAATATACTGTTGACAGAAATATGCATTGTTATATATGGTGGGGTTCATCAAAGAACACCCAAGAAATTGAAGTAAGGCCAGGGAAGCTAAGTAGTAATTTCTAGCAGGAATTGCCAAACTATGACCAATTTAAGACAATGATAATAGATTATTCTTTCTGTCCTTCCTGAAAATTTCAACAATCCTAGTTGTGCAACAGGGGTTCTGCAGTTTCTCAACAGCAGACTTTAGTACCTGCTAGGCTTTAGAAAATGGACTGTGTCTTTTCTGTGATACTACTCTTTGGTCCTGAGTAACATTTCAGTAATTTTCATATAGTAGTTCAGTTGTAAATTGCATTTAGTCATTCATAAAATAGAAAAACCAGTGGAATGCAAGTTGTATTTCCTTCAAGAATCAAAGAAGGAATGAGAATTTGGGGATTGATTATCTGTTCTTTAGGGGACAGTGATTAGAAATTATTGCATTAGATTCCTGCTGTGGTTTTGTTTTTCTCTCTGACGAAGCCCAGGCGTCATCCCTTCC
Source organism: Xerus rutilus (assembly GCA_028644305.1). Classification (NCBI taxonomy): domain Eukaryota; kingdom Metazoa; phylum Chordata; class Mammalia; order Rodentia; family Sciuridae; genus Xerus; species Xerus rutilus. The sequence continues at coordinate 24,452,905 of CM053406.1, forward strand.
TTCGCTTCTATAGTTCTGCAGTGTCTTCAGTGGGTGGGGGCTGCTGTTTCTCTTTGGCTGTTCATGGTGCTTTGCTCTCTGACTCCACAGTCAGCTTTGGCCCCATCCAGACAGCTCTGACCTCGCTGGCCTCTGAGCATCCCCTGCTTTGTCTTCCACAGTCTCTGTATCCCTGTATCCAGTGCATGTCTCTGAACTGCGAGAGAAGGCAAAAACCTCATCTCCTAAAGTTTTCCTTCTAACTTTCACAAAGCTTTGCATACAATAGTTGTTCAGGATATTCATCAAATTAAATTGGCATTGAATTGATAAGAAGTAACAAAGATGAATGTCTTCCTTCACTCTGCTGTTCACAAGCAGCAGCAGCTCACATGAGATTTTAACTCACAGAGACTGTATTATGAAGCAAAAATTCAATTAGAAAAACCTCAGACCAGGAACCCTGCTGTTCAATGACCAAAATGCAATTGAGCTCAACTGTTTTATGTTATTGCCTGAAACTTTGTTATGCTTTAATAAACCTCCAGTAAACCTGATTTTACGCTCCATTTAACGTTAACCCAATTGGGACAAGGAAGCGCAGTGTGCCTTAAGTAATAATGTTGGTGAGTTTCCTGTCTCTGTCTTTATTTTACACGACCGGTTTAGTCTTAGATTATTAAGTGCAGTAGTTTTATTCACAGGATTGCCACCAAGGCTCAACGGGACATTGATTAATTGCATTTGCTCAGGAGATGCATGACAGGAGAAGTGTGCTTTGGCCCCCAGCTCTGTTTCTACCTCTTGTTTGTATTCTGAGCTTGTGGACTTCTATCTCCTACAGGTGTACGATGAGGCCCGGTGAAGAACCAAGAGTCTACTCCAGAGCCAGGTTTGAATCCTGGTGCCTCCACTTTCTAGCTGATTTTTGGCAGATACTTTCTCTGTTTCAGTGTCTATTTAAGCTAATATTTTCTTTAGTTGGTAATGAAATACTGCTGTTTAAAAAGTGCTGTTCCTGGAAGTCTTACTTAGCTAGTATAATAAAGCAAAAGCAAACAAAAACCAGAAAATGCAGACAATACTGGAAAGGGGAGGAATAAAATCTCTTTTCGTTGTAGATGAGAACTATCCATGTAGAAAATCCCAAAGAATATACCAAAAAGCCAATATAAAAAAATCAATTGCATTTTTATAATCTGCATTGAACAATGCGGATTAGAAATTTTACAGTGTGTGCCATCTATAATAGCACCAAAAAATTGAAACATTTAGATATAAATTTAACAAACTATGTGTAGGATATGACGATTAATTATAAAACACTGATTAAATAAATCAGACCCAAATAAATTAATATGCCATATTTGTGGATTGAAAGACTCAATATTGTTGTTAGTTCTCCCTAAAGTGATCTGTAAATTTAATACAACTCCAATCAAAATCCCAGAAGGATTTTTTTTTTTGAGGTTAGCAACTGATAGTTAACAACTACCAGCTGATTCTGAAACTTACACAGTTAAGCACATGGGACACCTGCTATAATTTGGACTTTGGATCTCCCCTCTCCCTTGCCAAAATCCCATGTGTTGAAGGCTTGGTTGTCAGCCTGTGGTGCTACTGGGAAGTGGTGGATCCTTTAGAAGGTGGGGCCCAGGGTGAGGAAGTTAGGAAGTTAGTTTGGGGCCATGCCCTTGAAAGAGATATTGGGCTCTGGGCCCTCATCTCTCTTGCTCTGCTTCCTGGCTGCCATGAGGGGAGTAGCAATGCCACACACTCCCCTCCATGATATGCTGCCTTGCAAAGGCCTAAAGGCAGTCAAGCCAAGCGACCATGGACTGAAACCATGAGAAAAAAAAAAGAAACCTTTCCTCTTTATAAGTTGGATTATCTCAGGTATTTTGTTAGAGTGATAGAAAGCTGAATAACTCAACAACTGAACTAGCTGGACAAGCATTTTGAAAACAGGATAGAGTTGGCAGGCTTGACCTACTTGATGTCAGTACCTTTCATAATACTCCAGCCATCAAAACAGTGTTGTGTTGGCAAAAGGTAGACACATAGATCAGTGGGATAAAATAGAGAATCCAGCAGCAGACCCCTGCAATGTAGTCAATTAATATTTGACAAAGATGCAGAGGCATTTCAATGAAGAAATGAGTTTTCAACAAATATAAACCTCGATCCATACTTCATACCATATACAAAAATCAACTCAATGGATCATAGACCTAAATGTAAAATGTAATGTTTTAAAACTTTTAGAATAAAGCAAAGGAGAGAACTCTTGTGATCTTGGATCAAGCATTGATTTTGTTTTGGTGCTACTCCTAAAGTACCATTTATAAAGGAACAAATTGAGAAACTGGAATTAAAGTTTCTGTACTTTTAGAGACAGTTAAAAGAATAAAACAAGTCACAAATGAGGAGAAAGTATTTGCAAATCACATAATATGACAGAGGAATAATATTCAGAAAATACAATATGAACCTCAACAATAAGAAAAAAGTTTAACAATTAAAGGGCAAAATCACTGAACACTGATAAACAGAAAATATGCACATAAGAATTGTTCAACTTCAAGCCGGCATGCAGTGTAATCCCAGTGGCTCAGGGGGCTGAGGCAGGAGGATGGTGAGTTCAAAGCCAGCCTCAGCAAAAGTGAGGTGCTAAGCAACTCAGTGAGACCTTGTTTCTAAATAAAATACAAAATAGGGCTGGGGATATAGCTTGGTGGTTGAGTGCCCTGGAGTTCAATCCCTGGTCCCCACTCCGCAGAAAAAATTTGTTCAACTTCATCAGTAAAAACAAATCCATGATGAGATAACACTACATACCTATTAGGCTGGCTTAAAACAAAAACTGGCAATGTCAAGTGCCAACAAGGATAGTGGGCAATGGAAACCTCTCATACATTGCTGGTGGGAATGCAAAATGGTATAGTTACTTTAGGAAAAGAGTTTGGCATTTTCTTATTAAGTTAAACATATACTTACCATATGACTCAGTAATCCTACTCATAGATATTTACAAGTGAGAAGCATAAGTTTGGATATGAATAGTAACTTTTAAACATTTGCCAGCCTGGAGTTAACCCAAATAAGTCCTTCAATCCATGAATGGACATCTATGGATGAATCTCAAATGCATTTTGTTAGGTGAATGAAATCAAATCCAAAAGTCTTCGTATTGTGTGATTCCATTTCTATGGTAGTCTGGAGAAGGCAAAACTATAGAGACAGTAAACAGAACAGTGCTTGCCAAGGGGTTGGGGCTGGGTTGGAGCATTAATTACAAAAGGAAAGCACGAGAGAAATTTTTGGAATGAAGGAACTGTTCCCTGTCGTGCCTGTGGTAGTGGGAATGCATTTTTCAAAACCCATTAAGCTGTATACCAGAGAAAGAGTACGTTTTTCTCTGACAATTAAATAAATTTAGAAAAGAATAAAAATGTCTTCGAACAAATCACTCATCTGATTTAAAATACAAAAAAGTCAACCTCTTTCTGAGTTACCATGCTGTATTATCATATTTTAAAATTGGGCCAACAAGTACTTTTTAATGTTCTATGTAGCATCCCTGCTTCAATGTTCAGAGCTAATGATTATACCTTATTTTGCTTGCACCATTTATTTTAAATGTCTAGTTCCTCTCTTAATATGAAAACCTTCTGGCAGGGTTTTTATTTTATTTTAGCATCAAATCCCGAGTCACTTCTTTAGAAAAATACCCCCTCCTCCTTATTACCTTAATTTAGCTGATGTTTTTCTTTGCATCTTCCTTGTTTTTCATCAACCACTGTTTATGGTTTCTTTCTGCTCTACTCTACGTTGTTTCTGAGTTTTAAAGCTGTGTGATTGACTGTTGAGTGCTGGCACCTGGGGGAGGCGGAAGCAGCGTGGGGGCAGGAGGCAGATGGCAGTGTGGGTGGGATGCAGTGACTCATTTGTTTCATGGGTTGATTTTTTTTTTTAATGTAGAAATGTTAAAGACCCCAAAAGAAAAGTCTTTATTTATGCTAAAGAATCTTCAAGTCATTTTTAGCTTTAGGGGAAAACAAAAAAATAAGTTTTGAAGCTCCTTTGACCTTCTTCAACCCTTTTATAACATCAATAAATCCTCTATATCTTTTACCTCCATTGCATCAGATTTATTTCTCCTTTAGTGAATGTGAATTCTAACTTTGTATTCATTAGATAATTCAGATTCTGTATTTAATAGCTTCTTAAAGAGTGCACTATTCTTAGAAAGAAGACCAATAGAGGAAAGGGAGGGAAGAGGAGAGGGAATGGGGTAAATACTGGGGAAAGAAATCTACCAAATTATGCTATGTATGGATATACCACATTGAATCCTGCTTTCATACATACATATATATATATATATATTATATTTATAATGAACTATTTAAAATAATGATAATAGAAGGGAGATCAATAGAGTAAGCCGATCAGGGGAGGGAGGTAGAAAGGAAAAGGGAAGGTACTAGGGCATGAGATTGATCAAATTGGGTTATGTAGAGGTACAAATATGCATAATGAATCCCACTCTTAAATATAATGTACCAGTAAATCTCTTAAAAATTTTATAACCAAGTTTATATAATTTAATATGATTTTCTTTATATTATAAAGTTTGCTATATTTTTATAACAAACTTCATAACTAATTTAAAAAGGGCATTCTTTTTTATGTTACATTTAGTCACACAGGTCTTGAAAGCTTTTTTTATATTTTGGTGGGTTTCAATTTATAGAAGAAATCAATATTTATACTAGAAATTGTGGGAAATAAGAAAAATGAAGAAGAAAATAATTCATGAATTATGAATTATCATGGATTATGTTTTATTATACATTTTCAGATTTTAAGATTTTAAGATTTATATGAGTATATACATAGAATGCACAAATTATAATGTATACATTAGTGTATATGCTATAAATTATAACATACATACTATATTTTAACTTTATTTACTTAATAGCTTCAGTTTGCCCTATTTCTAAGTATTCTTCTATCTTATAGATTTGGGTGGTTACATGGTATGCCGTTATTGGGAATTATCATTGTGTTTGTGTGTACTCAACATGTGTATGTAGTTACTGTATAGACACACAAATACACAAATATGCACACACACATAGTCATTTCCTGCTGATGGATATATTGACATTTTCCTTTATTTTATTATAAAAATGATATTTCAGTGGACAAACTGGTAAATCTGTCCAAATCTCTAAAAATTTCTCAGGATAAATTCCAAGAAAAGGAATTATTGAGTTGGAGAGTATACATAATTTTAAGGATGAAAGTCTCTTAAAAGTTTAGATTTCCCCACAGCACTTGAGTAGCATTTCTCTGCATTTTCATTGGTTATTTTAGGCAATTTTCATTGGCTCCTTTTAGGCAAAGAAATTGGCATTTTATGGTTAGTTTAATGTGCATTTATTAGAAGAGAGATTGAGAATATTTTTTCATATATTTATTGACCATTTTAAACTTCTGTGAATTTGCCTGCTTATGTATAGACATAAGTCTATAGTCTGTCTGTTGCAGTGTTTTTATTATTGCTTGTTTGTTTTAAATTGACCAGTAAGAGATGATTTATAAAGATACTAACCTTTCATCTGTCAAATATTGCACATATCTTTAGCAAACTTGTTACCATTTTCATTGTAATTATGAATAGGTTCTGTTTTATGATTACATTTTCCAAATTCTTATTGTAGTTATAAAAGAAGGTATTAGTTTTCAAAATAATTGTATATCTTAACACTTTGCTAAATAATATTATTATTTCTAAAAGTTATTCAGCTTCATTGTATTGTTTATTTTGTTTTGGCTGACAACATAACATTTGCAATTAATGATAATTATGTATTTTATTTTCTAGACTTATACCTTTACTTCCTAAAAAATTTTTCTGTATTGACTGAGATTTCATGATTTTAATGGGTATACCTGTAAGCACAAAGTTCGCACCTGTGTAATGTATCTTGTTCTTCACTAATATCTTGTTCTTAATAAAGTCACCTTTTCTTTTAAAACTCATTTTGCATTTGCTCTTTCCCTGCTGCACCTCCAGCCTACTTTGTGACTTTTTTCATGGAGAAAAAGATGGATTTTGCATTTTAATTAATGAGTTGGAGCATCTATAGAGATGTTCATGATTCTTAAATATTGAGCCATCCTTGCATTCCCAAAATAAAATTTAAACTCAAAACCTCAGCTTCTTATAGTGTAACACTTGGTTACATTTGTTAGTTTTTCTGTCATATTTTTGTTTATATCCAGAAATGAATTTGACAGTAATCTGAATTTCATTTTTGTGACATTATTGTCAAAATGTGGGATAAGGTTTCTATTAGCTTGATATTGGTCATGTTTGACCTTTGGAAGAATTTGTATCTGTGGTTTTATTTCTTTTCTTAGTTACAATTTTCTATACCTTCACTCTTTTTT
>CM053406.1:24459848-24536688 GCA_028644305.1 Xerus rutilus
CAGCCCCAGAAATATATTTTTAAGTAGCATTTTGCTTTTATCTGAGTATCTAAAGCATGTGTGGCTTTCTCTTTAAATCCTGCAGCATTTCACTGAGCAAATACATTTGTTGCATGCTAGACATTATTGTGGGGATTGAGAGGCATATCTCTTTTTGGAATACTGGGATTGAGAGATTTGTTCCTACCCAGTCTAAATCTACCTTTTCACCTGGTTATATAGCAAGGAAGATCTGGGATCAGGTCAACCTGACTGCCTAGCCTGTTCCCCTGAACCACCAAGTTCTATTGTCCCTTATAGTTATCCCTCTGTATCCATGGGTTTTGCACTTTTAACCAATCATGAATAAAAATATATTTATTTAAATTACATCTGTCCTAAATGTGCACAGACTTTCCCCCTTGTCTTTATTCCATAAATAGTGCAGGGTAACAACTATTTGCACAGCATTTACAGTGTATTAACCTTGATAAGTAATCTAGAGTTGATTGAAAGTGCACGGGAGGATGCGTGTAGGTTATATGCAGATATTGTGCTATTTATATAAGTGACTTGAGCATCTACAGATTTTGGTATCCTCAGAGTGCCCTGGAATGAACCAGTACCCTCTGGATAACAAGGGAGGACTATATTTCTAGTTAAAACTATGAGACATTCTTGTTAAGTGTGTTCATTTAGAAAAATGCATCAACTACGCCTCCTTAGTCTTAACCTTTCCATTAACAAGCATTTGCTATTTTCTTTTTTAAATTTTTTTTTAGTTGTTGATGGATCTTTATTTTATTCATTTATTATTTATATGTGGTGCTGAGGATTGAACCCAGTGCCTCATGCTTGCTAGGTAAGTGCTCTACCACTGAGGTACAGCCCCAGCCCCTGCTATTTTCTTATTTAGATTGTTTCTGGCCAGGTAGCATCTGATGTCTGGGATGGAAAAAATATTTTTCTGCAAGTCTAGCAATTTTCTTTGAGTCTCAAAAAGTCCTGTGTTACTGCAAAAAGTTGGGGTCTGTCTGTATGTGTTTGCTTTATTTATTTCGGTTGCATTTGGCTCTAGGTATAATTCTGCTATCCTTACCATTTACAAACAGAAAGGAAAACTAGTGAAGTAAGAACAAGAGACATTTGAAATAATATCTGCAAAGTGAGGCGGATACGAAAAAATGAACCCTCTCTCTTTACAGAGGCTGAGGCAGAATTAGAATGCTATTCTTGTCATGTATCTAACTTCACTTAGGTTGATTCTTTGGACTTCAAAGAAAGTACAGCTGTGCCAGTTTTATTTTCATCAGCTTTTTGTTGAAGACAGCAGATTCTCTTTAGCAATGAATTCTCAGGAAGAAATCATAGAAAAAATCTTTAAGCTACTTGAAAAATCATTGATGGGAACTATAAAAATGCTTAAAATCTATGTCTGAATTGTCATTTGAAAGGATATTTAGAATCTAATCATATGTATGTGCAATAAAATTTCTAGCTGTTGTTAAGCTACAAGTTCTTCCATTGCATGCCTGTAATCCCAGTAGCTCCGGCGGCTCAGGCAGGAGGATCAAAAATTCAAAGCCAGTCTCAGCAAAAGTAAGGCGCTAATTAAGCAACTCAATGAGACCATGTCTCTAAATAAAATACAAAAATAGGGCTGGGGATGTGGCTCAGTGGCTGTGTGCCCCTGAGTTCAATCCTTGATACCCACCCCCCATAAAAAAGAATGAAATATTTTAACTTACTTTTGTCCCAAGAAAAGATCATGATTGCACTTTAAGAAAGAGAAATCAATTCTTTTTACAACACATTTTTTCACAGTTTTTTAAATTAAATCACGAGAACTTCTTATTGTACCTATTCATGTTTATTGAGACTTTATGCCAAGATTCAATATTTGCTTGGAAACAAGAAATGCTTGTTTATAACTCTTTTCTGATTTATTCCATGCATTTAAAAATGACCAGACTTCCCCTTGGCATGTCTCAGTAAATGGGAGGGTGGGTCTGGACTCACTCACTCAGCTCGCGCATGAGCTGTGGCACAGATGCGTGAAATACATCTAAGGGGAGTATTTGGGGGAGCAAGTGGCTGCTGTATACAGTGAGGAATTTGTTTTCATGTACCACACCGGGGCTGAGGGAACTTCCCCTTTATCCTTTGAAAGTTCCATAATTGGGTCTGCTGAAAAAAAGTGACAATAGACAGATGCACAGGTGAAAATTCATATAAATTCATTTATGTGCCAGCACATAGGAATCACACAGAGTATAAAAACTCAAAATTGAAGTGTACATCTTTCTAGGAGAGAGGGAAGTGGAGGATGTAGGCAATTTTAGATTTAGAGTAAATGATTTTTCGGGGAGATGGAGGGGCCCAAAGAGCCTGGGACAAAGTGTACCTGTGCTCCAAGGGTGATGTCAGCTCTGATCTGTTTTCTACTAGTTCATCTTCTGGAGAATCTGGCATTTAAGTGGATCAGGGAGCATCAGAGAAAGCCCTTCCTGCAGTTAGGGAGGGAAAGAGGATCAGAGACAGCCAGTTTGAGAAGGTCAGAGAGACTTTGGTTCTGATACTGCTTTTTTGTTCAAAGTGCTCAGTGTGTCAAAGGGCCAACACTTTGGGGTATCATTTTCTGAATCCCAACAATCCTTTCTTTTGTCACCAGAAATTCCTTTATAACAAGAGTTCACAGCTCTAGTTCTTGTGATCTTTTCTTCCAACCTTTTCTTTAGCTACTTCTCTTGATTCTGGGTTAATCTGCCTTACTTTAAACAATGCTGTTTATAAAACAAAGCAAGACCAAACAATGAAATACCAATGCACACCTCTAGATAGTCAGCAGGTACAAGCTCTTATAAACAGATGGCAAGACTGAAGAGGGAAAAACACACACACTGCTGGGGAGGGAGTATATCACTACTTTGTTTTAGTTTTTTGTTTGTTTGGTACTGGGGATGGAACCCAGAGGGGCTCTCCCACTGAGCCATACCCCTAGTACTTTTTATTTTTTGAGATAGGGTCTTTCTAAGTTGCCTAGGGCCTTGCTAAATTGCTGAGGCTGGCTTTGAACTTGTGATTCTCCTGCCTCAGCCTATTGAGGTGCTGGGATTATAGGCATGCATCACTGTGCTTGGCTTACTACTAACTTTTGAAGAGCAATTTGCCAATATCTAATACTGTCAGGAAGCTATCATCAAGTCTAAGCAATTTTGAACCTAGATGTGTACTGTTAAAAAAAAAGTGTCTCATATGTAAGGAGATATAACAAAGAAGATTTATGCAACATTTTAATAACCTCTTCCCTCAAAGGAGATGGTAAATATCTATCAAATGAATGAATGAATGATGAATGAATACTTTGGGACAAGTCTGGCACAGGGGGACACACCTATAGTCCCAGTTACTCAGGAGGCCAAGGCAGGAGGATTGCAAGTTTGATGCAAGCCTCAGCAATTTAGCAAAACCATGTTTCAAAATAAAAAAGGGGCTGAGATTATACCTCAGTGGTAGAGGGCTCCTATGTTCCATTTCTAATATCACAAAAATAAAACAAATCAGAAAACTTTTTGGTATAGTCATTTAATGGAACATTATAGAGCACTTAAGATAAATCAACTAGAGCTTTATATATCAAAGTCACTGTATCTCCCAAAAATAATTCTGTAAAGAACTTAAAATCAACATACTACAGTGACACACCCACATGGATGTTTATAGCAATTCAATTCAGTTCACAGTGGCTAAGCTATGGAACTAACCTTTGTGCCTTTCAACAGATGAATGGATAAAAAAATGTGGTATATATACACAATGGACTATTACTCAGCTATAAAAAGGAATGACTTTATGACTTTTGCTAGTAAATGGATGGATCTGGAGACTATCATTCTAAGTGAAATACACCAATACTAAAAAATGAAAGGCATAATATTCTCTCTGATATGAGGATGCTAACACACAGCATCTGTGTGTGGGGGCAGAAATAGAAGTTCAGTGAATTAGACAAAGAGGAATGTTGGGAAGAGCGGAGGACGGAAATAGGAAAGACAGTGGAAAGAACTGGACATAACTTTCCTATGTTCATATATGAATGCACGATCAGTGAAACTCCACATCATGTACAACCACAAGAATGGGATCCTAATTAGAATACGTTATATTCCATGTATGTTTAATATGTCAAAATACACTCTACTGAGGCTGGGATTGTAGCTCAGTGGTAGAGCACTTGCCTGGCATGCGTAAGGCCCTGGGTTCGATCCTCAGCACCACATACAAAGCAATAAAATAAAGACATTGTGTCCATCTACAACTAAAAAATTATTTTAAAAAAATACACTCTACTGTCTAAAAAGAACAAGTTGAATAAATGTATATCTAAAAAGAACAAATTGAAAAAAAATAAACTTCTTAAAAATTAATTATATTAAGGGGAAAAACAAATCACCTTGTGCAGTCTCATAACAAGGTACATAGAATGTAATTACAGATAGACAAGATAATGGTATTGTACACATTTGTGTTAGAAAGGGATAGAAGTATGTATAAAGGGCTGGAGATATAGCTCAATTGGTAGAGTGCTTGCCTTGCATGCACAAGGCCCTGGGTTCAATCCTCAGCACCACAAAAAAAAGAAAAAAATGTATAGAAATCATGTATCCAGAGTATTTACCTCTTTGGGGGGGGGTAGGAGTGGAATAGAATTGGAAGACAAGAATCTTTAAGTATAACTATATGTACTGTGTCTTTTTTTCTTTCAATACTGGTTTAAACCCAAGGCCTCACACATGCTAGATAAGCGCTCTATCACTGAGCCTTATCCCCGGCCCTTTCTATTTTATTTTGAGACAGTCTCTCTAAGTTACCCAGGCTGGTCTTGTACTTGTGTTCCTCCTGCCTCAGCCTCCTGAGTGCTAGCTTTACAGGCAGGCACCACTGTGTCTTGCTATATGTAAGATTTCTAAATCTAGGTGGTAGACATGTAGTTGTTTGCTAATTTTTATACTTTTCATATACTTAAAATATTTCATAATTAATTAGTCTTCTGTTTTCTGTATTCATCAAGAAAACTTTACATACATTTTGGGCATTTCAACCTCAAAAGATTTTTAGTTTCTTTTTCCTAATGTTCTGGCTGTGGTTAGAAAGCCTAAGATGTATTTGGACCTTTCTTTCTGCCCTTAAATCATCTTTGTTCCCATTTTATGCATTGCATAAGAAATGATTCTCTGGAGATTGATATGCACATCAGCTAGTGGTGACTCAGCTTTCTGTGTTGAAATGTAATGACTATGTTAGATTGTTCCTTATTCAAGAAATTTAGTTGTATTTTTCTCTTAAGCCACTGCCTAAAAAGTTACTTTACAGATGGGATTTTCCTCAATAGGCTATTTTCTAAAGCAGTTTACGAACTGCTTACTCCTTCATTATCTCACTGGATATATTCCATGCATACGTAGTGCCCGGTACTCTTAATCTGCCTTAATGCATGTGTTATTTTCTAGATTGGGATCTAGCTAGCATCCCCCTAGGAAATGACACTAGAAATCTTATAGGCACAAACCAAAATTTGTAAAACCATCACTAATTTACCAACTTTGAAAAATCAGCATTTTTAAAAAATAGTATGGCAGTTCCTCAAAACATTAAAAAGAGATTTACCATATGATCCAGCAGTTTCACTTCTTGGTATACATTCCCAAGAGAACTCAAAGCAGGATCTGAAGGAGATATTTATATGCCCACATTCATTGGTGACATTATTTATAATAGCCAGAAGGTGGAAGCAACTCTGGTATCCATCAACAGATGAATGGATGAACAAAATAAGTGTATACATACAGGAAATACTACTCAGCTGTGACAAGGTAGCTGACACATGCTACAACAGGGATGAACCCTGAGTACTGCCACAGTGGCTCCTTTAGGCAGTTCCATGGTGTGTAGACCCATCATCTCTTATCTGCAGGTAAAGAGCCCCCCATCTCTGTTAGAGCTTATGTAGATGAAATGGGACAGTTCTTCCGCTACTCATTCATGTCCATTTGAAGCAAGTGGTGGTTGTTTTGAAAAGAGTGATGATGTCCATGATGTAAATTTTGATATTTATACCAGTTTGAAGTAAATCGGTGAGGACATCAAGGTGGTTTTTGTTACAAATGCATCAAAATTAAATTGAATTCTTCCCTATATTTGGTACATCTACTCAGATTCCAGAATGTCCTTAAACCCATAAAGATATATTTCTCTCTTTTTGATCTTATACCACTGCTTTCTTTTCCTAAAGTTGTACCTCCCTTGCTAAGGTAAATAACTAAGATTTGAATTTAAGTTTTAACGTAAATAGTTCATGACATTAATTTTCAAGGTTTATGATTCTTATTTTAACAATGGATTTTTGCAGGATTATTTTCAGCACCTCAGGTAGTACTGAGTTAGTCAGCGGTACAAAGTACACAGTTGGTAAATGTTTAATTAAAAAGTTATTTGAAAATATAAGGTAGTTTAACGATTTGTGAACTAGAATCATTGGCCTTGCCAATGATTTTTAAAATTTTTATTTATTTATTTATTCTACTTAGGTATACATGATAGCAGCGTGCATTTTGATTCATTGTACGTTTGACTGGGCTGCTTCTGGACACCCCGAGACTCTTGCTTATTTTATTACCAGGTGTTGGTTTAGAATCAGCAATTGGCACTCTGTCGTCTCCCAGGTTCAACTCTGCATCCCATACATTTCTTGTTATTTCATAGGAAGCTTTTGTTGTTGAGAGAGGAAACAGTCTTGTTCCTTTATTTGACAGATTTCAGAAATGGTCAAACTTGTATTTGAACTGTAATCATTCCATCTCAAAATGGAGGAAGAAAGAGGAAATCTGGGGCAGGAGCAGGTAAACCATACATATAGTGCTGCTTTATGGAGCTTTTTCTCCCGGGATCTTGAATTGACACACTAGGTGAATGATGTATTTAGCAGGTGTTGACTTCCCTGTTGGAGAATCCCTGGGGGATGGAATAGGCTTGAGACCCAAGAGTCCAGTTTTCTTTAATGTCAGTTAGCAATATTGCCTCCCTAAGGCATTATCTATGGACTGAATAAAATCATGCTCTTGATTTTCTTCCTAATTCTCCTTAACCTTGTGCTCCCACCTATCCTCCCACCATTTCTAGTTGCTGCTTCTTATTTCGTCAAAAGGAGAAGAAAACCTGTACTACACAGGGAATGAACAATGCCATCAAATCACTGGGTTGACCCCAGCTGTAGTCTTCATGTGTGGAGACTGTCATCACAGGCCTGTGAGTCTGAATACTTCAAAGAACAGGAAGGAGCACCTCTGCACACACCAGAAGTGGGCCAAAGCCTTGCTGAATTCTTTTCCTATTGGTTCATTATAGATGATTCTATGGTCGTGGATCTTTGTGGCACTCCAACCCTTCATCCTCTTTGGGTCCTTTTAGAATGCATCTTTGAAATTATCACTAAACTTTTATGTTCAGTGGGATTTACTTTGTATAAAATTACACCTGAAACATTTTAACAGTACAGTTTAAAAAAGTAGAAAATACACATACTTGAATAGTATGGTTCAATTAGGTGTTATCAGCTAGCTGGTGACAAGGATGTTAATTATAACAATAGCAAGGCAGTATAAAGGGAAAGTTATAGTAAGAAGCTATGTTAAATGCTATATGTATAAAATGTCACCCATCAGCACCCAGTTCAAAGAAACATGTCTAATTACAGTAGAGTTCTCCCACCAACGGGGATTTATTTAGATATGAAACAAAATTAATAGGGTAGGACAAAAAGAGAGTCTAGAATGTCTTTGGGGGTGACTTCTCAGCTTTAGTATAATTTAACCTGATTTTTAAAGCACGAGTTGGTTTTTTTTCTTTAAATTTTTAAATTTGTTTTAATTAGTTATACATGACAGTAGAATGCGCTTTGATATATCATATATAATGGAAGCACAGGTTGTTTTAATTGAAAGTTGCTCATATTCAAGAAAATGTGTTCTTAACTTCAGGTCATGAATAACATAGGTGTATAGTTCTCTAGATCTGGTATTGTAGGAATTCAGTAGTAATTCTTTGTTTAGGTAGAATTAATACCTTATATTATATATAGCTTTAAAGTACTTAAATTGGCTGAGTGTGGTGGTGAATACCTGTAATCTTAGCAGCTTGGTAGGCTGAGGCAGGAGGATCTCAAGGCGAAAGCCAGCCTCAGTAAGTTAGCAAGGCCCTAAGCAACTTAGTGAGACCCTGTCTCTAAATAAAATATAAAAAGAGCTGGGGATGTAGCTGAGTGGTTAAGCACCTCTAGGTTCAATCAATGGCACCAAAAAAGAAAAGAAGAAAGAAAGAAAAAAAGTACTTTAAATTGTTGCCTAAACTTAATTTGTTTGGTTTTAATATACACCCCAATGAGACAGACATGTTAGGTACTCACTGTATTGAACAGAGAGAAAGTATTTTCTTTACAGAAGAGAATTAAGTCTGGGAGATACAGTGACTTATTAGGGGCACACACAGCTGATAAGTGTCAGAGCAAGGATGAGCCCCATATTCTTTGACTCCTCATATTGTACGCTGAATAAAATTATGCTCGCTCATTCCTTCCTAATTATCTTTAACCTCCTACTTTCACTTAACCCTCCCATCATTTCTAGCCTCTTATTACCATTTCATCAAAAGGATAGGAAAATCTGTATGAATGAATAGCATTCCCTCTAAGTCTGTGCACAGATTTCATATGTCCTGTAAAAGGATGATTTTTCTGGGTTTCTGGTAGATTACTTTTTATTTGTTTTTCATTGAGCTTTTCTACAAGCATACCAGGTCAACACAAACACACTTAGTTTCTATCTTTCAAGACTGTCTGTGCCATGGTTTGTGTTCAGTGTTGTGAATTGTTCTTTTTTTTTTTTTCCAATTTTTTATTTTTGGTTGTAGATGGACACAATACTTCTATTCTGTTTTGTTTTTATGTGGTGCTGAGGATCGAACCCAGTGGCCCACCTGTGCGAGGCAAGCGCTCTACCACTGAGCCACAACCCCAGCCCTTGGATTGTTCTTCCTGAGCATATTCAGCTTTATTTCAGCAGTATTCAGAAAGGGGAACAGGGTGCCTCACCCCAGAGAGACCAGGGATGTTCACAGGAGCCCATGGTTAGCTTTGAAGCATTGAAATTAGGTAAGAGGGTGGAGCTGGGGAGTACAGGAAATAGCTCTCTTTTTTCCAACTTTAATGGAAAACTTGCCGAGTTCCACTGGGATAGAAAGAAGGACCAGAAGGGAAGACCTAGAAGGTCACCAGCTGGGCCACGTTTTTTCCCTGAGCGAGTATTCCCAGCCAGCTCCTTTCTCTCCTGCCGGGAAGCTGAGGTCCTGGGTTGCCAGGCCTGCTTCTCCTACCTCAGTCCACCTTGGCAGCCTTACACCAGCTCCACTTCCCTCTCTGCTGCAGTTACCTATATTTTAGGCCCCCAAACTGCAATATCGGACACACTCCCTTTATTTACCTCTTAAACGACCTTTTCAAAGTTATATTGTCCCAACTGAGCACACTGGTACATGCCTGTAATCCCAGCCACTCAGGAGGATAATGCAGGAGGATAGCAAGTTTGAGGCCAGCCTCAGCAACTTAGTGAGGCCCTAAGCAACTTAGTGAGACCCTGTCTCAAAATAAAAAATAAAATAAGGGTAGGGATGTAGCTCAGATGAGAGCACTTCTGGGTTTAATCCCTAGTGCTGAGAAAGAATTATTTCAAACAGCTATCAAAGTCATCTTTTCTCTTTTTCTTTGGTTATCAAAGGGTACCAGAAAATTGAAAAATAAAATTTGGATGCTTCTGTTACAGCTATGTAACTGACCAAAAGGCCCCTATGACTTCAGAGAAGTATAGTGTCGTAGGGGGGGATTGTACCTTGAGAACATTTCACTGACAAGGAACTGGAGTTTATGTTGATGTTGTCTTTTTACTTATAGGCATTTTAGCTGAGAAGTTTTCGTGGTTTGATGTGAAATCTAGCGGTTACATCACAACTTTATTTCATTCCCCCTTTTTCCCCGCTGTAGTGGCTTTAGTACACTTTCAGCATTCCCTGTTTCCACCATGGTACTTTGAGATACCTTTTGAGGTCTTGTTTCCGATTTATTTAGACTGAGTTAAGATGCACAAACAGTAGCTTGTCTTTAAAGTTGATGCCTCATTTAAGGTATCATGAACCTTAAGCTCTGTATCCTTGAGAGAATGGTTTGTGTCTATTTAGCTTCCCTAAAACCTAGGTTAACAGGAATCCAGTAGAGTGCTATAGGAATGATTTTAATACAGGATAATGTGATACAGTATATGCATGATCTGAAATGAAAGCAAAAGAGAAAGGAAGAGGGTTGTAACTCCAACAAGCAGTCCCTCAGGCAGACAGCAAAATGGTGGTTTTCCATAGAGCCTCTGGCTCACTCAGTCCTCATCACCGCTTTCCTCCCTGCCACTTCCATTTCTGTGCCTGATGCACCAAAGCAGGGACAAGCAGGGGAGCATGAGGGTGACTCTCCTTCCAGTGGCTCAAGGAAAACATGACTTTTTGCCTTGAGCCAAAAGCAAATGAATACGTAGTTGGAAGAGACCAGTAGTCACCCAGTCTAACCCTTTTGGTGTGTTAACATCACAAGTGAAATGACGCATGGCTGGCTGGGAGTGGGACCAGAACTTTCATGTCTACCCTAATTCATAGTGAAATTTTAATGTGTACTTGATAATTCATTAATTCATTCATGGTTTTATTGGGTGCCTACTATATGTCATGGTATCTCCTAGGCAATCAGTGTGGATATAAGTGTGAATAAAACACACGGTCCTAGCATGCAAGGAGCTCATAATGTAGCACGGGAGAATCATATGAACAAAAATGTGTAGCCTGTTGTAGGAAGTTCTGTTAGAGGTCTGTATGAGAGTTAATGATGGCAGAATTAAAGGCTTAGTCTCAGTGCTCTTGGAAAGATAGGTTTCACTGAGCACTGTTATGGCCAGCTTCAGAGGGAGCAGGTTTCTTATACTTGGCACAGAGGATGCTCTGTGGTAAAAGATGCATGGAAGAGCATTCCCCATTACTGAGAGGGAAGAGAGAAGGCTGTTGCTACCTAAAGAGCAGTCTCTGCAAGAGTGTGGTCAGCTGCTTTGAAGAGAGGCTCCATTGATCAGGTTTGGGGAAATCTGCAAGTTATATTTCTGACCTTGTGATTATCCAACATCTTTCTACTTATTTTTTCTTGAACCATTGTGGGGGTGGGGAGAGAAAGAGAAAGAAAGAGGAGGCATTAACCCCCCATGAATCACCTGTGGAAAAGCCACTTTGAAGCTCTCCTGTGTCACTTTTCCATCCCTTGATTTCCATTCCTCGGGGCACTGCCATGTACACAGGCACATGGGATAGAAACTATTCTGTCCTTTGCTTTCTTCACTTAACCAGTGTATCTTAGAACTCTATGTCACTACAAAAAGGACTTCCTCATTCTTTGTTTGAGTGAACTGTGAGCCATTGTATGGAGGTACCATAGAGCGTTCAGCCGGTTTCAAAGTGGTGGCCATTTATGTTATTCTCAGCCGTTGCTACTACAGTGTCCCAATATGTGCTGATATTTATATAATATAATACCATATATAATATAATAGCATACATACCATTCACCTTAAAAAGAACTTTGACGTGTTTGCTACGTGTGTGCGGAACACAGTAGTTCGTTACATGCCTTAAAGCCTTCTTTAGTAAGTTCCCAAATAACTATGTCATCTTGTTAATTTTATGTGTCAAAATGAACTTTTTGCTTTAGCTCAGCAATTGTATTTAAGATCTTTTCCAAATACCTCTTGAATTCTCTCTTCTGTACATCCTAAAGTGAGCTGTCTTCCTCCACTCCTAGGGATAACAATTACTGTTCCCCGTGTGGGCCTTTGCTTTCCCTAGATCTCCAGCCTGTGTTCCCACCTGCTGGCTTTGTCTTGGAGTTGCCCCCCAGCTCAGCTTGAGCTCTGCCACTGCTGATCCTCCCAGACCTCCTCAGTCTATAGTAACATCTTTCTGTGAGAAACTAGCCCTTGCTGTCTGTATTACTCTTGCTTTTTAGCATGAGGTATCTTTTAGTATTTTGCGTATATCTTTATGGCTCTCAACACTACCCAGTGCAATTTCTTCCTCTATCAGTTTTACTTTCACATCTGCTATTCTTTTTTTTTTTTTAAATATTTTTTTAGTTGTAGATGGACACAATATCTTTATTTTATTTATTTATTTCTGTGTGATGCTGAGGATCGAACCCAATGCCTCACATATGCGAGGCAAGCGCTGTACTACTGAGCCACAATCCCAGCCCACCTCTGCTATTCTTGAATGTTTAAAAATCTTAGGTACTGCTCTAAGCCAAAGCTCTCAGTGGTTCTCCTTTGCCTGCTGTGATTTAGCATTCTGATCCTAGGATGAAAGATGATGGTGAGTCAGCTGGATTCTGGATTCTGGATCTCTACTCTTGCCTTGTCAGATCTGGCCCTTCTCCTTAGCCAGATGGACTCACCCTTGAGCTCCATAAATGCCTGTTTCCTATTTCCATGACAACATGCATGCCATCATTTCCCATGGACTGTTCCATTTTCTCTTTTCTGAATAATGATTCCCCAACCTCAGTGAAATCTGTATAGCATGGGCATCTCTAGATTATCTCCCCTATGTCTCTAGGTATTTCAGTGTATAGGAATAGCAATAATGATAGCTCACCTTTGTTGAGAGTTTTGGTTTTTTTTAATTTTTTAATTTTTTGTTTAGGTGTCCGGGATTGAACCCGGGGGTGCTCTACCGCTGAGCTACATCCACAGAGCTTTTTGCTTTTTTGTTTTGATGCAGGATCTACCTAAGTTGCCCAGGCTGGCCTCAAACTTCCCATCCTCCTCCCTCAAGTCACTGGAATTATAGGTGAACACCACGGTGCCTAACTGAAAAAATGATTTTTAAATTATTCCTTTTGGGATTTAACATGATGGTGCTGGTTTTTGTGTTTTTTTTTTTTTTACACTTTAGACAATACTGTTCCCCTGCTTCCTGAATCAGACTAAACTTCTCAGATACAGAAACTTAATACACATTCTCTGGAATTTCTCATTGCTAATATAATTGCTAATATAAATGTTCCCACATAGAATAGTTCAATAAAGGTCATTGAAGTAATTGATTTTTGTATTAATTTTTGCTTTTTTTTCCTGTCTTCTTATTTTTCAGGAAATCATTTGCCAGAAGAATACTGTGAGTATTTTGCTTAACCTTCCAGAAATTATAAAGTATTTTTCTTTCCCATCAACTAATCTCTACTATTTTTTGAAGTCTTTCACAAATTATTAATTTTTGTATCTTTACTGCTTTTTAGAGTTTAAATATGGGTATTTTATCTAAATAAGACATTGTTGTGAAAATGTATTTATAATAATCAAAGATAATGCTATTATCTTACTTTTTCTATATATAATTATGTTTTGGGAAAAAAAATCTCCATAGTATAGTCAATGTTATGGAATTATGAGTGGCAGTAAAATAGCATATATGCACAAGAAAGACACACATTTGTGTATATATAATACATGAGTGAGTATACATGTAATGTATAGATAATACATGAAATGTGTATGTATGTATATATGTATATGTAATATCCATATCATACATATATGTCATACATGTGTATATTATATATATTACATATATATATACAATCTGTCATCTATCTTCTATTCAGAGAAATGTATTTAAGTTTCTAAGTATTATAGTTTGCCTTTGGGTCTCATTACAGAATTCCAATCTCCTACAGAATTAAACAAACATGAAAAAGTAAAAACAATAAAATTTTTAAAACCTGCACAGAAAAAAATTATAATATTACAATGGAAACCACCATGTTAGTCCAAAGGTTGTATATTTCATCTTGGAAAATAAATGACTATTTAGAAGTCTTCAAGAGCACACCTCTGCAATTTAGAGTGAAAAGAATATATGACATAAAGACTGTACATGATTCCGTTTAAGATGACGAGATTAACAGTACAGTTTTCACAGATTACAAATTTTAAATCTTAATGCTTAAGATTTCACCAGGTGGGAAAAAAAATTTCACCAGGTGGGAAACTCATTATAAGATGGATAATGTTGCTGTTATAACCTGTTATCCTTAAGCCCTCAACAGGACATGAGCACTTACTGCTCCATGCTTCAATTTAGTGTAACAACTTTTATGCAGCAAGTACTGATCGAAGGTGAACTGTGCGCTAGGCTTCAGACGTGGGGCTGGACGGGACTGACCATAGAGATCGAGTGGAAATAACCATGCTCATACCTGTTCCATGAACCAACGAATGAGAACTGCCAGTATCTAGTTGGGGGGGAAAGGCAGCAAATAAATGAGAAAATTAACGTAAGGTGATGTGTTAAGGAATGGGTGACCATTATATCTGGGTACTTCAGGAGAGGTAGCATTCCCTGAGCCTCGAAGGACAGGAATGATCCAGTCTTGCCTGACCCAGTTTGTGCACATGGAGAAACAGGTTGATGAGTGGACGGAATATTGTATCATAAGCAGGCTGCCCATTGACTTGAGAAAGCTGCTGTGTTCCAGGTGCTGGGTGTCCTTTAAAGAATATTGTACACATGCATTTCAACATGATTGACTGCCAAGAAGTTTTCTTTCCAGACGCTGAACTCTTTCTATGCACATTTATATCCATATTTATGTAGTTGTTAACAGCTGAAGAACAAAAACAGCATTTTTTTTAACAGAGAAGATAATATTTTAGAATAAGACTAGATTTTAAGCTGTGGAATTTCATAGTCATGAAAAAAAGCATGAGAGATCTGTGTTATTTTATGACAGTGCCTTAGTATTTTGGAATTTAAGGAACTGTGTCCTTCCTCTTGGAAAAAACAGATTTAAATATTTTAGGTCAAACATAGTGGCATGTGCCAGTTGTCCCAGCTACTATGGAGGCAGAGACAAGAGGATTACAAGTTCAGGGCTACTCTGGACCCTATCTCAAAAAAGAAAAGAAAAGAAAAAAAATTTTATTTTGTTTTCAAGAATTGGGGCCTTATTCATAAAAGGCTGTTGTTGCGCTTGAGGTGTCTCTTCTTGATGACACAGTGATTGTTTTTATTTACTTTGAATTATCATCTATTTTAAATAATGGTTTAGTCGCATTTGACAAAAAGAAATTGCTGTTTTAACATTTCTCAGTTATGTGTGAGCCACTTTGGAAAATACATGGTCCCATATTATTAGTTTTCATCATTTTGAAAAAGTGCACTTCTCAGCAGTCACCTTTTAACCACAGTGTCACGCACCTTACCCTCACTGTTCACCACTGCATACTCCCTGGGCTGTCTCTTATCTCAGGCCCAGTCATATCCATGTGCCTCCTACAGCTTTTCACCTTTCCCTTTTTTTCTGACGTTGACAATGGGACATTGAAGAAACATATATATAGTCTCAGGAACATAGAGAAGAAACTGAAAATTGTGCAGTGAGGCCAGGACCTTGCGAAAACCTTTGGCAGACTTGAGTGTTTTCTTTCTTTCTTTTCTTTTTCTGTTCTGTTTTTTGTTTTTTTTACTTGGGTGTTTTCCACAGGGATTCGGAAGTCCTGCAGCACAGGGTTTGTGTTAAGATCTGCTTTTCTCTGCTGTTTATATGATTCTTGTTTGTCTCTTTGTACCCCTCCACACAGACATGTAGTCTTTCTCTTCTAGAATTAGTGTTACACCGACGCCATTATTCCCGGTGCCCCATATTTCACCAGTCATGTATATTTCATGTCTTATACCCATTATAGCCGTAATACGTGGTATTACAGCTTCTGAGGATGCAGAACTTTATCCAGCAGCAAAAGAATATTTTAAAACTCTGATAGCACTTTTCTGGCTTATTGACTTTTCATTGATTTGTTCTCATTTTATATCTTAGAAGATTCAGAGCATTTTTTTGCAATTTTGAGTTATGATGTGTATCTCAAATAAGAATATTTGATTCTAAGAGTGTTTGATTCTATTCCTCCTTTATAACTCATGCATGGATTGAGCTCTAGAAGCTTTGGAAAACAACCTGCTTAATGTCCTTGCTTTTCTGTTTTGGTAGTGGCTTGGGTGAAAGGATTAAATTTGGTGCACATGCTTTGAGACTTTGGTAACATTTTAAAAGTAGGACTTGTTCCTTTTTCCTCTTCCTGATATTCTTCCCATCATTGTTACATGAAGGAGAACTTCAGAAGGGAAGAATTTAACGTACTTGATTTAAAAATAAAACCTCAACTTGTTAAAGTTCTTCTTACAAGTTAGCTGGTAATCGGGCTTATTTCTGACTCATTACTGGTGTACGTGTTCCTCAAAGCATTATATGTTCATAAATAGTTAAGTCTGGCTGTAAAGGCATTTGACATTGCTCTTCTCTTTGCTGTGATCAGTCACTTTGCCCACACAGGGTTCCTTTAGAAGGTGATAGAAGGTTGGTGAGAGGTAGTACATGTGACCCCTTAATGGTAATGACATGCCCTACAGAGAAAAAGTCCTTGGGCTAGAGTCCCAAACAGATCACAGACAACCACTTGATTTAAGTTTACCTGTTTCCTTACCTATAAAGTGGAGTCAGTAGCATCTTCTCTAGTGGGTTGTGGTGACCCTGAGGAAATGCATACCTGGGCACATGCAGGTAGGGAATAAATGTCTTCTCTTACGGGTTAGGGCTAAGGGCAAGGAAGTGCTGCTTGGCCTTCATGTGCTGACGTGGCTGGCAGCAGGTTCTCTGGACTCCTTGTGCTCCTATAATGGCGGTGATAGGATTTGCCACTGTGTTAGCAGTTTGTTGCTGTCACAAATACATGAGAAAAACAACTCGGAAGAAGAAAGATTTAGTTTGGCTCAAGGTTTTAGAGGTTTGAGTCCAGAGTCAGCCAGCTCCATTGCTGAGGACCTGAGGTGAAGCAGAACATCATGGTGGAAAGTGTCAGGGAGGAAAGCTGCTCAGCTCATGGCATTAAGAAGCAGAGAGAGAAAGAGGGGAGGGAGGAAGGGGCCGGGGATAAGAAGTGCTCTTCCAGGGCATGCCCTCAGTGACCTGCTTCAGGCCATGCCCTGCTCCCAATAGTCCATTCAGCCATCAGGGAATTAATCCACTGACGAGTCAGAGCCCCTTTGATCCAATCATTTCTCAGAAGCACCACTTCTGTGCCTTGCTGCACTGGCGACCAAGTCTTCAACACACGAGCCTTTGGAGGATATTCCAGATCGATACTGTAACTGCCACATGTCCTACTCTAGTCCTCAGCCCTTTGCTTTTGTCTTTTTGTATGGTTTGCATTCTGGCTTGAAACTTCTTTATGGTCCCATCACATGTTTCCAACTCCCTTTTGGACATTTTCATAGTAAACCCTATCCTCTTAATTCGTTAGGTTCCATCCTCTCTAAAGTGGACATTTCACCCTGTCCCACTGCAAATCAAATCTCAGACTTTTGATATTCTTGTAGTTTAACTGGCAGTCAGATTCTGTCGGGGATTTATTACCTGATATACAGCAAGATCCTCAAAGGACAGTGTTCATAAATAAGTCAGAATGGCCTTGCTTTCTGAAATCTTGCTTTCTGATCATGTTGCCACTCTTTTTAGGTAGCCCCACTTAGAGTTGCTCTTGATTCCTTCCTTCTCTGAATGTATATAATCAGTTACTGGATCTGGTTGATTCTTCGTGGTTTTAAAATGTGTGCCTGTTTTCCATCAATACTGCTGCCGATCTGGTAATGCTACATAGCTTCCTGCCTAAATTCCTTAAATCTTGTGGTTCTTTCTCTCACTTCATTCTGTTATCTGCCCATACTATCAAAATGCATAGCTCTGGCTGTGTTTTCTTTCCTGCTCTGGATCCTTTGGTGATTCTCTATTGCCCCAGAATAGATTTCAGTCAGCTTTGCCTTCAGTTTCCTTTCCTGAGCCCTGAGCTCCAGTCAGATTTGCTTCCTCGGGGCCATCCAATCCAGTCCCCTTTATCTTCTTCCCAGCAATGCTTCTGTTGGCAGGAATATGCCCTCTCTTGGCACCATTTGGGAACTGGCAGAAGGTCACCTAGCCCAGGTCGCAATGAGTCTGGAGAGAGTGGCACCAGCCAAAGCTGGGGAAAGGCAGGATCTGTAGGAGCCAGGCCCTTGTGGACGACAGTGCAGTGCCTCATCTTCATCCTAGGGCACCTGGTGTGGCTCCATGCATCTGCGGGAAGCCATCTGTTGTAGGATGTTAAAGGTCACTCTGATGGCTTGATAAAGAAGAGACTTGGGGCAAGAGTAGAAGCAGGGAGACCAGTTAAAACCATCCATGGACTCAGGCCAAGTATGCTGGTGCTTGGACTTTCGGTGCTGGTGTAGAAGAGGGAGGCTTGTGGACAAATAGCAGATCCATTTTGGAGGCAAAATTGATAGGACTTTGACAGGGCATGAGAGAGGAAGGAAAGGAAGCATCAAGGATAACTTGTAGTTCTCTAGTTTTAGTGACAGAGAGAACAGCCACGAGGAAAGCAGCTATATCCTGGCCTTGTTCTTTGCACTGCCAATCATGGGGGGAGCCCTTTAAACATTAGCTCTTAGTATTTTTCTTTATTGATGCTGTGTCTATGACCAAATTTTGAGTTCCCTGAAGGCTGCAGGTTGTGCTTTAAGCTATTGTTCTTCCTAAGCATATGTCATATTGCCTTGGTGTTGCAAGTTGGTGAATAAATATTTAATGATTCTGTTCTATACTTTTTTTTGTATCATCTGTAAATCCAAATTGTATTGAACTAAGCAATTAAAGAAATTAGGAAATTTTCATTCATCAATCATGAATAAGAAATGAAGTTTTCCTATTTCTTTTCACATTTAAAATTATTTAAAATGAGTCACTGAAGTAAGACCTGCATTTCTATCCATGTGGTGTCCCCAGGCAAGCTCCCCAGCACCTGCTGTCTCCTCTCTCCACAGATGTGCACTGGGAACTACACCTTTGTCCCTTACATGGTCACTCCACATAACAAGGTCTACTGCTGTGACAGCAGCTTCATGAAGGGCCTGACAGAGCTCATGCAGCCCAACTTCGAGCTGCTTTTGGGACCTATCTGCTTACCTCTTGTGGATCGTTTCATTCAGCTTTTGAAGGTGGCACAAGCAAGTTCCAGGTAATGTTTAATATTGCCATGTGGTGGTGATACAGTATCACGTGATGCCAAGTGTTGTTCTACTTCATTTATTTGAGCATCTTGTCAGATGTTCCTTAAGTATCAGTTACATAGCTAAGAACCAGGAAAAAATGCACAGTATTCTCTAAATGTGTAAAAGAGATGCCATATCGTTCACATGTTGCATTATTTTACTTTACAGAACAACTTAACACCACCACTACCACCAAAAAAAAGGTCTATTAACTGCTTTATAGTAATGCTAAAAAGTGTACATAAATCAACTTTGGTCAAAGGAGAGGGAGGGGGAAGGGGGTGTGGGGGCAGGAAAGGTGGTGAAATGAGGTGGACATCATTGCCCTAGGTTCATGTATGACTGCATATATGGTGTGATTCTACATCACGTACAACCAGAGAAATGAACAGTTGTGCTCCATTTGTGTACAGTGAATCAAAATGCATTCTGCTATCATGTATTCCTAAGTAGAATAAATAAATGTTTTTAAAAATTGTACATAAATCAAGTACAGAAACATCAGAATAAATGTCCAGGGACTTCTAATGTAAAGGTCAGATTTCTGCAAAAATTGCTGAGAGTATGTCTCAGTTAATAATAATCATTTATGTTAATGAGTGATAATACTGAATCAGAAAGTAAAGGTTATATTATATTTATTTATTTAGTTAAAAATATTTTTTAGTTGTGGATGGACACAATATCTTTATTTATTTTTATGTGGTGCTGAGGATCGAACCCAGTGCCCCACACATGCAAGACAAGTGCTCTACCACTGAGCTACAATCCCAGCCCTATATTATGTTTAAATCATATGTAATTTATTTAGGGAAATTTCTGCTCAAAATAGTAACTTGAAAAAGTTTTGGCATTTTAAGAGGTACACTGAAAGAAAATTCATTAACATGGAATATTTTTATCTTCAACTCTTTCTGGAACAAGGAAGAATATTAAATACATGGAATCTCAAATTTCTTAATAATGTTGCCAAATGAGAAGTTTCTTCTCTTCATCTTCGTAAATTGAAAACCACTCATGTGAAAATGTCATTTATTTCCTTATAAAGTTATTAGTTTTCACTGAAATCCTTTCTGGTATTAACTCTTTGAAGTACCTTTTTGTTTTTTTTTTCATTAGCCAGTATTTCCGGGAATCTATACTCAATGATATCAGGAAAGCTCGGAATTTGTACACTGGTAAAGAATTGGCAGCTGAATTGGCAAGAATTCGGCAGCGAGTAGATAATATTGAAGTCTTGACCGCAGATATTGTTATTAATCTGTTACTTTCCTACAGAGATATCCAGGTGAGAAGATGCTTAAAGTAAAATTTTTTGTCATGTAGCATGTTGGAGGAGTAAGAATCTGTTAATGTGACACTTCAATTAGCTAATTCACGTTGCTGCATCTAACTTTTTATTGACCCTCCTTTCCATCCTGTGATTTCATGATAAATGAAAAAGACTCAAGTGTTAATCAGTGACTGTGAAGTACTTTACATAGTTAAGATTCAACTTTTCTTCAAAAAGAACACAAAGAAAAATCTGCTCACATAGCTAACCTGGGATGGTCTGTTCTACTCTGTTAGCTTTAGACATTGCTGTCAGTCAATAAATGAAAGCTTTGTTTGGCAAATAGCAGAAATTCTTAGTGCTTTGTGGGCATATCTTTTACTTCTTGAAATTGTGTTGTTTGAAATTGATAGTACTTGATCTAACTATCCAGAAGCAAGAAATGTGCAATTGGTTAATTATGTAAATAACTTAAATATATCCCAGCACTTTGGGAGGCTGAGACAGGAGAATCATGAGTTCAAAGCCAGCCTCAGCAATGGCGAGGCACTAAGCAACTCAGTGAGACTCTGTCTCTACATAAAACACAAAATAGGGCTGGGGAAGTGGCTCAGTGGTCGTGTGCCCCTGAGTTTAATCCTCAGTACCAAAAGGAAAAAAAAACTTAAATATATGTAAAGCATACCTACATGCTATGTCATTTTGAACGACATGTCTTAGGAGAATTTTAAAAATGATAAATTGAATAAAATCCTGAGTTGAGGATTTTGTTTCTATTAATAGCAAAATTTAAGTGACTTCTCATTTTTTTATTCTCACATCCAGCCTTACATATCCATGCAAAGCTTCACTTGAACTCCCATGAGAACTGTAGCACTTAGGAGCCTATAAGTAGAACAGCTTAACTTATGTGAAATGGAACCATTGTGTTACTGACACCAGAAGTTCAATCAATTGCTCCATGCCCTTGAAATTTTTATTTCCCTGATGGAACAGTGCATACCAGGAATGTGACTCTGTGGAGAAGTGAATCCCCTATGTTTAAATAGTACAACAGCATCCTACAGGGTGTTTCTTGTTTATTTTGTTTCTTTGTTTTTGTCAAACATGGTAACTGGATATCTAAGGTTTTTTATCCATAAAACTCAAACTTCTTTGGAAAAAAATAATAGTTTCATCTAGGTTTTTCAGAGTTCTCTATGAATTCTGATTTCTCATTTTATGTCCTCAGATTCAGTTCTGGTTGACATAAATCATTTGGTTGTCAGAACTGACTCCTGATGGTTTAATTCTATGCTTTTCTCCTCTTATTTGAAAGGACTACGATTCCATTGTGAAGCTGGTAGAGACTCTAGAAAAACTGCCAACCTTTGATCTGGCCTCTCATCACCATGTGAAGTTTCATTATGCATTTGCACTGAACAGGTAAGGAGAAAAAATTCCTTTCCATAATACACTCTCATTGTTGAACTTGCAGTTTCTTTACAGGGTTCTTGTGGCATTGCAACCACCCCCCATTAGAATGTAATATTAATATATCTACCTGCACCACATAAAATATAGGAAGCATTCTTTCTGGTTTATTTATGATTCTTGGCAGTAGAGGTTCCCCCACTATTTGTATATTTAAATTCATACAATTCTTTTCCTTCTCAGACAAAGTTTATATTTGCTATTTATACGTTTTTAGAATTTTTAAAGTTACATAAATGTGACAATTAGGTGTTGCACTCTATTGTTTGGGGAATAATGACAGGAAAAGAAATTATGTGCATGTTTAATACAGATGCAGTTGTTTTTTTTTAACAAATATTTTCTCTAGTGCTTGGATCCAAAGATGTGGAACCCTTGGATATGTAGGGTAGACTCTATACTTAACGCCAGATAGTTATTCACACAAATATTAACTAAAGCAGAGTAAGGATTGTTATGGTTAGGCATGCATACTCCTAATCAGGGAATGTTTTCACCAGAACTGCTCTGAACACACCTAATTATAATCAAAACTCTGTTGGTAACATTTGAGATTAGGATTAGACTGGCACTGTTGCCTCCAGCCCTGCCCCTACCCTCTGTCTGCACTGTGGCTCATCTCAGTGCTATTCCCTACTTTGAGCTACCATGGAGGACCCTCTGTGCTCTGGGCATGGATGGGGATGGAGCACTGAGCTGTCCAAAACTGTTGGTTGTATTGCTGTTTTCTTCCATGGTGAGAGAACTGACTGCATACATGTGTAATTCCCGCAAATGAAGAGAACAATGAGAAGAAGAAAGGGAGGGGTGTCACATTTATGTAGCACTTGCCATATGTCATGTAAGCCTTGACTATCCTTATTTTAGAAGAGGCACCTGCAAGTTGAAAAGGTTGAGTAATTGTTGCTGAGGCTCTCGGTATGCATGCCTTTATACTGAGGCTAAAAGCCACATCATCCTGGTGCTGCTATGTGCCCATCATCACTGACTCTGCAGCTTTTCTCTAGGAGAAAAAGTCAGCATGCTGCTCAGTCTGAGATTGTGTTTTTCCTTCTTTATCCACACAAACTGCAGACCTCACCAACTTTATCATTAAATGTGTAACGAAAGTCCATTTGTCTTCCCATTTATTAGCATCTTCTTTAGATTTGACAGACATAGAAGACACCTCCAGAGATTACCTGCTCCAACTGGTTTTCAAATAAATCCCCTTTGAAAGGTAGAATGGAAGGTTATATTATACAGTGAAAAATGAAAATCCCTAAGTGCCTCTTGTAATTTTACTTTGTGTGTGTTTACTTTATGTGTGTATGTTTCCTAAAACAGATATAATGAAATGATAAGCATACAACTTAAGATGTTTCATACAAGAGTAAAAGGGAATTTCATGGATTGGAAATAGTAGTTGAGAGTAGATATGATAACTTCTTTCGCTCTTTGGTGTTGGGGATCCTACCCAGGGCCATCTACTTGCTATACAAATGCTCTACCACTGAGTTATATTACCAGCCATAACATTTTTAAAATAATAGTTTTATTGAAATATAATTCATACCATACAATTAGATGGATAAATTTATCCACTTAAAGTGTATAACTCAGTGGTTCTTTTTATAGATGTATTTCCAGAATGTGAGTGTGTGACCATCAATGTAATACATTTTAGAACATTTTCATCATACCCAAAAGACTCCCCTATCAATTAGCAGTCATCCCCACCTTCTAGTCAACCCTCTAACCCTTGGCAATCACTAATCTACCTTATCTCTATGGATTTGTCAGTTTTTGACATTTCATAAAACTGGAATCGTGTAGAAAGTGGTCTTTGTGACTGAATTTGTCACTTAGTGTACTATTTTCAAAATCCAAGAAATGAAAATTCTTAGAGAATATTTTTTGGTTTTGTGAATTACCTACATATGTTGTTTTAAAAAATGAGCTATATAGCAGAGCTTCCTTAGATAATCAGTTGGTCACACATAGAAATCAGGCAACTCCTGGGGTAGAGTTGGTTTTGGTATTGTCTGTGAATTAGTTTGCTTAGTGTTTTGTAGCAAAAGCCACTGAAGTGTAAGGTCAAGGGTTTGACCCTATTTAGAATAGTAGACTGCCCCATTCAAGGCCACAGACTACCCTCCTAATCTCATTCCACAGACTTGAAGCTGCATATTGGCTGCAGAGAAGTTGGAAGGACTAAATATGGGTGGTACAAATCCATCACCAAGAGCAGAAGAGCAACCAGAAGAGATGCTTGCACAACCCTCTAGACGTACAATAAGATAGAAAAGGCTTAGGACGGAAGTCTACAGATGACTCTCAAAATCTTTTGTTGTTTTATCCTGCCAGACTTCACTAATGTGAATCAATCAATACATTCAATAGCGTTTTAAAAAGATAATTGGCCTATATTGCTTTTGTGATCTATATTGAAACAACAATGTTCTCTACCTTAGGAGGAATCTCCCTGGAGATAGAGCAAAAGCTCTTGATATTATGATTCCCATGGTGCAAAATGAAGGACAAGTTGCTTCAGATATGTACTGCCTAGTTGGTCGTATCTACAAAGATATGTTTTTGGACTCTAATTTCACTGATACTGAAAGTAGAGACCATGGGGCTTCTTGGTAAGTATCTAGGATATAAGTAAGCTACTTACTTGATAAGACCATGGCATACAAAATTGTGTGGAAATGAGAGTGTTAGTTAACATATTAACAAATGGTTTATGTATTATGAACTAAATCTTATATTTTATAACTTTAGTATATAATTTGATAATGTTCATTTATCATGGCAGAGTAAATTGGGATAAATTGGATGAAAAGATAAGAATATAATTTAAAAAAGACATTCAAAATAATATAAAAATTTCTTTTGGAAAAAATTATCGTAAGACATTAAAGAAGACCTGAAGGAATGGAAAAAATATACCAAATGATGGATAAGAAGTATTGATATTTCATAGATGTTAATTCTCCCCTGCAATTCTCTTCGTGTGATTTGACAAACTGATCTCAAAATTTATTTAAAAGAATAAAAGACCAAGAATAGGCAAAGCAGTGTTGGAGAGAGCAAGGTGAAGCACTTGCTCTGTGAGATAACAAGACATATCCTAAAGCTGTAATAATTAACAAATCACAGAGTTTGGCTAAAAGCATGAACAAATGAAACATTTGAACTGACGGATATGTAAATATATATGAAATCTGTTTATTATCTGTGTCTGTATATCTGGATTCCTATTTTAAAATCTGCGCAAAAAACGGAATTGAGTGAATTAAATACCAAAATATGAAAAAAGTAATTTAGAAAAAAATATTTGTAGAATAAAATATACAAACTATGTTGGTAACTTTGGAGAATTTTTAAAACAAGACTTAAAAATACCATAAACCATAAAATGAGAGACTAGGAAGAATGGATGAGTTGAAATGTGCTTCTGCTCCTTCAGGTACTGGCTTTTGGAATGAGCACAGTAGGTTTGATTACATTGATCTTCCTGCCAATGACAGTGGTAATTGTGGAAAAACACTAAAAAAAAAAGTTGAAATGCAATGAACAGTGACTAAAAGGAGTCAGAAACAGGAAAGGTTTTGATCCTTGAATGAAGGACGGCACCTGGGGAAAAATCCATATTTAAATGCCTTTTCCCTTTGGGTGCTCCCTGGACTGCAGCATATGGGGCAGATAGATCTCAAGCTGGAAATACAATCATAGTCTTCTTGGCCTGAGGAATCTGCGTGAGGTTGCCAGAGTGTCTGCACCTTAATGGAAGATGCCACAGAGGAAGGAGCCCCCTTCAATTCCTGGTCAACCCCCCGGAGTGTGCCTCTGAGGAGTAACAAGCAGAAGACCTCCGGGGGCAGGGAGCAGCTGGGGGGCTGCAAAGCTGAACAGAGAAGTCAGCACTGGCACTCTCACTGTAGGGGGGAGAGTTGGGAGTGAACCTACCCAGTTCTTGGGATTTGAAATTTCTAATGAACCTCTAAAAGGGCCAGCCCTTAGGAATAAAAACTATATCCCAGGATGAAGGGATTGCCCTCAAATTAAGAACAAGATCGAAACAGAGCTATCCTGACAAAACCTGAAACCAAGCTTGAACCAATCATTTATTTTCCCCATTGTATCCAAACTCAGGAATCACAAATGTCCAAATATATTATATAAATATATTTTTTAAAACATAAAAAGATGCTTTTTAGCTAAACAATGATAAATCATTTTATACTATTTAGATTATCCAAAATTTATAAATCTGAGAATAACATTTGGGAAGGATATTAGAGGAAGCCCCTATTAGTTGGGGTATAAATTTTTATGATCACTGAAAGATTTTGGCATTATTGAGGAAGATAAACAACTTATCTAACCTAGATCCAGCAGATTTATATACCCTAGAGAAACTCTAGAAGCTTTTTTACATAAACATTTTAACAAAAAAAACTTTTTAAAAAAGTTAAGCAAAATAAACAATTGGCAAAGTAAACAAATTTCTTTTATAGAGTGCAAGACCAGTCATACAGATACAGTATAAGTATAGATACCTGGATGGGCATCATAAACTTTGAATTCACTATAATGATTACCAGTGGGGATAGAGGAGTAGAAAGAGATCTTGGAGTGGTACACAATTTTTGTGTGTGGTACTGGAGATCAAACTCAGGGCACTTACCACTGAACTACATTCCTAGTCCTTTTTAAAATGTTTTGGAGACGAGGTCTTGCAAAGTCGGCCAGGCTGGTCTCCAACTTAGAATCCTCCTGACCCAGCCTCCCAAGTAGCTGGATTATAGGCATGCACCACTATGCCCAAACAAATAACATTTTATTTCTTAAGTTGAATGGACATTTCCAAAGGACATTTTCAAGGTAGCTATGTTAGGGTGTTGTTTGTATTGTTTTTTGCTACTTTTTAGTATTCCTAAATATTCCTTGGTTTAAAATATACACACATACACACACGTATATAAAAGGAATGTATATATTAAAAAAAGTTGACTTAGTTCAGGAGTTCCTCATTGATGTCCATATACATTTTTTAAGTTGTGAAACTGAAATCTTTTAAAATCTCATGTCATTTCAGCGGTTTAGAGGGAAACTGAAGTCAGGTAATGGGTTATAGCCAGGGAGGAAAACATGGGGACAGTGATTTCTTAGATTCTTCATAGAAGCTTTGGTTTAGACTTTTGAATTTGTCCTATAAATTTTTTACTACAATGCAAATAGTTTCATAGTTTCTCTTAAACAATTTTCCCTCTCCCCTGCTGTTACCAAAGAGGAATGTAACTTTGCAGCCTTTTTGTTACCATGGCATTAATACTTAAGCTAAGCTCTTGATGGTAGGAGAATTAGAATCTGATATTTGGGAAGCACTAAGCCCAGTATAAGTGCTTTGACATGGTAGTAGTAACAAAATGCACTGATAATCCTAAAGGAGCTTTGTTTTCATGGTCTGTGCATTTAAAGGAAATATGTCCTAAGAAGTTAGTGTGCATCATGCACAGGGGTAAAATAGAAGCATTTCCTTGTTTGAAAGCAAAACATTTTAGACAACCAACCAAGGGGCATTTTCAAGGTTGTGTAGAGTTCAGTTAAGGAGAAAGAGTGGTTTTTTCTGGTTTTGTTCTGGTTTGGTTTTGTTTTAACTTTTCTGGTTCCTTTTTCATGCTTCCTATTTAGCCTAGGAATGTCAGCTGTCCCCTTAAAGAGCTTTGTGGTCAAGGTCTTCAGGTCAAATGGAAGCTTGTGCAGATTTTTATGATCTCATTTTAAGCTCTTGCATTAATATTCCGGTAAGAACAAGGAGGGCTGTTAGAATTCAAGGACTTTTAGTGGGAGAGGCCTTAGCAATTGACCTTGTATGTAGCACTTTCTGATTTTTTTCTTTTTTAAGTAATTTAAGAAGGGCATTTTTACTATAGGGAACTATCTATAATCTATAACTATTATTGTCATTTTATCCATTAGTCCTCAAAGACACTAAGATTTCCCACTCACACCTCAATTTAAAAATGGATGCTTTTTGGAGCTGGTGGCATGTAGTTCTAGCTGCTCGGGAGGCTGAGACGGAAGGATAGCTTGGGCCTAGGTGTTCAAGACCAGCTTGAGCAACATACCGAGACCTTGTTTCAAAACAAAAAGGGTGATTTCTCATAGCCTCACACTCTTAGATATGTTTCCAGTGCCTACTGGTTTGATCCATTTCCCATAGTGGTGCAGACAAACGCTCATTTGTGTTGACACTATCTCTAACCTCCCTTTAGGTCAGAGCTGAGAAGGAGAGCTGTCCTGTCAAGGTACTGACAAGGGAGGATACCACTGAGGCTATTAGGCATCTGGCCAGTTGTACCTATGGTCAACTGAGTCCTGGGTCCCACAGGGATGTTTCAGCTGAACTTCTTTGAGTCATAATGTTCTGAGTTTTCAGCTTGTCCAGTGCAGGTGCTAGAAAAAGGAGTGGGAGTATCACAGCAGGTAGTTAGAACCTTGGGCTTCTTTCCACATACTGAGTCATTTTCGGTTGGCTTGAGTCAAGAGTGATCCACACACAGAAAGTTAAGGATAAAAGCTTCAACTCAGTAGAAAAAGAGCTCCAAGCAATTGTGATGACAGTGGTTCCTCAAGCCCTTTCTTGCAAGTCCCTCTTTAATACAGTTAATACATTAAATGTTTCTGCCCTCAAGAGAGAGGGGAGACTTCTACATCCTTCTGAGCATAAAATCAGATTCAGGAACTGTGCATGGCACCTTTTTATTGCCAGGAAAACTTTCTAAGGCACATGTGTTTTCTGAGAACTTTACTTGAAGATTCAGAGTGTGCAAACAGAAAATATGAAAAAAATTTTTCTGGTTTAGATGTTTTTAAGTTTGCTGAATTATGATATATTGTTAGAACAAACTTTGGTTGTTGAATCTATTCCACACACAGGGTGAGTGATTTGAATGAATACATCCTGCTGATTTAAGCATTAACAAAAGACTAATTCTCTAACATTTGGTGTTTTTATGGTTGTTCCTTGCTTTTGTTCATTGGAGCCCTCAAACTTGGCTGAAAGAACAAAATATTATTATATTATATGTGTTACATATGTATTTTTATTATATATATATAATTGGTTATATATATATTTTAACCAATTCCTTAGCCTTTGGGAATTGATTCCAGGACCCCCTGTGGATGCCATAATTGTCAGATGCTCATGTCTCTTGCATAAAATAGCATAGTATTTGCATATAACCTATGAAATCCTCTCATATACCTTAAATCATCTCTAGAGTACTTATACTTGATACATTGGAAATGCTATATAAATAGTTGTAACATTGCAGTTATTTTAAACAATAATAACATGAAAAATGTCTGAATATTTTCAGTGCAGTTCTTTTTCCTCCAATATTTTCAATGTGGGTCAAATCCTCAAATGTAGAATTCATGGATATGAAAGCTGATTGCATATCTCTATTTAAATTTAAGTTCCTGTAATTAATCCAAGTTAAGGTATGAAAAATGCCTTTTTCATTTTCAGGTAGTTCAACTGTGGTATACATTTAGTTTATTAAAAGTTGTATCTTTTTATCATAACTGTTCGATATAGTTATTATCATTATTTTGGGGGGATTTTTTGGGGGGGGGTTCCAGGGATTAAACTGAGGGGCACTCAACCACTGAGCCACATCCCCAGCCTGTTTTTGTATTTTATTTAGAGACAGGGTCTCACTGAGTTGCTTAGTGCCTGGCTGTTGCTGA
Source organism: Xerus rutilus (assembly GCA_028644305.1). Taxonomy (NCBI): domain Eukaryota; kingdom Metazoa; phylum Chordata; class Mammalia; order Rodentia; family Sciuridae; genus Xerus; species Xerus rutilus. The sequence continues at coordinate 24,489,589 of CM053406.1, forward strand.
GGCTGGCTTTGAACTCGAGATCCTCCTGCCTCAGACTCCCAAGCTGCTGGGATTATAGATGTGCACCACCATGCCCAGCTTTTCAATATAGTTTTAAATAAGAGGGATGACGGCCATGGCGCCTGTGCCTCATGCTGGTTAGAAGCCTGTGGCACTGAGGTAGGAGAAACAGCAAGATGGAAGGAGGGAAGCCCAGAGGACAGCCAGCTCCCAAAGCCCATGATATGACCCAGGAGCCTTGACCTACATCCTAAAAGCAAAAGGCCACATACTTTCTCAAGTGACTTAAAAACAGGAGGTGATCCATAGAAATATTACAGACATCACCAGGCCTTGGAGGCTGTGGAGGTTCTAATTTATTTTTCAACCTAACCTAAGAAGAAATAACCATGAAATGGTTTTGATGGACTCATATAAAGCATGACCAACTTAGAACATTTTACTATATGCGGTATTTGTTCATGTAGGTAGAAATAATAAATAGTCAAGCCCTTGAAACTCAGAGGTTTGTGTATATATCATTAATTACAGAGGCTTACAAGAACCTTGTAAAGTAGGCAAAGCTGATATTTTTTTTTTTCTAGTTTACAACTGAGGAAATAGCAATTCGAAGAACTTAAGTGAATTCTTAATGCTTCTGTGATTAATAAAATCCCAAATCTAACCTATTCAATTGCTTTACTACATCATAGGCTCTTTTTCCTGGAGTTTTTAGGAGCAGCCAAATCCATGGGACATTGTCACATGATAAACATTGCCTCAATACTTGGAAAGAGTGTCATCTTAGGCAAATTACTTAACTTTTGGGAAATCCTGTTTTCTTATTTATAAAATAAGAATAATATCTCCCTAGATGAGACTGAATGCTGTTGACAAGTACCAGAACAGTTTACGTCAATGAGTTTACACAATAAAGAACCAATGGATGTCCTAAAACATGAAGTCTAGACATAAGACTGGCTCCAGTGCCTGTTAGGTCAGCAGCATGAAAATATTAGCTCAGCGCCTGTCCCTTGCTATTGCTGTGGTTGCTCTGCCTTCGAGGTGGCTTTCTTAGGGTTGCCAGGTGGCTGTGGCCATTCCAGGATCAATCTAGGTTAGCTATGCCAATGTCGAGGAAAAAGGAAGCTGTCTTTTCCTGTATCTTTATTTTAGGACTAAGAAAACAGACTCCTAAAGACTATCCCAGCCATTCCTTGATACATCTAGGATTTCTGCATCAGCCCAATGCTGCACAGATCACCAGCAAGGAGCAGGACACTAATCTCTTTGGGAGGGATGAGGGCTCTGTAGTGAGGATTAAATGAAGAAAAATATGTTAAAATCCTGGAATCTAGTAGGCAGCTAGTATTATATCCTTAGTGTATAATATGTAAAAAATATCTTGTATTTCTTTATATAGTTATGTTTATGCTTGCTTGACGTGAACATTGGTTATATTAAATTTCCCTTTTCCTAAAATATTGCTAAGAGTGTTCTTTAACTTCTTTCTGGTTCTGGCTAAACGTTTTAGCCGACAGGGGAACATGTATAGAGTGTATGTAACTTTCACACAGGCTTCATTTGGATTTCATATGCCAAGGCTGGTGTGGGTCACGTGGAATGAGCAGTGCCTGCTTAAAGTCACGTTTGGTTCTGGAGAAGATGATGTTCTCGTTCATAAGGGGAGATGGTAATTTTCAGAACTTTGAAAGGAAGTTAGGTACCTGTACTGTATTAGTATAATCATGTCTCCCGTCATAATGCCGAAAAAGATCCATGGCTGGAAAATTAAAAGCAGTTAAGTAGCATTAATATGTTCATTTTTTCCATAGTAACTTGAGAAAGAGCAGAGAGCCTTGCCTTATCAACTAATTTTCCTTGACGTCAGTGATAGTGCTATTCAAACAGTAATGCGTGTCTAATAAAGATTTAGTTTTTTTTTACATTATTAATGGTGTTGGCTTTACTTTGGAAGAGTTATGTAACAAACCAATTGACATATAAAGAAAGACTGATGTCTATTTTCCATTTGCCGGATTAGCCCTCTTTTTTCTTTGCCTTGGCTTCAAGATAGCTTTTGTCGGTATTGTCTCCATTTCTACCACCTTCTTACTTCACCGAGCTTGATCTCACCATCATTCCATTGACATCATTTTTATTTATTTCTTTATTGTGTATATCAGATGAGTTTCCAGGTTTGGGTTGATTTTTTGTTTGTTTGTAAAACACAAAGCCAGAGGAATTCTTTGTAGCTCAGCATGATGCCCAGCTTGCTGGTATTCAGATGTATCCAGATGTCCATGGTTCCTCAGGGTCTGGGAGTTCCAGGATAACCTGGAGCTTTGGTAAAATGCAGTGTTCCCACAGTTGGTTTGGAAACAAGTGACTTGAGACAGAAATCTCAAGCTCTGATTGTGATACCACCTTCAGCAGATGACAGATTGGGTGAAGACATGTTAAAGCATGACCAAGTCCAAGTCCAAGAATGATAATATGTGATATGTCACCATGGAGGTTTCCTAATTATAGTTAGTGAATATTGAGTACCTAAGGAGAGCAACCAAGGCTTACTCTATGCAGTTATGTTATCCAGGGAATGAGTGGAAAAATAGATGTTTGCTAGGTATTATGCTAAAAAGGAAGAAGAATATGCTAGAAGAGAAGGAATTTCACTGTGACCCACAATGATTGTTGCCAAATCTGGCTGAATGTCAGAATGACTAGGGGGTTTTTCAATAATTGGGAATTCTTTGCCCATGAGGTTCTGCTTTAGCAGATCCATTTTATTGAATAGATTAATCATTATTGATGAATGTGATTGTTGTTCTTTGGTTAAATGGTGGATTTCCCCCACATTTTTCTGTTATTCCCTCCTTTTCTCCTAAATTTTTACTGTTCTTCATATCTTCAAAGATTAGGTCTAAACCCCTAGTCCCACCCCTTCCTCCCCCTCAGAGCTCTCCCAGGTGTTTCTCTTTCCAACCTTCTGAATAGGGGTTTGCATTTTAATTTTAAAGAATTGGGGCAGTTATTGGAAGGATATGCGCAGACTGGTCATAAATGTATGAAAACTATTCACCTAAGGGGTTTTAAATAAGGACAAGTTAAAATTCTGGACTTTTTGTTTTTGTTATTATTTGGCAAAGATGGAAAGAGATGAGAATATTTTGTTGTGGGCCCAATGTAAAAAGTCACTTTTCTACACTGATGTTGAGAATATAAATTGTCAAGATCTTTCTGGAAAGTAATTTGGCATTATGCATCAAGAGCTTTGGAATAATTCATGTTCTTTGATCCAGTTGTGTTATTTGGAAACTATCCTAAAGAAATAACTGATATAGGAACAAAGATGTGTTTGTAACATTCACTACCTTGAATTTTATGGTAACAAAAAAATTAAAAGAAACCTAAATGTTTAACAGAAGGGAAATTGTTCAACAAAGGGTAACATCTTCCTAAGATGGAATGTAATTCATTCAAAATTGTAGGGTTGGTTTTTTGTTTGTTTTGTTTTGATAGTGATGGTAAAAATATACATGACTTAGAATTTACCATCGTGTACGGCTTATAAGCATTAAGTATATTTGTATTGTTGTGTAGCTAACACCAGCATTCACCCACAGAAATCTTTTCATTTTGCAAAGCTAAAACTCTGTGCCCATTAAACAACAACTTCCATTCTTTCCCTCCTTCAGCCTGTGGCAATTACCATTCTGCATTCTGTCTCTGTGAATTTGACTCTTGCAAGGTACCTCATTTAAGTGATGCTTCTTTTGTGATTGCCTTATTTCACTTAGCACAGTATTTTCAAAGTTCATGTTTGTTGTAGTTTGTGTCAACATTTCCTTCCTTTTTAAGGCTGAATACTATTTCATCATATGCACATACCATAGTTTGTTTATCCATCCATCTATCAGTAGGAATGTGGGTTGTTCCCAACTCTGGAATACTGTCAGTACCACTCCTGTGAACATTTGTTGTACGAATATCTCTTTCAGATCCTGCTTTCAGTTTTTTGTGGCATATACCCAGAAGAAATTTAAGGCTTTGAAAAATGTTTCATAGTAACACGTATCATATCATGTCAAATTTAAGAACATTGCAAAACTAGCATGATTCCTTCTGTAGGAAAAAATTTGTGCACAGTAAAAGGAATAGAAGAATTTGGGGCTCTTTTATTTTCTCCTGAATTTTCTATTATAATAACCCTTCTTCTGCAGATTAGGTCAGCAAGGTGATTTGGTACTTGTTTTCTGCATACGCTGTCCTGCTTTGCCTTTGAGTTATTTTATGAGTGATAATTTCCCAGTTATCCCTAGAGATATGAAGCACCATGAAATTCTAATTTAATTACTTGTGTCTCACTGAAAGAATCACAGCTGTTATATCACAAATGAGCAAAAATGACAGCTAAATCGAAAGAACTTGAGCTCAGTATCTTTGTTATTGGAAAGTAGATGGTCTTTAGCTAGAAAGAATCAAGAGAATATTTCTTTTATGTCGATTTTTTTGTTGAACATCTCAGTGCAGATGCAAAAAGTGAGCAAAGTCTTTATTCTTTACTCACTTCACAACCAAGGATTTGTATTTAAAGATTAGCAATCAGGTGAGAGTGCAATGATACAGTAACTCTTGAACAAAAAATCTATTATCTTGAAAGCTTCATTCATTTAAATATAGTAATAAATTATATTTAAATATAAGAAGTATTACATTTCAGATTAATAATGAATCGAAGAATGCAAATTATTTAGTCCCTTTCAACAAACATTTTGTACAGAAGTAGGAAAAAATCAGGAGTGAAGCTGAGTATGGCGGTGCATGCTTCCCAGTGTCTGGGAGGCTGAGCTAAGGCAGAAGAATTGCAAGTTCAAAGCCAGCCTCAGCAACTCAAAACCTTAAGCAACCTAGTGAGACCTTGCCTCAAAACAAAAAAGGGCTGGAGATGTGGCTCAGTGGTTAAGTGCCCCTGGGTTCAATTCCTTAGTACCTCCTCTCACCAAATAGGAATGTAATTAACTTTAAATTCAACTATTACTCAAATATAGCTAGAATCTTAAAATGTGAATGTCTGGTTCCTTTCCTAGGATTTGTTTCCTTGATGAACTTCTCTGTAATTTAGCATCATTTGTGTCTAATAATTTTATTTCTCTAAATTTAGAGTTTTACACTATTAACTATTGTTTATAGATTTCCTTATGTGTTATGCTAATTTATCTTATTGCTAGTTATATTATAAAATTTTTTTCCCAGACACTGGGGATTGAACCCAGGAGTGCTTTACCACTAAGCTATACTCCTGCCTATCTATCTATCTATCTATCTATCTATCTATCTATCTATCTATCATCTATTTATATTTTGAAACTGGTTCTAAGTTACCTAGGCTGGTCTTAAATTTGTGATCCTCCTACTTCAGCCTCCCAAGTAGCTCTTATTAAGGCATGAGCCACCATACCCAGCTAAATTAGGAAATTTAAAAAAAAATTTAAATTTGTTCTAATTCATTACACAAGACAGTAGAATGCATTTTGACACATTATACACAAATGGAGCACAACTGATTCTTCTGGCTGTACATGGTACAGAGTCACACCAGTAGTGTAATCATCCATGTATATAGGGTAATGATGTCTGTCTCATTCTACTGTCCTTCCCATCCCATAGCCCCGCCCCTCCCCTCACTCCCTTCCGTACAATCCAAAGTTCCTTCATTCTTCCCTCCTCTCCCCTCACTATGGATCGGCATCTGCTTATCAGAGAAAATATTCAGCCTTTGTATTTTGGGGATTGGCTTATTTCACTTAGCATGGTATTCTCTGGTTCCATCCATTCACTTGCAAATGCCATAATTTCATTCTTCTTTAAGGCTGAGTAATGTTCCATTGTGTATATGTACCACAATTTCTTTATCCATTCATCTATTGAAGGGCATCTAGGTTGGTTCCATAGTTTAGCTATTGTGAATTGAGCTGCTATAAACACTGATGTGGCTGTGTCACTGTAGTATGCTGATTTTAAGTCGTTTGGGTATAAACTGAGGAGTGTGATAGCTGGGTCACTTGGTGGTTCCATTCCAAATTTTCTGAGGAATTTCTATACTGCTTTCCAGAGTGGTTGCACTAATTTACAGTCCCACCAGCAAAGTATTAATGTACATTTTCCCCCACATCCTTGCCAATACTTCTTATCACTTGTATTCTTGATAATTACCATTCTGAGTGGATAAGATGAAATCTTAGAGTAGTTTTCATTTGCATTTGTCTAATTGCTAGAGATATTTGAACATTTTTCATATTTGTCAATTGATTGTATTTCTTCTTCTCTGAAGTGTCTGTTCAGTTCCTTAGCCCATTTATTGATTGGGTTATTTGGTTTTTTTGGTGTTAAGTTTTAGTATACATTAATCTATACTACAGAGCAATAGTAACAAAAACAGCATTGTATTGGCATCAAAATAGACATGTAGACCAATGGTACAAAACAGAAAACACAGAGACAAGCTCACATAAATAAGGTTATCTCCTAATAGACAAAGGTCCCAAAAATCTACATTGGAGAAAAGATAGCCTATTCAACAAATGGTGCTGGGAAAACTGGAAATTGATATGCAGCAAAATGAAATTAAACCTCTATCTCTTTACCCTGCACAAAAATCAACTCAAAGTGGATCAAAGAGTTAGGCACTAGAACTTTTAATATTTTTTAATAGTGTAGATCTACTGACAGCTGATTCTCTAGTTTTTGCATGTCTATAAACATCTATCTTGTGTCCTTATTTTCTGTTATTCCACTAAAGATATTATTTCATTGCCTTCTAGATATCATAGTTTGCATTGCCAAGTCAACTGTCAATTTTATTGCTCTTTGAAGGCAACATATCTTTTTTTTTTCCTTCCAGTACCAGGGATTGAACTCAGGGGCACTTGACCACTGAACCACATGCCCAGCCCTATTTTGCATTTTATTTAGAGACAGGGTCTCACTGATTGCTAAGTGCCTCACCGTTGGTAAGGCTGGCTTTGAACACATGATCCTCCTGCCTCGGCCTCCCAAGCTGCTGGGGTTACAGGCATGTGCCACCATGCCTGGCGCAAAATATCTTTTTTCCTCTGGTCAATTCTAAGTTTTTTCTCTTAAGCCAGGTGTGGTGGCACACTGTCATCCCAGCTATCCAGTAGGCTGAGGCAGGAGGATTACTTGAGGACACAGGTTCCAGACCAACTTGGGCAACATAGTAAGACCCCATGTCTCAAAAAACCATTTAAAAAAATTTTTTTTAATTTAGTTATTTTATTTAAATGCATTTCAAGTCATAGTACATAAACAGAGCTCAGTTTTTCCATTTCTCTGGTTGCAAACCAGATAAAGTCACACCATTTGTGTCTTCATACATGTATCAGGGGTAGTAATGACCCTCTCAATCAACCATCATTACTATACCCATTCCCCTTTCCTTCCTCCCACCTCCCCCTGTCGCATCCAGAGTTCCTGTATTTCTCCTATGTTTCCCATTCCCACCCCCCCTATGTATCCTCATGCACTAATCAGAGAGAACATTCGGCATTTGGTTTTCAAAAAACCATTTTTGTGTGTGTGTCTTGGTTTCAGCATTTAGAATGTGAATGTTTTATCTTATCCTGCTTGAGCTTTGTTGAACTTCTTGAATCTGTGGGTTGATGTTTTTATCAGTTTAGGAATATTTTATCCATATTATCAAATACTTCTTGTGTTGCAGATTCTCTTTCTTCTCGGGGTACAAGAATACATATGTGAGACTATTTAACTAGGTCCCATATGTCTCCTAGGCTCTGTTGTGGGTTGTTTCTCCCTCTGCTTCAGTTCTAATATTTCTATTAACATGCTTTTCAGTTTACCCAAAATATCTTCTGTTGAGTCTTCTTTTAAACTCATACAATAAGTTTATTTTCAGGTATTACTTTTAGTCAGCTTTTTTACTGCTATGACTAAAAGACCTGATAAGAACAATTTTAGAGGAAAAGTTTATTTGGGGGCTCATGGTTTCAGAGGTCTCAGTCCATGGATAGCTAGCTCCATTCCTCGGGGCGCAAGGTGAGACAGAACATCATGGCGGAAGGGTATGGTGGAGGAAGGTGGGTCAAGACATCACACCAGGGAGCAGAGAGAACTCTGCTCATCAAGCACAATGTGTATATATCTATATCTATCTATCTATCTAGACAGATAGATAGATAGATATATCTCTATCTATCCATCTATCTAGATAGATAGATAGAGATATATATCTAGATATATATCTAGATAGATAGATAGATAGATAGATATACACATTGTGTCCAGAGGCCCCCAATGACCCACCTCTTCCAGCTACATCCTACCTTCCTTCAGTTACCAATTCCTCTCAGGGGATTAACACACTGATTGGGTTAAGGCTGTCATAACCCAATCATTTCTCCTCTAAGCCTCTAGCATTGCTTCACACATGAGCTTTTGGGGGATGCCTCATGTCCAAACCCTAAAAAGTATTATATATATTTTACTTCTGCATTATTTGATTTTTTTTTTATAATTCCAACTTCATTTAAGTTGCTTATCTTTTCATCCATTTTCTTTATCTCTTTCTCCATTTTCTTTACCATATTTCATTTTGGAGGGGTGGATTACTAGGGCTTGAACCCAGTAATGCTTTACCTCTGAGCTACATTGTCAGCCCTTTTTATTTTGAGACAGGGTTTTAATTAATTGCTGAGGCTGGCCTCGAACTTGCCATCTTCTTGCCTCAGCCTCCCAAGTGACTGAGATTACAGGTGTGCACCACCACACGCCACTTCCCTTACCATATTTCTAATCATTACTTTAAAGCCCTTCTGTCCAAACACTGACATCCAAATTATCAGTGGGTCAGCTTTTCCTGTCTGCATTGCTCTTGTTCATGAGTCACATTTCCCCAGCTCTTTGCATATCTCGTAATTCGTTATTATGTACCAGACATTTTTTATTTCAGAATTGAAATGAAAGATGATTTTGTTTTCTCTCACAGAGGTCGTCCTTTCCTCTGATAGCCAGATAGGCTTAAGAAGTGGTTTACCTCAACACATGCAGTTTGGTTTGAGTCTGGTTTTCAATTTTAGTTGACTTAGTCAGTCTCTGTTTTATACCTATTTCTTGGTTATGGCCCTCTTAGGCTTTTGGTTGAGAGCTCAACAGGTCTTTATTTCCTGATCTCTAAGATACCATGGGAGATTTCACGCCTGCCCTTTGGAATTTGGGGGTTTGTTCTTGTTCTCACATATTACTTGTCTCCAAAATTTGATAAATTTCCTAAAGGGGAGACCTTTTATATGTATTTTCCAGTCTCCTTTACCTAAGGACTTTACTCTTGAGCACTGTCAGACATGGGATGGTTTCACTCTGCCATCCCAACCCTACTCCACCACCAGCCTCTTATTCAACCCAGCATTCAATGTGTGTCTCCTGGAGAAAGCTAGAACCACAAGGCACAGGCTCCTTCAGTTCAAAACCCCTGCATTTATCAAGAAATCCATTTGTCTCTCATTTTTATTGATAGAGGTCCAAATACGCAGAGTCACTGTGCCTCTGCCAGGGCTACATCTGATCTTGTAGTTAGAATCAGCAAATGCTTACGTGGCCAGCAGCAATGCCACTCATCTTGGAAGGGTACTTCTCTCCCTGGAGTTTCATTTCAATTCCTTTTTTGTTGTTGCTTCCATAGATCTTCAAAGTCTATAAAAAATATGTTTTTGATATGTATTCCCCTACCGATTGGTTCTGGCAGGACTGATGGCTTCCGTGTAGAAGCCAGTGCTACATCATACCAGGAAAGACACATTTCCCCCTCCATGTTTACTGTCTTTCTACAGTACAGAAATGTACTTAGCTTTCCAACATTTAGAATATACTGTATTCCATATTACACTGTATAACATTAATGGAAATTTAGAGTCTTTTTTTATTTAAATACCCCTGTAATTAAATTTCTGGTTATGTAGTTAATGCTTTTCCTTGGTACAAATTGGTAAATAAATAATTGCTGTGCCAACAGATTTACATAGTTTTTTTTTAAACTTTAGTTTTTTTGATTGAGCCCTTTTAATTATACGTAACCTTAGGATTCACGTTGACATAATTATAAAAGCAAGGAATATAGTTTGCTCTAGTTCAGTCCCCAGTACTTCCCCTTTGCCTCCCCTCCTCCCGTCCACTGTTCCCTTCCCTTTCCTGTACTGATCTTTCTGCCATTTACTTTTACTATTTTTTTTACTAGTCAGTGTCTTGTGAATATACATGATAGTGAGATTCATTCTGGTACATTCATATATGTGCATAGGAAAGTTAGGTCACATTCATTCTGCTGTTCATCCTTATTCCGTTCATTCTTTCTACCCCTCAGTTCCCTTCATCTAGTATGCTGAACTTTCTTCTATTTCAAAGAACCACCCCTCCAACATATTTTTCTCTTTCTACCTTTCTCTCTCTTTTTCTCCCTCCCGCTGATCCACCGCCCCTTATTTTGGACTAGTGTCAGCAAATCAGACAAAACATTTGACTTTTAGCTGAGTCTGGCTTACTTCATTTAGCGTGATGGTCTCCATTTCCCTCCATTTACATGGCAAATGCCATTATGTTGTTTTTCTTTATGGCTGAGTTTCTTTATGGCTCCCTTGTGCACATTCACCACATCTTGTTTTTTTGTTTTGTTTTGTTTTTTGGTACTGAGGATTGAACTCAGGGGCACTCGACCACTGAGCCACATCCCCAGCCCTATTTTGTGTTTTATGTAGAGACAGGGTCTCACTGAGTTGCTTAGAGCCTCGCCATTGCTGAGGCTGGCTTTGAACTCGTGATTCTCCTGTCTCAGCCTCCCTAAGTGCTGGGATTACAGGCGTGCGCCACCGCACCTGGCTCACCACATGTTCTTTATCAAGCAAGGGAACAAATCACCTCAAACAACCCCAAACACTTCAACCATTGACTGTTTTGACCCCTTAGTGGAAGAAATGTCAGAGAAGTAATTTGGAAAGTTCATAGTTAAAATTTTAGGCTTTGATATTGGCAAATATCTTTTGAGAAAGACTGTACTTAACTTTCACAGTTTATGAGAACTCCCACTTTTCCTTTGTGGTGTATTAGTGATATATGATGGGATTTTACTTCTTAGATAATAAGCCTACATGCTATTTTAATCTCTGGAAAACCCAGGAAATGTGAAGATTTTTTCCTCAGTATTCAGGTTGCTATCATGAGGTGATGTGAGCCCTAGAAAAATAATGATTTTATTGGTATTTGCATTTTGACTTAAATGAAAATATGTATTGTTTATAGTAGCAGAAAACCAGACATAAGCTGAAATATTCATTTTGGTTTGGGCACATAGGAAATACTTAGTTAATATTTGTTTTTTATATATACATATATATTTAATTTTTATATGACAGTAGAGTATATTTTGAAATATACATACACAGAATAGGTATAACTTGTTCTAATTAGGATCCTATTAATTGTGATTGTACATGATGTAGAGTTACATTGGTCTTGTATTCATAGATGAAGATAAGAAAGATATGTGCAATTCATTCTACTGTCTTTCCTATTCCAGTCTCCCCTCCCTTCCCTTCTTTCTCCTTTGTTTAGTCCAGTGAACTTATAATCTTCCCCTCACTTGTTGTGGGTTAGCATCCACATATCACAGAGAACATTCTGCCTTTGTTTTTTGAGGGACTGGCTTATTTCCCTTAGCATGATATTCTCCAGTTCTATCCATTTACTGGCAAATGCCATGATTTTATTCTTTTTTATGGCTGAGTGATATTCCACTGTGTGTGTGTGTATATATATATATATACACCATATTTCCTTTATCCAGTTATCTGTTGAAGAGCACCTAGGTTGGTTCTATAGCTTGGCTGTTGTAAATTGAGCTGCTTTAAACATTGAAATGGGTGCATCACTGTAGTATGCTGATTTTAAGTCCTTTGGGTTTAAACCAAGGAGTGGGATAACAGAATCAAATGGTGGTTCCATTCTAGGTTTTCTAGGAATCTCCACACTGCTTTCTAGAGTGGTTGCACCAATTTGCAGTCCCACCAGCAACATATAAGTGAACCTTTTTCTCCCACATCCTCACCAACATTTATTGTTACTTATATTCCTGATAATTGCTGTTCTGACTGGGGTGAGATGGAATCTCAGTGTAGTTTTGATCTCCCATGTTCTTGGGTAGGCAGAATTAATATCCTTAAAATGGCCATACTACCAAAAGTGCAATACAGATTTAATGCAATTCTTATTAAAAATCCAATAATGTTCTTCATAAAAACAGAAAAAGCAGTCATAAAATTAATTTGGAAAAATAAGAGGCCCAGAGTAGACAAAGCAATACTTAGCAAGAAAAGTGATGCAAGAGGCATTACAATACCAGAACCTAAATTACACTACAGAGATATAGTAACAAAAATGGCATGATATTGGCACACAAGCAGACATGAAGACCAATGGAACAGATTAGAAGACACAGAATCACACCTACATACATACAGTTATCTCATCCTAGACAAAAGCTCCATAAACATACATTGGAGAAAAGATAGCCTCTTCAACAAATGGTGCTGGGAAAACTAGAAATCCATATGTAGTAAAATGAAATTGAACTCTGTCTCTCACCCTGCACAAAACTCAACTCAAAGTGAATCAAGGACTTAAGCATTAGACCATAGACTCTGCACCTACTAGAAGTTCTGTCTTCTCCCAAACCCATTTTTATTGGAACTCAACCTCTGAACAGAGACCAAGTTAAGATTTAAATGAATCAAAGTTTTTTAAGTCATATCTCTTCTTGATATGACTTTGAATGTCAGCAGTCTGGCACATACTTTTTCCATTTTAGAATGGAAACAAGTATACTTCTAAAAAGATAAAACTACTTTTTAATCACCTATAGTGATGCAGTTGGAAATTTTTTTTTCATTATCCACCGGTACAAAGTTATCTGAGCCAACTAGTTAAGATGAATATTTGTTTGACTTTTGTTTCCATTTAGAGATGTTTGTTCGACTTAACCCATTAAGTTCAAAGTTTTTAATTCCGTAAACATAATATTCACGTTATTTCAGAGTTACTGTAAATGGTATATTTGTTGCTCAGTTTAAGTTTTTATAGGTGCTTCATATCTGGGACAACGGCATGAAAATTAAGACCCTTTAAAGAGGCTGTGCATCCTCAATATTCAGAAAAATATATTCCATCTTTTTGTTTGATGTTGAACTTGTTTTAAAGTATGGAAAATGTTAAATATATTAAAAAGTCAATAATATTATACATACTATTGTGCCTGTCATCATTTTTGCTATTTCTGTCTTTCATTTACACAGGTATCCTTTGAGTAGGGATAGCCTCTATGTTGAAATTATAATGTATTTTTCTTACATAATCCATTTTTGTGACTTCAAGTGGTCACATATTAGAAATTTAATCTTTATATTTTCTTCACCATAATTTTTTAAAATAAATATTTTATTCTTCATGTGTTTGTCTCAGATGGACTGTAGTAGTCACTAGGGTGTTTATTTTTATTTTCTTCTCCGTGTGCCCAAATGAAATAATATTGAATATCATTGCCTGTTTAATGATTTATGTGTGGAAACCCTTGAACGGATCCTAGGAAGTGTTACCTTGAAAATCCAGTGCATATTCAAACACTGAAGTCCTTTCAGATGCTGAAGTGTTTTCAAAGGTTGATATTCAGTTCCATGCACATTCAGAAATGGGTTCTCATACCATTTGAGCCAAAGTTAGTATACAGAGGCACACTCTCTGATTTTCTTAATTTCTTCCTGTAATTGACATTTTTGTTATTTCTGTATCACTCTTGTCCTTTCAGTGTGTTCCCCAGATGACCTACTTCCATGCTATGTCTTCTTAAAGTGTGTTTAGGGGTTCAATTTTTTACCTTATTCTTTGCACATTCATGCATTTCTAGTAGGCAGTTGAGAGGAGGTTTTAAAAGCCTGGGGTCACTAGGTTGAGGGTACATTGAGTAGGGGAATGCAGCAGGTATGGGGATAAGGATATGCAGTCACTTAAGCATTAAATCCTAATAGCACACTGGATTCTGGGGTGAAGGCCAGTGGAATATTTTTTTTGCCTGGGCACTGGAGTTATGCAAACAGAAGTCATTGCACACCCAGGGTTTCATGATTAAGAAAGTAAACTTGTACATTTGGTCTTTTTTTTTTTTTTTTTTTTTTCCTTTTAGGTTCAAAAAGGCATTTGAATCTGAGCCAACACTACAGTCGGGAATTAATTACGCGGTCCTTCTCCTAGCAGCTGGGCACCAGTTTGAATCTTCCTTTGAGCTTCGGAAAGTTGGTAATTATGGCTTCATATTTTACATGCAAATCAGGAAACTAGGCCTAAACTTGGTACAAGGAAACAGAATCATTAGTACATAAATCCTTTTGTTATCTCATCTGACTTCCTGGGCGAAAAAAGCTTATTATATCTCCTTGCTTCAAATTTCATACTATGGTATGAATTCTGATGAATTCTGATATTAGAATGTAATTCAGGTTTTAGTTTATTTTGCTTGTTTCTAAAAGCCCCTTGTTAATATTTATTGTTCTAGCTTAAACTAATATTGACAATATTAGTTGGTGGCTCTGCATTCAGCCACCAACTCCCAAATAAAGTAAGTGTTTTGTGGAACATCAATTTCCTATTTAAGATTGTGTTTTCCTGGAGCTTGGAAAAATAAAAATGAAAATGAAAATTATACCTCTATTTCCTTTCTCTGTTTTTCCAACACACCCATCCCTATGGCTTTGTGGATGTTGGTAGTGGTACCTCCAAAGTTCCTGGAACAGGTCAAGTAGATGGCAGTCTGGGCAGTGACTGGTCTTAGAGTCCATCTGTGAATTGTAGCCATACTAGAAATGTGCATTTGTCTCTTTTATCTGTAGACTGCATCCCATCTGCTGACCTGTTTTTGGAATCTAAAAAAGTTACGGTGTTTTGCTGGACTTGGTGACACATACCTGTAATCCTAGCAGCTCGAGAGGCTGAGGCAGGAGATCACAAGTTCAAAGCCAGCCTCAGCATCTTAGCAAGGTCCTAAGCAACTCAATGAGACCCTATCTCAAAATAAAAAGAATAAAACAAAAAACAAAAAACCCCACACTAGACTGAGGATGTTGCTCAGTGGTTAGGCACACTGGGTTCAATCCCTAGTATCAAAAAACAAAAACAAACAAAACAACAAAAATATTAGGTTGTCTTTGCAGATAAATTTTGAGTGACTTTTCTTGATTTTGACTTTGACTTTTTAAAAAGATTTTACATGCTAGAATGCCATCTGTGATAATCAGATTTCGTTCTCTTGAGTGTCTAACTGCCCTCTTTCCATAATAACTCTTAAGGGAGTTATTATTACAGACATAGAAGTCTTTGGATTTATTTTTCAGAAGGGAAAAGAAAACATTGATCTTAGTAAAGTCATGCATTGTAGAGGAAAATTTTTCCTTTAAGGTTTTAAACTGGAAAATGTTTTAATTTTCTTTAAAGAAAAATGAATCCTAGGCTTTTGAATATTATTCGAGAAGGGTTTATAAGATGTCCATATGTAATGTTCTGGGAAATTTTTGCAGGAAAATAAAGTTTGAGTTTAGTAGTAATTATTTTTTTAAGTGTCAGTCTAAAATAATGAAAAAAATAATTCCTTACTGCTAGATTGCAGAGGTATTAAAGTCATAAAACTCTGTTTTAAATAATTTTTTGGTTGGTAAATGAAATCAAAGAAAATATATTACAACTTGTGCTTTTCAGAAATTAGAGTAAAATACTGCATCTAAGATTTATTTTAGATCTCTAGCCAAAAATCCTTTTATGTCAATAATTT
Source organism: Xerus rutilus (assembly GCA_028644305.1). Classification (NCBI taxonomy): domain Eukaryota; kingdom Metazoa; phylum Chordata; class Mammalia; order Rodentia; family Sciuridae; genus Xerus; species Xerus rutilus. The sequence goes on from CM053406.1 coordinate 24,505,466, forward strand.
TTGTTGCTCTACTCTTGAACTCAAAATGAAGTTTAGTCAGAGACTAATTTCTCATAGGATTCAACATTGGTTTACATTTGTAGGTAAAGCGGCAATGATTACTTGAAAAATATACATTCTAAATCTTATTTTTAAGTTGAGTGTAGATTAAGACAGTCAGCAATTCAAGGTTTGAGGAATTGTAATATAGCATTGCAAAGTAAACATAACTTTAATTTTTTGCAAGAAAAACCCATAATACATTTTGAATAAGTATTTGAAAATATATGAAGTTGGATCTAAAATTTTGGAAATTGTACAACATGCACAGGTTTAAGATATGACTATGATGGATTTTTAGCTACTGTAAGAACTTCACTTAAACTAAGTTTTAGCCTTCTACAATACCGTGCTATCCACTCAAAATGGTGTATACCCTTCAATAATGATAAAAGTAGCTCACTAGTGTAGTTCTTTTTAGTCAATAATTATGCTAATTAAAATAGGTTGACTAAAGTTAATTTTTATATATTAAGATAAGATCAAATGAATTTTCAGGGAGATTGGTTAAATAAGTTAGTGTGATAATATAATGATATTAATAGCATATAATGAAAATAAAACTAATGACACATTTATTGTATTTTAAAGATATATGGTTGCATTTTTTCATTAAACACTCTAAGCAAATTTTTCAGTAATTTATGTCTTCTTCCATTCCTCCTGTTGGTCACTCCTGACAAATTAGTCTGAGTTAGCTGAGTGGGGTGGTATACAACTGTAATCCTAGTAGCTCAGGAGTCTAAGGCAGAAGGATCACAAGTTCAAGGTCAGCCTCAGCAACTTAGATAGACCCTGCCTCAAAATAAAAAATAAGAAAAACCTAGGGATGTAGCTCAGTAGTAGAGCCCCCTGGACTCAATCCCCAATACCAGCAAACAAACAAATTAGTTTGAATTACTGAGAAATTAGTCAGATTTTCCTTTATGTAATCCCTTCTTTAGCTGCTTTTTGAAATTTTGATTTATTTACAAAGGAAAAACTATTAAAAAGTAAAATGTCATAAGATGAGCATTAAATCTGAGGCTTTCTAAACATACTATCTTAAGTTTAAAATCTCAAATGTAAGAAATTTTTCTTACTGTTATGATATGTTGCCTAATGTCTCTATTAGTCCATTTACTGAGGCTGGGTATTTTACAAAGAAATGATGTCTGTTTAGCTCATAGTTTTGGAGGTTGAAATTCTAAGTTTGGGTGGTGCCAGTGATTTGGATTTTGTCAAAGGAACCCTTGGCTTCATCACATCATGGTGGATGTCATTATGGTAGGAGCACCTATAAGAGGGAGGGATCACATGAAAGCAAGAGAGACAGGAAGCCAGAGTGTGATTCCAGGATCAGGGTCATTCTTATTTATCAACTCATTCTTGTGAGATCTAAGTTCTACAGGACTACCTTGATTTTTTTTTTTTGGTACCGGGGATTGAATTCAGGGATACTCGACCATTGAGCCACATCCCCAGCCCTATTTTATGTTTTATGTAGAGACAGGGTCTCACTGAGTTGCTTAGTGCCTTGCTGTTGCTGAGGCTGGCTTTGAACTTGCGATTCTCCTGCCTCAGCTTCCCAAAGTGCTGGGATTACAGGCATGCGCACCATGCCTGGCTACTACCTTGATTTTTTCTGAGGACAGCATCCTCAATGACCTACTCCCTCCCCCTAGGCTCCACCTCTTAAAATTTCCACCATCTCCTAGCACCACTGCAGTACAGACTAAGCTTCCAGTACAGACACCTTTGGAAGACACAATCAAATCATGTCTGGATTATAGCAGACTCTTAGTTCCAGTTGTGTTTGCTTAAGGTTATGACTAACTACCTCTGGCTGTGTTTTACTCTTCCAGTTTTGGAAGAGTCATGGATGTTTAGACTATTGAGAACTAGGATTTAAAAGTGCAGAACCACATCTTACATCTTCTTTCTATTTGGGACTTTTTAAGCCTTAAAATTAATATCCACACTTTTAGCTAAATAAAAGATGATTCTCTCATCTTCTATGGAATTTTTCAACTATGAGACATTTTATGGGAGAGAGTTAGAATTATAGGTTTGGGTCCCCAGTAGCAATGACAATGTGGTAAAAGAATACTGTTTGGAATTGAGGCAAACCATCATATGAATCTCATTTTCATGAGCATTAAAAAATTGTTGAATATAAAATTTATATTAATGAATATAAAAATGAGTCTATAAGATAACCAAGAAAAAATAATCAAAACAAAACCAGAAGCTGTCACCAACCACAAAGCAATTTCTTTTATGTCTGTGGAGGGGGCCGCCTTTTCAAAAAACTGGAAATTGTGAGGAAAGTATTAAGTACTTTCCCTTCCTTTTTAGGAGGTACCATATTGTATGCATTTGACGCTGTACATCTCTTCTTAAAGTATGCTGTGTAGCAAATGTATTCCTCAGGAGAATGAATTATTAAAAAAATTGCTAGTTAATGAATTTGAAAGAGAGATACAGCTGATAGTGAGAGTAATGTTAGAATAATTGATTCTGGCAAGGACCATCAATTAGAACTAGAACGCTTACGTGAAAGTTTTTATTTAAAAATAAATATTTACAGATACTCAGAGATAACTCAGAGTTTGCTTGTTAGTCACAAAGGAACAAATGTGTCAGTACAATGGGTATATCAAGCTTGATAGTGACCCAAACTCATAGCACTATTTGCAATGATTATTATTATTTGTGGGGTGGCCAGACATGTGCCTCCTGATATAATGAGCTACTTAGAATCTCTTGATTCTAGTACCGGGAATTGAACCCATGGGCACTTAACCACTGAGCCATACCCCAACCTTTTTTAAAATTTTTATTTAGAGATGGTCTTCTTAAGTTGCTTAGGGCCTTGCTAAGTTGCTGAGGCTGGCTTTGAACTTGCGATCCTCCTGCCTCAGCCTCTCAAGCCACTGGGACATGTGACATATTCTCAACAAAAAATGTTTAACTGGAATCTTAAGATCTACAATCCACTTAATAGGAATCACAAGATCCAAAGAATTTAGATACGTCATAAAGTGCTATCAGACAGATCTGGAATAGGAGAATATTCTATAAGACAGTACCCCTGCTATTTTCAAAAAGTCAATGTCATGAAAAAAAATGGACGGGTTAATTATATACAAAGATAGAGACATTAAAAACCAAATGCAATTAAATGATCTTTTATTGGATTGTGGTTTAGAAAAAAAGCGTAGGAGGCATTTGGGGAGCAATTAGGGAATTTGTCAGGACTAAGTAATAGATACTCTTAGGGAATTATTATTTTTATTAGAGGCAGTAATGGAATAAGATGTAGGAGCAATTGTAGGTATCTTGTAGTATTTACAAATGAAATGTCATGGTGTCTGCATTTTAATTTGTAATGGTTCAGCAAAAATATTCAGGGAGCTGGGCGTGGTGGCATAAGCCTGTAATCCCAGCACTTTGGGAGCCTGTAATCCCAGCACTTTGGGAGACAGGAGAATCGCGAGTTCAAAACCAGCCTCAGCAATGGCAAGGTGCTTAGCAACTCAAAGCTTGTCTCTAAATAAAACACAAAATAGGGCTGGGAATGTTGCTCAGTGGTCAAGGGCCCTGAGTTCAGTCCCTGGTACCAATATAATAAAATTAAATTCAAGGAGATGAAGCAATAGTAAATGTGAACAATTGAAAATATGATCATTCATTATAATATGCATATATATTTGGTTTTATTTTTATTTTTAAAGTACCAGATAGTGAACCCAGGACCTTCAGCATGCTAAGCAAGTGCTCTACCACTGATACACATTCTTAGTCCCTCATTTTAGCATATTTCCTACTTTAATGTATGTTTAAAATTCTTTGTAATGGAAAGTTAAAATGAAAAGAATCTAATCATTCTTTTTATGAGTTGAGTTTTGTGACCTTAGATAAGTTGCAAAACCTCTCTAGTCTTTGTTTTCTTTGTTGCAAAAGGGAGATATGCTCTAGCTTATTGTGTTGTGTGGAGAATTAACATTTTCAATGTGCAGAACAAGCTGTATTTCCTGCCTTTCTCCATTAAAATGGCCTTGAATCTAATAACAGCTACACAGTGATAAAACTATGATAGAACCTAAACTACTGGAAAATTCTCCATACTTAGAAGTCAGGAGATTCTAAGGACAGCATAGTTAAAATTTAAGTTGTATAAAAAGACAATTGAATTAAAGAAATGGGGAAGGGGTAATTGAAATAGCAATGACATACCTTTCATTGCTTATAACTATAGCAAAAGTATTTTTAGAGAGAGATAAATATTCAGCTGGTAAGGACTTAGTAAAAAGGCATGATTGCACATCAACAATAGCACTTTATTAATTTGGCCATATGGATCAAGAGCCTTAAAAATAATTATATCCTCGAATCAAATATAATACTACTTGTGAAACACTTCCTATGGAAATAATCCTAAATGTAGAACAGATTGTGTGTGTGTGTCTGTGTGTGTGTGTGTCTGTGTGTGTTCATGTGTATGAGGAGAGAATCCTAAATATAAAAATTTAAAGACATGTTCTTAACTCCATTCTTAAAAGATTCATATCTTCATGAAACAGGTTTCATACATCATGTGGAAAGAGCTTAAAAGCTCATTCACAAAAGAAACACAACTATGAAAAGATGGCCAATCACAGTGCTTAAAAAAGCAATGTTTCTTTCCTTCCTCCAAGAAAGTGGTAAAGATGGATATGATAGTACCCATAATTGGGAAGAGTGTGGTTAACACAGTATTGTTGGATGCCCCTGTGAGAGTGTAAATTGGTGTAGCATTTTCTAAGGGTTATTGGGCAGAATGTATCAACAATTAAATTGAGCATCTCTTCTGTTCCAAACAAATTCATAGTTAGTACTTTATAAGGAAATAATTGAACAAGTGCACAAGGTACGTGTACAAGAATGTTTATGGTAACAAAAATGACCATCAAGCTGGGTATGGTGGTGCATGCCTGTAATCACAGTGGCTTGGGAGGCTGAGGCAGGAGGATTGCTAGTTCAAAGCCAGCCTCAGCATTTCAGAGAGGCCCTGAGCAACTCAGCGAAACACATCTCTAAGTAAAATGTTAAAAAGTGCTAGCAATGTGGTTCAGTGGTTAAGCACCCCTGGGTTGAATCCCTAGTGCCCAAATAAGCCACCTATCTGCATTTGAGTAAATAAATTGTGACACGTCCATATGCTAACGTACCATTTGCTATCAAAGGTAATACATTTTGTCCAAATGCCGAATGGCTTAGTGTCATGATCATGTGACAGATTTATGCTAAGGCCAAAGCTAATTGTCACATCATAGATGAGTTTCTAGCGTACAAGAAAAAAATCTGAAATTTTATATTTAAACGATTACAATTTTACGATCAAACATTTTCACAGTCCCTATTTAAAAGTTTGACATGGTTTTCTGTTACAGGGGCTCGGGGCTTGTTGTGAAAGTATGAGACAATCAAAAATTGCTCATTCTCAGCTGAGTTTGGTAGAAACATGTTCTCAGTGTCTCATTTTTCTCCACTTACCTTCTTCTTTATCTTCTCAATGCAATTCCCAAACAGACTTCCCCCCTGAATGCTAAAGGTTTACAGTTATGCAGTTATATAATCAAAAGTAACTTGAGGGGCAGAGTGCTTACCTAGCATGCATGATGAGGCACTAGGTTTGATCCTCAGCACCACATAAAAATAAACAAAATAAAGGCATGTTGTCCATCTACAACTACAAAAAAAATTAAAAAAATATAACTTGAAACAATTTAAAGATTATTGTGCTAGTGAACTTTTTGTTGCTGTGATCAAAATACCTGGCAAAAACAACTTTGAGGATGAAAAAAAATATTATGTTTGGCTCATGGTTTCAAAGGATTCAATCCATGATCATCTGTCTCCAAGGCAGAAATGTGGTGGAAGAACTTGGTGAAGGAAAGCTGCTCAGCTCATGGTATCTGAGAAACAGGGAGAGAGAGAGAGAGAGAGAGAGAGGAAGGGAGGGAGGGAAGGAGGGAGGAGAGTCAGGAGAAGATAAATTCTTCCATGGCATGCACATAGTGACCTCCTTCCTCCAACTAGGTCCCACCCCACAGCAGTCCATTTAGCTATCAGTGATTAGTCCCCTGATGAGGCATGATGAGGTCAGAGTCCTCATGATCCATGCTTCTCAGAATCCCCACCTCTGAACCTTGCTGCGTTGGGGACCATGCTTTCAACATGAGTCTGGGACTACTCCAGACCCAAACCATAACAGTTATTTTGTCTTAAGTATGATTTTCTAAAAAGTAGATTATGACTCTCAGGAAATATAAAATAGACACATGTGAAAGATTTTATGTAACCCAGTGTTTTAGTCAGCTTTATGTTGTTGGGACCAAAAGATATGACAAGAGCAAGAAAAGAAAGTTTATTTTGGCTCACCATTTCAGAGGTTTTATCCATGGTCAGCTGATTCTATAGGTCTGGGCCCAGTGGAGGAAAGCTGCTCAGGTTATGGCAGGATCAGGAAGCTCCACTCTCTAGGGACAAGATATATAAATCCCAAAGTCATACCCATGGTTTCCTACTTCCTCCAGCCACACCCTACTTGTCTACAGTTAGCATCTAGTTAACCCATCAAACAGATTAATCCACTGTTTATGTTACAGTTCCCCTAATCTAATCATTTCACCTCTGAACATGAGCTTTTGGGGAAACCTTATATCTACACCATAATTCCCAGTTTATGTGGAAACCAGTAAGAGTAGGTAATCCAGTTCAAAGAGCATTTAAGAAATTAAAGACCGGGTATGGTGGCACATGCCTATAATCCCAGCAGCTCAGGAGGCTGAGATAGGAGGATTGCAAGTTCAAAACCAGCCTTAGCAATGGTGAGGTGCTTAGCAACTCAGTGAGACCTTGTCTCTAAAAAAATACAGAATAGGGTGGACATGTGGCTCAGTGGTTGAGTGCCCCTGAGTTCAATCCCCAGTACACCCCCCTGCCCAAAAAAAGAAAGAAATTAAGGTATCACAAATGACCAACAAATATGTGAAAAATATTCAACATAATTATCAATTAGGGAAATGCCAATCAAAACTACACAGAAATTTCATCTCACACCAATCAGAATGGCAGTCATCAATAATACAAATAATAATAAATGCTGGATAGGATGTAGAGGAAAAGGAACACTTTCACACTGTTGGTAGGATTGTAAATTAGTACAACCACTATGGAAATAAGTATGGAGCTTCCTCAAAAGACTAGGCATGGAACCACCATATGATCTAGCTGTACCAGTCCTCAGTATTTACCCTGAAGAATGAAAGTCATCTTACTACAGTGATACATGCATAGCCATGTTTATAGTAGCACAAATAACAATAGCCAAAGTATGGGACCAACCTAGTGTCCATCAATGGAGAATGTATAAAGAAGATGTGGTATATATAAACAATGAGTTTTATTCAGCCACAAAGAAAAATGAAATTATGTGATTTGCAAGAAAATGGATAAAACTAGACACCATTATGTTAAAGAGAAATAAGCCAAACTCAGAAGGTCAAGGGTCATATGTTTTCTCTCATATGTAGAAGCTAGAGAGGAAGAAGTAATAGGAAGTTGTGGGTGGATTTCATGAAAATCAAAGGGAGATCAGTATAGGAAAGGGATCAGAAGTGGGAGGTGGGGAGGGAGGGGGAAGTGCTGGGAAATGATATTGGCCAAATTATATCATTATATTATGTATTGTGTGGATGTGTGAATATATAACAAATTTCATCATTATTTACAACTGTAATGCACCAATTAAAAATTGGCAAAAAAAGAAGGTATTCATAAACAATTTAACAAAGAAATGTTAGGATGAGATTTCTGAGTTGGATTTTTTTTTAAAGCTGGTTTATGTCCAACAGGCTATAAATCTTAGGGATTACCTATTCCTTTAGATAGAAATTATTTGTATCTGTACTGTACAAAAACCTACAAATTAACAAGTAAAGTTCTTTAAGTCTGGGATTTTAATAAGCAGTTAGTAGTAAAGAAAGTGAACTAGCTACACTTTACCTAGAGTGATCTATGCCTCCACATGAGATTGAAATGACATGCCCTACTTTTTGCCCTAGTCCCAAATCTCAGGCAATTTTTTTATCTTTGATGTATTATATGTTAGTGGCATTGAAAAAATCTACAAGGACATATTCTTTCTGAGCAAACAAATGCTTATGAAATGCATGTGCATGTTAGAGAAAAAAGAATGAAGTTGGAGGCCTCACATTACATGATTTCAAGCCATGATAGAAAGTGACAGTAACAAGACAGTTATCTGTCAGTCTATACTTTATAAGTGTATAATTTATTTTTATATATAATTCATTCATTATGGTGGCATTATTTATTTTTGCAAGATATACAAACTATACATTTATGCTTCAACTGACAAAGTTTCAGTCTATAAAACCTAAGGAATCTTCTCTTTCAAATTACTTAAGAATCCATAGTATAATAAGAAAGGGAAGGATATTATCTAGCAATGTCTTTAGTATTATTACCTTTTCATTTATGCATATATGTATGTACATAAAGTGACTGTGCCAGTTACATTTGGGTTTTTCAAATTAAAGGATAATTATCACATTCTTCCAAGTAACTTTTCTGATTAGTCAGACATTTTCTTAAGCCACTTTAATAATCTGAAACTTAAAACTACTTGTGTCTTACAAGAGGATGAAAGCTGAATTTTGCTTTGTAATGAAAAACTGGCTGTGCCCATCTGTGGTGTGTTTGTTAACATTCTACTTCCTGCTCATCTCCTAGGGGTGAAGCTAAGTAGCCTTCTTGGCAAAAAGGGGAACTTGGAAAAACTCCAGAGCTACTGGGAAGTTGGATTTTTTCTGGGGGCTAGTGTCCTGGCAAATGACCACCTGAGGGTCATTCAAGCATCTGAAAAGCTTTTCAAACTGAAGACACCCGCATGGTAATAATAAATGTTTATGTGTTGATACAAGTGTTTTTAACAAGCAGTTTTATATTTGTTCTCAATATATTAAAGTGACAATTAGATTATTTTATTTTTTTAGAATAAAATATAGAATCTAGAGGGAAAGTTGACATTCATAGAGAAAGTGTGTTGAACCTAAGTTCTGATGACTTCGGATGGCCAATGTCAAGTCACTCAGCCTTTCCTATACATTGACCAACCCACCTGGGCCAGGTTGGCCAGTGTCACTTGCATGAACCATGCAGAGGCCACACATTTTATACCTGCAAATCTGGCACGTATTCAGGGCCTGAGGCCATGTGTCTATCTCAGCCTCTTTGGCCTCTGTTCCAAACACACATGCCTTTGTTTTCTTTATCATCTGATCTGTTTTGGAATTCTCATTCTTGGTTTTCATTTCGTTTTCCTTAGAGTTTGGTGGGCACATTTGCGTGTTTCCTACATATGTATGTCTTTCTAATTCCAGATTTTCTTGGAATTTATATGGCATTGAGAAGATGAAAACAAAATTCCACCTGCATTTAGGACCATTTTGAAAATGAATTCTAATTCTGTTATGCATCATATATAATGATTGACCGTTAACTATAAAACTTTAAAAGATGAACAACAATATAGAGAGACGCTCTTTCTAGAGCTGCTCAGAGCGCAGCGCAGGCAATGACTGAGCACATCAGAGGAGCCATTTGAAAACCATGTGGAAGCCCTCATGGCTCCCTACAGGACTTCCTCACCTCCAGGTCTCCTTCTTTAGCCAGTCTTCCCCAGCATAACTCTCACACTGATCTCTCTAAAATGCAAGTCTGACCCTTCCCCTCCATGGAAATCCTTCAATCAGTAGAGTTTAATGGTTCCTCTCAGCCTGAGGGATACAATCCATCTCCTGGCTTGGCAAACAGGGTTTCCCTTAGCCGTCCTGACCTCAGCTCTTGTCACACCCCAGGGTTCTCACCATTCTCTTCATAGCAAACATGCCGAAGTGCAATTTGAAGTGTTTGCATCTTAGCACCTGCCTGAGGTGCCTCTTGCAACCCTCTTATCCACCCTGGGACATTCATAGATCACATCTGCTCATAAAGCAGACGCTGACCTGAACCCTGCCTCACACCCAAGTCCCTGCTTTCTTCTTCCTGTGGTTCTTTAGTTATGCTTCTATTGATACTGCTTGTATGCTTCCCTTTAGCTGGATGGCTATTGAGTTATGTCTCCGCTAGTGTTTATTCTTGGTGTTGTAATACCTTTTTGTGTTTGCCTTCACTGCATAGTAGGCATCTTGGGAACAGGGGCAGGACGACCAGGTTTACAGCAAGCATTTAGCAAGTGATAGGAAATACGTGAACCAGTGAATGCATGCATTACATGCAGCCAAATTTGCTGTTTCTTTTCTGTGACTACCCAGATGGCAGAGAAGGAGACTGAAGCACAGGTATAAAGAGCTGTGGCTTTAGGGGGCCTGGCTTCTGATAACATGAAAACAGACACCATTTTATGTAATAGTAATAACAGCCACAAAACAATGCCTTAGGTTTCCATTAACTTAATTTTTATGGAATGTTAACTTCTATGTTTGTCATCTACAAAGTGACTACATAGCCATTATCTTGTATAATTATGTTGTTCCCTATTTTTCAATTGCTTTGAAGCAAAATAAGCTGTTACGAGGGGTCTGTTTTGGAAATCTTCCTCCAAAAAGCATATTTAAAATAAGCTTAATTGCTTTGAAGCAAAATAAGCTGTTACGAGGGGTCTGTTTTGGAAATCTTCCTCAAAAAAGCATATTTAAAATAAGCGCATTCACCTTGTCCTTGAATAGAATATAGGTATTTAAAAATTTGTGTTTTAAGTAGATGTGTGCACCCAGTTCAATTTACTTAGGCCCTCTAAGCCTCAGTTTTCCCATCTTTGAAATGGGGATAAAAGCCTATGTTATTGAATTTCTTTTTGAGATTTTTTTAAGCCTTTATTTTATTTATTTGCATATGTATTTTGTATGTGGTGCTGAGGATCAAACCCAGTGCCTCATGCATGCAAGGCAAACGCTCTATCACTGAGCCACAACCCCAGCCCCCTTTTTGAGATTTAAATGAGATAGTGTAGATATGTAACAAAGAGTAATGTTTGATGAATCTGAATGTATAATTATTAATGCCATATATATTATATTAGTAGAATAAAACTAGGATACATGAAAACAGGTGATTCTAAATTTGTCAGTGATATGCTTTATATCTTTTAATTCTCAGGTACCTCAAGTCTATTGTAGAGACCATTTTGATATATAAGCATTTTGTGAAGCTGACCACAGAACAGCCTGTAGCCAAGCAGGAACTTGTAGACTTCTGGATGGATTTCCTGGTTGAGGCCACAAAAACAGATGTTACTGTAGTTAGGTTTCCAGTGAGTACCCTTTATTTAAATCCAAGTTTTATTCTGTGTTGTTTCTTGGTTTTGAAGATCATTTTGCATTGTGATTATAATAGTAAAGGTGTACTGATTTTCATGCCCTAAGATTGCTGTCCCCTGGCTCACATGTGTATTTTTTGCAACCTGGTTTGCTTTAACTTACTTTTTAAAATAACTTCTCCAAATTAGAGAAATAGATATATTTGTGTTTTTGTCATAGAATTTGGGTGGTTCCTTATGACAAGTAGTCAAGTGTGCTTGTAAAACAATGAGAAGATGGCCTCTTAACTCGGCAAGGCAAGGCAGCTCCAGCCCAGATGGGTGGATGCTGTTATTAAATAGTCCAGTTTTGTTGACATTGTCTTCAGCTTTATCACCATTAGTGTGGTGGAAATGATCAGGCTCAACTGCTTGTTATTACCATCTCTACCACTTTTTTTACCCAAGTGGGTCAGAATTACACATTTATCAGAGAAACCCTGGGTAGGATCCCCAGTCACTGTTTACAATGCTTTGACTACGGGAAGTGATGACTTGTTTTGGATCTACAACTCATTTTGGCTGGACCGTAGCTGACTTTATATATATAAGTGTATGTGTTATACATTTATATATGTATGTATATGTATATATTTTATGCACACATACACACAAACACACACATACATTTTTAGATGTATAGCTCATCTTTTCAGCTGGTGCCATTCCTATCTACTCTGATAGCTTACAGAATACCATCCAGAGCAATTTGGATTTGGCATGCATTTCAGGAATTACGGCAACTCACTGTGTGTATAAATTTCTTCCCATTTCAAAGTGATGGCATAAATCTCCAGGTTTGAGCTCTCTAATCTCAATCTTCCATACTCAGAGGTGATGACAGTTCTCAATTCTTCCTGTAAAACCCTTGATTTTGTTGATAGGATCATCTGCTTCATTTAATTAAATCCATTGCTGTCATTAACATTCTTTACTCTGTCTTCCACGAAAAGCCTTGAGCTCAGCAGGATCCTTCATTGAAAAGGCTTTTAAACTAAAACACTTCAGTTCATTTTCCAGTCTAGATAATGTGCAACCAAGGGAAATCCTTATCTTAGAGTGAGCTGGCAGCTTGCCTTTCACTGGTGCGCTGAGTGGCAATAAAAATGGTAGTGAAAGAAGACAGCACACAACTCAGCCTTTAATTGACTGTTGACTAGATCAGCTAGAAAAGTGGCCATGAAAGGAAACCATTTATATTAACTATTGCTGACTAACTTAAATTAGTTCGGTATGAATCAGTCTGTTGTAATGTAAATAAATGAATGTAAAAAAAAATTAGTAAAACACAGAAAATATTAAGTGAGAAGTCAGGAGATTTAAAGTATAAACTCTGGGTTAGCGAGACTTTCTTACATAAGAAAGGACCAATGAGTTCCAGAGGAAAATATTCACTAACTTAAATTTAAAACTGGAGGGGCTGGGGATATAGCTCTGTAGTACAGCAGTTGCCTAACCTGAGTGAGATTCTGAGTTCAATTCCTAGCAATGCCAAAAAATTTAAAAAAGGAAAATTTGGTTCAGTAAAAAATCTATAAGCAAACCAAATAGAAAATTACTCGTTGGGAGAAAATATTTAACACAAATCCTGTAAAATGGTTAGTTTGCCTAATATGCAAAATAAAACAAAAACTACAAATGGTAAGAAAAGAAGAAGAAAAACAGACAAATCATAGGAAAATATAATTAACCTTACTGGGTAGTCAAGAAAATAAAAATTAAAATGAGACCATTTTTTGCCTATTGTACTCAAATAATTAAAAATCACAAAAGTATGGGGCATGAGCTTTTTTAGAGATGGCTAGTGGGCAGAAGGAATCACTAAGTGCTTTGAGAAATCTTGTGTGGAGGGGTATAATAGCATCATATAAGGGACCATGGGGACTTCAACTTGTTCTGCAGAATTTTATTTCTTTAATAAAAATTTGAAACAAATATGGCAGTACATTAACATTTTGTAACCTGAGGGTGGGAGGTACAAAGGTATTTGTCATATTATCTTGTATTCACTTATAACATATCATTCGATTTTTTTCCTGGAATCCGTTTCCTTCTTGGAACTTAGTGATTTATTGGGGGGGGGGGCTGTCTTTTAGTGAAAAGACTCTAAACTGCAGTGTTTTCTACTCATTTCTGCTACATCAGAATTCATAACTTGTGTTTTCAAAATTGCTTTCCCGTGGTTGGTTGCTATACAGAGTGCAAAATTGTATAATATTCTAGCTCTTCTGAATCTGAGCTTTCTTTCCTTTTTTTTATGAATTAAGCATAATTTATTTCCAAAGTCTTCAAAGATTATTACAAACACCATGTATCCTTCTAAAAGTATGTCAAATTAAATCAAAGGCACATCATCAAAGTAAAACACTTGTGACATGAAGAATTCTTTTAGGTCATAATATTTTCATATTACTTTGTTTTTAACCATTTGCAATGTTCTGTATATAGGTCATATTTTAAACATTTTTTAAAGACATTAAATAATAGTATCTTTTAAAAAGTGCAACCACAATGTAAAGCAAAGGCACTTAAAGAGAGATCAAATTTGCTTCATATAGAAGATAGGGCAACCTCATATACATCTAACATATATATTTCCAAAGAAGTTGCTGAGCTTTCTTACAGTTCATGTTTTGTGAATTCCAGAAAGTCTAAGTTTCCCAAGAATTTCCAGATTCAATAGAAATTACAGGAGGATTGATCACTGTAAAGATATTTTTTAAAAAATAATGAAAGCATGGAGGATTTAAAAAAATAAATCCCAATATAGAAGATAATATAATAGAAAAACGGGACCAATATTTGGGTAGTCAGTTGTGTCCACATCTGGAATTTGCCATCTGTGCTCACTGCATAGAGAAAGGAGCCTTCTAAACCTGTGGTTCTGTATTGGCCGTATGTTTTGTGAGTAGCATCTTTTGTGGCTCACACCTCTAAAGGTTACAGTAGTCTTGATTAGGAGGGTAACTTTATTATTCTTTTGAAGTGGATTTGACTAAAAACCAGGATGTTCTATGTGAGAAAACATTTATTGGGACTCTCTCTTATTTATCTCATTCCTCCAAGAAATAACTATGACACTGGGCATGAGAAAATGATAGTTTATTTGGGAAATGATTTGAATGGTCCTGTCCTTTGTTATTATTTGGATCCAGTTTGATTGATTCCTTTTTCTTAGCCATCTTTTTTAGTGTATTTTCTTTTCTTATCACATTGAAAAGTTTGGAGACTCTGAACCTAATGTCAGGAGAGAGGAAGAGGGGGAGTGTGGTCTTGGGAAGACTGCAGGAATTTAGACATATAACCCTACTTAATGCTGTTCTCTGTAGTTTATGGGCCTTTCCCTCTTTCCTGCTGCAGAGATGTATGTGAAGTTAGCAATTAATAATAATGTTGACCCATGTGGAAGACACCAAACCAAAAGCAAGAATATGCATGCTTTAAGTGAGTTGTGTTAGTTCTATGGCTTTGTCAAATGGCCTCCTTTTCTTTGTCTTTTCTCAGCCTTTTTGTGACCTCTGTAATAAATATATGCTACAAATTCCTTATACTTTGTCATTTCAAGGGTAGATCAAGGGCTCAACAAACATTAGACAGTGATAAATGTAGCTGTGCTTTTATTTCCTGTCCCAAGTTAGGAACACATCGTTCAGAGTTTATCTATTAGGAGTATTTGAGATGACAATAAAGACATAACGTAACCAGAAAGGAGTCAATCTGGGACTGTGCTTTTCTGTGGTTAGTGTGCTCACAGAATTAGGAAATAAGACATATTCTGATTTTTCAGGGAAGAGACTTGGATGATGTTTTGGGAAACCCATTTTTTTATTCTGTACTATTTGTCATAATTTAATAAACACTTGGATCCTCAAATACGAAAATACTATCTCTGTTGTGTTTAGATTGAAAATTGATTTTCAGTATTCATCAATGGCTCCCTTAACTCACTTGACTGGAATTAGGGCCTTGACTCACCTAGCAAGTGAGTGTGTTCCTGAGTCAGTTTGTCCTGCCGTGGGCGCTCAGTGTGGTTTATTTGTGGTATGGCCTGTCTTGTTTTCACAGCAACAGCAAGAATTTGAGCTCTGAAAATTTTTTATACTCAAAAGAGTAAAGAAAACTTTGTTTTTCCTAGGGCCCTTTATCTACTTCTCTGTATATTAATTTACCTAAATGTATGGTAGTGATAAATTCAGAGTAAAATGCGTACATTGGGTTCACAGTATGTGTCCAAGGACCAGTTTTCTGACCCAGATTTTGTGCCTTCTTGCTGAGGCTGCACTTTGTTTTAATGTATTGTGAGTCTGTAATTTTTTTGATGAAGCCCTAGATAAGCTTTCTCTTTGGTAAACTTGCGTGATTCAAGATTAGTTCTAAAAGTAATTTTCTTGTGTTTTAAGCAGTGAAATATAAAGAGCTAATCCCAGTTTTTCTATGGTGAAGTACTAGCTTTTCTTTTTTTTTTTTTAAGATTTTTTTAAAACTTTATCTTATTCGTTTATTTTTTTATGTGGTGCTGAGGATTGAACCCAATGCCTCACAAGTGCTAGGCAAGTGCTCTACCACAGAGCCCCAGCCCCAGC
Source organism: Xerus rutilus (assembly GCA_028644305.1). Classification (NCBI taxonomy): domain Eukaryota; kingdom Metazoa; phylum Chordata; class Mammalia; order Rodentia; family Sciuridae; genus Xerus; species Xerus rutilus. The sequence continues at coordinate 24,521,495 of CM053406.1, forward strand.
CCTGGCTTTTCTTTTAAAAAAAAAGAAAAGCAGACTTCTTAACTGAAGTCTGCTTTAAAATGTGGATCTTTAAAGCATCTGTATGTTAAGGTAATAATTATTATAGCAACTCTGAAGCCAGGGCACATATAGTATTTTAATGTTCTTCTTTCTTTTTTTTTTTTTTTAATATTTTTTTAGTTGTTGATGGACACAATGTCTTTATTTTATTGTTTTGTATGTGGTGCTGAGGATCGAACCCAGGGCCTCACGCATGCAAGGCAAGTGCTCTACCGCTGAGCTACAATCCCAGCCCCAATGTTCTTCTTTCTTGATGTGAGAAATTAGTAATAATGTAATAAACTTCATGCAGACATTTGATACAGATTCTCAACGCGCTTATCACATATCCTTTGTACATCTCCAAAACAGGACCAAATTTTCTTTCTTTTTCTCTCGCAAGGCTAAATATATCATTATTGGAGGTGCCAGTTTTATCTTGAAAGCAGTGCAAACACATTTTTATTACTTTAGGCAGCTATGTCTGTTTTGGGGGTTTATATATAAAACTTTCAACAAAAACCGAAGTTATTTCTGGAGCCTTTTACATGGACATGAAAACCATACTACTACCTCTTTATGATAAAAACGTGACGGCAGAAAACCCAAAATAAGTATGGGACATTCTATGTTTGGAATTTTTTCTGTGCACAGAATTGCTTTACCATGTTTCTGCCTTTCTTTGACACATTTGTATTTATAGAAATAGCTCATGTATTGCGCGACAAAATAAAAGCTTTTTAAAAATATATCATTAGTAGATTGAACTAATGTATGGACTTTAAAATTTTTTTTCTAAGTTTATTAGCAGTAAGAGGTGATATATTTTTGACCTTATGATAACTGTATAATATCATTACTATGCTGAGAGGACTCATAGGACTCATCAGAAGTTAAATGGGTTTCTCCAGCCAGGATCCCACAGTCTCAGCCCATAATCTCCCACGCTGGTGCTTGGTGGTTGTAGCAGCTCCAAGAGGTTTAAACCTTCAGTCACTGACAGGAGTTTCTTTGCTTTATCTTCTCGAGGTATTAATATTAGAACCAACCAAAATCTATCAGCCTTCGTACTTGTCTATCAACAATGAAGTGGAGGAAAAGACAGTATCTATTTGGCACGTGCTTCCTGATGACAAGGTAAATTATGCAATTATTAAGATAAGAGCATTAGTCATGAAAGATTTTACTTCCTTCTAGTATTCACCTATTCTAGCAATTGCCTGTGTTAGTGAAAAAGAAATAGCTTGCCTCTTTTTATCTTGACATAAATAGATTCTGTATTATATAGTTTGTTAAATTTGGGTGATGAATTTTGCTCAGTTAATAAAAAATAATTGAACTATTTGGATTTTTGTTGTAAATGGCATAACCATTTGGAGTGCTAAAAACTGGACTCTATGATTTTAAAATACATGCTGTCAATTAAATTGTTTATTAAAGAACTAATACTTAAAATATATGTTGTAAATGGTGCATATATTAATTCTAGGAAACTTGTCAGAATAATGCCACTTCTAGTCTTACACTGGTGCCATTATAGTTATCATTACATTTAGCTGTTTGGTTATCTAAGTAACTGCTAAGTCTCCGGTTAGCTAGTGCCTCCATGTGTGTGCACAGAATGAGATGGACTGTGTTCCACTCGTGGTTAAGAAAGACCTTAACCACTGTCATTTCTGTTCTTAGTAGTCATGTGGACAACCCTTTCTGCTACTCGGTCTCATCAGTTTTGATGCATGTACTAATCATCCTACTATTTTTTAAAAATAGAATCATTTTAGGACCTAACCAGTCCACAGATAAACCACAGATAGGAGAGAAGCCTTGGGAGAAAGTAGTTCATTTCATAGTATTTTTTAGTAATTGTTTTCCAAAATACTCCTTATAATTTTCTTGTAATATCATTCATTCAGCAGGTGTTTATTGAGTACTTACTGTGCCATGTACTACCAGGCACTATGTTAAACAGTAGGGAATCATTTGTGTACAAAATAAGTAAAATTCCTTCCTTCATGATACTTTCTGTCTATTCAGGGCAGCCGCAAACCAATCAGTAAAACATAGAGGTATAATTAATAGTGATAAGGCAAAAATAAAGCAGGACATGGAATCAGGAGGTCTGTTTGGGAGTATGGGTTTATAATTTTTTTTTTAATGTGGTTTTTGAACAATTAGACCTGGGTTTAGATTCTGTCACTGCCCTGGGGCACCATGCCTTCCCCAAACTACAGTGTCCTCATCTGTAGAATGAGATGATGATGATGATAGTAATAATAATAATAATATCCACCGCAAAAGATTTTTGTGAAGACTAAATGAAATCATGTAGGTAAGAGTACATTTCATTATAATAAATGCCTGATATATTTGAACAGTAGTAACAACTACAATAATAAAATAACTGCTTTATATGTGTTAGGACTAAACCCTCTTTTTTGAAACCTGGAAATCACAACATGGGAGTAATCATCTGAGAGGTGGTTGTTGCTCCCTTCGAGCACAAACCAAGCTGTGCACAAACCCTGTGTATGGTACCCTGGCCTTCAGGAGATCTACTGTATTGGAAAGTGAAACTTTGGCATATACATTTTTCTGAAGATCTCTGTGTGATTCTGATGTGCAGCCATGGTTGAGAACAACTTTAATGGGGGATGCAGCATATTAAATTACTCAGTTGTAATTGTGACTAAGCTGACTCCAAGGGATGATGTTTTTCAAAGTGTGGTTCCCTGGAACGTCAGCATTTGAGTCATCCACAGAGCTGGTTGATGATTCAAATTCCTGGTCTTCATGTCAAAACCTACTGAAGAAAGTCTTAGAACTCACATGTATAAGCCACCACCTTAGGACACTCAAGAGGAAGGTCAACACAGCTTATCTATAATCTAGCAAGAAGAATGCCCCATGGTCTGAGCTGTCCAACTCAGCTAGGACAGACCCTTCCCAGATGTCAGTCAGGACCAGGCTGTGACTTCTATTAGAGCAGAAAGAAGTTACCTGTCACAGTGCTGTAGTTTTTAGAAAAAGTGCTATTTTGTGTTTAAAATGAACTGATACTGAACAGTACCCAGAAAGCACTTTTATTTGTATTTTGAATTGTCATGTTCAGATAAAGTGGGTCATGTTAAGTTTTGTAAGTTAGTATTTTATCAACATGCTAAATGTTGATAACGGAACCATGGAGAGAATGATCTATTTTCAACACCAAACCTGTCTAGTAGCATTGAGAAATACACAGTGGCATATTGCAGCACTGTGGTCTTTTTCAGAGCCAGTATGTGGAAGATTGTCCTCTCTAGCACTTCTACAAGACTATCCTGGACAAGCTCTACCAGAACTATAGAGTCACTCCATTAATGGGTTGAGTGAGATAACTAAGGATCTTCACCCAACAAGCCCCAAATCACAGATTTCAATATTGTCACTAAAAACAGAGTTGGAAATTTGACTGTTTCATCATTAAGAGTGCCAGTCACATAGATAAACACTTGAAGCCAGGCATGGCAGTGCATGCTTGTAATCCCAGTGACATGGGAGACTGAGGCAGGGGAATTGCAGGTTTGAGTTCAGCCTCAGCAACTTAATGAGGCCCTAAGCAACTTGGTGAGAGCCTGTCTCAAAATAAAAATTAAAAGGAGCTGTGGATGTAGCTCAGTGGTAAAGCACCCCTGGCTTCAATTCCCAGTACCAGAAACAAACCGCCATCAACAACAAAAAATTAGCAAAAAAACACTTATGATACTTATTCATAGCAACTTCCTTGATAACAGACTTTTATGACAAACTTTTGGCTGAGGCATGGCTTCCCAGTACAATACACACTTTCTTGGTGAAGTGACAGAGGAAAGACTTTCAAAGAAGCAATTGATCCAGCAACTCTACTGGTAAAGTTTCTAATATGTAAGGTAAAGAGACGCCACTTGGAGCATCGTTCGACACCCGAGGGAAGCACTGTTGAGATACTGTTGGCATTACGGCCTCACGTCTATAAGCATTTTTTGAGTTCTCTGGACCTTGCACCTGATCTGTTTCTGGAGAAGGCTGTGGGCTCTTGCTCTAGGAAGTTTACAGTGGAGGAACAACAGTGAGGCATGGCCTCCTGAGACAAGGCTTCATAAAGGAATCTGGACTTGACCATGGATTGGTAAAAAGGTAAAGGGGTGAGGAAAAACAATCCAGCTTAGAAGAAGGAAGAATTCCAACAAAGGCACCCTACTGAAAGTGAGTGTGGGACCTTCAGGGCAGGGCGGAGCTTGCCTGGTCACAAGTGGGGAATAGAGTGGGTAGGGAGGACAATAGGAAACACCAAGTGCTGTGTGAGCTAAGAATGTAGACATGTGCTGGTAGACAACCACACCATGAAGCTTCTTAAAATCTGAGAGCTGGGTGAAGTCAGAATGGGGTAGGAGTTAAGAACACAGGCCTGATGTCTGGCGTCATCTCTTGCTTGCTCTGTGACCTGGGCAATCCATTTAAACTCCTCATGTACTTCCTGTATTGTAAAAGGAGAATAACAGTACCTCATTGGATTGCTGTGAAGATTAGGTGAGATAATTATTGTAAATCATTGAGCACAGGGCTAAATGGCATGGAACAAATGCTCAATAATGATTGCTCTTATAGCTGTAAGATTTATTGGAACTTCACAATAGGGTTCAGAACTGTTGGTCTCTAGAGGATCACAAGAGGACTGTTAGAGGAACTAGCTAGAAACAAGGCAGGTAGAACATTTAGACTGGAATGCTGGAATGATGTGACTGCAGCCACAGAGGGATAGACAGGTCATTTGGAAAGAAAAGCATATGACTCGATCACTCATTTAGGAAGAGAAATTAAAAGAGGAAACAGTGCAAAGTAACTCAGATTTGAATCCCACTGATAAAACTGGCAGGGTGTTTAGAAGAAAAACCTGAGTTGTAGGGGAATCATTAGGAATTTCACGTGGGACTTGTTCAACTGGAACTGATGGCATGACTCCAGGTAGAATCACCCAGAGACAAAATCGAGAGTAATCATGTAACTGTATATGCATGTTATTAACATGGCTTTCAAGTGTGAGGTTTTATTTACATTGTTTTCAAATATGTGGGACATGTTCTGATATGCTCAAGTTTAATAATCACCCAGTTGAAACGACAAAAACTAACGCTAATTACAAGACCTGAGATTATGGATGGAGAACAAGATGGGAGAGATTGTCAAAATCTTGCTTGATTGGAAAGAGCAAGGTTATCCAAGGACACTTGGAAATGGAATGAGGCTAAAGGAATTAGTGATTAGCAAAGCCCAGAGAATGAATGGAGAGCCAGAAAAATTTGGAAGACAGGGGAAAAATGTTAGAAATTAAGCCAGAGACTTTTGGAAAGTGAATACTATTTCCAGCTAGTTGTTACTGGTTACTGTTCTGTTCTTCCTGGAGGTTCTTTGTTCATTAAAGTGAGCCTTATGTTGATTTCTTATTCTTTACAATAATTATCGAGTTGAATTTTTTTAAGACAGTTTTATTTTTTTATTTTTTGTAGTTGTAGATGGACACAATGTCTTTATTTTATTGGTTTGTATGTGGCGCTGAGGATCGAACCCAGGGCCTCATACATGTGAGGCAAGCACTCTACTGCTGAGCTACAATCCCAGCCCCTCAAGTTGAATTTTTAATGTGTTAAAAAATAAATATATTTGAGATATAAACCAGTATAGTAAGAGAGGTTATAGATTTAGGCTGTGAATTATCCAGTTTCCATTTTTACCCTTTTAAAATGTTTTTATTAGTATTATAGTTATAAATAACAGTGGGCTTCATTTTGACATAATAATACATGCATGGAATATAATTGGCTCCATTTTAGTCCCTAGTACTTTCTCTTTCCCTCTCCAGCACCTTTCGGTACTCCACTAGTCTTCCTCCTATTTATTTGTTGTTTTAATTGGTGCTTTATAAATACATATATTAAAAAGTAGAATTCACTATGGTATGTTCACATATGTTCATAGCATAAGGTTAATTTCATTCTGCAGTTCCCCATTTTTGCTATCCCTCCCTCCTCTCCTTCAGTCTCCTTCCTGTACTCCACTGATCTCTCTTTTATTTCCAGGGGCTCCCCACCTTTTCCCCTTTATTTTACTTTATCTTCCACAGATGAGAGAAAACCATATCATTCCACTTTTATTTTATGTGCTGCTGAAGTGAGTATCTGTTTTCACCATTTTGATCAAGAAGAAACATAGTTCTATTATTTCTATTCCCTATAACCTTCAGTTCTAAAACTTCTCCTTGTTCATAAATTTAAGTTTTTGTGAATTACTTTTCATTTTGATTTTATGTTGACTTCTTTGCAAACCCTTGGTCTATCTGTAATGTATTCATTAATATTGTTGTTTTCTCTATTTGTTTTAATGTAGAACCTTCAGTTCTAAAACTTCTCCTTGTTCATAAATTTAAGTTTTTGTGAATTACTTTTCATTTTGATTTTATGTTGACTTCTTTGCAAACCCTTGGTCTATCTGTAATGTATTCATTAATATTGTTGTTTTCTCTATTTGTTTTAATGTAGAAGTGATAAAATTGGAAGAAAGATAAGAAATAAAAATAAGAAAACTTCATTACCATGTTAGTTTAAAACAAATGTAAAACTGTAGTTAAATAACAGATAAGCTACCAGCTTAATAGATCTTATATTAAACAGGAAATGCATTGTTTTGACATAAATGTCTTAAATTTTTTTTCTAAAAGTTGCTTTCCATTTATCATGTTTATTTCTCTATACTTTCTCTCAATTTTTTCTAAAATGAGAAACGAACAGTTCCATGGATTAGCATATACTTTAAAATGAAATTTTTCAAAACTTTAAGCACATTATACATCAATTTCCAGGAACTCTTACAAGTCCCCTGTACCTTCAGGGGCATAATTAATTAAATGCAATTTTTTTTTTACCAGTTCTCCCATAAATGCTTTCTGCTTAAAGTTAATCAGTACTTGAGGAAAGTCTACCTGGGTACTATGAAAGAAAAACCTAGATTGAAGGATGACAGATTAATTGCAGGACAATTTAGATGGTGGTTATTTAGAATTCCTTCCTTTTTAGGATTGGACTATCTTGGCCTATTTGGTGGCTTCTTGAGTACAGGTAGTAGGTAGCAGGTGGTAGCAGGGGCCCGGTCGAGGAAAACTGCTGATCCTGCTACCCCCCAGCTTCAGCCACTGGCCATTCAGGAAATGTGTGAAGGGATCTTCCATGTTATGATGATTGTAGGCATGTTTACAACTATAAAACTCCCAACTAAAACAGCTTTAATGATAAGGAAATGCTGTTTTATATTATAGGAAATTTCAAGGTGGGGTCCTACTGAGGGGGATATAAGTGTCAGAATTCTGAGTTGGTTTCTCTACTCTCGTCTGCCCTTTCATGATCTTTAGTAGCTGCTCAAAGAAGCCCCTTACAGATAGAGTCCTAGGGAGAAGGGGCTGACCCTCCTTCGTACCAAAAGTTGTATCAATCACCAGCAAAGGAAATGGGCTCACCATGGCTGATGAACAAAATCTGAACAAAATTTGTTTTTTGTTAACAGAGGAGAAGGAGGGAATGGCCATTGCCTAGGGAACCAGTAGTACCTGCCACAGTGTGATTTCTGCCACTCTAGGGATTAACTCTCAGCTCTTGATCTTGCCCTAATTGGGGCATGGGATTGAGGCTGAACAGTTCCTAGAAAATGGTGCATTGTTGGGGCTTGCAGGGGCTAATGATTGTTGCAACTCTGCCTTTGGCCCTGCATTTTTAAACCCAGACCCAGAGAGGTCCGAAAGAGCCTTGTATCTCACCCATTGGCTTTTTAGCTGGCCAGCATCTCTGTGTGGTGCATCCCTCTAGCAGGATAGGTGGGAAGGGAGGCCTCCTGTTAATCATTTCAGGTTGGGCCTTGGGCTTGATACCACTGAAATGGAAGGTTTCCCTAGCACCATAGGCAGTCTTTCAGGAACCTAGTAGTCTGGAAATATTCTTTCCTACAAAACCAGCCTGATCAAACTGGGAAATCTTTGTCTGGCTGCTCCTAGAGCAGGGCTGACAGAAGATTGATTTAGTAGTGCTATCAGCGTTTGCTGGTTCCTGTGTTTGGTGGCTGGTTTGCACACTGCCCAACCAGCTCTGCCCTCATCCCCCACCTCCTTATCCTGAACATGGCCTTGGAAAGCAGCTCAGTTGCTGGCTCTGAGGATAAGGCTGCATTGTATGCAAGTAGTGTATGGGTAATAGCTACAGCTTCTGAATCACACAGATTTATAAGTTCACCTGAGGCCAGCAGGATTTAGAAGTAACTTTCTGAATTACCAGTCAGGCTGCAAGGCTGCTATTTTAGTTTGCGTCCATGGGCACTCTGGTTAAAAGAGCCACATTCCATGAGCACCTTTCTGGGGAGTCCTCCCTTCCTGGACTTCATGCACACTAAAATCTGCTCTAAGCTGATTCAGGTCACATCCCTTGATGTGCATTGAAACTAGTAGTTTAGTAAATCTGTATCAGGCTTGAGAGAATCTTTTTTTTTTTTTTTAATATTTATTTTTTAGTTGTAGGTGGACACAATAGCTTTATTTTTTTATTTTTTTTTATGTGGTGCTGAGGATCGAACCCAGTGCCTCCCGCGTGCTAGGCAAGCACGCTACCACTGCGCCATAACCCCAGCCCCAGAATCTTTTTTTTTTAATTTGAAGTTCCAAAAGCCATAGCAAAGAGCTAGGGGCTATGGATAAAAATTGTGACTTTTTTGAGTTGCTTTGGCCAACAAGAAAGTTTTGGGACACCTCAAAACCATAAAACTTCATTAACACATTTCACAAGCCCAGCCAAGACCTCAACCTCCAGGCAATGTATGGGTAGGAGCTTGTTTTCCTGATTGTCTGACATTTCCATAGTTGAATTTCAGTGTGAATTTATTATTGTATAGTACTTGCTAAACATAGGTCCATATCAACTGCTTTATTGCTATAAAAGTATTTATGATATCAATTTTATTTTGTTGTTGGACATATTTTGTAGAGAATATAATTCATCCTGGAATTTATTTAATTTAAAGATATAGGAATTTGATAATAATTGTAACAGCTTTAGTTACAATTTAGTTTAGTTTAATAGTAAACTCAAGAAATAAATTTTCACTTTTTTAGGTCTGGATTCAGTGAATCACCCATATCTATCATGATATTCAAGTTTTTTATGTCCAAACTTTATTAGCGTATTGAATTTTGCATAAATTTGGTAATAACAGTGTAGTTATAATGACATTGTATTCATGTGCTCTACTAATATCTGAAGAAATGGACCCATCCATTTAGTTAGAAATTTTACCTAAAGATAATTCAGAAGTAATTATCTTTCAAACCTTGCAGATCAAAGTGCCTTCTATTGTCATGTATAACTAATTAGAACAAATATAAAATTTTTAAAAATTAGTAATTAATAAAAAAACCTTGCAGATATTTTATTCAAATTAACATTTTTCTTTTTCAGAAAAGAAATATTGCTGAACTACAATCTTGAATTACCTTGATCCCTTGGTTTTTTACTTGAAAAATTAATGTACAACAGTACATTAAAAATCAGGCTTTAGAATTTAATGAGAATAATTCTCCCAGGCTCTTTTGGAAGCTGTTTATTGAAGTACAGTAGTTATTAAGTAAACATCACCCTTGTGACTTAAGAATGAATTGCAGCTTCCATATGATAATTTGTTCATGAAGAATTGAGCACCAGGAAAAATGACTCTGTGTATTATTAAAAATAATAAAACAAATTTTTTTGTTATGTTCAATTTGGATGACTCAGTATTTTTTGTTGCTGTTTTTCTGTTCTAGAAAGGTATACATGAGTGGAATTTTAGTGCATCCTCTATCAGAGGAGTGAGGTAAGTTTCCTTGGTACATTTTATTTATTTAAAAGACTTTTTTTTTCTGGAATATTTATAGCCTGGTTAGGACTTTTATTATGATTTTAAAAGTCCAAAGGATTTCAGGAATCCTTCTGTTGATGGAAAGGCCCAACCTTCTTAAATCTCACTGTCTCCAACAAGATGTTCACTGTTAGTAGAATTGACTCTTGAGTTTGTTGCCTGCTTAAAAGGTGGTGACTTCGGGGTAAATGTGAACTCGGGACCAGAATCAAGATGTATATAAGAGGGAGCTATGCGGAGGTCTGCTTTAGCTGATTGGGTTTTTGGCTTATGTTGTAGGATAGTTTTTCTGTCCTTTTGGTATACCAGGACCTAATCCCCCCTTGCAGAGATCCAAAGCACGCAGTCCATCTACCAGCTTGTGTCCTGCAGGTAAAATTAGTTACATGAGATCATAGGGAATCCATTTTTTAAAACTCTTCCTAAGGTCACTATTGATGCAGTGTTAGAGTGACAAACTTCAATTCATTTCTAATGTAGCTACCACCAATATGGCTGTCATAATGCCAGTGGCTCAGAAAATGCCATTTCTTGGCAATTAGAAATAAGATTATTTTTTCCAATGAAGAGTCACAGATTACATATCTAAATATTTGTTAGATAGGTGCTCATACTAAACCAATTCTTAAAAATTCCAAAACAAATGTAATTGTTTTTACTACTGTGTATTCCCATGTAATAGAAATGGAAGACAACAGATTTCTTCAGGCCAGTTATGCAACATCCTGTGGCTTTTGGAACAATAGAAATTGGCTTTGTTAGAGCATGAACTGGTAGAGTAGTCTGAGTCACTGATAATTTTAGTTTGCCTGGTAGAACTACCTGTTACCTCATGAGTGATCTGAACAGAAAGGAGCAAGATTATGGACTGACTCATTATATGTCTTTCCAATCAATTCCTTCTCAAATTAAGCTTTCCTCTCTTAATGTTTATTATTTATTTAAACCCAGTCGTTAGCAAAGCACTCATTATCTATTGCTGTATTTTTAAGCAATCCATCCTGTATAGTAGATGTAAAGTCCACTTTATCAGATCTCTTTTCCAATCAATTAATTTTCTTGAATTAGGTATGGCAGCTTTACGATTGTGATTTATATATAACATATGCATAGCATGCCTCCATCTGGCTATTGCTGGCTTATATGCTGGGACACGTGAATTCTAGCATGTGGCTTCAGAGAGAACTAACTTTTCCTGGCTTCTTCTTCTATAAAGAAGAGATGACAAACTATGGAACAAAGTCCAACTAGGTCAGCAGTTTGTCTTGCATCACCCCAGAACTTGCCCAGATCAAGTCAATGGGCATTGAAAACTAGCTGTGTGCCAAATGTTGAGTCCCATTCTGCAGAGGATACAAAAATGCCTGAGGCATGAGTTCCTTTCTTGAGCTTACTGTATAGCAGGGAGGAGAGCAGACACTTCACAACTATTGGCAATATGGTATGTGATGATCAATGATGGAAACACACTTAGAATAGAAGCTCAAAGGGAACAGAAGCTCAAACCCTTCTGTTTAGGGTAGAAGTGGGGCAAGGAGAAAGGGTAACATCTCATCTGGGCCTTAAATGATGATTAGAATTTCTCTTTAAAACAAAAAAAGAAAAAGGATGCACATTCCAAATTGAAGAAATAGCACATGCAAAGGCATAACATTAGGATCAAATATGGCCCACTGCTTGTTCTTATAAAGTTTTATTGGAACACAACTGCATTCATTCATTTGTTGTCTAAATCTGCTTCCATTCTTCAGTAGCAGAACTGAGTGGTCTGGCCTGCAAAACATAAGATACTTAACTATCTGCCCATTACAGAAAATGTATGCCAACTCCTGGCATAAAACAGAAGTCCAAACCAAATGTTATTCTACATTTCTTCACTTCTCTAAAATCTCTGAAACTAAGAATGTGCTTTGCTGCCTCCACAAAGTGCCTTCCTAGCTTTGGAAGCATTTCATTGTTCTACAGAGTCACCAAGGTCAGCCAACCAGTTGATATTTGTATTTTTCTTCCCAGCACACAGATCATTGCTACATTGAACGGGCCATCTTTGTATGCCAAATGGGAGGGACATGTAGTTTATGTGGGCTTATCATACCCCAGAGCAGCAGAGATGAGTCAGAGGACAATTGTCAGAATAGTAAATATTTTTTGTGTTATGGTATGGCAAATATAAGACTTTATTTATGACTTTTGGTTATAAACAACATTGTTATTATAATTGAAGTTGGATATAAAGTATTTCCTTTTCATTACAGTTCAATGAAAGTATTGCTGTTTCCCTGAATAATGCTATTTTGTTGTTGTTTCAGTATTTCTAAATTTGAAGAACGATGCTGTTTTCTTTATGTGCTTCACAATTCTGACGATTTCCAAATCTATTTCTGTACAGAACTTCATTGTAAAAAGTACGTATTCGTCATTATGTGTTAAAAAGGCTATTTGAACTTGATCATTATTTCAAGTAATGATTGAACATGTAGGTCCTGTAGAGAATGCATGGCTTCATAGTTATATAAATACTTTATTTGGGCTAATATTTTATAATTATATGGAATAGTGTGCAGTTAGAAAAATTTAATAATTTTTCTCTTTAATAAATCCAGATTTTTCTTAGTTGTAATTTATTTTCCCACAGATAAAATATTTTTAAAAAATGTATTGGTACATTATAATTACACATAATTCTAGGATTCATTGTGACACATCTGTACATGAACATAACATAATTTGTTCCAATTCATTCACTAGTACCTCCCCTTTCCCTCTCTGGTCTCCTTCCTCTCTCTACTGGTCTCCCTCCACAGACAAAACACTGACCAAGACTTACTGGGTGATTGTTCAATACTGTGTCTCATTTTTAGAGTGCTCATTTATTACATGTAGTTACCAAAATTTTTGTTCTTACATTCTTTTGAATAATTTCACTGGTGTCTTTAACAGTGGTTTTTAACACCAGCTCATATTAGAATCACCTGATAAGCATTGAAAAAGTACCTGGCCCAACCTCAGAGTAATTGTAATGGATTTTCTGATGGGGGCACAGCCTGGGAGAAGAGCCAGTGATTTGATCTACACCAATAAAAAAGATAATCAAGAAAGCCGTGAACTGCTTTGTATGTTTGTGTTAACCTGCCTTGGTGTGTTTCCCTTGGGCTAGTTAATATTTCATGTTCCTTTAGAACATAGTGACTGACTGTGGGAAAATAGAGAAGTGAATAATGTGTAAGTGAAGCCGATTTGGACCTACATTTTATTGGGGATTCTTATTAAAGCAATTGCTATTTGACTTCATTTTAAGTGACTGACATGCTAGCTACAGTATAAAGATATTTGTTTTTGTCTTGGCACCAAAACAAAAAATTTGCTTAATCTACAAGCAAATTTTTGATTAGATTTTTATCATCATTATTACAAAATGCATGACAAAAAGACTTGGAAATTAGAATTCCTAGCTCATGTATGGTCTTATTTTCTACTTACACTTAACTTCTTAAGGCTGTTGATCGATTTCTATGATAATAATAGCTAAGATTTCTGGAGTGCTTTCCCCAGATCTAATATCTATTTTAGTCTTCAAATTCTATTAGAGAGGTAGGATTAATATCTTCATTGAGAAGATTAAAGTAAGTAGGATCTTGGAGAGTTTAGTATAAAATTGGAGATTTGAACCAGGCACATGTGACTCTAGAATACAAGCTTCTAAAACTTACACCAGACTCCCATCTCACTTTGTTATATTCTGTTTAGAGATGTTCATATTGAAAATTTTGCATTAGTGTCTGACACGTTTTTACCTCAGATCTTAACATTTGCCTTTAAAGCCGTATTTTTTTTAAGTTTGTTCACTTTCTTGTTCCTCTTGGTTGAATTTGCTTTTACGTCTAACTCATCATGATGTTTAATCTTCATCAGAGCATACTGTTGTTTCAATGAATTTGGGGATTTTTTTTCCCCTAATCATTGGCCAAGAAACATGGTAGAGGAAAAGGAAAAGTGAGCAAGTAGGCACTGTATGTGACCTCCATAAACAGGCTTCAAACTCCAATATAGATTTTGATCACTGGCATGTTCTTAGTGGCCAGAACAGTTCTTGATCGAAGTAGATAATCAGTGAATATTTGTTGGATGGATGGATGAATGGATGGATGAACAGATGCTTGGGTGGATGGATGGATGGATAAATAGATGGGTGGCTCGATGGATGGATAAAATGAAGTACAGAAATAGGTTCTGAGTTGTGTTGGGTAAATTTTTTTGTCATACCATAACCTGCTCTGTCCTTGGGCTAGCCTTGCATGACCTGTCTGAGAGATCATAGCTCTTGAGTGTGGTACTTTCCTAACTTTATGTGTGTAAACCATCTGCATCTGCAGTGAATAGACTAGACTCAGAGGGCAGAAGGCAAATTTGTTTCTCACTCTGGTTATATTGCTTGCCTTTAAAATGGTATCCTGAAATCAAATTTACAGAGAGTTCTGAAAGAAAAATGTTGGGGGCCTGAGGCTGTAGCTCAGTGGCAGAGTGCTTGCCTAGCACATGTGAGGCACTAGGTTTGATCCTTGGCACCACATGAAAATAAATAAAATAAAGGCATGCTGTCCATCTACAAAAAAAAAAAATTTAAATGTTGGTCATCAAAAGAGAGATGGTTCTGTCACCAATATATATATGTAAGCCAGTCTTTCCTAGTGCATATCTGTATTTATGAGAACCTGTTCAAGCAGATTTACTAACCGTGATCAAATGTTACAGTAGCTAAATAGTCACTTCCAAATTTAGAGATACTAGATCTGGAATATTCAGAATATAGGGGGTTTTCTTATGGTTTTTAAACAGTAATATTAGCAGCAGCTTAAATAGCACTCTGTGTGTGTGTGTGTGTGTGTATTTTTTTTTTTTTTGGTACCGTGGATTGAACCCAGGGATATAACCACTGAGTCACATCTACAGCTCTTTTTATTTTTTATTTTGAGACAGGGTCTTGCTAAGTTGCTTAGGGCCTTGCTAAGTTGCTGAGGCTAGCTTTGACCTTGGGATCTTCCTGCCTCAGCCTCCCAAGCCACTGGGATTATAGACACTAGCTAATAGTTTTATGAGTTAACTACACTAAACACTTTACAAGTATTACCTTTGATCATCGTCACACTGTTTTATAATGAAGGATTCAGAGGAGATCACAGAGATACTAAAAATCTCGTTCTGGGTGGACTTCC
>CM053406.1:24537188-24557571 GCA_028644305.1 Xerus rutilus
AAAAAAAATAATATAAAAAATAAAAATAAAAAAAAAATAAAAAATAAAAATAAAAATCTCGTTCTGATATCTAAGTCCACATTCTTGATGTTTCCATAAACCTGTCTCACCTCATTGTTGTTATTCTGTTATATACTACATTACTATTGTTTGAAGTTGAGGCATTCAGTCAGACATTTCTAGAAAAATCCTACCAACATGTTTCCTTTTTGAAAAATTCTGATTTTTAAATTTTTATTTTACTTAATTCATAGAAACTATCTTAGCTCTAAAATTTGGTTCCAAAGTCACTTTGGGACATATCTGCTTATACACCAATTTGACTTAAAAATTTTCAACTTTATGATTGTATGAGAGTGTACACATTCAGTAGAAACCATACTTTGAATTTTTACTCTTTCCAGGGCCAGCAATATGCCGTACGGTGTGGTCTTGTGATGCTGAGCAGCAGCTGTCAGCCCCAGCTCCTGGTCATCCCTAGTCACCAGGGTGACCAAATGGAGCTTTGCTGTGCACTGTGTTGTCAGCATTTTTTGGATATAGTTATTCAGTAAATTACATGAGATATTAAGCATTGTTATACAATAGGCTTTGTGTTAGGTGACGCCCGACTGTTGGCTAACATGTGTCCTGAGCACACTGAAGGTAGCCTGGGCTAAGCAAGGATGTTCAGCAGGTTAGGTATATTAAATGCATTTTTTACTCAAGGATGAGTTTTTCAGGATGTCACCTTCTCGTATGTGAAGGAGCAGGCGCGTTTATTATCATACGTGTTATGGATGTCAACTTTCTCTGCAGGTTTTTTGAAATGGTGAACACCATTACCGAAGAGAAGGGGAGAAGCGCGGAGGAAGGAGACTGTGAAAGTGACTCCCTGGAGGTAATGACTTTGGTTTTGGTGCTAGTTTGACAAAGTTTCTCTGTGTCTGATTTTTTATAAACAAATGATTTAAAGCCTTATCGAGGGAGAGGATGGAGGTGATCATGGGTGTGGGAGTGGTGGTGAGAGATGGAGGGGCTCAGCCAGAGTTTAAATTTTCCTTTAATGTTAAAAGCAACATCTGGACTTCCTCTAATTAAAAAAGAGCTGAAGTAAACACTAGCAAGCTCTCACTCAGCAGTACTGAGTCTGAAGATTTTACTTGCCCAGTAGTAAGTAAAAATGTGCTTTATCCAAGAGGGTGTCAGTACTCTCAATGACTGGGTCACAGTGCCCGCACACATTTTCATTCTCCTTGAGATACGTGCAATTCAGACATAAAAAACTCAGTGAAGATTCTGGATGATAGAACCCTTTTTGGCCCTGATTAGTACATTATAGAGAGAACCTGAAGCCACAGAAGTGAAAGGAATAAAGGGAGCAGGTAATAATAGTCACCCCAACTGTTGTTCCTCTCAACCAGAATTCTTTGTTTATGCCTTATGGATGCAGCACATTGCCAGTACTTATTTTTAGTTTGTGTCCCTTTTCACTACCCTGTCTGCTCTTTGAAGGAGAACCTTCCATTTTTATAAGGATTAATGCTGGAGGATTTGGAGAGTACTGACCCCCATCACTCCAGCATCTTCAGTGTCAGAAGGATGACTCCAGGCCATGACAGGAGACCACCATTCTCTGCCCCAGCTCCTCCCCAATGTTTGACTTGGGACAGAACTCTGAATTTAAATGTCTTAGACCATTTGGGCTACTATAAAAAAGTGCTGTAAACTCTTATAAATGCTCATTGACAATAAAAATTTATTTTCTCACTGTTCTAGAGGCTGGGAAGTCCATGATCAAGGTGCCAGCAAATTCCGTGTTTGGTGAGGGTCTGTTTCCCATAGACTCAGCCTTATTGCCATATCCTCTCATGATAAAAGGGACAAGGTGGTTCTCTGTGGTTTCTTTTGCAAGGCCACAAATGACAGCTCTGCCCTTATGACCTAATCACCTCACCAAAGACCCCTGCCTCCTAAAACCATCACCTTGGGATTAGGATTTTAACTTGGGAATTTTGGGAGGACACAGTCCACAGCGTCAAGCAATATTGAAAATTATATTTTTAAATGTTAAAGTAAAATTAAAGAAACTATATATAGATCACCAGCCAATTGGTAAACTTCCTAGGTCGCTTTGAAAAAGTAACCTGTACACTAAATTTTTGTAAAGATATTGAATCAGTAGGGTAATCACCATGGGAAAGTTTAAATAAACAACCAATTTTTCAGGCAATGATGACCATACTAGACAACATTTATTTGCACAATTGATCAGATCAACAATTTTGGAACCTCATTCTAGGAACTAAAGTATTAAGTGCCTTAGAATTTGTGATGAATTTGGCTAGCTGATTTTTCTAAGCTTCAGTTTCCTGTAATGTAAAAGGGGAGGAAGATTACTTTTCAAAGTGCTGTCAAGAGGGTCCAGGATCGAGATCCTCTGATCTATATATACACTAATAGTATATGCAGCAGGCTTTGTAAGAGACCCTTCCTGATTGGGCAACTCTATAAAAAGAACTGTGACCAACTAAATAAAGAGGGAAATGCTAAGGTTTCTTCCCAGGAATATCCAGAGGGTTTTAGTAGATTACTTACCTCACGGTATATAACCAGTTTATATAATATTGTTCTGATTTATCAAAGTGCTCTTAACTTGCCTTCTCTAGTACATACAAGGATATTATTCTTTTAATGTTAGACAACATACTTACACTTCTCATATTTCATTAGAATAAGTTAAAATCTCTGACACAGAATGACTTTTTAAAATTTATTTGTTCTAATCAGTTATACATGACAGCAGAATATTCTTCCATTCATTGTACACAAATGGAAGATAATTTTTTATGTCTCTGGTTGTACACAAAGTAGGGTCACACTATTCATGCAATCATACATGTACCTAGGGTAATGATGACCATCTCCTCCTCCATCTTTCCTATCTCCATGCCCTCTCCCCTCCCTTCCCCTCCCTCCCCTTTGGCCAATTCAAAGTTTTCTCTACTCATCCCATGCCCCACCCCTTATGGATTAGCATCCTTTTTTTTTAAATTTTTTTAAATTTTTATAACATTTTATTCCAGAAAAATTTGTCACTAATATAGTGTACGATAGTTCCAACAGGAAGATTACTGATTTTTTTAAAATTTTTTTATTAGTTTATTTAATTGCATTTCAAGTCATAGTACATATATAGAGCTCAGTTTTTCCATTTCCCTGGTTGCAAACCAGATAAAGTCACACCAAATGTGTCTTCATACAGGATTAGCATCCTTTTATCAGAGAAAACTTTTGGCCTTTGGTTTTTGGGGATTGGCTTACTTTGCTTAGCATGATATTCTCTTAACCTCATTCATTTACCTACAAATGCCGTAACTTTATTCTCTTTTATTGCTGAGTAATATCCCATTATGTATATATACCAGTTTCTTTATCCATTCATCTATTGAAGGACATCTAGGTTGATTCCACAGTTCGGCTATTGTGAATTGTGCTGCTATAAACATTGATGTGGCTGTATTACTGAAATATGCTGTTTTTAAGTCCTTTGGGTAGAGACAAAGGAGTGGGATAGCTGGGTCAAATGGTGTTTCTTTCCATTCCAAGTTTTTTAAGGAATCTCCATACTGCTTTCCAGATTGGCTACACCAATTTGCAGTCCCACTAGCAATGTATGAGTATGCCTTTTCCCCCACATCCTCGCCAGCACTTATTGTTGCTTGTTGTCTTTTTCTTTCTTTCTTTTTTTTTTTGGTACCGAGGATTGAACTCAGGGGCACTCAGCCACTGAGCCACATCCCCAGCCCTGTTTTGTGTTTTATTTAGAAACGGGGTCTCCCTGAGTTGCTTAGCGCCTCACCCTTGCTGAGGCTGGCTTTGAATTTGCGATTCTTCTGTCTCAGCCTCCTAAAGTGCTGGGATTATAGGCGTGCGCCATCCCAGAATGACTTTACAATATTTTTTTTCTTAAATTTTTTTTTTAGTTGTCAATGGATCTTTATTTTATTTATTTATTTATTTATTTATTTATATGTGGTGCTGAGAATTGAACCCAGTGCCTCACACATGCTAGGCAAGTGCTCTGCCACTGAGCTACACAGCCCCAGCCCTTCTCCAGTATTCTTAACGGGTTTTATAGCCTGTACTAAGAATCCAGGCATTCTTGTGTTTAGGGTTTGGGCTTAGTTGGCTGTTATGTCACAGCTGGTGATACTGTTGCTTTCTTTCATAGGTTATGTTAGCATAACATTACTAAACAGTTACAGTGATGTTCTGGGCAAGAGGATGGTAAAATCCCCTTGGCTCTTCCTCTCAGTGTCTTTTCACAGCCATAGCTAAGAGTTATTAACCCTTAACTTGCATTTTTACATAAGTTATGATAATTATCCATTATATTTCTTAGATATTTTAAACATTTTCCATTTAAATTATTTTTTAGTATTTTCTTAGTTGTAGATAGACACAATATCTTTATTTTTATGTGGTGCTGAGGCTCGAACCCTGTGCCTCACACATGCGAGGCAAGCGCTCTACCACGGAGCTACAGCCCCAGCCCCTTAAATTATTTTATCAGTATGCTAAATAGTTTACTTAAATGGATTCCTTAATTTCATTACCACCAATTGAACTCAAACCTCAGCCTGTGAATGATATATCAAAAATAATTCCTCTACTTCCCATTCTTTTTACTGCAAACAAAAAAATTATTTTAGGTATCATCTTTATGAGGGAGATTTGTATGCAGAATAATTATTTTCTGATCTTTACCTCAATCAGAGATGGAATTTAATTGGTATGTGTTTCAAAACATGTACCAATTATTCTTGAAGCCTTTGAGTCCCTTGGCACAAACAAGATAAAAATTGTACAAGGGACAGACAATACAGAAATGCTCTTCCCTTAGGGTGATATCAGCATTCAACAAACATTAACCATTAGTGTGATTCTGTAAATTACAAATCTGAAGCTAATTTCTAGATTTCTTGGCATTTGAAAAATTTCTTGGAAGCCCAGGTTAGCTAGGACCTGCTTTTTCTGTCTTTGAAGTAGTGCAGTTGTGGGGTGGATTCAGCTTCCTGTGGTCCTGACCTTCCTCCAAGCAGGTCACATCCAGCTCTACTGAGATCTCCAGGCAGAAGGCAGGAGTCTGGGTTGTGCTTCTCACATTAGCAGTAGTCAGTTTTGTACAAAGTTTTTCTGGGCTGAGATTATTTCATTCCTTAGATTAGAGTTGAACAAGACTTTTAAGGTCCTTTCCAGCTTTGCTATTTAAAATAATTTTCAAGATTAGTACAAATTGTACAAGGTTGTTTCAAAGATAGCTCAAAACCACTTTCCAAGAAGGACTTTTCTGTTTGTATTCAGAGACAGTCCTTTTGATTCAAGGCCTTGTATTTTGACCCAAGGCTGTATGTTGTTAGAGAAGGATTATGAACCCATGTTCCAAATAATTTAATATGTTAGTGAATTTATATTGAAGTCATTGTGCAGTGGATTACAGCTGACCTCTAGGGTTTGGGCCTGTACTAGCTGTGGTCCCTATTGTTCTGTGCTTTCCATTCCTTCATGAAGAGCAAGAGAATCTACCCAGTAACTTCAGCCAGACATCTCAGAGAACCTTCTGCCTCTCATTCCCCATGCCCAGTTTTTCCTCCAGCCCCTTTGTGTGTCATCCCATTACTTCTCTGATCCCAGGTCTTTATCCTTCACATGGCCTGACTCTGTCATCGTCAGAGAGATCTCTCATGTGAATTTAATCCTGTGTCTTCCCAAATTTACAGCCTTTCTTGCTGCTCTCTATAGAGGAGTTTCTGCACCATACAATGTCCTTAACTCTCTGGCTCAGACGTACCCTGTCCTCTCCACGGTGTGTCCCAGCACCGTCAAACTCCTCTTCACTTCCTGCCTCTGAGCTTGTCAGGCAGACCCCCGAATCCATAAGCCCCTCTTGGTGACCACACTCTTACTTTTTAAAATCCAACTTTTTCTATTAAAATCAGTTTTCAACTCCACTTCCCACTTTTCTCTGTCTTCATGGCATTTTTGCCAGCTCCTCTCCCCAGCCCTACATATTATATCACAATTTAGTAGCCTGTTCTGTGTGATATTCAGGACCATGGCTCTGTTTCCCTTTTAATCATGTAGCTGTGCATGGTACCTGGAGTCCAAACAGAGGCAGTTCAGTTAGAAGACTGAAGAGTTTTCAAGTTGATGAGTGACACCATCAGGTTGTTCAGTGCCTCAAATTGAGAAGAAAGGGATGTAGATCGGAGGGGGCAGTATAGATTCTAGGAGACTGGCTTGAAGGTTGTTTAATGAATGTTCAGTCAGTGAAAGAATAAATATCATAATCAAGCTTAATGCCAAAACATAGCTCTTACTGACACATCATCTTCTCATCTCTTTATTTCCATGAAAAGAAATTAGAT
Organism: Xerus rutilus; assembly: GCA_028644305.1. NCBI lineage: Eukaryota > Metazoa > Chordata > Mammalia > Rodentia > Sciuridae > Xerus > Xerus rutilus. The sequence goes on from CM053406.1 coordinate 24,543,599, forward strand.
GCAAATTACTGAGGGCCTTGGGTGCTTAATACAAAATACATCGTTTCTGCCTTTTGCCTTCTCCCCGAACATACCCATTCATTACCATTGTCTCTCTACCCCCTTCCATCGCATCCTCTTTCCCCTTTCCTCCTTTCTCCTTCCCTTTGTCTCATGTGCATTTGGACCTCACTTTTTAAAAAAAAATCAAATTTGTATGTGACTGACACAAACCTGAGGTAATCAGAGCAGTGTGTTCTGTGAACCTGTTTCTGCATGGTTTCCTGTGAGCATGGAGAGAAAGTTGGCTGCTTGTGGGGTGGAGTGGAGACAAGAAGAATGAAAGAGACATGTTTCTTTGACTCAGACATCTGCAGCATGATGAAAAGACCTCGCCGTTTCCTTTTCTGACGATTTGCCTCACAAACATTAGCCAACAGCAAATTTTGGCTTCGAATTCACTTAAATCGATTTGGAGTCATCAGGTAGCAAATGAGTTTATTTTTCTTTAACATCCTATTTCTATTTTCATACAGATCTAAAACTGAACACCCACAGTTACCTCACTGAGAAAATACATTACTTAAAGTGTTGTACGATATAAGTATCAATTTGCTATTCATTCATTCTCTTGGGAGGAGAAAAAACTCCCCCTTTTCTTCTGCTAGCTTAGGTTCTGTAGTTGGGTGGCTTGCAATTTAATCAACAAAAGATAAGTTAACAGGGGAAGAGACAGAGTTTATTCATTTAGTTAATAGAAATGAGTGAAAGAAACTTAACCTGTGAAAAAGTGGGTCCCCAAACAGATTGAGTTCAGAGTTTATATATCATTTTAGTGAGAAGGGAGTTTGGGACTTTAAGGAAAAGCAGATGACAGGACAGTAATCAGAAACAAGTGAAAAGCACATGAAGTTTTGATAGTTTTATTTCTATAATTTTTAGATGTGAGTGGTCCATCTCCTTTTTAACTGTAAAGTTCTGGAAAGGGGATTTATGGTGACTGGATTTTCATGAGGTTTTGCTTAAGTCAGCAAAAATAAGTTTAGGACAGTTTTGTTTTTTTATGTTTTGTTTTCCTGTGACTGCTGTTCAGATGTTTCCAGCCTAAGGTAATCTTTGTTCACACTGGTGGGTGGAAGTGGATCCTATTAGTTCACTCACTATTTATTGGGTAACTGTGGGTAGTGGGCATTACTCCAGATGTTGGGAATTCCACACAGAACAAAATAGAGAAACATCTCCACCCTCACTGAGCTCACATCCTAATGAGAGACAAACAATAATCATAAACAAGTGAAATATTTAATATTTTAGTGATCAGTATTGAGAGAAATAAAGCAGAGGATATAGGAAGTTACAGTGTAGCAGGCATGTGCAATTTTAGACAGGGAGGCTCATTAAGAAGGTGATATTTGGGGGGGGGTTGGTACCAGGGATTGAACTCAGGAGCACTTGACCACTGAGCCACATCCCCAGCCCTATTTTGTATTTTATTCAGAGAGAGGGTCCCGTTGAGTTGCTTAGCCCTTCAACGTTGCTGAGGCTGGCTTTGAAGGGGATCTTTTATGTCTATAAGAGCAAAGGCAGTCTGAACCCTAAAGAACAACAGCAATGATGCTGTAAATGCTGTAATGGAATTAGCAATGTAACCATCTGAAACCCAAGACCTTTTTCTTATGTTTCAAAAGGGTAACTGCAGCATGGTTTGAAATTTGTACAGTTTCTATTACTAATAAAGTTATGGCTTCAAAAAAGAAGAAGAGAAGACAATGATCTTTTGGTCCAGGAATATAGCTCAGTGGTAGTGCCTGCCTCGCATGCATGGAGGCCCTGGTTCAGTCCCCAGCACTGCAAGAAAGACAAAAAAAAAAAGTAATATAGGTATTTGTACTTGCTGTAGTTGGCATTTATTAATGTTTTGGGCATTTACATATTAAAGAGGCAATAGGGATTGAAAATTAACAAAACAGCCATTCAGGTCTTTGAAGTGATTACTCACCTAATATAGTTAAATCCCTGAGGGAAGTGCCTGGGTTTTAAAGGTGGTTCTTTCACTGTAGGTCCCTTGGCAGTGCAAGGACTAAATGAATCACCACCTTGTCTTGTGGCCTTGTCAATATTGTATTCTTAAGCCAGTTCTCTTCCCAGCACCAGTTTAGATTGTTCTGTGTCGGCAATAATAAAGGGATGATTCTAGAAGTATTTCCATTATTACTTTGAAGTGCAATTGTGTCTCCCTTAGCAACAACCTGATTTGCTAACCTATTGCCATAGAAATAGAATGCAAAATATATAAGCGTTATAACAGCACCCTTTATTTTTTTTTGAAAACTTTCCTTTCCCCTCCATATTTGTCATTTGATAAATCCTCTCTTCCTGGGTGCTAGATTTTCTGGCTATCACATAGATAAACTTCTGTCTCCATAGCCCAGACCAGTCTCCTGTCTCTATTAGTTCTATTAAAGCTGTCTTTTCAATTTCTATCTTTATCTTATAAGAATAGGAAGAGGAGATAAAAAAAGAAATAAAGCAGCAATTACCCATTGGGATAGTTTTATTTAAATCACATTGGTAATTTTTTATATATATACCAGGGATTGAACCCAGGGGCACTTAACCACTGAGCCACATCCCCAGGCCTTTTTTGTATTCTATTTAGATACAGGGTCTCACTAAGTTGCTTAGGGCCTCACTAAGTTGCTGAGGTTGGCTTTGAACTAACTATGCTCCTGCCTCAGCCTCCTGAGCCACTGGGATTATAGGCATGAGCCACCATGCCCACTTTCACATTGGTCTTATTAAATATTCTTTTGACTTTGCTTATGACCATGTTATTGTACAGGAGTCAACATCTGTACCTAATACATAATCTTTTTTTTTTTAAATAATCTTTGGATTCTTTCCATTCCTGAGGGAAACTGAAACTTGAGCATCCCCATCGAGGCTTATGTATTCTTTACTGTGCTACATAAATATCCCTATTGGCAAAACTACTTTCAACCAAAATTAAACTTCATACTCACTTTAAATGTTTCATTTGGCACCTGGTTAAAAAAAAGTTCTCTGGGCTGGGGTTGTGGCTCAGGGGCAGAGTGTTTGCCTAGCATGCGTGAGGCACTGGGTTCAATCCCCAGCATCACATATAAATAAACAAAGTAAAGGTATTTTTTAAATGACACAATGTTTTAAAAAATGTTCTCATCACATTTTCTATAACCCAATTAATTAACTAAGAAAATTATTACTGAGCATCTACTGCAAGCCAAACATTGCTAAGGTAAGGGGTAGAATGGTTGAAGATTAAGTCCTGGTTGTCAGAAAGCTCACAGTCTAGGAGGAGATACAAAGTGGTAATAGAAGGCAGAGTGATAGATGCCTGATCATGGCAAGCAGAGGGCTTTGGAAGCCCAGCTGACCAAAGCCCAGCTCTGCTGGGGGTAGGGGGGCATGTGGACAGTTCGGGGAAGCTTCCTGGAGCTTGGTTTTGAAGCCTGGGATGGAATTACATAGTAGGAACAGCAGCCTGGGTAAGGGCACAGTCTGGGGAACCTCCTGAGCACTCCCTAGAAAGAAGAGATTGATGAAAGACTGGAAACAGGGGCAGCCTTCAGATTCTGAAGGGCATTTATACTCCGCTAAGGAGGCGGGATTTTATTCCCAAAGCAATGAGGAGACAATAAAGCAGAGGCGGTGTTACTGACGTGGAGGCTTACTTTGGAACCTTAGACATTGCAAAGTTCACTGTCACCTAAATGGAGAAAGCATTGTGGAATGGAGCATCAAGGGAGGAGGGGACTGAGAGGCCTGGTAAGCCTCTGTTGAATGAGTACAGAAGAAAAGCCTGATCTGAGGCATTAGCACTGAGGATAAGAGACGTAACATGAATTTGTGAGATTTTAAGAAAGCATTTGTCAACTAATATAGAGAACTGATATAGAGAGTAAAGGAAGGTAAAGAATGGAGTCTGAGAGGGCAGTAGTTACTAGATGTGACTTGAAAAAGCAAGTGGATGTTCAGTGGATATTGACAAAATATGCTGTGACATCTTCATAATACTGGTGTTTGGGTAATTGAATTAATATTCAATTTATAAGCCCTTATGCAGTAATAGGGTTCCCCTACAGCATTGGTAGTGGAAAGAACAAAGATCTTGAATCTTAGGATCTGGTCTTCAACCTTAACTTCAACATTTTCCCTGAAAAAGATATTTAGGATCATTTGTAAATTAGGAGTAATCAGACTTTTCTCACTATGACACAGTCTTATGACAGTCAGATAGGTTATTAAAAGTTGGAGATGTTTTTCTTTCATAAAATTATACTAATATAAGGTGATGAGTATTCTAGGTTCAGAGTTTAGGATTCTATTCCTTTGAAAGAGCACATTGGCAAAGCTGAACTTCTTTGTTGATGGCCTCTGCTGGGAACCTGCCAGCATGCAGAGCATTGCAGAGTATAGGACCACAGGATTTGAGTGTGGAGACTTGGGTTTCTTTGGGTGGCATGGTGTGAACTATTTGTACTGCTGCTTTTCAGGAGCCCAGTTGTATCTCTAAATCTGGGCAAATTGCTGCATGATCCTGCTGCTTATTCCACCCCCTGCAAACTCCCTGGTCTTCTGTTCTGAACAGGACCATCTTCAGCCTTAACATTAGATAGTCAGCATAGGAGTGTTCTCTTAGATACCCCTGGGCACCTTGCAAGGGATGCTTAATGTTGCCATGGGGGAAGCAGACAGCTCCTTCCCAGAGCTTGGCCTCCATCCTGAGCCAAAGAACGGTCCATGATGGGGAGTCAGGTAAAGCGGCCCTTTTTAGCTCTGCTTCCTTTTATAATCTGTCTTTGGTATTTTGTAGGTTCCCTGTATCATATCTGAATGTGAATTTATTTTTATCTTTCCTATTTAGGGCTCAGTTCCTGAAAGTTATATTCGATTCTGCCTCAAATCTCTCTGGTCTTTTTTAGAATATCTTACCCTTTCTCATTTTAAAGATTTCTTATTTTACATCTTTATGTTAAATAAATATTGTACACTTCCCAATTTATGAAGTTTTAAGGATCGATATTTGTCATATCTTTTCACAGATGGTGAATTGTATCCTTATATATTTAAAATTTTTGGATTATGAGCTCGATTTTAGTGGTATACTATTGGTGAGAATTCCAAATAGCTAGTATGAAGGCATTCTCCCTTTAAAATGTTTTTGCTTTGTTTCTCCCAGCCACTCTAGGGATGGCCCAGGCTCAAGAGCAATTATGAATATTATAATAAGTGCAAATTTGAGGATCAGCTGTGCTTGAAAGTATTCAGGGCAGACTTGGTTTTGCCCATGCAGAGCTTAGTCTGAGATCAACTTTTTCTTTTTATCCTCATGCAGTGGATTCAATTTTCTAATCTAGCCTCACTGATTTTAGTCCTTTAAGGGCCTGGTCTTGCGTGTTCCAGCTGTTTGCCTGATATAGGCACTAGACTACATTTCCTATCCCCTCATGGGCATGAAGTCCCAGTTTTATACTCTAGCAGATTGGAGACAGTACCAGAAGCTACTTCTGACTATTCCTGCTGGTCTGTTGTTTTTCATAGGGTTTTTTATAGACCTGGTCTGTCCATTTCATGGTCCTAAATACTCTAGTTCAGTCCAATATGGGGGACACGCCTTTCTGGATGATGCCCCCAGTCTGAGATGGTCTGTTTGAAATGTTCTCTATGCCTCTTTCCCTTTGATCCAGTTTTCCATATTTGTCTAACATGCTTGGCATTTTGAGGTTCAGGAATATAGGTATTTTCTCTTTACATCAAAGATAAAATTTTCCCTATATTTTTAATTTTTAAAATATGTTTGGGTCTTAAGAAACTGGGGATGAAATAAAGCCATCTTTACGTTATCATCATCAACTAGTAAGACTGCAAAATTTTCTCCTTACCCAAACCCTTTCAGTTGTATCATTCTCCTTTGAGATGAAATATTTTAATAGTACCAAAAGCTGAATAACAAAAAGATTAATTAGATGTGATATTGATAGATGTGATGCCAATTATATGTATCTCCTGGATCAATGAAGGACAGAACCAAATGGGTAAAGAATCCAAGTAGGCTTTTGGAGAAGCACTTTTATGCATTTAACTCTGTAGTTTCCATTGGGTTCATAACATGTATACTGTCACTAACATGAACTTGCTATCTGCTTTATGCTGTTTTTTGGTTCTTGAAGCTGCTGCTTCCTCTTATTATTTCACTTGTTAAGACCATCTGACAAAATAAGGAAACATGTTCTTGGAAAAAAAATCAGTGTTTGAAATGTCAAACGCAGCTAATGTTTCAATCTTCTCTCCCTCTTTTTTCTTTTGTAGTATGACTATGAATATGATGAAAATGGAGACAGAGTCATTTTAGGTAAAGGCACTTATGGGATAGTCTACGCAGGTCGAGACCTGAGCAATCAAGTCAGGATTGCTATTAAGGAAATCCCAGAGAGAGACAGCAGGTACAGTACTTGTGGCTAATAAAAAGCCATTTTCAAAAGTACTTCAATTTGTTCATCGCATTTTAGAAAAGTACTTGCTGATTTTCTGAATATTGAAATTGAAAACTCCATTATGTTAATTAACTCAATCTCAGCTTTATCTCCTGCATTGTTCAGTAATTCAAGTGCAAAACTCTGGTGGGGAAGAAAAAAGACTCTTGTAGAGAAGGACACAACTTTCAAAGACTGAAAGAGAGAATGTCTGTGTGTGTTAGGCTGGAGTTATGGTGGATAAAGGTGGTTTGTTACATGAGTAGATGGAGCATAAGCATGTCACAGCAGTTTCCAGTGCAGCATGTAAGGAGCCTGGAAGTTGTCATTCCAGTCTAACAAGTGGAAAGCTGAACAAACTGATAAATCATTAGCTCCGAGGATCCATGGATAAAGGGCAAGAGACTGCCTCCCACCCCCACCCCCAGAGAGGTGAATACAGAAAGCCACCAGGTTCCAGAACAGAAATCTATGTATGCATGGGAGCCAGTGCTGGGGCAGAAAAACCTGAAGTCCAGTTGACACATTGCTAGAGGCCCCACATGAACAAATCTGAGTGTCAAGAACTCTAGGGGACCCAGTCATGGAGGGCCCCCACACCTTTGTAAGTCTTACATTTTGAAGTTCTGCCAGGTTCTTTTTTTTTTTTTTTAGTACTGGAGATTGAACTCAGGGGTACTCAACCACTGAGCCACATCCCCAGTCCTATTCTGTGTTTTATGTAGAGATAGGGTCTCACTGAGTTGCTTAGTGCCTCGCTGTTGCCAAGGCTGGCTTTGAACTCACGATTCTCCTGTCTCAGCCTCCCTAAGTGCTGGGATTACAGGCTTGAGCCACCGTGCCCGGCTCTGCCAGGCTCTTAAAGTAAATATTGAAGAAAAATCTCCTTGTACTTCTGGCAGGGAGCGAGGAAAAGAAACCCTTTTTAACACATATCAGAGCACTTTATTCATCTTAACAAGGCCTGCCCTCAAGAGAAACTGTTTTACCAGAGCCTTACCAAACTTGGAGAAGGGAAATGCCAAACTCTAGCCCATTCTGGCCATCCTCTTCTTCCTAAGGGGGTAAAAGATGACACACTTATGAAGTTCACAGACCAAGGATACAAGTTTGCTGAAAGACTGAGCCTTAATCATAGAACTATAGAATGTTTCCACTCCCCAACACTTTGTCAGTACATTACTAAAGCCTATTACTGTGGTTATTTTACTCAGTACATCATGTACACCTTTAAACAAAAAATTACAAGGCATACTAAAAGGCAAAAAAACACCACAATTTGAAGAAACTTAGCAAGTATCAGAAGCAAAATCAGATATGGCAGGTGTGTTCGAGTTAGCAGACTTGGAATTTAAAACAACTAAGATTAATATGCTAAGGGTTCTAGTGGGAAAAGTAAACAGCATGCAAGAATAGATGGTAATGCAAACTCAGAAAAGGAATGAAAAAGGAATGCTAGAGGTAAAAAGCACTGTAACAGAAGTGAGGAATGTGAGGGCTTCATTAGCAGACTGGACACAGTTGAAGAAAGAGCCTCTGAGCTTGAGGATGTGTCTAGAGAGACTTCCAGATCTGAGAAGCAAAGAGAAAAAAGACAAAAAAAAAAAAAAAAAAAAAAAAAAAAAGAACAATAGGATATATAAAAACTGTGAAACAACTACAAAAGATATAATCTATGCTTAATGGGACTACCGGAAGAAAAAGTATGTGGTTTGAACCACACGCAGTAGGGACCTGCAGAAAATGGAATCATTTTTACCAAGGTGGTGGTGGGGGGAGCCATTCAGGGAGATGAAAGCTCTGGGAACAGTATTTTCTGTTGTTCGCTGCTCTAGTGGTTGGCCTAATAATTCTCTGCTCTCTCAGCTTCATGATTTCTGAAGCCTCATGCCTTCTCTTAGGTCTCTTCTCTTGTCTGATCATACTCCTACCGTCAACAGTGTATATTATCCATGTGTTGTGTAATCAGTCTTAGAACTGGATTATTTGTGACTCTTGTCCTTATTTGGCCAGTCTCTGTCATGGGTTTATTACTTTGTCTGCCCTCATTCCACTCTTCTCTGACCATGGGGATAAGTTTATATGATCAGCCTTCTTCAGAAGGGATATACCCCCCCAACTCCGTGGATCATCTGTCTACCCAGCATCTCCACTTGTAAGTCTGCAGGCATCTCCACATTGATGTGGCCAAAGCTGAACCATGGATGTTTACCCCTAGATCTGCTCTCCCTGCAGCATTCCCTATGTCTATTAACAGTACCCTATTCAGCCAGCTGTTCCAGTTAACCAGCGTACATTTGTGTTCTTGTTTCTCTCACACTCCACGTCCGCTCCATCATTTGGCTGTACTGTTTGTTGTCTCAACTTCTGCACTCTATTGTGAATTGTGCTACTCTTTGCCATCACCATGACTATAACTACAACTAGTCTGTCTTTAGGCTCTCACTTGAACGCCTTACTAAGTCTCTGCAACCACCTCCTAACTAGTGTCTGCTTTTACCATTTCTTCTGCCCTTAGTTCATCCTTCCTCAGGGTAGCCACAGAGATCTTGCTGAAGTTAAAATCACATCATTGTTGAGAATGATGTGTCAATGTAGGCTCATCATTGAGAAGCTGATAAAGGCAAAGGTTGAGTGTGTAACAGGGGAGAGGTTATATGGGAAATCTCTGAACCTTGAGAACAGTTTTGCTGTGAACCTAAAAACGCTCTAAAAAATAAAATTTATTAAAACAAACAAACAAACCACACCATGTCATTATTGCTGAAAACCCTTCAGGGGATTCTTATTGCAGTGAGCCTGAAACCCAGAACTGTTAGGTTGAACCACAAGGGAGGGGTCACCACCTCTTTGGAGCCTCCTCTCTGCTGGTGTCTCTGTCTACTGGTCACACCAAGATCAAATGAGATCTGGGCAGGATTGCCTTATTGTCATCATTGAGGCCTCAATGCAGATGCCAAGCCCTCAGAGAGGCCTTTTCTATTGCCCCAACATAAGGGATGCAGGCACTGTCCCAGGTCCTAGCAGTCTGTCTTTATAGTGCTTGACTTTCATGGTGGCCATTCTGCCTCTGGACTCTGTGTCTGCATTCCAGAAGGAACAGGGGAAAATGCTGGAAATATCCAGCATTCTTGCTCTTCTGTTTTACTGGCCAAATGTGCCCCCTTCTCCCTACCAGCTTCCTAGTCAGCCATGTGTTTCCTAAATGATAAAGGAAGAGGGAAGAACAGATAATCGGTGGGTAAAGAGCTGCTACATACCACATGTGTAGTCCAACTTTATGTATATATATTTTTATGGTAGTATTTCTAGGATTTCTTCTTGGTTAATTCATGAGGCATGCTTATGAATTCTTATGAAACAGTGATAGAAATTATGAACTAAATACCTAGAGTGATGTATATAAAGTTGTCACATTAAAACTTTTGTTAAATATTCCTACAGGTTCTTAAGTAATATATACATACAGTAGCTTTGAAATAATATAAAATTTAAAGGAGTCATCACTGTGAAATTGCTGAACTAAATGTTAGCCACATTCCCTCCTTTTTCCCCTCTAGAAGGATTTAAGTATGCACTGGAAAGAAAACCATCTTGGTTTTTTTTTTGGTACTGAGGATTGAACCTACGTGTGCTTAACCACTCGGCCAAGTCCCCTCCATTTTCTCTTTTATTTTTAAAACAGGATCTCGCTAAGTTGCTGAGGCTAGCCTCGAACTTGTGATCCTCCTGCTTCAGCCTCCCAAATTGCTGGGATTACAGGCATGTGCCAACCCACCTGGTAAAAGAAAATCACTTTTAAAATCACCTTGTAGCTTAAGTTTATTCAAATGCCACTTTACATATACAAAGCACACCAACACCAACAAGATGCCCTCTACCCTGCCCCATGCCATGCAGTTGGTATGAGTGGGTTGTTTGAAAACACCTGGATGACAAGCCCTTACAGTGAACAGGTGGTCTTGTTCACCACAGGACATCTTGTTCACCATGTAAAGAGATTAGAGAACCCTGTAGTACTACTGTTCATGTGAAGATACAGCAAGCAAGTATTTTTGTCATTGTGCCCTGAGGAGTTTGGATAGCATCACAAAGGATAATTGCTAAGGTAGGGTGAGGGATGTGAACAACGTATGATTAAACTACCACCTACAAAGAAGGATTGTGGCAACAACAGTCATTTGTTTTGGTGGCCGGGGTGTGGCTCAGTGGTAGAGTACATGCTTAGCATGCCGTAGTCCCTGGGTTTGATCCCCAGTGACACAAACAAACCCAAAAACTCAGTTCCCCCTGTGTTTCCTTCACATTCTAAAAACATCTGTTTCAGAAGTATAAAATATTTTCATAATTTGGTAGAGCAACATACACCAATCATGTGATTTTGAACTCTGGTTTGAAGTTGGTCGTTCAGTGTGGAGGCTTATTTGGAATTAGGTAAAAATGACAATATAATAGGCTTGATGGACACGGTGAGGTGAGGATTTTGAAGAAATGGGCTCAGAGATGTGGAATCAAGATGGTTTTATGTTTTCTATTGAAGAATTGGTGAGCTTTTCAGGAAGTTCTAGAATGAACCTTAAAGCTATTTGGAATTTTTGTCTTCCTGGGCAAGAGTCTGTTGGAATAGTAAAGTAGGTAAGTGAGCCAGGGAATTGACAGGTTCTGTTGGTATGGACAGGAAGCTGTGTAGACGATTTCTGTCTTCCTAGGTTCTAATCTTCAGTCTGTCACTAGCTTTGTGGTCTTGGACAAGTTAGTCATTCTCTGTGAATTAATATTCTTATTTGTAAAATGGGCAATTTAATAGTCCCTCCTTATTGAGTTGTGAGAAATGACTTATTATAAATAAGGAGCTTAGAACAGAAACTGACACCTTCCCCTTAACCCAACCATGGCTGCAGCCTCACAGAATTGACCTTACAAGAAATGAAGGACTTATGATGGTCATTTGATTTTACTTATCGTCATATGCTTAGTTGAAATTTGTGATTTCTATTGCTTCAGTTTAAAACTAAAATATGGCTTCATAGCTAGCTCATTGCCATTTGTGTGTCTTTCAGATACTCTCAGCCCCTGCATGAAGAAATAGCCTTACATAAGCATTTGAAGCACAAAAATATTGTCCAGTATCTGGGCTCTTTCAGTGAGAATGGCTTTATTAAAATCTTCATGGAGCAGGTTCCAGGAGGTAAGAGTTGCTTTTCTTTCTTTGAAAAGTATAAATTTCTAAGGCCTGGAAGAGGAACAAAATTGAATGAGATTTACTAGAGTACAGGTTTTAATTTGTCTCCACCAAAAGAAAAATTAGGTATGTGACGTTACCATGAGGTTTGTTTGGATACAATAAATAAATTATTAGAACCATTTTAGTATCCATCATCATGAGTTGGATTAAGGGTAGCAATTGATTGGGCTTTTACTTAGACTTTACTGATAGTGATATCCATCTTCACAGAAGGGATACTTTTTTATTCATGTTTGAGTCCAGTTCCTGGGGCTCTGTGAGAGCCAATGAATGTTGGCTTATGTTGACTTAAATCAGTGTCACATTATTAATATGCTTCAAAGAGCTCACTTGGATGAGATTATCTACTCTTTTCTTTTACAGGAAGTCTTTCTGCTCTCCTTCGTTCCAAATGGGGCCCATTAAAAGACAATGAGCAAACAATTGGCTTTTATACAAAGCAAATACTAGAAGGATTAAAATACCTCCATGACAATCAGATAGTTCACCGGGATATAAAGGTAGGAGACACCATGATTCATTTTCATGAGTTCCTGGCTGGGTAATTGTTTTATTTGCAAAAGTCTCACTATATTATGAGGATTAATTAGGAACAGTGAATATTAAATCAGTCTTAGAAACAGTAGAAATAAAAGATTTCACACTACTCTTCATCATTTATTTACATTCATGGCCTCTTCTGCACAAGGAATAAACTCCTTAGCCATGCTCAACCAGTAGGCTGTGCTCTCACTGTGTGTGATGTTTTGTAGGAGCTCTGTGGGGTGGGGTACATAGTATAAAGTCACACAGGACATGTGTCTTTTCCTGAGTTGCTAACAGCCTTTGTCCCTCCCCAAAACTGCTACTTATAAATATGTATTGAATCAGTGGATGAATGGTTAGAGGGAAAAAAAAATAACTAAAATCCCCTTTCTTACATATTCATGGAGGAAACTACAATTACAACTTATAGATTTTCTAAAATAACAAACTAAAATAAGAACATTAGATTTTCTTTAAAAATAATACATTTTCGACAAAGGCTTGACTCTTGAAGGTAAGTTAATATCACAACCCTAAAATCAACGCAAATGCCCATTTATCTGCAATGTTCCTATATATTCCAGGGAAAGAAATAGAACAACATAAAAAAAGAGTGACTGGGAAGCTATGAAATTCATATTTTATCATACCCGTGTATGATACACAGCTAACTCCTGTTGTGTGTGTGTAAATCATAGTGAGCTTTCACCTGGGATCATGTTTGACCTATGACTTGAGTAGCAGATTGTGAACAACTGATAATATATAAACAAAAAAATGATGTCCAGAATTTTCTGTTGAGATGAACTATTAATGAAGGGCAAAGAATGAGCATCCTTGCTTATTCTAAGTACTCCTTAAAAAAGAAAAAAGATTTAAAGTGTCGACAACAAACAGTATCTGAAGAAAGATAACATTCTTGATTGAAATCCTTTTTCCCCAGGGTGACAATGTATTGATTAATACCTATAGTGGTGTTCTCAAGATCTCTGACTTCGGGACATCAAAGAGGCTTGCTGGCATAAATCCATGTACCGAAACTTTTACTGGTATGTTGTTATGATAATGATACAGATCTTATATAATTAAAGAAATAATTGCTGAGTTTGAGCATAAGGTGTGAGATAAACTGAGTCAGTGTTCTCACGCACATTAACATGGGTGTCGTTTGATGCTCACCAAAGTGTTACCCAGGGTTTGGTCTGTCCCTCTTGTTTTTTGTGTTTTTTTTTTGTTTTTGTTTATATGACTTGCTCAGTCTCCTGCTTAATGCCACTGGAGATTATTTTTAATTCTCAGTTTGTTATTTGTTCTTCTTTTCCTGTCACTGCGTCTCTCTACTGGTTGGCCTACAGCCACTCTAACTCTGGCAAGATTACTTTTTTGGAAACATTTTCCTAGTCCAACCTCTCTGTGATTCTTACTCATACCCAAATCTCTTGCCATCTGGGTTCTGAATTCCCTCTTCCCAAGCCTGCTTCTTCCTGGGATTTATTCCTCTACTCCACAATATAAATAACCATAGGATTTCAATTCAGAAAGAGGAAGTGACTCACTCTCTCAGAAGAGGGGTGAGGAGAGAGCTTTCCTGAAAAATTAGGCAACACAGCAGTTGCGCTGCGTCTAGTGCAAAGTCCTGGAAGGGTAGAGACCAAGTGACTTCAAGAAAAGCAAAGGTGGCCAAGGGAAAGTGGAACATGAGTGAATGC
>CM053406.1:24558071-24742450 GCA_028644305.1 Xerus rutilus
TTATACACAATGGTGATTTGTTGTTATGTATTTATACATGCACACAGTTATAACAATATAATTCAGTCAATATCATTTCCCAATATCTCCCCTTTCCATCCCATCCTCCCTTCCCTGGTCCTTTTCCTCTACTCTACTGATCAAATAGAGCTCTTAATAATATCTGATTGATAAAAATATTGTATAATTTATTATTGGCATTACTTGAATTGTCCTAATTTTTCAAATTCACTATATTTTTGATTAGTTGTAATTCCTACTAAGATATTTGTGCAATATAAATTCTCTTTACCAATGCCGTGATAGACCCAGAAACAGCAAAAGGGAATGTAAGTTTCAACACAGATGTTCTAAAAGCTCTCTTGATTTTATTTAAATTATAAAAATTGATCACTTGGGGGGAAAAAACTATAAATGAAGAGAAACCATAACGATTTTGCACTAAGGATAGTTGAGTCTTGGGGGAGCATGGTTGCCTTACCTGTGGCAAGGAGAAAGGCTCTCCTCTGGTAATTTTGCTGGTTTAAGCTGAGTGTGTAGATATGTACTGTTGTATGTGAATATGAATTTGAGCTGTCATATGGAGAATAAACTTCACAAGGTGACAATACTTGAAAATAAAGTCATACTTTATTTCTATTAACAACAGTCAGTTTCTAACCTTGGACAGTGGGCTTCGTGGAATCCATTTGGAGGAATTTTAAATCACAGTTTTCCTGTAAATCACACATGAAGTATTCATTAAAGGTGTTATCTGTGTTTATCAAAATGTCAGTTTGGTTATGAATCAGAAATACTGAAGTAGGTCTTTGGCAGATGCCTCAGGATTTGAAGTAATTCAGCACTGTACCTCAGATGGGTTCCTTTTTGCTGATTATGTTATTCACGTGAGTGTATCAGAAATGGGGGATATGGCGACTGTATTAGTCAGCTTTCTGTCACTGTGACAAAATACCTGAAAAAAACAACTTCAAAGGAGGAAGAATTTAATTTGGCTGACAGTTTTGGAAGTTTTAGTCCATGGTTGATTGGTCCCATCACTTTGGGCTGTGGTGAGGTAGAACATCATTGGCAGGGAAAGGAGCAACAGCTGCTTACCTCAGGGTGGCCGGAAGCAGTGAGAGAGAAGAGGTCAGGGTCCAATATCCTCTCCAGGGGCGTGTCCCTGATGACCTAACTTCCTTCCAGTAGCCCCAACTTCCTAAAGGCTCCACCACCTCCCAGTAATATCACTCACTGGGGATGAAGCCTTTCACATGTTGGCCTTTCAGGGACATTTAAGATTGAACCATAACAGTGACAACATGTTCCTGTTCACACTCCTGACCCATCCCCATTTTAGGGGGTAATAGAAGTCCAAGTCTTGCCTGTCATTTGGGTCACTGAGGTCATTGCACTTGAGGGACCAGGCCAGGGATAGAACAAGGGGCTCTTGGTCCCTTATTTTGTGGTCTTTCCCCTCATACAGCACTCTTATTCTGATTTCATGCAGCCTTTTATATCTCTCTTTTTCACTTTATTCTTATTGGTGCTGTGTAGGGGTTGGTCTCTGTTAATGGCTCATGACCTTTTGTGATTTATCCAGTCAGTTTTTTCATGCATTTCAGACATACAGCAAGAGTCAGGTATATATGATTTATAGAATAGATTATGCCCAAAATTATTTGCATTGTTTTTCACCATGAGTTTCAGAATCTTAAATGTTTACTACCATGTTGAAGAAACAAGAATGATTGCCTTTTTTAAAAAAAGTTTTTGTAAAAGTTGAAGTCAGACATGGTGGCACACCCCTATAGTCCCAAAGACCCAAGAGACTGAAACAGGAGAATCTCAAGTTTGAGGTCAGTCTCAGCAACTCAGTGAGATGCTATCTCAAAATAAAAAATAGAAAGGGTTAGGTACAGCCAGATGGTGCTGGCGCACGCCTATAATCCCAGCACTTTGGGAGGATGAGACAGGAGAATCGCAATTTCAAAGCCAGCCTCAGCAATGGCGAGGCGCTAAGCAACTCAGTGAGACCCTGTCTCTAAAATAAAACACAAAATAGGGCTGGGGATGTGGCTCAGTGGTCTAGAACCCCTGAGTTCAATCCCCAGTACCAAAAAAAAAAAAAAGGGTTGGGTACAGCTCATTGATAAAAGCATTCCTGGGTTCAATCCTCAGAAAGAAAGAAATTAGCAATGAAAACCTATACGTATTTATGGTGTACCACACGATGTTTTTGATACCTGTATACTTTGCATAATGTTCAAACCAGGGTGAACCTATTTATTTCCTCAAACATTTATCATTTCTTTGTGGGGAAAGCATTTGAAATCCCCTCTTCTAGGTTATATGTGTGTATGTTTAACATTATCATTCTCCGTAGTCACATACTATACAGAACTTCTTTCTCCTATCTATCTAGGTCTTTGTACCCATTACCAACCTTTCCCTTTTCCTCTCTCCCCACTCCTTTCCCCAGTCTCTGGTAACCACTGTTCTGTCTCAACATATATGAGGTCAGCCTTTGTATATTCCACATATGAGTGAGATCACGTGGGATTTGTCTTTGTATGCCTGACTTTTATTTAACATAATGACCTCCAGAGTGAAAGCAGAACTAAGCATTTAGTTCAGGAACTAAGAAATATAGATCTAAGGAACTGGATGAATGACTAGATTTTTTTCCTGGAAAAGATTAGAAGTATATATCATAGCAGTCTTTGTATATTTGAAGACCTAAGCACAGAAAATGTTTTGATGTCTTCTCTGTCGTCTTCAAAAGACTCAGAAGTCTCTGAGAGAGTCCAGGGCAATGATGCCTCGGTTACACTCCCCTATCTAGGGAGTAAGAATGGACCTATTCATGACCAGATGATGATATCAAAATTTCTGTGTCACTGATAAAATCCATCATAAAAATTGCTATATTTCTACTTTTATAAATAGCAGAAGAAACTGGAACTCAAAGATCAGATATTAGGACCCGAATCATGTTTTTAAAGTTGTCATACTTGGAAGAATTGAAGCTGTCATTAGATAACTATGTTTATGGTGTACTCTTTTTAAAGTGGAAATGTATTGACGTACTTTCAGGTACCCTTCAGTATATGGCACCAGAAATAATCGATAAAGGACCACGAGGCTATGGAAAAGCAGCAGACATTTGGTCTTTGGGCTGCACTATCATTGAAATGGCCACAGGAAAACCACCGTTTTATGAACTAGGAGAGCCACAAGCAGCCATGTTCAAGGTCACATTTTGTATTATCTTTAAAGGATCAAGTTTCTCGTAGCTACTGATGGCCTTTGTGTTCTATGTGTGTACATCCTATTTTGTTTAGGAAAGAAGCCTAAGTAAGCAGGGGAATGGGAGCACATTCAAGTCTAAGAAGATTCCCTCTCCCAGAAGGCGGGGCCTCCGCCTTTCACAGGGCATCTCTCTGCTTTAGTTTTCTCAGCTCTAAAGGGAGAGTCAGTGGAACTTCATTTGACCACCTCTAGCAGCAGCACAGTATAAATCACACACCACTGTGTGGAACGTGACATAGGCTATTTGGAAACAGTCTTGAATATTTTCCATGGAGAGAGATATAGGAACATTGTTTTATCTGATTAAGGATTCAGTCAAAACAATGTTTTTCTTTATTTCTCTACCATAGTAGTTTGGAAGTCCATTTTTAAAAAGGGCATAATTACCACTTTAAGTCAGTCAGTCTTATTCTTCAAAATCTAGTTGGCTAGCTTGGTAATTGGCCCATAAGTAATTCTTTGGAGCGTAGGAAGCAGCTCCAGGTCCCAGAGTAGGAGGTACTGATGGAAAGAGGCCTGAGGGAGCCATGGCCACAGTTTGGGGATCTGAAGACTAGGTGTGGCAGAAACCTGAGTCCCTCTGGCCCTCCCTTGCCAGACACTAGCGGGGTGGGAAATTTAAAATGGAAAAGTGCTCTTCTCTAATGCAGAGGACTTCTGAGGATCACTGTTACCCTCTGCCTGCTGCTGGCTGCTGCCTGCGTTTCTAGCCCTTATTCATTTGCATATGGCTTCCCATGAGGGGCCACGGTGTACACAGCTCCCATGTTTGTGCCAAGTATGGCTTTAAGCTTGGAGGCAATCTGATATAAAAACGAGGATTGTAACCTCGTCAGAAAGAGTAGGAGAGGCCCTGAGAGCTGCCTTTCTTGACAGGAAGGATGTCTTTTTCTTCTCAGCCCATCTTTAGGGCTTCCCTCTGAAGTGCTGCTTTATTACCCATCAGTGCAATGATCATTGGAAAGCATGCCTTTGTCTCTATTGAGCCAGCCTCGCCTGTGCATGGGAAGTGACACTGTCTTAAAAAGAAGCAATCACATGGACTCTGACACTGATTGATAGTGTTAGAGCCAAGTTTCAGCCCCGGTCAAGATATTTGAGACTTTGGGCAAATTACCTAATCTCTTTGTATTCAGTTTCCTCATCTACAAAATGGGGATAAAAATGGTACCCATCTAATGGGAGTTTTTGTGAAGAGTATATGAGTTAATATATGTAAAACTCTTAAAATAGCTTCTGACACATAGTAAATGCTACGCAATTATAAGCAATTATATATTATAAAATATATATTTATAATATATAAAAAATATAACAAATAAATTTATATAACCTTTATAATACCAAAAATATGTCCTTAGAAGATTTTCTCTGTGCTAAATACATGAAAACATCATTAAAAAAATTTTTGTGTATGCAGTACTAGGGATTAAACCCAGGAACACTCTACCACTGAGTACACCTCTACCCTTTTTTATTTTTTATTTTGGAGACAGATCTCATTGAGTTGCCTAGGCTGGCCTTGAACTTGTGATCCTCTTGCCTCAGCCTCCAGAGTTGCTGGGATTACAGGCGTGTGCCACTGAGCCCAGACCCCAATTTTTTAGAATAGCAACAATAAGAAGTAAATTCTAATTGTGATAGAAAATACTATTTAATTCAAAATACTTTTAAATATCTCTTAATGTAGGTTATTTGAGAGAGGAGAAAAATTCACAAATTATTTAATAGGGGAAAGAATATAGGCTGCATTTTAAGTAAAGCAAGATTCCAATCCCAGGTCTGCCTTTCCATAATCATGTACCCTCAGCACATCTAAGCTTTATTTTCCTCACTGGTATAAGGGGGATAATATTTAATTCCCTGGATTGCTAGGAGGCTTCAAGGAGATTCATAAAGGGAAAACCTAAGCACGATACCTGGCATATAGCTATTGTGAGAAAATCAGTCATTTCAATTAAAAAAACTTTTTTGAATGCCGAGGTACTAATGTGCTCTAAGTTTTAGTACTTCATAGTGCTGCATTCTGTCTTAAGCTAATTCCCCTGCTGTGTCATTGGTAAAGTTCCAGAATCTCTCTGTAAGCTCTCCATAACCTACAGAAAGTGCATCAACAGGCTTGGAAAAAAGCCATGAGCTTATAATATGATAAGGGGACAAGTGATGGGACCCTGAATTCAGGTGACAGGATACTCACTCAGAAGATTCATTGTGCTTTTTCTGTTTATGCCTTAGGTTGGGATGTTTAAAGTCCACCCTGAGATCCCAGAGTCTATGTCTGCAGAGGCTAAAGCATTCATATTGAAATGTTTTGAACCAGACCCGGACAAGAGAGCCTGTGCTAATGACTTGCTTATTGATGAGTTCTTAAAAGTTTCCAGCAAAAAGAAAAAGACACAACCCAAGTTTTCAGGTATGTGGTTGCCTTGAAGAGGATCTGGGTCACAGTTTCTACATCCTAAGCTTTCAAGATGGAAGAATTTTCCAGAAATAAAATTCTCTGTTTACAGAGATTGCTGGAAATTGTTATAAATGATGTTCTCAGGCATTTGTTTTCAATATCAGGGAGCCATGTCGCCATCAATTTTACAAATGCTGAGGCCTCATACATCAATGATCTTCCATCACAGAGCAGGTGATTAGTATATTAGCATTTTTAAAATTTATTTATTTTTTTGAGTCAGGGTCTCCTAAGTTGCTTAGGGCCTCACTAAGTTGCTCAGGCTGGCCTTGTGCTTGTGATTCTCCTGCCTCAGCCTCCTGAGTCACTGGGATTACAGGTATGCACCACTGCATCCAGCTAGCATTTATAAGTATTCTAGCATTGAAATCCTAAGCTTAAAGTCTAAAAGAGGTAAAACGCAGCCTTTTAGAACTGAAACCCCAAATTACTACTAATGGGCTACAGGGCTATTTAGAGAGCTGTTAAACTTCCAAGCCATCTAGGTAATATGTTCTTTTAACATTAGTTAGTAGAAAACACATACTACCCCTCAGAACCTCCAAAAATGAAGAAAGAGAAGATTGACAGCTATAAATAAAATAGCAGTATAAACACACAAGAAAATTGTCTTTTTGCAATAATTTCCATAACTCATTTCAGTAAGAAAACAAAGGATCCATTTATTCATGGCATTTTTAATGGTTGTACTGGATGACAGTGGGCAGATTGAATGTTTGGGGAGGACATTGATCCCATTTCAAGATGCTTTTTGTTTATTTCTCAGTTTAACAACAAAGCCAACATGTGCTTATGCTGCTGTTTGCTTTTCTTCCCACAGCGCTTTCAGCTGGATCAAACGGTGAGTTTGTTTTGCCTGCTGAGCAGAGGGCTGTCATTTCACGTCCCTCCATAAGTAGCTACAACTGCACTCCTTGCTTACATGGGGCAGGGGGTGGGGGGTTCTGAGTACTAAGGAGGTATGCTGCTGTGAGCCTGGCTGGGCTTATTGCTTCAGAAACTTGTTCCATTTCTGTTTCATAAGGGAGGCCTAAACTGTTGTTCCCTAAATGCAAGATGGTGACTGTGTTTTAAGGTCTTCACTTTTGAGTGAAGTCCATGTTTTCTTATATAGGAGCCAGTCGGCCACCTAATGGCTTTCTTGTGGGAAATTTCAGTGCCAGATACCCTCCTCTTTCACCTTTGGGGTAGTACATTCTGTTTTAGTGGGTCCAGGGTTGTGTTTTTATTTTCTCAAGTTGACTTTTGCATATCATAACCAGAAAGGTAGATTTGCTCTGGGAATATCAACAAACATTTCAAAGAATTACAAAGAGAGGAACATGTTTGGGATTCTTCTATCTTAGATGAGTGGTTGATGGAAGCAGGGGTCTTCAGATCCATCGTGCATGGGTTCTGTGGGCCAAGTGGGGGAGATTTTAGCAAGCGCTTTGGATGCCTCAAAGCCAGTACCCAGTGTAGAGCCATATTAGTTAGTTGGGGATTCCTGAGCAGTCTTTCCTGTTTTCCTTCTGGAATTCCAAGAGTCAGGGTGGAGGGACCTCTGAGAAGAGACATTCTCCACACACTTTGTTTCTCCAGGGGCCTCAAGGCACCTGGGAGATAGTCACTGCACTCTCCCAGGGTACCCCTGCAGGGCCTCCAGCCTTCTGCACCATCTGCCTTTGGCTTTGTCCACAAGTCAGTTCTGATTCCACTTTCTAGGTATATGATACTTGTTTTCAGCTGTCATTATTCTGTGCTGGTAGCAATGCCTACTTCACCGAGTTGGTTCTGAAAATAAAATAATATCCTAGGAGAGCCTTGGAGCTGTGCCCAGAATCTTCCTTCATGATTGTTTTATCCCTTCCATGTGACGAGGTTTTGGTTCACAGGAAATGGATTCCTGTTGCACATAATAGGAATAGCAGCTCCTACGAACTCAGCTGCTCACTCCCAGCGAGCCGGCAGTTCTGCCCAGGGGCTTCTCAGCCAGCTTGTGCTTGGAGTGAGCATGGAGTGGAAGGTACACATCTGCTGAGCGCAGGCCAGTGGTTCCTGTGTGCCTCTCGCCGTCTGTGCTCAGAGCCATTCAACAGTCACCTGGACTCTGCACTGACCTTACAGGCTGGCCCTGCTTTATATAATACAGGATCTTTGTAATAGTCAGAATTAAGAGGATGGGCATCAGTGCTGAGTTCCCTTGTTGACCAGATGGCCTTGAACATGACCTACCCTGTGTCACCTCATCTGCCCAGTGGGTTCAGTTAGATCTCCAGCTCATGGGGTTGTTGTGAGAATTAAATGAGACATATGTGTCCCATGTGTAGCCCAGCAAGCACTTCACCAGGTGGTTGTCATAACTCGTATTGTTGCTCTCCTTTTCTTGGCCTGGCCCGTGCTCAGTGGCTTGTTGAGGACTGTGGATCACAGCCTGAAGGTCCTCTGCCCTTTCCCAAAACCCTCTGGATTCTTCTCAGTAAGAACTTCCATCAGCCTCGTGAATTCTTTTTATCCCTCATCCCCCACTAACCATCCCTTCTTGGTCTGACCCCCCTTACCTGAGACAGGGACTTGGAACTAGAAAAAATGGGCAGCCCCCAACTTTCCACATAATTAGCTTGTTCAGACTCAGCTGAAGGAGTATCATTACAGGGGTTATGGAGTTCATGAGCATATCCCTCTTCTCCTTAGGAGGGCAAGAAACACTTGCTAATTAGGATTGTGAAATCCCACTTGACTGTTCTCAGGTGTTACTGAGCATCTTCAGGCTTCCTATTAATTACAACTTATGACCATGATCTGGCCTTCCTCTCCTTCCAGATGAGTATAAGTGACGGGCCTCTTTCTACCCTGGGCATCTTGTATAGGTCATATACCTGTTTCTGTGTAGAGAAGAGACTGCCGCTCTGCCTCTGGGACCTCTGCCTTCAGTAACTGCACTTGTTCCCCTTCAGAAGGGAGCGAGAAGGTGGTGATGGTGAGGCCCTCCTTTCCCTCTAGGTTAACCATATTGGACAGGGAAGCCACTGGCTGTGTGGAAGATGGTTTATTTAATAACATTTGTTCATAACTTTATACCTCTACTGTACACTTAGCACTAGGAATGCAGCAGGCTCTCAGACAGGCCCAGATCCTGTCTTCATGGATCACTTCATGGTGTTGGTAAAGAATAAAGATGGCTTGCCCTTTGCAGAATCTAGAAGTGCCTCCCTCATCCTAATTAACTTTTTTCTGGGAAGAGAATTAGATTATCAGGAGACATGGGTGAAAAGGACACTAACTTTTCACCATACACTCTAGTATTTCTTTTTTATTTTCTTCCTCCTCTTCTTCATCTTTTTTTTTAACCATTTGTATGTATGACTTGTTTCTTATAAAATAAGTAATTATGAGTATGGTAAACTGGACAGTGTCATATGCTGGTGGTGATGAACACAAATACATTTTTGGTAATTTGGTAATTATTAAAATCACAGTCCCTTCTACTCTACCTCATGTCTATGAAATATTGGAAACCACCTAAATATCCACCAAGAAAAACCTAAGTATAAGTGATGAACATCTAAAATATAATGAAATGATATAGAGCTGTTAGGATGAGGGAGGCTGTTAAGTTCTGACCTGGAATTCTGTACTTTCATCAAACTCAGCTGACTTAAAGTCAGTCAAATGTGAGAACCATTATTCAATGTTTGGGCAACTAGAGATGGAGGTAGGCTGACCGGGAGGAGACTTTGTGTTGGAGCAGGGCTTTGTCCCTGACTGTTCTTAGAAGGAAGAACTGTGCAGGTCTCTGTTGCTCATGAAAAGGTTTTAGGATCTGAGGCTGCCTTCATAGCAATGAAATGGTTCCCACTTTCTCAAAGCAGGATATATACAGTTCCTTAAAGTTAGAGTCATCTCCTTCCCCTAGTCAGGAGCTCCCAGCACTTGGGTTCATAGACTAGCCACTCACCCCCTCTCCACAACAACCTACCCCTTAGCCTCTTGATGAAGCCATCTCTTAGGGAATCTTGGACTCACACTCCTTCCCAACAACCCCTAACATGGACCAATAAGAATCACCCTTCAGAGACACACTTGTAACATGACCTATCCTCAAGAGAGGTTCAACTTGTCTCTTTATAGATCTTTCACAG
The DNA here is from genome assembly GCA_028644305.1 of Xerus rutilus. Classification (NCBI taxonomy): domain Eukaryota; kingdom Metazoa; phylum Chordata; class Mammalia; order Rodentia; family Sciuridae; genus Xerus; species Xerus rutilus. Next base: position 24,567,948 of record CM053406.1, read on the forward strand.
CCAGCTTCATAACAGAGTGCTTCTTAGTTGTTGGAAAGACATTGGCAGTAAGGCCACCAGTAACTGGAAATCCTGTCAGGCTCCTCTCTTGCAGTCTGAGAACCCAATCACACCTATGGACTGATATCTAGAGATTTGTGACTATGCTTTCCAGGACCTGTCTCTTGCCTCGCTAGAAATAGGTATATGTGACCTTCTTCCAATTGACAGTGACATTACCACAGAATGCCCTATACTTTTCCATATACCTCAAAATCCTTAGAACTGGAAAAACTAGAAGCCCAGCAGTAGGTGTGATCTTATTTCCACCACAAACTTACAGATAGACCTGCTGAAAGGCCTGGTCCCACTCCTTACAATAGAGACAGCATTCATTTTCCTCCAAAGGCCAAACTCCCAGGTGGGTCCTAGATCCCACATCATTTACTCTTTGCTTCTGTGTTTCCAGATAAGTTCCATGCCCAGCATCTTCTGTCCTGATACTGTGGTGTTAAACTGGTAAACTCAACATTTATTGGCGGCTTCTTGCTTCCTACCTCTAGTCATTCAGCTACAGAACCATTTAAATAACAACAGATAGGTCAATCAGTTCATCTTCAAGAGACTTTCTAGTTCTAACCAGTAAGATTGTTTGTCCCTGAGATCAACTATCCCTGGAAGCTTCTCCTCCCTATAGATGAAACCAAAGACCAATGCTGGGTACTACTATGACACCTGCTTTCTTTACCCAGCCTACATATGGGATAGGCCAATGGAACTTCCCTCATGGGATCTGTGATATAACCAGTGGGTGGGATGTGCCCTACCTCAAGATTGCATCACTTAGGATGCTCCTGGATATGGTTAGACCCTTTCCAAGACCGATTGCTAAGGAAGAGCTTCCCAGTAGCAGGGATAATATGTTTTCAGAGAAATAGCCCTTCCTGCTATGTAATAGGATTTTTTTTTCATCTTTGGGAAGATGAAATAACCAAATGCATTATTAGGTAAATGAAGTTCTAAGTAAAGTAATGTTGCTACCTATTGAATATTTGCTTGTGAAGAAAAATTATTAATAGCATATCTTTCTGATATAAAATAATACTTGTTATTGCTGAAATTTGGAAAAATAAAAGAAAATTGGTTACCTTCAATCATATCTTCTAGAAATAACTACCATAAATACTATGACATATTTTATACATTTTCTTGTTATATATACAACATATAATACAGCACACACTGAACCTAAAAATAGTTGAAGAGAAAGAATGGAGGGGAAAAGGGAAAGGAGAATAAGGAACGAAGGGAAGAAAGGAGAGGAAGGAAGGGAGGGATCCTGGGCTGGGGAGGGAAGGAAGGAAAGAGGGAAGGAATATAGGTAGGTGAATGCTGATCTAGCTTTCAGGTATTTGTAAATCAGAGATAAGGGATAAATTATCACAGATGTGTCCATTTATCTGATCAAAGTACTAACAGCCCCTACCCCTCCTGGCTGATGGTCACTGGTTTTAGTCACAGTGAACAGAGTCAGAAGTCCACTCCTGACTGACCACCTCCTGTCTTTGAGACTTGGTAAGTTTTTACTCCACCCAGCTTAAGGGGAATTGAGTAAAAAGGAGTATCTAGGCAACAGTGGATGTTTTTCTTCTGTAAATTGACACCTGTTTTCTTTAGTAAAAGACTTCAGTAGCATTGGGATATTAAAGATGTTTCTTGCAAAAATTAATTTTTTAAATCATTGTTTGATTAACTATGGACAGCTCCTATTATGCAACCTGATTTCCAACCTAAATAAAGCAAAAGACCTTGTTTGCCATAGAATCATAGTATCTGAGAACCTGAAAAGGCTAAGAGATCTAGTCCCTTGGTTCCCAAAGTCCTATTAGCAAAGAATACTTTTTTGTCTGTATCCTCAAGCAGAGCTGTGACATGTGACAGTCAGAACACATTCGTTTTAGGTGAATCAGCATTGGAACTCTGGGGTAGACCCACAGCCTCCCATTCTTTATGCCTTTCAAGGTAGCCCCAAGAGGCTAAGGTGGACCCTTGAACCTCTGAGGAAGAAGACTTAAAATTTATTTTTTTAAAAGAAAAATACCCATTTTTATTTCTATTAAATATTTCTGAACCATTGAATACCAAAAATAATGCAGAATTACCAGTTTTAAAAGCATGCTTTCATTGGAATACACTTTACTGGCTATTTTTGCCCCTCAAGTCTCCTTCCTACGACAGGCAAGCAGTCATTGTCACAGAAAGTCATGGTGATGACCGATGGCATTCTCCTGCTCAAGAGACCAGGTCCTCAATTCTGTGTAAATTTGAAGAATTTTGTGCATCCAGTTAAAAGTTTTGCTGGGGGAGAGTTGCTTTATTATGCCAGATATTAGGAAATCCTCTTTTTTTAAGTACATTTTTTAGTTGTCGATGAACCTTTATTTATTTGTTTGTTTATTTATTTATTTATATGTGGTGCTGAGAATTGAACCCAGTGTCTCACACATGCTAGGCAAGCGCTCTACCACCGAGCTACAACCCTAGCCTGGAAATCCTCTTTTCAAAACACTTTTTAGTGTATTGTTTTCTGTTGTGGTTACTATACTGGTTTCAGAGGTTTAGTTTGTGGTTGGCTGGCTCCATTGCTGTGGGCCTGAGATCAGATCATCATGAGGAAGGGCGTGGCAGAGGCAAGGAGCTCAGGACATGACAACCAGGAAACAGCAAGGTTTAAAATTTTATGCATCTAGTCTTGTATTTTATCGATGTGAAAATGGAGATATGTAAATAAAAATAAGATGTCATCCATAAAAATGAGATCAGAACCCAGGACCCACCAAGCTTGGTCTGCCTCCACCTTTTCACCCTCTTGACATATTCCTTTTCGGGCCTGGGAGGCCCTTTCCTGGCTGACCCACTGCCTGGGTCACACTGAACAGGGGAGATCGTATTCACATGGCCAGTGCTCTTCGTAGCATAATCACGCTGCTCTGTACAGTGAGATCTATGGCAAAGAATACCGGTCTTTTGACAGGTGTTCTAGTATGTGTAAATTTCTAAAAGCATTAACTGCCTTTTTTCCCCTCTTGTCACCAGCAGAGTATCTCAGGAGTATATCCTTGCCAGTGCCTGTCCTGGTAGAAGACACCAGCAGCAGCAGTGAGTATGGCTCCGTGTCTCCTGACACTGAGCTAAAGGTGGACCCCTTCTCTTTCAAAACCAGAGCCAAGTCCTGTGGAGAAAAAGATGTGAAAGGAATACGGACACTCTTCTTGGGGTAAAGACCTGACTTACTTTGGGTAAAAGAGTTATATTACGAGGCATGTCACTTTCTGGTGGATGCTGTGGTTTATGCTGCCTCAATTATTACAGCATTCCAGATGAAAATTTTGAAGATCACAGTGCCCCACCTTCCCCTGAAGAGAAAGATTCCGGGTTCTTTATGCTGAGGAAGGACAGTGAAAGGCGGGCCACCCTTCACAGGATCCTGACAGAAGACCAGGACAAAGTTGTGAGGAACTTATTGGAATCTTTAGCTCAGGTAAAAATCTTTCCCAGGTACTTTATTTCCCAAAGTGTGCGTGTGTGTGTGTGTGTGTGTATGTGTATGTATAGTATTTTGTTTTATTTCTTGAGATAGGCTCTCCCTATGTTGACCAGGCTGGCCTGCAGCTCCTGACTCAAGCCACCCTTCTGCCTCAGCTTCCTTCGAGACTGGAACTACAGGCACCTACTATTAAGTCACACCCAGAGTTTACATATTTTTAACTGTGTCCTAACCACCTGGAGCCATACATAACAGGTGATAGTTCATGGAGATATGAAACTATCTCCTCCATAAACCAAACCAACCTACCCCAGAGAAAACAAAGAAGCAAATTCCTAATGTACAAAGTGTATTTTTGAACATAAATTATTTTTAAGTCAGAGGCAAATTTTTCATGTTGGCGAGTTCCACCGACTGTCTAGGAGCCTCTTTTACCCTTCATTCAGTAGTTTATTCATTTACTCAGTAAACAAGCTTTGAGCCTAGTGAAATGCTAATCCTGAAGTTAACACAAGGCTACCTGTCAGTCACTCCTCAGAGCATTTGTTAGCACCAGCAAGTACAACAAACCTGTGCTCATGAGGCCACCACATTCAATAGAGGATGATAGGCAACAATAAATAATTATATAATGTTAGAAGGCCAGATGTGCTGTAAAAAAGCAAAGTCTTGTCAGTGAAACTATAGTTCCCTGGTGTATTTGTTTTCTAGGTTTGTCATAACAAAATACCTCGGACGAGGTAGTATATAACACAGAAATATTATTTAGTTCTGGAGGTGGGAAGGCCAAGATCAAGTGCTAGCAGGTTTGGTTTCTTCTGTAGCCTCTTCCGTTGGTTGTGGATGGCCACCCTCTCCTTGCGTCTTCAGAAGCCCATTTCTCTGTGTGTGCGCACCTGTGTCTCTTCTTCTTATGAGGACACCAGCCAGTTGGGTTAGGGTTCTACCCTATGACCTCACTTAACCTTACTTATCTTGTTAAAGGCCTTGTTTCCAAATTCATTGGGAGTAGGGCTTCAACGAATGAATTGGGAGCAGGGTGGGTACACAATTCAGTCTGTAATACCTGGGAAAATATGTTCCCTAGGATTGTGCTTATAGACGTGAGGGAGAATCCCCTCCCCCAAATCTGCACCAGGGGAACACAAGTTTTTCTTCAGCTCCAAGCCACTAGTGTGGAAGCTCAGGCTATTCATGGATACAAGCCTTCCATAGAGGTGCTTGACCCAGACATCACATTTGTCATCCTCTGTTCTAGGGGCGTCAAGGACTCCTCTACCTGTTCCCATTGCCACACCTGTCCTGTGGAATCACTGTGGGCTGCGTGCAGCATCTTCCCTCCGACTGGGGAAAACAGCTGCAGGAAGAATGCAGCTGAAGGGATCAGGCCAAGTTGTTAAAAGCCTCAGTCCAAGAGTTTAATCTCATCTTTCACTAAGATGGAAATGGAGCAAGGCTGTCTCGTTTTTGGCTCTTACCGTACGGCCCCAGCTTGTCTTTATCTTGAGGACTCCACTAGGGCTCTCTGCTGTCTCTTGAGCCTGAACATTTTGTCTCTCTAGGAATTCTCTGAGATCCACCTCTTTAGATCCCCCAAGGAGGAGCCAAAAGGCCATATGTGTTTCCATAGGGTCTCTGGATACAGGGAGAACTGAAATGAATACCATCTACATTTTCAATACCCTCACTTGATCCTAATGGAAAGCTGTCTCCAGAAGTTACACTCTGAGGCACTCAGGGATTACATACAGCCAGGCCTCTGAATTAGGGTTAGAATAGGTGCTGAAGATGCTGATAGGGGCTACTGTGATCCTTCAAGGGCTGAGAAGAAGATGAGTTGAGATAAGTAAGAAGAGGAACCAAGTTTAGAAGAAAGGAGCAACTGAACAGCACTTGGAGTTCATTCATTCAATACGTACTTACTGAGCATCTACTGAATGCCAGGCAGTATTCCATGTGCTGGGGATACTCCAGTGAACAAACAAACAAACAAAAATCTGTATCCAGCTGGTTGACATTCTAGTAGAGAAAGAAAACCAATAAAAACAATCAGTAACTATATATTAAACATAAAATAATAATAGCAAGCATTTTCTTTGAACCAGGTATTACTCTTAGTATTTCATGAATATTTACTCATTTAATACTCATGACAGTAGTACTAAAATAGTAGCTGTTAGTGTCCTTATTTTATGGATGAGAAAACTGAGGCACAGAGGACTTGAGAAGCTTACCAAGGTCATGCAGTGGAGTCAGGGTTGGATGCAGATGGTCAGGCTGCAGGGTATATAATCTTAACCACCATGCTGCTCTGCCTGTCTCGTGTGCCAGATGGAGACAGGCGCTGAGAGAAACATAAAGCAGGGGAGGGGACCAGTGGAGGGGGAGGGGCAGGAAAGGAAATCAGTGTCAGTCACTGAGCAGTGCAGGCTTCTCCTATGGTCACCTAGTTTATTTTTAGGTCAGAAACATGTAGATCCCAGGGATTGCCTAAATCTTGTACTCATCGCCAAAGATATGCTTTTCCAGTATAGAAAATGTCATCTATTGGGGGCTTTTTCTCTGACCCTGTTGGACTGTGGCTCCATTAGGGCAGAGAATGTCTTAGCCATCACTTTATCCCAAACACCAGCTCCAAAACTGGCAAAAGAAGTCATTGAAGTCATTTCTGTGACTGCTAAATTCTAAAATTTTGGGGGTGGCAGTGGTGATGCTGGGAATTGAGCCCAGGGACACCCACATGCTAATCACATGCCATTATACTACTGGATTAGCTACACCCCTAACCTGAAATTCTTAAATTTTGAAGTTGGTTAATCATGTTCAATGGTTTGGTGCCTCTTAGTTTTTAAAGCACATTTGAATGTTCTCTATGAAAAGAAACATAAAAGCAACTTTGAAAGGGCATATTGTGATGTCAGAAACTGCTGGTCAGAAATACATGCCCTGTCCAGAGTGGTCCAGTGATAGTGAGAGTCCTGATTGTACTGCCAAGGATACTGTGAATTTCTTCCTGTGACATTGCCTGGTGATTCAGTGGAAAAGCAGGCCTTGACTCAGGTTTATGCTGCTATGCCAGCTAATTGGGGCAGTGGTATATAATGGCTGGGACCTTGGGTCCAGCTTGGCCTTGCTTCTGTTTGAGGCTGGGTCTGTTATTTCAAAACTCTGCAATTTGGGCCACTTATTTACCCTCTCAGAGCCTGAGCCTCCTCCTCCCTAACATGAGCAATCTATCCATGAGGTCACTATCAGGAGTCTCTGCAATTATGGCTGATTTAGGGGAATAACAGAAAATACTGAACAAATGATCATAGCTGTTATTACTGTTATGATCAATCCTTGATTTTTTCTGCAGTCAGATTTTTTTCAGAGCATTAAGTATTTCTAGATATATCTTTTTATCTCAGGCAGGCTTTATATCTTAGCCTACCCTAAAAGGTGGATATTGAGGTCCACTCCTCAAAATATTAAGCCATGAAAAGCCCTTTTATTCGTACCACCTTTTGGAAATCCACTCATAGTTAGTAAGGAAGTTTAAAGGATAAAGGGCAGAGAGGATCTTTGGGCCTGGCATACTGTCACATACTGCCTTTGGGTAGGGAGTCAGGCCCCCCCAATCTAAGATGCTCCTTAATGAAGACATGTTCATGAGTTAACATGGAGAGATGACAGTTGGGACAGAAATAACCATTATGTAAGTGGATAAAGTAGCCTGGACAGAAAGTATTTCCCAGAGTAGAGAGTGTTCCTTTGTAGGACCATGACATACACATCCAAAAACCAGAAACAACATGTTTTCTGGTATGAAAACAGAGCTCATGTCAAATATAAATATTTTCTATTTAGACTGTTGGCAAATGTGTAACTGACTTTTCACTAAGATAAGCTTTCCAATTTCTGAATAACTCACATTTTTCTTTTTAAACATATTTTCTTGGTTATTATTGTGCCTGTGAATTTTTTCAAAAACAAAATGAGACAAAGTTTATAATTGTTCCTAGCCTGATTTTAAAATATCCCCTTGATGACAGCTTTTTAAACTTCTCAATATAATCTTTTTCCATGAAAACATAAACATGAGACAGAGCTCCCAAATGAAAATATATTGAGAGAAAGAACTTGATGGTACATTTCTCTTTATTTTAATAGATTCCTAGGGATTTTAATTTTCACAGTTCAGTTGAGGAATTTAATGATGCAGTAAGAAAATGTACAATATGAGATAGAATTGAACATAATAAAAATCCTGTTATTTCTTAAAGTTAAATAAGGATAAATACTGTATTTTCTTTACAAAAGCAATGTGCATTGCTTAGAATAAAAAAAAATCAGTTTGAGAGAGGGGATTTGTATAAATATTGTATTATATTCTTAATATACAAAATAGTCCATTGGCCCATTCTTCTAACTGAATGCCTCATTGATGGGTAAGGAATGGTTTCAAGAAGGGAGTGTGAGGTTGCACTCCCCGTCCTCCTGTGGTTGCATGAAATTGACTCACTTTAGGGCAATGGAAGTACCAGGAGCCCATTATAGTAGATACACATAGCAACAGAGACTTGGACTCTCAAGGAGTTCTAGCCATAGCCCCTGGCTGAGCTGAGTTCCAATCACAGGAACTTCAAGGTCCAAGGAGTCTGCACATCTTTCCTCTGGCTCAGCTGCTGTTGGCCCTCTTGGTGGGCATTTCTGCTTCTGTCTGCTTCTTTTCTTCCACCCTGTTGTCATTCCCAACACCATTACTTTCTTTTCCTTTCTTATAATTGGATGCATTCATGATCCTATTTTATGAGCTCTCTGTGGGCCAACTTTGAGTTTAAGATCCTGTGGCCCGTTGCCTGAATCTCCCTGAAGTTCGCAATTACAATTTCTGAGAACAAGACTCACGTTGCCTCAGCCTGCCCCTACTTGGGTAAAGCTTTGTGTATCTGACTGTATCTTGGCTACTGATTCGTGTGTGGGGTCAGTGCCCGTTCTCCCAAAGTCTAATTGCTTCTTGACGACAGGAGCAGCGGTGGTAATAGCAGCCAAGAGGGGCCACAGAGTTCACAGTGTGGTCTTCTGCTTTAACAGGTGGCACTTTGGAGCCCAGTTCTTCTCAGAAAGGACTGTAGAAATGGTGTGTCCGTAGCTGATATGTATAGCACAGTGTGACAGAGATGTTTTATTCACAGGGGGCTGAAGAACCTAAACTAAAATGGGAACACATCACAACCCTTGTCACAAGCCTCAGAGAGTTTGTGAGGTCCACTGACCGAAAAATCATAGCCACCACGCTGTCGAAGCTGAAATTAGAGCTGGATTTTGACAGCCATGGCATCAGCCAAGTTCAGGTGGTCCTCTTTGGATTCCAAGATGCAGTAAGTAGAACTTTTTGTCAATGGTTTTCCACAAACTCTGCTACCATTAGTCATAAAAACAGGATAAGATACAGGTTTTACTATTTTTTTTCCAATAATTTGAATAAACTCTGTTCTCTTTGGATGAGGAATATGACATATTTGCCTATCTGTGTGTCTGTAAGTATTAGATATGTTATTTTGTGCGTTGGTATCTCTCAAAGAGAGACACACATAAAACTGAATCACCACGGAAAATAGCAAAACTTAGAAATGTCTCCCCTGACTGGGCTTTCTTCTTATGAAATCATGTAGTGGGTCACTATTTACTTTGGTGACTTTAGCAACGCAGCACACTGTAGTCATGCACTTTGTAATGCAATACTAGAATTGCCATCTAGTGGCCACCGAGAGCAATTTAACAGTATGCATTAGAATGAATAAAATCAGTCATTTTTTCCTCCCAGTTTTTCTCTGGTTTCCATACAGAACATTTTGAAAATGCTTATTTCATAAGTATCTACTATGTCCTAGCCAGAAACAATTCAGAGTATGGACCATCACTGAGTTAAAATAAATCTACATGATCTAATGAGAGATTGCTGATTATTCTAAAATTGAGTTGCTGTGCAACATAAATGAGAAGCCAGTTTCTGAAAGCCTGATTCAAAACCCTCTGTGTTATTCTTGGGTAACACTTATCTATGGAACTTTGCACCCAAATCACGTTAAGCCATTCCCAAAAGACCCTTACTAGGTGTGAGAGACAGAAGAGAGTTCTTCACAATACCTGTAGTATAAATATGAAAGCAGGTTGTAGAATATTATTTCAATTCCAGAAATTAATTCAATCCAATGTGTTTATTGCTCCCATGTAGAAGGTGCATTGATAGTTATATTCAAAGCATCAAATGATCCCTTATTTAAAACCAAATGATGATCTGTCAGAGGCTACTAGAGTTCTCTGAAACACTATAAGCCCCTTGGTCCTTGTGCTATATGGGGAGCAAGAAAAAGAAAATTTCACAGAAAATGAAAACCACTGGCAAAGCCTACCACTAAAACTAAATGCTGAAGACATGCTTACACTTTTCACTGCAACTGAGGAAACACTACCATCTGTAAATAGAGTGAAATCATTTAGCTAATTTGTACTTGCCCACATATTTGGCTTCTAGCCTAGAAGTTGAAAACCAAATTGGCTGCAGAATTCAAACTGAGAATTCTTTAGTTGTAATCCTGAGCCTCAGGCCAAGGTGAGACCCAGATACACATTCACCTTCACTTTGCTAACTCACTGTTTAGCATAAGAGTGAATCCAAAGCATGGATCCCATGTAATATACTATGTGATGAGGATCCTGTGAGAAGCAGGTCATGTTTATAAAGCATCCTTGTTCCACCATGTGTATGACTCCTGGGGGAAATTTTCTGGGTTAGTGTATTAGTCAGCTCTCTGTCCTATAATGAATAAGTCAACTTATAAGAAGGTTTATTTGGGCTCAATTTCAGAGATTTCAGTCCATGGTAACTTGGCCCTGAAGCTTGTGGCAGCACAGTACGTAATAATGGGAAACATGATGGAGGAGGCCTGTTGATCTTATGGCAGCCAGGAAGGAGAGAGGAAGGGGATAGGATCCCCAAATTCCCTTCAAGGGCACATCCCCAGTGACCTAACTTCCTCCCACTGTGTCCCACTTGCTATAAGTTTTACCACCTCCAGTAGCGCCACAGGCTGGTGACCAAGCCTTTAACATATGATCCTTTGGGGGTCATTCCAGACCCAAGCCATAGCAGTTAGTGTTATTCCAACTAGCCAAATAAGCAGGTTAAGTCCTTTAAAGAAATAAAGGTACCAGGACAAACTCAGTCTGAAAGGATTTCCCAGAATAAGTGGGATACTGGCAATGGTTCATTTCCTTGGTTGCAGCTACTGTTCTCAAGGAAGTTCTCAAACTGACTTCCTTGAAAACTGGGAGATTCTGATGAAGAGGGACCAAGGGAAGCTGGCACTCCGTTGGCACGCGTTGGCACTCAGTTCCATCTCCTGGTTTATGCCAAGGGTCTATCTAATCAGAGCCTCTTGGGGAAATAGCCTTTCCTTAGAGACCTTTGTCAACCAGCAAATAGTGGACCTAATCCAAACTTGAATTGAATCTAAGACATATGGTCACAGGTTGTTTTTAAAAAAGTAATGCACATAGTATATACATAAAATGAGATATTGTTCATCCTTTAAAAAGAAGGAAATTCTGACACATTGCTACTACCTGGATGCACCCCGAGGATGGGATGTCAAGTGAAATGAGCTAGTCACAAAAGACCAAAGACTGTATGATTCCTCTTGGAGGAAGTACTCCAGTATCGAACTCTTAGAGACAGGAAGTAGAATGATGGTTTGCAGGAAGTATTAGGGGGTGGGGAACTTACCGTTTAATGGGTTTAGAGTACAGTTTTGCAAGTGGGGAAGAGTTCTGTGGGTGGATGGTGGTGATGGTAGCATAACAATGTGAAAGTACTTAATGTGCTGAAGATACACCTAAAAACAGTTACAATGGTAAATTTTATGTGTATCTTATTACAATTTTTAAAAAATGGACAGAAAGGTAACACACATTTATTTCAGTGTCTAAGTGTGTACAGCATTACCAGTCTCTACAAAAAGATATTCTTAGCCGGGTGCAGTGGCACCCACCTGTAATCCCAGCACTTTGGGAGGCTGAGACAGGAGAATCACAAGTTCAAAGCCAGCCTCAGCAACGGCGAGGTGCTAAGCAACTCGGTGAGACCCTGTCTCTACATAAAACACAAAATAGGGCTGGGGATGTGGCTCAGTGGTCGAGTGCCCCTGAGTTCAATCCCTAGTACCAAAAAAAAAAAAAAGATATTCCTACAATAAAGATTTTTTATGTGAATTGGCTTTCTAGAATAGTCTAGTACATTATTCTCCTTGTTTATGTTTACAGAGGCATAAACAACAATGGAAAGGAAACAAGGTCTGCACTGTAGCAAACCTATAGGTAGCACATAAAGGCTGATTTCCCCCTTTTGCTTGTTTTTCCAAATCACCACAGTATGGGGAAGCACTTGACTATGTTCAACAGCAATTCTAAGATTTAGGGATGGTATTTATTATTTTTTTAAAATATTTTTTAGTTATACATGGACACAATGTCTTTATTTTGTTTATTTATTTTTATGTGGTGCTGAAGATCGAACCTAGTGCCTCACACGTGCAAGGCAAGTGCTCTGCCACTGAGCCACAACCTCAGCGCCGCATTTGTTTTTATTTTCGACCCAAAGGCTCTCTCTTTCTCCTTTTCCCCCTCCACCACCCATTCTGCAGCTGCATATTCTAAGTCCCAAAGAAGCAACATTCCCATTGGCCAGTCTTTCCATTTAAATAAACTTAGCTTACATGCTTACATGAGGCTTGATGAACTTTAATTTGAAGTGGCAGTTTATAATTTGTTTTCTAATAGTATGAAGAAATTTGTAATTCAAAGTGAAAATAACGTTTAGTTATTTTTGTGGGTAGAACTTCATCCGAGTGCTTGGATCTGCTGGGTTATTTGCAATTAAATATTAGAGAAGACTGAATATCCCTCTCTTTTTCCAGGTCAATAAAGTTCTCCGGAATCATAACATCAAGCCACACTGGATGTTCGCCTTAGACAGCATCATCCGCAAAGCCGTACAGACAGCGATTACCACACTGGTTCCAGGTCAGAAGTGTTTAATTGTGTTTGTTGACTGCTTGGGTATTTTAGACTACCCCTTATCTATTGTTTCTGATATGTCCTTGGTGCTTTTAAAACCATGGTTGCCTTTAAAAAAAAAATCATTTCAAAGCCACCAAATAACGTTTATCTAGTGCATGAAACTTGAACGCTGCTGCACCAAGGGGAGAGTTCAGTATGAGTGAGGAAGGTTTGCTCCCTTGTCTTTAAAGAACATGTTTGGATATTGGGGGGAAAAAAAGAAAGAAAAATATAAGATAACCCAAATAAATATGCATTTCAGTGTATCTGTGCCCACAAATACATTCCAATGCCTTCTTTTATCAGTGTTTCCCAAGTGTGCCAGTGCTTGAGCAATGCAAAGAGCTCCTTAAAATCATAGCTCTGAGAGGCTGAGGCAGGAGGATATCAGGTTCAAAGCTAGCCTTAGCAACTTAGTGAGGCCCTAAGCATTGGGGTTCACCTGTAGTGATGAATATTCTAAGAGTTGGGTCAAATATATAATGACATGTATCCAGCATTATAGTATTATACAGAATATTTCCATAGCTCTAAAAATTCCTCTGTGCTCCATCTACAGGACTCTGATTTTATTACAGTTCTCAGGTCATTTTTTCTTTCATACAAATGTTTTAAATTAGTGCATTATTATTATACATAATAATTGGGTTCATTTTGACAAAATCATACATGGGTGGAATTTAATTTACTCCTTTTTGGTCCCCATTGACCCTTCTTTTCCTCCTCTTCTCCCTCCACCTATTCTTCCTCTACTCTATTGGTGTTCCTTTTGTTTATTTATTTTTAATTGGTGATTTGTAGATACACATAAAGGTGGAATTCACTGTGGGGTGTGTGTGTGTGTGTGTGTGTGTGTGTGTGTATATATGTGTGTGTGTATGTATATATATACATACATACATACATGCACCTAGCCTATTTTGTCAAATTCATCCCACATTTCCTCCCCTTTCCTGTCCCTCCTTACTCTCTCTCATTCTCCTCCTTCTCCACTGATTTTCCCTGTATCTTTATGATAGCTGACCCCTCCTCTTTTTCCCTTAGTAAGTGCAAGCCCCAGGACAGGAAGGATGCTGGGCAGAGGTCTGTTTTAGTGAGAAGAGACATTCGGCCCTTGATTTTCTGAGTTTGGCTTATTTCACTTAGCATGATGTTCTACAGTTCCACCCATTTATCAGGCAGATGTCATAATTTCATTCTTTATGACTGAGTAAAACTACTATTTTACATATGTACCACTTTTTATTAATTCATTCATCTGTTGATGGGCCTTGGGCTGGTTCCATAACTTGGCTATTGTGAACTGTGCTGCTGTAAGCACTGATCTCAGGTCATTTTGATGCACAGCCAAATGGACATCACTGGTCTAGACGTAGCCCCATTTATATCTCCAGTGACATACAAAATGGGTAGCATTGATGGAAGGAAACTTTATGGAGTGAGAAGTGAGTTGACACTCTATGGCAAACCTCCAAAGTGTTTTGATAATCTGTGCAATAATAAAGTTTTAAGTAAAGCTCTTCTGCCCTATTTGTGTATGGTGGGAGTGTGGATAGAGAAATACATACATGGATCTCTAGATTTATAAATCTATTTATAGATGACATTTATACATATATATGAAACATTTTATCATCCTAATTTGTGCCTATATTATAAAGTATTCTAAAATAAAAATTTAAAAGGATAAGATTAGAATGAAATATTTTCAAATTTCAAATATTTATAAATGGTATACGAGGTTTTTAAGTCCATGACACCCCCTCCAAGTTGTAGGATTTCCTCTTTTCGCAGAATACCTTTTTTGACTTGAAAGTGAAAATACCAATCAGGCTCAGTCTTTATATTAAACATTAGTAAAGATTGATAACATTAGTAATATTAGAAAGCCACATAAGTAGAAGTTTTAATAGCCCTGAATCTGTTCTCTCTCCCTAGAATAGAACCTCCACCCTGCATCCCTACCGTCCTGGGGCTTATGCTTTTGCATTCTTCAGAGCTCTGCTCATTCTATTTATTTTTTAGTTTGTTCGTTTATTTATTTTTGGTACTGGGGATTGAACCCGAGGGCATTTCACCACTGAGCTACATCCCCATGCTTTTTTAAAATTTTAAGTGGCCAACACTGGCCTCCAACTTGTGATTCTCCTGCCTCAGCCTCCTGAGTTGCTAGGATTACAAGCATATGCCACTATCTCTGGCCTTTAGGTCTCAGTTCAAAAGGCACCTTCTCGGAGTGTCCTGACCTGCGGCCAAATCTAAAGTGGACTCCCTTGGTCATTCTCTCTCCTTGAAAATGATTTTCCCCTAGTTTTGACACTTACTGCCATCTGAAACTACTTCTGGTTTCTAGTTTACATGACTGTTACCCTCACTAGAGAGTAATCATGTTTGTTTTGTGTTATTCTGTGGCTAGCATACTATCCAGCATGGTGCCTGGAAAGCAGTAGGTCCCCTGATAAATATTTGATTGAAACAATAAGTAAGTGAGTTTTACCTGCCTAAAACAAATTAGGGTGGAAAGTATGTGTAACTTAGGAAAAAATTCTAGAGAGGCTTTGAAATACATGCTTAGCAGTTAGGTATACACCTAAGAAATTCATGCTTAAGGAAATCAACAATACCTGTATACCTGTATTTAGATATTTGTCATTCAGCTAAGCCTAGACATAGGGAATAGAGGGGTGTACTGTAGAGGGGTGTGTCTCGAAAGACACTGAGTAAAGGGGAATAGGTGTAGATCACTGAAAGGGGCAGGTATAGGCTGTGAGTTAAGCAGTAAGGATACATAAAAGCAAAAGAGAGAGGGGCTATATTTTGAAATATCTAAGTAGCACATGAATGATTTGGCAATTAAAAAAAAAAAAACTTACTTTTTGTGCTGATTTCCTAAATGCTGTGTGGTGTCTCAGAATAGAAAAAGAATATTAGTGAAAAACTGGTAGAATCAGAGAAAACTCTGCAGCTTAGTGAAGGCATTGTATCAAGGTTAATTTCTTGGTTTTGAGGAATATACCATAGTTATGTCAGATGTGTTAGGGAGAACCAGAAATCACATATCAGAATTTTTTGTGCTTTCTTTGCAGTATTTCTGTAAATCTAAAATTCTACCCAAACAAAACATTTAAAAAGCAAAAAGAGCTGGTAATCACACTGTCGGGGAAGCTATGAAGCTAGGGAGAGCACCAACAAGACCGTGGCATGGAGCTCTCCTCAAGGGTGTCCATGGCTGGGCACTGATCTGCAGCCTGCATGGAACAGGCACATTCTCTGTGAGATGTGCCGGCTAAGGAAAGTTGTCTTCCCATCTACACTTTGTTTGCTTGCTTTTTTGGGTGGTGCTGAGGATTGAACCCAGGGCCTTGTGCATGTGAGGCAAACACTACCAACTGAACTATATCCCCAGCCCCATGAACTCTGTTTTCTCGAGGCCACTAAGAGTTTCTGATTTTGATTGGAGACACTGTTTGAAAGCATTTTTTTTAAAGTGGAAATTTTAGTGGAGAATTACATGGAAAATTTACTTTTTGTATTTCTCTCAGGGTAGGGCAAGCCAGTATGCATTGTTTACACTAGTATGAAAATGGTGGAATATGTGGACAAGATGAAGTGATTGCAGTCATATGACAGTTTTATCAGTTCTCCAAATGGCCCTAAAGATTCTGTTTCAAAATTTAAGTGCAAAGAAACTATTATCAAGTGAGTGTTTTCACCTGGGTGCCATGGCGCATATCTTTAATCCCAGCATCTTGGAAGGTTGAGACAGGAGGATGGCAAGTTCAAAGCCAGCCTCAGTGATTTACTGAAGCCCTAAGCAACTTTAGTGAGAACCTGTCTCAAAATGAAAAATAAAACGGACTGGCAATATTTCTCAGTGGTTAAGCACCCCTGAGATTAATCTCTGGTACCAAAAAAAAAAGTGACTGTCTTCAGATGCCCCTAATAAAAATTCCTTTTAGAGGATAAAATACTACAGCCTATTAAATTTCAAGACACACTGGAGAAAGCAAAAGATTTAAAAGCATGCTATCATTAGAGTACACATGTTCTAGATCTGTATACTCAGGGGACCTAGATCTTGGAGAAGTGGTTGATTCCAGGCCTGGGGTAGAAAATTACAAAATGAGCCCAGGACATCATATGGTGCCAAAAAGTAAGAGAATGTCCAAAAAGGACAGGGTCTTATTGAAAGGACACTGGATCTAACTTGAAGGAGTTGGCTCCAATAGTCTAATCTGGAACACTTTGAGCAATAAAATTAAATAATGATAAAGTTGAGTTACAGCTCACAGAACAAAATAAATATCCACAAGTCCAGATTGATATAAATAATTGGATTAATAAATATACAAAAGACAAGAGTCAGCTCATTGTTATAGTAGAATTCCATTTGACCAATGTAGAGGGAATGAAGGAAATAGAAAAATCACCAGTGGACACACACCACAGTAATACTTGTTGCAGGCGAGGACCATCAATAGCTGCTAAAATCCGTAGGAGAAATAGTGATGAGAAACACGATATTGCAATGGTTACAAAGTCTCTCCCCACAAGCTATGTACTATCTTCAAAGGGGAAATAGTAATTTCACAGTGCTGGAACCTGGAAGACACCCCCACAAGCAAATGATGCTGGTGAACTTCACTAGTGGTAAGGCACGCTGCATCACACACCTCCTGATATGATGCTCTGAGGAGGCACAACAGCATGTCTGTGGTCTCTTGCCCAAAGTGCATGGTCCCAACCCAGTCATGACAAGATACAGCTGAACCTCAAATAAAAGACGTTGTACAAAATATCTGACCAGCTGTCCTCAAAAGTGTGAAGGTTGTGAGAGATAAAGGAATCCTAGTCACAGGTTGGAAAGGACTAAGGAGACAAGACAACCAATTGCTAGGACGGATTCTCTGTCAGAAAAAGGACATCTGTAGGAAAACTGGTGAGGTAAGGTCTGTCGATTAGTTAGTAGTAGCAGTGTTAATTGCCTGGTTATGATATGTCATAATAAGATATAAAGATTAGTGCAAAATGCTAAAGGGTATAAAGAAAGTCTGTGTAACATTTCACAACTTTTCTGTTTTTCTAAAATTATTTCAAAATAAGAAGTTTTAACAAAAGCATTCAGTCTTCTTGCTTCTAAAAGAGCACACGGAACAGAGAGCACCACCCATGTCCCTTAGTTTTTTTTCTTAGATTATTTTCTCACTTGTCATCAAGAATTAGCCTTTAGAGCCAGACATGGTGGTGTACACCTGTAATCCCAGGGACCTGGGAGGCTGAAGCAGGAAGATTTCAAATTTGAGGCCAGCCTGGGAAACTTAGTGAGACCCTGTCTCCCAAAACAAACAAACAAACAAATATATAACAAATATATATACACACACACATACACATACACATACATATACACACATACACACACACACAAATAAAATAAAAATAAATAGGGTCAGGGGTATCATTCTGTGGTAGAGTGCCCCTGTGTTCAATTCCTGGTAACAAAAAGAAAGCCTCTAGATTATTGGCAACATTAAGTATCTGTCATTGCTTCTCAAGTACAGTTTGAGTGTGGGTGACAGAGAAGTGCTGAGTACAGGGACCAGCATGGTCATGCTACAATAGACAGGATTGATAATGCAAGCATACTCCCTATATTAGTGATCATCCTTGAAGGCTGCTCAGAGCACTTGATATTACTACCAGTTGTTAGATTGAATCAGGCCTATGTCCCAGGAACACATTAATATAAAATGAGTGGCATTGGGTGTGGTGCTCATTGAGGAGCTTGATGTGGGTATGAAGGCTGCACTTACAAGTATTGTACTTCTGCTTGTTATTAGAAACACCTGTGTTGAAGAAGCTTGGGCTGGATATTTTCCTCTGGGAAGTTAAACATTTAGGGGAAGGAGGTACACTCATGCTGTTTTGGAAACATGTATTGGCTCCACTTTCCCATACATGGACTTAAATGCCATCCATGTGTTACACTCTGGGAATCCCAGTCTTTCTCCTAACGCGTGCTCTCTCCTTACACAGTCCTCTCCTCTTTGTCCCTAAGCTAGGCTTTCCATCCTCCAGGACCCTACATAAGCCTTTCAGCCTCCTTGAATTCATCAATAAGTAAACTATCCTGGATTTAGTCATTGCCCTTGGCACTCTTAATACATGCATTAGTCAAGGTTCTTTGAAGATACAAAATCAGTAGGATATACAGATATGGGGCTGGGGGAGGAAGAGGACTTACTATGGGAATTGGCTTATGTGATTATGGAAGCCAAGAGGCCCCATGATTTGTTGTCTGGAAATTGGAGAACAGGGAAAGCCAGGGTATAGTTCACTCCAAGTCCAAAGACCTGAAAACCCAGTGAAGCTGTTGGTGGAACTCCCTGTCAGAGGTTGAAGGCCTGAGACCCAGGAGCACTGATGCCTGAGAGCAGGGACAGCAGATGCTCCAGGTCAAGAAGAGAGACAGAATTCACCCTTCCTCCACTTTTTTGTTCTATTCAGGCCTCTACTCAATGCACATGTGAATCACACATGAACTAGCTCTGTACCTGAGGTCATGTAAGATATTTCTAGCTGTGTTAAATTGTGCTTATAATTCCATGTTATCTTTTTGCATGCTCCTAGGACTCTTCTATACATTTGTCTTATATCTCTTTTAGTGTTACTTCTTTGAGGACAAGGACCAGATGCTCTATTTCACAGGCATATTTTACAGTGTCTATACTGATGATATGTACTTGGGGAGCCACCCCCAAAAGACCAAAATAGCAAGACATTGCATTAGCTTATAATTTTCTACTTTTCAAATTATTTAAGAGAAAGTTTTCAGTCGTTTATAGATATGTAAAATGATAATTTAAAGGGTATGGAATTAGGGGATATTTAATATAAATAAACATCAAAAAATTTACCTCCTAAAAGGCGAAATTAAAATCAACAGAACTATAAAACTTTTGAATAATTGAAAAAATTCAGTTTAGAAACTATGAACAAAACTTAAGAATAATTTTAGAAAATTTTCAAAGTCCTAATCTTCTAACTTAGCATTGTACTATCTTAAATTTTTGAAGGAATATAATCCTAGTAGGATATCGCTTTCATTCTACCAAGATTTTTTTTTTGAGAGCCTAATATGTTTTGCTCTTGTATTAGGTTCTTGGTTTACCAAACTAAATACCTTCTGCTATAATTTGGAAATGGAATAAAGGGCACAAAGATTAGAAAATGAAGGAAATGGGATTTGGGGAAAAGCGATAAAGTAGAAAGCAAAGTAGAGGTAAAATTGGGTTAGTCTAAGAGCTAAGGAGTAAGGATGTGGAGAAACTGGAAATATTGTGCACTGGAAATCAGGGGGTATATATGCAGCCCCCGTGGCATATGGCAGTTCCTGAAAGATTTAAAATAGAATTGCCATGTGGTCCAGCAATTCTTTTTCTGGGTATGTATTCAAAAGAACTATAAACAGGATCTCAAAGAGTAACTGCACACACATGTTCATAGCAGCACTCTTTATAATAGTCAAAAAGTGGAAGCAACCCAAGTGTCTATCAGCAAATGAATGGATAAACAAAAGGTGGTAAATAAATTCAGTGGAATATTATTGAGCCTTAAAAAAGCGACACAGGTTGCATTGAACATTGAAGACCTGAGAAGTGAAATAAGCCAGTCACAAAAAGACAGGTGCCAAATGATTCCACTCCTAGGATGCACCTGGAGAAGTCAAATTCATAGAAACAGAAAGTAGAATGGTAGTTTGCAGAGACTGGGGGAAGGAGGAAAGAATGAGACATTGTTTGATGGGTGTTAAGTTTTTATTATGTAAAATAAGAAAGTTCTGGGGACAGGTTGCCTAGCCACTTAACACTACTGAATTATGTGCTTAGAGGATGGTCAGGATGGTAAATTTTATGTAATTTTATTTATTTATTTTTGGTAATTTAACCTAGAAGTGCTAAGCCGCTGAGCCACATCCCAAGTTCTTTATTTTTATTTTTTTTGTTTTAAGGCAGAGTTTCACGAAATTGCTTAGTACCTTGCTGAAGCTGGCTTTGAACTTGTGATCTTCCTGCCTCAGCCTCCCAAGCCCCAGGGATTATAGACATGTGCCATCATGCCCAGTTTATGTTACACATTTTTAAAACTGCAGTAAAGCACTTTTTAAAAAATTTAGTTAAAAGAGATAAACTTGACCCTGGGAACACTCTTATTTTTGTTAGGAGCAAAAGCTGCTCAGTTAGGTAATTAGATTTGCAGTTCCTGCCCAACAGGCATATCCAGGACCTTCTGGATATAACAGGATTGGGGCCAGAAGGGTGGAGTTTGTCATTACACATTACAAGTACTTCACTTTTATAGTTGAATGAAAGTAAGTAAAAATCCGTGGAGAGTAAGTGAAAATGTGAAGGATAGAATCCCAGGTTCAGGTTGTCTGGGGACAGCAGTAAACAAAAGCAGCAGCCGAAGATTTAAAGGGCAAGCACTATACATACACTGGTCAAGTAGGTGAAGACAGAACAGTTACCTAGAAGACCTCACTGCAGGCCTTCAGTGACTCTGCTGTCACAGCCAAATTGGAGTGGTGGGATGGGGTTTCCCATTGCTCCCATTCCACTCCACTCCACACAGGTTCTTTTTTTTGATCATTTTTTTCTTTTTCCATATTTTTTATTGGTGCATTATAGTTGTACACAATGATTAGTTGTTATATATTCATACATGCACACAAAGAAACAATACAATTAGGCCAATATCATTCTCCAGCACTTCTCCCTCCCTTCCCATTCTCACCCCTTGGTCCCTTTCCTATACTGGTATCCCTTTGATTTTCATGAGGTCCCTGCCTGCCCACCTTCCTTTTCCTTTTTCCTCTCTAGCTTATACATATGACAGAAAATATATGACCCTGGGCCTTCTGATTTTGGCTTATTTTGCTTGACAATGATCTCTAGTTTCATCCATTTTCCTACAAATGACATAATTTCTTTCTTCTCTATGGGCTGAATAAAATTCCATTGTGCATATATACCACATTTTCTTTATCCATTCATCCAGTGATGGACACCTAGGCTGGTCCCATAGTTTGGCTATTGTGGATTGTGTTGCTATAAATGTAGGTATGCGTGTATCACTGTAGTGTGGTGACTTTAATTCTTAAGGATAAATACTGAGGAGTGGTATAACTGGGTTATATGGTGGTTCCATGCCTGGTCTTTTGATGAACTTCCATAATGATTTTCCATAGTGGTTATACTAATGTACAATTCCACCAGCAGTGAAAAAGTGTTCCTGTTTTTCCACATCCTCTCCAGCATTTATTGTTTATATTCCTGATGATGAAATCTCAGTGTAGTTTTGATTTACACTTCCCTAATTTCTAATGATGTTGACTATTTTTTTTATATATTTCTTGGCCATTTGTATTTCTTCATTTGAAAAGTGTTTGTTTAATTCATTTGCCCAATTTATTAATTAGGTTATTTGGGAGGGTTTTGGTGTTTTCTGTGATCTTCATATATTCTAGAGATTAATCCTCTGTCAGAAGAATAGATAGCAAAGTTTTTCTCCCATTCTGTAGGTTCTCTTCACATTCTTGTTTCCTTTGCTATGCAGGAGATTTTATTTGATGCCATCCCATTTATTAATTCTGGGCATTATTTCATGAGCTTTAGGGATTATATTAAGAAAGTCTTTGCCTGTGTCTATATGCTGGAATGTTGGGCCTATGATTCTTCTTGGATGCATAATTTCTGGTCCAAGTCTTTGATGCATTTTGAGTTGATTTTTGTGCAGGGTGAGGGAAGGGTCTAGTTTCAGTCTTCTACATATGGATGGATAACCAATTTTCCCAGCACTGTTCATTAAAAAGGCTGTCTTTTCTCCAGTGATTTTGGCACCTTTGTCAAGGATCAGATGACTGTAAATGTTGTGTAAGTTATGAACCTGTGGTTCATTGATTCTTGAGACAGGCTTTAGGAAGTCTGTACAAAGGTAAGAAATCTAGGCAAAATGTATTTTTCTTTGGGGAGAGTTTCTCTAACTTTCATCAGGCTCTTGGTGGTTTCTATGATTTAGTAAAAAGTTCCATATGCCAGCATTTCTGCCACCCAGATTTCACATAAATTATTCCTTTTAATGGGCCATTTGGAGGAACTAGTCCCAATTTATATTATCTTTTCTATGAGAAAGTATCATCCAAGTTCTAAAGTGGCATGCAGATGAGCTCATGTTATACAGTATGTTTACACTAGAGAGTTGTATCATTTGCACTTGAAATTCCAACAGTTAGTCTACAGGTTAGAGTAGCTCACACAGTGAAATCAACCCAAAGATTGTCAAAGAGATATATCTTAGTGACGCAGATCTAGGCATATGTGTGGTATTTGCATCATCTGCCTTGCATTTGAAATGTTATAGGAAAAAACATTCCTGGTACTTACTTTTGTCACTATGATCTTTGTATGTCTCACTTATTTCTAAGCAAGTTAATAGTTGTTGGATATTGCTAGGTGTGGTGGCACGTACCTATAATCCCAGCTACTCAGGAGACTGAAACAGGAGGATTGCAAGTTCAAGGCCAACTTAGGCAATAAAGGAATACCCTATCTCAAAAAAAAAAAAAAAAAAAAAAAGAAAGAAAGAAAGAAAAAGAAAGGTTGCTGGGTATTACATAATGTAAAAATAATGAATTTCACTTATATAAGCATTTAAAAATTTTCTTAGTAGGATTTTATGTCATTACCTTTCTTTCAGATTTTAGCCTTTTTCCCATGTCTTACGTACAATGTGAACATTTTTTTTGGTTTGAATTAGAATAGCCTGTGAATTTTACATATTTACTGGCAGAACAAATCTGAATTAATGCATAGAAATCCTTACTTTAGGAAGAGTAGCTTAGAATGCATATCTTATAGATAGCAGGAGGATTGATATTCATATCTTAAGACAGGAAGGGAATCTGTTGTGTTTTATTAACATTGTTGTTGATATTATGCCAAACAGAACTGAGGCCACATTTTAGCCTGGCATCTGAGAGTGATACTGCTGATCCAGAAGACCTGGATGTAGAAGACGACCATGAGGAACCACCTTCAAATCCAACTGTCCGAAGAGCCCAGGCTGTCATTGAAGACGCTGTGGCCACCTCAGGGGTGAGCACACTCAGCTCCACTGTGTCCCACGATTCCCAAAGTGCTCACCGATCACTGAATGTGCAGCTTGGAAGGATGAAGATAGAAACTAATAGGTAGGTCCCATGGAAACTGAGTGTGTTTTTGGTCTACTTTAAAAGCCTGATCCATGGGATGTACAAAATATGATTCCTTTATCTCATTCATGTGAACTTGATTAGATGCTTTTTTTTATAAAAGTAGTCTCTTTTGCCAGATAGCACTTTTCTGCCCCTACCATTTCAAGCCTTCTTCAGCACCTTTTGTTTGGTTTTGTTTATTTTTTGATAGTGCTAGGGATCAAACCCAGAGCCTCATACATCCGGGGCAAGTCTAACACTGCGCTACAACCATATCATTTTTTCAGTCAGTACTTTATCTCTGAATGCACTGAAAATTTCAGAGTAATGGAGTTGCAACCTCCTAGACTGTCTTGGATCCTACAGACTCAGAGCAGCATGTTCCTTCCCATAGATAGCTGAAAGATACAACAGAGCCCACATTCTCAAAAGCCCAAGATTTGGAATATCTAGTTCTTTTAGGAGAAGATTTCTGCTTGAGGGTACAAAACTAACTTTGCACTTTAGAACATTGAAAAGATGATAGAGGGCCACATTTATGATTCCATTCTGTTTTTAATATGCTGTGACATACCTGGACTGTAATTTGTCTTTGAGAATTTGGTAGCATAGAATCCATACAATCAGGTTTTTAAGTGAACAGTAAATACTTCCTGTTCTTCACAGATGTTGGTACAGTTCAAGGTCTGAATTCTTTATGATTTATATAGCTTCCTGTGCTGGCTACCGTTGACATGTGGGAAACTGACTTTATGGCTCTGGGTTAGCAATGAAAAAAAATTTTTTTTTAGTGAATCGGGAAAAGTTGTTCAAATATTTAAAAACCTTAGTTAAAAATTCTAGTTCACTGAGAGATTTAAAAAAAAAATCTTATTTCTAGTCATAAGTTCTGGGTTTTTATAAAAATTCTTAATTTTTTAATCTTGAGACAGGGTCCTGCTAAGTTGCTGAGGCTTGCCTTGAACTTGGGATCTTCCTGCCTTAGCCTCCCGAGTAGCTGGCAATAGTAGGTGACAGGCATATGCCACTGTGCCCAGTGAGGTTTTTAAAGTAAAGCTGAGATTCAAAACAGTACAAAATTCATTTGAATTTTGCATGATTTAGTAAAACCATATGTACTTATATTCTATGATTTACATGGCAACTTTTTTTTTGGTTCTGGAGATTAAACCCAGGGGCACTTAACCACTGAGCACCATACCCAGCCCTTTTAACATTTTATTAAGAGACAGGGTCTCATTGAGTTGTTTAGATCCTCGCTAAGTTGCTGAGGCTGGCTTTGAACTAGGATTTTGAACTGCTGGGATTACAGGCATGTGCCACCATTCCTGGTGAGACTTTTTTTTTTTTTTTTTTTTTTTTTTGTGGTGCTGGAGATTGAACCCAGGGCCTTGTGCATGCAAGGCAAGCACTCTACCAACTGAGCTATATCCCCAGCCTGAGACTTTTTTTAATGAAGAGAAATTGGCTCTCTGACTTCATAATCCAATCATATGTTCAAAAACCCAGCTCTTTACCTGCCATCTCTACTACTTAATGGAAAAGAACTTTGGTCTTTTCTGAGACTTCATCTAAATCTTGGTGTCACTCACTTTTCTTCTCAAGTATTAATTCAGTTTTAATACCCTGTCCATTGTAATAGATGCTAACTTAAGTCACTTCTCTTTCGTTTACTGTCACCAGTCCTGAGTGGGGTTGTTTTTTGGACCCATGCTCTGATCTCTGGAGGAAGAGTTCCCATGTTACTGCTTTGGTCCAGCCCTCTCCACCCCTGGCTTCTGGTCAGAATTATATAGATAGTAAAGCTACTTTGTTTGCCAAAGAGCTGGTAGATCTGCTTCTGTGGCTCTGAGGCCTCCCCTCTACACACCCTGGCCATGTCAACAGGACCTGCCTTCCTGGGTACAGCTGGGTACACACTCCTTCCCTGTTCTCACAGGCCCATTTGGTTGACCTCTTGTTCATCACCTGGCACCACCTTCTGCCCATCATGCTTGTGCCATCAGCTGTCCCCAAAGGCTGCTCTTCTCCAGCTACTTTCTTCACATCTTCACATTTTTTTTTCTGAGGCTTTCTTGGCCCCAGCTGAAGTCCTGCTTCTCAAATCTGCTTATTCCTGTTAGAAGACCAGGATTTGCCACATACCATTATTAAATTCAAGAGCAGCCTCAGCAACTGTGAGACCATCTCAAAATAAAAAATAAAAAGGGGCTAGGCTAGAGCTCACGGGTAGAGTGCTCCTGGGTTCAACCTCCAGTACCACTTTAAAAAAAAAGTGGTAAATATGGATAACATCATAATCGATGAAAAGCAATAAGGTAATCACTTCCCTGCATTTTTTGTAACAGCCCACACATTGATGTGTTTTCTCTACAGTTACAGTTGAATCTGAAATCTGTAGGATCATTGGCCTCCTTTTCCTTTATTCAGTAGTATCTTCCCCAGTTCCTGTATTGCCCTCAGAGCGTGAAATGAGCTACAGCATTTGCTTCATGCATGATTTGAAGAAAGGATGGTGATTTGTTACAAGCACTGAGCAACTGAAAACAGAGACCAGTTGTGGGTGTATTGGTCCTTTTAACTTTCATTTGAAAGTTACTTGAAATATAATTGTATATATATTGTGAAATGAATCTAAAGCATGTGTGATTGTGCTTTCAGGAAAGGTTGTAGCTCTCATGTTAACAATTGTAAGCTTATAATATTTAGGATGATCAGCTGGGTGTGTGGTGGCCCAAGCCTATAATCCCAGTGGCTATGGAGGCTGAGGCAGGAGGATTGCAAGTTCAAAGCCAGTCTCAGCAACTTAGCAAGGCCCTGTCTCAAAATAAAAAATAAAAAGGGCTGGGGATGTGGCTCAGTGGTTAAGTACCTCTGGGTTCAATTCCCAGTACTAAAAAAAATAAATAAATTTAAGATGATCACTAATGAAGGTAAGTCAGACTTATCTAGCTCTCTATTATTAGAACATCAGTAATTCTATTTTTACAGAACAAAGTGGCCTGTTTTATTTCTACTTAAGAATATACTTTCAGGGCTGGGATTGTAGCTCAGCGGTAGAGCGCTTGCCTTGCATGCGTGAGGCCCTGGGTTCGATCCTCAGCACCACATACCAACCAATAAAATAAAGACATTGTGTCCATCTATTTAAAAAAAAAAAAAAGAATATACTTTCAGAAAATGTTCTATAAATTCATACACAAGTAGATAGAGGAACATTATTAAACCCCAATTCAGAAGGAGCTGACTAGTTAGCAGATTTCCCTATTGTACAATTCTATCAGTTCATCTGAGTTTTTGACCTAATAGAAGATCCTTGCCATACTTTTCTGGAACACAAGCAGACAATTACCTTCGTTACAAAATATTTCCCTACTAACTGAACACAAAGTAAAACTAAAACTGATAGATTAGATATATACTTAAATAATTTTAAGAGCTGAATTTGGGATAAATGAGGTGACCTGTCAATGCTGTGGTTCCAATGCTAAGTTCTGGCTGGTTTTTTTTGGGGGGGGGTATCAGAGATTGAGGGCCACTCAACCACTGAGCCACATTCCCAGCCCTATTTTTTGTATTTTATTTGGAGACAGGGTCTCACTGAGTTGCTTAGCGCCTCGCTGTTGCTGAAGCTGGCTTTGAATTCTTGACCCTCCTGTCTCAGCCTCCTGAGCCGCTGGGATTAGAGGTACATGCCACGGCACCTGGCTAAATCCTGACTTTTAAAAATGAAAAAAGAATGTAGCCTAGGCAAACATACATAAAATTCTAGAAAATGTCCTTGTGGTTAAGAAAATAGTAAGACAATGCCATTACTATTCCCATACATGGAGATTAGCAAGGTAGACAAATATACGTACCAGACTAAAAATTTGCCAGCTTAAAAAATCATTCAGAGTACGCTGTCCATTGTTTGAGTATCATTTATGTTGGAGAAGATAGAAAGTCTCCCTCTGCCCTCTGCTTCCTCCTCTTGCTTTCCATTCATGCTGTTTAAGCCACCCACTGGTTCAGCGTGTTTACTCTGCAGGTGTCTTTGTTTACCTTTCTTCCTCAACCACCTCCTCTGCCTCTCATTGTGCTTTATTTTTATCCCACTGTGCTATCTGCTTGGCTATAATCCTTCTTCCATCTTTAAGTCTTATGGGAATAGGGTGGAGCTTGGGAGACAGGACTGGAGCCCCTGCTTAGCCCGGGCAGGGCTCTTTTCTAGGGCCTGAGGCTGCCCCAGGGCATAGAACAACCCTTATTAGAGGCCAGGCACTTTACCTGTGCTGTCCCATTCAATGCTTACAGTAATTCTTTCTAGAAGTTTTCCTTCTTAGTTTTACAAGTGAGAAAACTAAAGTTTAGAGACATTAGGTAATTTGTCTAAGATTAACATAGGAAGTGCATGGCTGAACTGGGACACAAACCCAGGCCTGTCTGCAGAAACAAGCTTTTGGATGGAACATGGTCCTGAGTTAAATCTATCAATATTCAGAAAATGAAGCAAAGATAACTTATTAAAAGCTAAAAGTGTATGAAATCAATTTATCTTAGTGATCCTACTAATAATTATGTAAACTATTATAATTCTGAGTCCAAGTCATACAAAGATATTTTTCTAAGAAATAGAGAAATAGAGCATCTCTTTTCATAACTTGGAATGTTTTCTCCAAGAAACAGTGTTGGACATGGTGAATAGGTTTCCAGTTGCTTCTCTGTTGCACAGTGAACCTCCCATGGTAAGAACTGTTATGAATATTGTTTCTCCTTGTTCGTTGGAGGCTACATCAAATGTCAACCAGGAGCTGAATGTACCAGGAACACAGCTGTCCTTTTACCCACTTAGCCAACCCTACCCCACCCTCCCGGAAGTAAGGATAGGAGCAGCAACAATCATTAACATTTATTGAGCACTTGTCATGTACCAGATAGTCTAGGCAACCTCATCTAGAAATATTCCTCAAATTTTCATTGCTTAAGAAAAGTGATTACCTTTTTATTTTTCATCAATTATGATATTATTCATGTTTACCAACTTGGATTGAATCCAGTGGTGCTCTACCACTGAGCTCCATCCCCAGTGGCCCCCCTCCCTTGTTTGTTTTTGTTTTTGTTTTTGTTTTTTGAGATAGGGCCTTACTAAGTTGCTGAGGCTAGCCTTGAACCTGCGATCCTTCTGCCTTAGCCTCTGGGATCACTGGGCTATGGGCATGCACCACCACACCTGACTTAACAGCTTTTTTGATGAGGGATCATACATGTAAAATTAACATCCCATATTTATATTTTTGGCACTTATTGTCTTAATAAGAAACAGAAGAACCATATCTCTGAGGATTATAGACAACCATCTGGGAGGATGTTTTCTGAAATCTTGCCTGGAAGTTCAGTCTTCCAGAACTTTGCTGCTGGATTGCAGGGAAGAGGCTGGGGCCCTGCAAAATCAGTGTTGCCTAGGAGCTGTTGAGACATGCAGTCTCTGATCTCACCCCAGAGCTACTGTGTCAGAATCTTTATTTCCATAAAATCCTAGAGGTGTCTGTGCTTGTTGTAGCTTGAGAAGCTGGTGTCCAGAATAGTACTCTCTGTGCTCCAGCTTTATGATCCCCTCATCCAATGTGATCTTTTGCAGATTACTGGAAGAATTGGTTCGGAAAGAGAAAGAATTACAAGCACTCCTTCATCGAGCAATTGAAGAAAAAGATCAAGAAATCAAACACCTGAAGCTTAAGTCTCAACCAATAGGTAAATAGCAGAAAATTTCAAAGTAATACTGTTCAACCAGGCTGCCATGAAAAACTGATAAGGCCGACAGGCAGTTTTATTGCATGGCTTAGTCAGCATCTGTCCCTTCCACCACAATGACAAGTGGAATTTGCTATAGAAAAAACTCCACTTCTTAACTGTAACAAACTTTTTTTTCCCCTGGTGCTGGGGATGGGACCCAGGGCCTTGTGCATGCTAGGCAAGCATTCTACCACTGAGCTCTATCCCAGCCTTGGAAATTATCATTTCTTAAAAGTGTAGTAAAAATGGATGATTCATTAGTTACCTTTTCTGAGATTATATATTATTGAGGTAAATAGGGCTTTCCACATTTTTGGTCTTTATTTATAATTTTTAAAGATTTCACAATGAGATTATAGAATAAAATAACACTATTTTGTTTTGCCTTTGTATTCAGTGTATTCTAGCTTTTCCCCCTTATAATCTGAAGAGGCTTAAAAAGAACAAGCAACAATAAATAATAAAAAGTCACAGGCTGAAACTTTGAAGAAATCTACTCCACGAAAAATTGATAGTGAAAGATAAACTTTAGAGAATCTTTCTTAGCCAATTTAAAAGAAAATAGAATTTATAGTTGCTTCAAATTTTTGGTTCTTCCATATTATTATAAATAGTGAAAAAATGATTATTATACAGTTCTCTGCTAGTTGTTTTCATCTTTGTTGCTTGAAAAACACAAACCCTAATTTTGGTGCACAAAGTTTATTGTAAAAATCTATGAAATTGATGTGGAAGTATCTTACATTATTGCTTCTGACTCTTCACTTACTAGTAGACTAACTAGTCTTCTGCTTATTTATTGTTTATACTGCCAGATCAATGGTTTCCATTAACTATTCTCTTGATAGAGTGAAATCTTTCAAAGTATCCATAAACATCTGGGTACCTTGAGGGGCTCAGAATACCTCTGGTAAGTGAAGCTAAGAATATCCCTCCCAAATCTGGTTCTAGATATTCCTGGGTTGGCTGTGTGTCACCTGAACTCTCCTGGAACAGTCAATGAAGATTCTGAGCTTACTGACTGGCTGAGAGAAAATGGAGCTGATGAGGACACCATAAGCCGGGTAAAAAAACCCACCTGTGAGACCGGTGTTCTTCATTTTGTGTTATAATGTCAAGGGCCTGCAACCTGCCTGGAATATTCTAGGCACAGGGGATATACTGAGCAGCAGATCAGATCCAGCTGGCAGATAATTTCACAGATTAAAAAATATTACTTACTGGTAATTCTATGAAGGAAAAGTTTTGGGGTAAGGGGAGGTTGGGGAAGGTTCTCCTGGAAGGTGATAGATGAAGCCCAAAAAAATATGGAGAATAAACTAGGCCACCTCTAGGTAGGTTTTTTGGGTGTATACAAACACGGGAAGATCTTTGGGGGGGTACAGGATGTACAAAAATAAGAAGGCAGGCAAAAGCAATGCTGGCCACAGCCATTAGGGATTTTAATGTTTTTGAATTGAAAATGAGGAAGGGGCAGTGGTCAGGAAAGAACTGAAAGAAAAAAAGTTGTTCTCTAGCTAATGTTTTTGTTAGATTTTAAATTCTCTTGCAACCTTAGAATTCTTGGGCAGTAGATATTTATTGCTACTTATTAAAATAGATCTACTTAGTGAATGTATGTAAGAAATGTTTTCTGTACAAACTATATCTGTAATGACCTAATTCCTCTTTGATCATTATAGACTTTTATGGTGAGCCTGAATAGACATTTGTGTTTCAAAATTATATATATGTGTGTGTAAACACATATACACACATTAAGAGGTGATCTTATTTTTACTTGATAGAAGGGACCTCATAATGTTATATTGAATTCAGTTTTATATTTAAATTTTTCAAAAACTAAAAGATGTCTTCTCCTCTGATAATCTGTTGGACCTTTGAATAAAATTTGAGGTCTCCTTAGAAATCTGCATTCACAGCCGGGCGCGGTGGCTCACACTTGTAATCCCAGCACTTAGGGAGGCTGAGACAGGAGAATCGCGAGTTCAAAGCCAGTCTCAGCAACGGTGAGGCACTAAGCAACTCAGTGAGACCCTGTCTCTACATAAAACACAAAATAGGGCTGGGGATGTGGTTCAGTGGTCGAGTGCCCCTGAGTTCAATCTCTGGTACCAAAAAAAAGAAAAAAGAAATCTGCATTCACAAGTTGCTGCTAACTAAACTGAAACAATGCTCTTTCCAGGGAAAATAATCCATCCAATCAAGTTCTCCAAAATATGTATCCCTCTAACTTACACTCAAATCACAGTTGGGGACTAGTAATTGATGATCCACTAAATCATTGCCCCTTTTATTTGATTTAAAATTGAAAGCTTCAGTTTAAATCTAGGACTGTGGATTTTGCAATACATTATCAGAAAGTCACTTTGAATAGCTGTCAAAAAGTAAGTTCAGAGACTAAGCATAAGCAATAACTCTCTAGGAACACTTTTTATCCACTTGAGTAAAAACAGCTACATAGCACCAAGCCTCCTCAGTACAGACCTTGGCTTATGAGCAGCAGATGGAATTGCAAGTGAGCCCTCTCTGTTCATTAGAAGCCCATTCAGAAATTGTATGTCACTTGTAGTCCATGTGTTTGGAAGTCATATGGATGCATCTCCTTGTAAGTTTTTGTAGTGGGGAGGCCTTTTTTCTGATCATACCAGAAGATGGTGTTTTTAGTGGATTTCCTTTTAATCACTGCCAGTGTCTGTGTTATGGACAAAGTTTATTTATTAAAAGTGCATAAGACACTTACTTCTGTGCTCGACTTCCTTTGCAGTTTCTGGCTGAGGATTATACGCTCGTGGATGTCCTCTACTATGTTACTCGTGATGATTTAAAATGCCTGAGACTAAGGTACCACTTTTCTTTCTAAGTTGTGACAGTGGAACGAGCCCTGCGCTGACATCAAGAGGGTTCCTGCCCTCCTGGTCCCTAGCTAGCTCTGTGACCATAGGCACAGCTCTCTGGTTTTCAGCCACTCTGGGTAAACTTAACTGGGCTAGGCTATTTTAAGTACTCTGATAACCATTATTTCTGTATAAGGGAAAACCAACTGGGAGAATTTTTCTTGAATAACATGCAGACTATGACCATGCAGATATGATAACACTGATATAAACAAATGTTTTTTAGTTCATGATTGTCTCATACTTTTTAGAAACACTAGGATGAGGGGATGATTTGCCACCCATCTGGAACCATCTGAGATAATTTCTAAGCTTTCTCTACCAGACCAGGCATACCCATTACTACTACACCCACCTCTATAAAGACATTCCAAAAATGCTGAAATAGAAAATGATGGTTTGAGGCCTGGCAGTCTGTGGGAGTAGAAAGGAAGGGAATAGAGGGATGATGAGAAAATATATACAAAAAGGATACATAAGGACTGATAAGATGTGGGGATATTCACATTCTCATCAAAGCAACAGAACACTAAGAAGTCACTTCTGTATTTCAAGGGCAGTGTTTCAAGCAGAATGTTTCTTTCACCACGTTCTTATGTCTTCACACAGGGGAGGTATGCTGTGCACACTGTGGAAGGCAATCATTGACTTTCGAGACAAACGCACTTGACTGCCACGCAATTTCATCTTCGGTGGAGGATCTGAAAATTAATACAGAACTGATCTTCTTGGGGGAGGAACAATCGAAGGGAGAGAGAGAAGCTGCACTTTAAATCCAGTATTTGTTTACTTATGTTAAAAAAAAATAGACAAGACACACTATGAAGTTTCCTAACTGCTTCTATTTCTACAATCCTTAAGGACTCTTCATAAGGATTCTCAAAATAATCCTAATTAGAATTCTAATGTTGAGGGTTATTTTAGTCTAAACATTTTTATGGAGATATTTTTAACTCAGCAGCTATTGCACTTCAGCCAAATGTGTATCTCACATGAAACAGATATAACATTTCACGTGATCGTGTACCACTGGAACAAAAACCAAAATGTGACCACAACTTTTTAGGATTGTGTGTGTTTATAATATTCCCTAAGAATTGAAGTAGAAATGCATAATTTCAGTTATTGTATAAAGTTTGTTTTTTAAGTGTGCAGAATCTGCGAGCAACGGTTTTTACTATCTGTATTAATTGTAATATTGACTATATTTTGTAACTTAATGTTTCTGGCCTGTAGCGCATTTGTCTGTTTATGTACTACTGAATGTACCAGTTGCACATGCCTGGATCATAGTAATGTTAGCTTGTTCTAAAGCTATCCATTGTGTTAACCTATTGTGTTACATTTACTCTAAAAGTAAAAAGACTCCCAACCATACTGTTTTGATAAATTCCAAAGAATTCTTATTTTGTGCTCACAAACTAAATGATGGTGTTACATTTCCAGTCGTTTCTTCAACTTTAACATTAAGTAGAATCTGTCTTCTGTTCAAGCCATCAAAGGACAACTGATATCCAAATTGTTTTCAGGGAGCAACAGAGGGATGAAAAAGAGTGAGGAAAAAAGAGAATAAAGGAAAGTCAGTGATTTTGTTTTTTTTCAAAGCCCCAAGTGTTCTTGAATGATGATTATGTATCTTAAGGGGTTTGCAAAGAGCATCCTAATAACACTGCATTTTCATATTTGGGGAATTTTTTTTTGAGCTTTTTTTCTTTTTTACTGCTGTGCAGGGAATTGAACCCAGGGCCTCCCATGTGTGGTAGATAAGTGTTCTACAACTGAGTTATACTCCCCCAACCTCTTAACTACTATATTTGTATGAGCCTGACCTTATTAACAGGATGAAGTCTGAAACTCCTAGATGGGTAAATGAAAACAAATTTCTTACATACAAAGGAATTTGATTACTACACAGGATAGAAGTAACATAGACCTGTATCATGACTTGACCCATATATGTTTGATAACATGAGTCATCTTTATGTGAAACTGAGATACAATATTTCTTATATTGCATTAGAGTATACAAAATATTCTCACAAGTATTTTCTCATTTGACATTTGGAACAATAAAATAACTGCATTTTTTTTTTTTTTTTGGTACCAGGGATTGAATTCAGGGGTACCCAACCACTGAGCCACATCCCCAGTCCTATTTTATATATATATATATATATATATAATTAATATATAAGAATATATATATAAAATTAATATATAAGAAATTAATAACAATTAATATATAAGAAAATTAATGTATATATTAATTTTTTTAGTTGTAGATAGGCACAATACCTTTATTTTACTTATTTTTTTTTATGTGGTGCTAAGGATCGAACCCAGTGCCTCACGCATGCTTGGCAAGCACTCTACCACTGAGCCACAACCCCAGCCCCTATTTTATATTTTATTAGAGATAGGGTCTCACCGAGTTGCTTAGCACCTTGCCGTTACTAAGGTTGGCTTTGAACTTGCAGTCCTCCTGCCTCAGCCTCCTGAGCTACTGGGGTTATAGGCATGAACCACCATGCCCGACAGCAGCATGTTTTTTAACATCCTAATTTGGAGAGTAGATAGTTGCCCCTTGCATCTTGTGTGGAACTTTATAAGGAAGTGAGGTATAAATTCAATGATGTGGGGCTGGGATTGTAGCTCAGTGGTAGAGCGCTAGCCTCGCATGTGTGAGCCACTCAGTTTGATCCTCAGCACCACATAAAAATAAATAAAATATATTGTGTCCATCTACAACTAAAAAAATTGTATCAAAAATTTTAAAAATCAATTATGTTTTATTGGACTCACACTGAAATGCAGGGTACCCTCACTAATTTTAATGCTCAAGTGTTTCTCTTGGACTGTATGTATACAGAATCAAGCTACCCATTTTCAATCGACTCCTCAGTGGTACAGTCTTTGGGATTTTCTTCCTATTCTTTCTCTGTGGGCACATGTCCCTGTCTGCCTACATGTTTCATAACACATTCGTAAACCAGCATCATTAGGCTTTTGTCAATATTTTCTGTCTTGGGCACAAAAAAAGGTATTTTTTCCTTTGTGGATTGATGTTCAGGAAAAGTCTGCACTGTAAAGGCCTTTATCATCAATCTGGGCCAGAGATTCTCAGTTTAGCTTTCTGTTAAAATAACTTGGATGTTGATTAAAGTTAGTGATGCCACCTGGACTACACTATAACTCAGTGCTATACAGCTCATGCCTAACATATGCAAGGTCTTGGGTTCCATCCCCAGCAACCCCCTTCCCCACCCTAGACACTGTTGCCACCACTTCAGAAAAACTGTTTTGCTGTTTTTATTGGTCTAGGGTGGGGCACAAATACCAGTTTCAAAAAGCTCCACAAGTGATTGAACACAATTCATTCCCAATAAGGAAATTCCCAGTGACACCTGAAGAGGGAATGGACAGCCCTTTCCACAGAGGTAATAGTAAAATGATTATATTCATCAGTTGTATAGTATAGACACTACAAACATAAGCCTGGGAAAAAAACTATCACTCAGCTTGTGACCCCAGGCAAATTAGCTTACCTGTGTCTGTTTCTTCATCTATGAACTCGGTATAATATCCCTTCTTCATACAGTTGTTGTAAGATTCAAATAAGAGCTGGGTGCTGTGGTGCCCAGATGTAATCCCAGTGACTTGGGAGGCTAAAACAGGACATCAAGTTTGAGGCCAGCATCAGCAATTTAGAGAGAACTTCAGCAACTTAGTGAGACTCTGTCTGAAAAAATAAAGGACTGGGGATGTTGCTCAGTGGTAAAGTGCCCCTGGGTTCAATTCCAAATACCAAAAAAAAAAAAAAAAAAAGCAGATAAGGTGCTTAGTACAACACTTGGCACATATAGTGAGGACTCAGGTGCTGCCTACTAGTGGGATGGCTGGTCATTCATTCAAAAGCATTATATTAAATACTGGGTTGTACTTAACTGTGGTACATGAACAAGACAAGTTCTTGCCCCTCAAGTTAACTGTCAGAGGTGGAATTAAGACATATCAGAAAAACAGTGGTGTCGTAAGTGCTCCAGTTATATCCAGCTCCCGGAAGGGATCAAGAAAAACTTTCCAGGAAAGAGAAGTGGGCTTAGAAAGATGGTTTAGGACAGAACAGTTATGTAGGGGGGGATGGTTGGCGGAAGTACTGTGAGAGAAACAAAACATGAATTTGCTGGCAGAAGCAGATCTAATGTTTCCTTTTAATTACATTTAGGCCTTTTTTTCCAAATTCTGTCATTGTGTACTTTGTTTCAGTCATTCCTAGGTCACCACATAAAGGAGTCTGACAGTGAGGAATTATAATTCACCCACTTGAATGCCTACTATGTGTGAGGCATTGATTGTATCAGCACAAAAGATGTACACATGATGCCAGCCAGGTTCAGAAGGCAAGCGGTGCACATGGTGTCAGCAAGGACATTTGCAACCTGTCAACAAATAAAATAATGATGGTTCCAGACTTTATGGAAACCTTGTAGAGAAACAGAAGACAAAGTCTCTGCTACCAAAAATATACATCAGGTTGAAGAAACAAATTTCTATTAAGTCCCACCCAGTCTTATGTTAAAGGTTGGACAAGTGGGAAGCCCAGCAACCCCTGGTGAGGGTCAGAGGACAGGGCTGCTGGGAGCCAAGCAGGGGGGATGGACTTCATGGAGGAGGTAGAACTTAACTGGGCCTTGCAGGAAAGGTGTTATTAAATAAGTTGGGACCAGGGAATCACTGTGGGCAGAGAACTCTTCAGAACAAAGGCTAAGTAAGATCTGAAAGGTGTTGGGGAGAAAGTGAACAATTTGGTTGGCTGGAACTGTGAGGAATAGAGAGTAAAAGGTAGAAAAAGGGGTAGGGGCAAAGCTCAGGGACTGATGAGGGAATAGGGATGGGAAGGAAGTGGGGTTAATATTTTATGAGGCAAAAATAGGGAATTTCTTCAAGGGCTTTGAGCAAGGGAAGGGAATATATGAAGTGGTCATGTATTATAAGCTTCATCTGGTGGATCTGTGTTAAGGGAACTTAGGGGAACTACACTGGACTCAGATGAATGAGAGTCTTGACAGGAGTCAGGCTAGTAGGAAGTGAGGGGGGGGCCTGAGTGAAGTGAACAGAGTGGGGACTGTGAGTGATGATGACAAGGGGACATGTTGCTCCTAGGTGAAAAGAATTCAAATGTGGGAAATTTGGAGGGAGAGCTGGTTTAGGATATGTCAAATCAATTGGCAGGGCTTCATGATGGAATTGCTCAGAGACCACTGAGACCGTATTGGAGGAAGTTAGGGCTGAGATCAAGGATATATATTCTGGATTTGGGAGTTGCCTAGATGGAGTTAATAGTAAATGAGGGCCGTGAGAGACGGAGATAGAAGGGCTATGGCTGAAAATTTTTAGGGAAGATGAAGGTCTCAGGAAAGATTAGGAAGGAGGGGGAATCTAAGTCAAAAAGGAAGACTAAAGAACTGGACACAGGAATGAGACGAGGCCAGCGGGCAACCAAGAGGAAGATGATGTAGGATAAGGTCTGCAGAAAGTTCAGGGGAATGATGGATTGAAAAGCAATAAGTAACCTAATTTTGTGATGTGGAATTATTTATAAAAAAAAAAAAAAGAATACCAAGAGTTCACGCTTTCATTACTTTTAATGAACAAAACATGACAATAGATTTGGGAGGGTTGGGTATCAAAGGAAAAAATTTTCAGAATCAAAGAGGACAGAATGTTTTCCTTGGGGTAGGGCCTCTGGTGGAGAAACATTTAGGGAGGAGGGAGATGAGGGACAAGATTTCAAAGGAGGCAGAAGGAGAGCAGATGCAGATGGTGTCAGGAGGTCTAGCTCTTCCCCTGAACAGAGGAACTGTGAAGATTTGTAGAATTCGAAATGGATATGGGAGTGCCAAGCAGATGGCTTCCATGTTCCAAGTAAAGTACAACTTGAAGTACAATGTGATGGTGTTTGACATTTAACAGATAGCATCCATTTTCTGCACAGTCATTAACATCCTACCCTGCTGCAGATACTGCATTAGGTTTAGAACAGAGTCTTGCATAGGATCCAAGTGCAGGATTTGGGTGTGTCCCTTATTACATTTATTTTGTTTCAGCTTGGGGCAGACTGAAACATAAGTTATGAAAAAAAATGGAAGACCGGCTAAGCAAACACCAAAACAAACAACAAACATCAATAAGTTGACATCAATAACTTGTTGGTTTACTCAGTTGATAATCAGAAGGTTGAAAACAAATTGTCTTCCTTTTCCAGGATTCTGCCAAACAGTTCAACTGTAAATTCAGAATAGAGTCTTTCTAGGATTTAAAGAAAAATGTCAAAAAAAAAAAAGTGACTCAAAATCTGATGACTTTATAGTAAAAATTAACTTTGTTGAGGCTCAAGCTGAGTTCTAAAACTACCTCCAATCACTTGCTACTTTAGTTCCATTAAACAGAAATCTGTTCAGACTGATTTGAATATGATTTGGGACTATCACATTGCAATATAATAAGTTTGCCTTTTCCTTTGTAGAAGTGGTACTATAGGAAAACTCATAACCACAGACCATAGCAGAAATGTCCCTTAGTCAAAACTTCTACATATTCAGCCAGAAAAACAGTGAATAAAACAAAAAAGCTCAAAAGGGCAGATTTTACAGGTAAAAATTGTGAAAATTGTCACCTTAGCAGGAAATCCAACATTGTTCTCAGATGCTCTTGGGTATCTAACACATTTTGCTGTGGTCCCTTTAAAACCTCTGAAAGGATTTTAAACTTATGAGAACTTGATGGTTATGCTCAGCCATTGGAGGGTGTAGGAGTGTATTTCTATGTAACCAGGCGGAACAGGTTGCTGCTCAATTTTTGTTCCTTATGTTTCCATTTACGTAGAGTTTTTCCCCTCTCAGCGTTTTGTTACTTATCATCTATTTGCCTATTAGGGCAGAAATCTGCTCTCCTCGGCTAATAATCCGATTTTTTTAAAATTAAAAAACTGTTGCCTATTGCTTGTTTCCTGGTCCTCCTAACTAAGCCAGCAGTCACAAGGTAGTTTAGTAACTGGAAACCAAGAATAAGAAAAGGCACATCAGTGTGCACAACTTTTACTACCTTGTGTGCCCTGGAGCTCATCAGATAGAAGGCTTGGTGAAAAGATAGTGTCGCCAGCAATGGCTTCCCCAACCGCGGATCCAGAGCTGATCCCAGCGTTGAAACCCAGCCCGTGTACTTCAGCTCTTCACGTGGCATCTGATTCTTTGGAGGCTGTTACCAGGAACTCCTGTCCCCGTGAGGCCGAAAGTGACCCGGAACAGAGTTCACAGGGGGAAGAGGGCGTCCCCAAGCCCAGGCCGCACCTGGGCTGATCCTCGGTCGCTTCCTCGCCCAGACACTAGGTAGCGCGGTCAAGACTCGCCGACGTCCCCGCGGACCTCCTGTAGCCGGCAGCGGGTGGGCAGCGGCGGCCGGAAGCTACCGGCTAGGGTGCGTGGCTCCGCGGGCGGTTCTTCCAGAGCGTACTCGGCTGGGTCGCTCGGAGCGGCTGCCACGCAGCACCTGTCCGCGAGGGGGCGCGCCGGGCCCAGGCCGTCGCCGCGGACTGAGCTCGCCGCCTCCGCGCTCCGCCCGCCCCTCTCGGCGCTCACCTGTCTGGGCCGCGGGCCGGGAGGCGGGGGCCGGCGGGAGCCGAGCCGAGGAAGAGGGCGGAGCGGCTCTGCGGGCGCGTCATCGGAGCACCATGGCGGAGCTGGGAGCTGGCGGCGACAGCCACAGGGGCGGCGACGACGCTGCGCAGAGCGAAACAGGTGACTGCGCGGCGGGGACGGCCAGGGGGCGGCGAGCGGGGTCGGGGGGCTGGTGCGGGGCGCCGGTGGCACCCCAACGCGCGCGGCCGCGGCCCGGAACGGCCGGCCGGCTGAGTGCGCCGTCCCTCGCCCGCGGCCGCCGGCCGGGACGCGGCGCTCGACTTGCCCACAACAGGTGGAAGTCCGCAGGGCCGCGGGCGGGGAGCAGACTCGGGAATGCCGCCGGACGCCCTCCCCGCCGGGGAGATCGAATCCCGCAGACCTAGAGGTCGCGGGAAGTCCTCGGCCAGGTGCGGCGGGCCGGGGGAGCTGTCCCTGGGTGCGCCGGGAGTCTCGGCCCCCAGCGGGGCCACAGTGCCGAAGCGCGCGGTGAGCGGCCGCCCGCCGCCCCGAGACCGCAGTTCCCACCTGGCTGCGGGGAGACCGTGGGCGCGATGCAGAACCGGGGGCTCCAAGGGGGTGGGCTTGACCGTCTCTGAGATAAGTCGACTTGGAAGGGTCCTAAGCGTTCCTGCTTTTAGCCGGTGCTTGAATTAAAGTAAGAGCTTTGGCCGGGCCGCCCCGGATTTGTTCCGTGGCCTCGGTGTTGAGGATCTCTCTCCCTAGCAGCCTCCACCGACACACGTAGGGAAAGGGGCACCTCTTCCCGGGACAAGCAGCAAATCTTCCCACCAACTCCTCATAATGTGAAGCTGGTTTTCCCCCTCATGGGGTGTGTGTGTGT
This sequence comes from Xerus rutilus, assembly GCA_028644305.1. Taxonomy (NCBI): domain Eukaryota; kingdom Metazoa; phylum Chordata; class Mammalia; order Rodentia; family Sciuridae; genus Xerus; species Xerus rutilus. The sequence goes on from CM053406.1 coordinate 24,609,019, forward strand.
CTTTCCTCTTGAAAAGACTACCTTGTAAAGCCTACCCTCCCTCCTAGCTCCTCTTTTCGTCTATTCCTGGCCAGTACACTGTTTCTGTACCTTCCTACACTTGGGATGAGGTAGTTTCTTAAAAAGAAATTCGAACTGTGCACTCCCCAGTTGCAGGCTACTTCCATACACTTATAATTGGAAACAATCACTATCTAAATGTAAGAATCACGCCCGCCCCCAAAGAGGTATTGATTTAGATGGTATGCTTTATTTTAACGTGACAGATCGTGAAAGCTTAAAATACTTGCAAAGTATGTATCTGCTATTGCTAGGAATAGGCTGGGCACCTAAAGTCTAATGATTTACACCTTCAGCCAAAATACCTGAGGTTAAGACTAACAAGGTAGCTTGAATTTGTTTACTTTTAAGTCATGCTATTTCCTATGAGGTGGCTGATCTTGTCTTAATGTTTTTGAAAGATCGGTAGATCATTATTTTGATTTGGGTGGGGAAGAGATGCCTGTGTAATTGCTTTGGGGAACTTGAAGAACTGGGCGCTGAAACTGGGCTCCCCCAAGCGAGGGCAGCAGAGAAGCTGCCTGCTCAGTTGTGGACAGGTACTGCTACTGCACCAAAATTGTTCTAGTGACTTAGTACACCTCAATTTATGCTAAAAAATAAACTTTCTAGGATCTGTGTGGGAACTTGTTTAGACCTAAGTAAACTACAAACTAATATATTCAGTGCCTGAGTATGTTGAAGAATGAATTGGCCATGATTCTAACAAATACACAACTCAACCATGTGTCAGTGAAATATTTTCTTTTTAAGAGTGAAATTAAGTTAGCTGCCATCTCCCTCACAGAAAACAATTCTTTGCCTAGAAATTTCAGTTTCCAAGGGAAACATTTTACATATTTTTTATAAATGTGGTCTTTTGGATAATTGTACTTTATAATTTAACAAAAAAATGTATTCCTGGTTCCCAAATTTTCTTATTTTTCTTGTTTTCTTAAACCTGGGTTACTATTAATGTTTTTAGTGCTCAGAAGTAAGTACATTGTGTTAACTGGTACCAAAGAAAGAAGGTATAAAAGTACTTTTTGAGTCTACATAACAATCTTCTCAGATAACAAGTGAAGTTTGCTTGAATTTTAACTTAAGTTCTTCCATGTATTTAAAATACATGACATATATCTTTTTTTTTTTCTTCATACTGGAAATTAAACCCAGGACATTTTGCCACTGAGCTACATCCCCAGCTCTTTTTATTTTTTGAGACAGGGTCTCCCTAAGTTGCTTAATGCCTCACTAATTCACTGAGACTGGCCTGGAACTTAGGATCCTCCTGCCTTGGCCCCCCAAGTGGCTGGGATTACAGGTATGTGCTACTGTGACCAGCCACATGACCTATATCTGAATATGTGTAAATTGCATTATACACATCCAAGTGTACATTTCACATTATACACATCCAAGTGCTACAAATCTGTGTATATATATATACATATACATATATATTTTAAATGATCACTTTTTTTTTAATTTGGAAGGAATGTCCCCTCAAATGGCAACATTTCTTGAAGGATTCCTTTTCTTTTTAGGTTGCGTTATTTTGAGGTAGAGCCTACACTGAAATGGCTTTTAGTTTTTGTGTCCCTAAATGAAGATCATAATTTCATTTTAGGGCACTTTAGAATCTTGAGCTATTACAAAAATAGTGTTTGTAATGTATTCAGAAGTTTATGCGTGTGAATCTGCATATGTGTACATATATGAGATACATTGAAAATTGTGTACTGCCTATTTAAAGGTATTATATAAATCCAACATTTTAAAAAACATGTTTCATGTATTTGTCTTCTACTTAAAGGTAGTGATGACATTCCTTGTGATGAAAACTTATTTTTCTTGGGGATGAACAGTTTTTTGTACTGTAATTTAATTTTTCTTGTCAATAACAAAAGGTAAGCAAGAACTGAAATAAAATTGCCTTTAAAACAAGTTTATTTATTTTATTTCACCACTAGAGGATGTCAAGTCCTTTTTCAGGCTATAATGTTGAGTTGTCAATGAGATGGATGATCACAAAACTGTTCAAACCTTCTACATTTAATTTATACTTACGTTCAAGAACTGTAGAATAAAGTGATTTTGCAGAGCTAATTTCACAATTTGATAACCTCTTTTAAAAAAAAACTACTGAATTATAAGGAAACTAGAAGCTGGTTTTGATTAATTCACAATACCATGCTTTGAATTAGTTAATGCCTATAATCTATGAATTCTGTTAATATTATTTTGGGAGAAATGACTTACACCCTAGAATTGTGCTTGTTTAATTCTCCTTAGAAAAATTGTGTAGTAGAAAAATATGCTTCCTTTGTGATCTTGGTCACATCCCTTTGCTGAATTTTTCCAAATTAAAAAGTAATCTTTAAGGTCTCACTTAGCTCTAAGGACCTACATTAAGTATCTGCAAATAAAAATGGTAAGATAGAGCTGGGCGCGGTGGTGCAAGCCTGTAATCCCAGAACTTAGGCTGAGACAGGAGAATCATGAGTTCAAAGCCAGCCTCAGCAACGGCAAGGCGCTAAGTACCTCAATGAGACCCTGTCTGTACATAAAACATAAAACAGGGCTGGGGATGTGGCTCAGTGGTCGAGTGCCCCTGAGTTCAATCTCCAGTACCAAAAAAAAAAAAAAAGTAAGATAGGGGCTCAGTCAGCAAGTTGGTAGTATGCTTATCCCTTTTGAAATTCAGGACCTAAAAGCTGAGCTGTTTCATTCGGGTGGCTGGATAGCTTTTCTGCCATCCTACTGTGATCGACTTTATCTCTTGCTAAGTAGAGGAAGTATTATATAGATTAGAGAGTCCTGCTTGGGAGCATGCGCTTATGTGCTATCATTAGTTAGGTGTGTGTGTGAAACCCTAATTTACATTAGCATGTTCTCTGAAAAAATTCTGACATCTTTGTGTCTTGATACCTGAAAAATAATCATTTGAGGAGTTATTTTTTAAAAACTCAAGCTTTAGTATGTTGATGTAAGAATTGAAAATATTGAGGTTTAGAATAATTTGACCAAGAAATGTATACCTTCTGTATGTCAAGCAGGATAGTGGCTAGAAGATTGATGGTCCTTGAATTTAGCAAAGAAGGCAAAGTCCACAAACAAATAATTGCAGGTTATGAAAAGTTTACTTCTGATGATCATCAGGGAGCATCTTTGGGGAAATGACACTTTAAACAATGGGCAAATGATATATAAAGTTTGATGGAGGAAAGGGAGAAAAATAAAAGTGCAGATGTACAAAAAATTAAAATGTTGGTTATATTGACAAATGTGTAAGACTCACCAAAGTCTCAGGAGATCAATAAAGAATGATGGTACATGGAAGCCACATTGTGGAAGGGCCAAAGGCCAAGCTGAGGTTGACATATTATTCTAAGGGAAGGGGAATCTGTTGATGATCTTTGAGAATAACATGTCTTGATTGAAGATTAGCTCAGCATGTAACTCTGTGTTTATTAATCTCAAAGTCTTGATTAAGCATTCTGGCAAACGAGCTCAGCTGTGCTTTAAACAAGAAGAGAGTGCCTCCATCTGGGGAAGGCCTTCTCTTCTATTGGTTTCTGCTGCTTTGGAAAGAGTGCATGAGGGGTGGTGAGCGTGCATGAGGAACATCTGCCCAGGAGACAGATAAGCCAGATCTTCTCTGGAGATCAGGGAAGTGGTGGGTCTTCTACTTAGCTGGTCCTCCTTAAGAGTGCAGTGCAGACTAGAGGATGGACTGAAGAGAAAACTTCGGTCACCTGCAGCCCAACTTTGAGGTTATTGCAGAAATCCAGGCATTGGCTTGGCAGTGGACATGGCGAGAGAACTATTAATTCAGTATTCTTCAGAGGCATGTACTAAAGGATTGAAGGTAAAAAGGTAATATGAGATTATGCTCCAAGTTGGAGTTTGGCTCATTGATTTAAACTTGGCATTAACATTAATGAGGAGGACCTGGTTTTGGTGGGAGAAATAGAAAACAGAGAAAGAAAACTGCTTTAGACATGAAAAATTGTGGTACAAGAGTGACCTGCAGGTAGAACTATCTAATGCCCAAGGAGAAAATAGAGGTTAGGACCATGGGGTTTCTTCCATGAAGTGAGGAGAGCTTACAGAAATGCTAAGGGGTGAGACAGCAGTTAAGGATAGGAGGAGGAAGAGCCAGGAAAGAAGTGAGCAATGCTGTACCTGATGAGAGAGGGAAGAAGAGGGCAAGGGTTCAGAGACTAAAGAAAGTTCTGAGAGCTGCTGGTGTGTTTACCGGTAGTCACTGACCACCCCCTAGAAGAGGAGTTTTAGTTGGAGTAAGAGCTGTTGGGGTGCACTAGATTATAAATGAATGGGGAAGATTATAAATGGTGGGAAAGTAGATAACCCAATTTGATAGACATTTCCATAAAATTTGCTGGTGAAAGGAAAAAATCCTTGAACAGGTGGGGGGATTTTCAGAAACTTTTAAATTTGCATGCAGAATTTGTTTTGGTTTTGGTGCACAGTTCTTAAGAGTGTTGACTGTATAGAGTAATGTAACCACTACTATAACCAGGACCTGGAAGCCTTCTCTCTAGAACGCCCTCTTGCCTCACCTTTGCAGTAAGGCATTACTTCCCTTAACACTTCCCCAACCACTAAGCTGCTTGCCACCTTTCTACTTTTTCCAGAAATGTCATAAAAGTGGAACCTATGCTTTGTTCACTTTTGAGTCTGGATCCCCCCCCCACCCCCCCATTTAGCCTAATGCTTTTGAGATTCAAACATGCTGCTGGGCATATCCATAGTTCCCTGTTTCTCTAGTGATGAGTAGTTCACCACTGTATGGAGCTACCACGGTTTATCCCACCTGTTGAAAAACAGTTATTCCCAGGTTTTGGTGTTATGTACAGTACTGCTGTAAATATTCATAGTTTTTTGTATGAACATATTTTTCTTTTATCTAAGGCAACCTAGGTGTGGAATGTAAGTGTATAAAAGAAATCGCCAAACTTCCAAAGTGGCTGTACCATTTTATATTTCTTTAAACAGCGTACTTGAGTTCTAGTTGCACCAAATCCTCACCAACATGTGTGTTGTTAATTTTGTTTTTCAGTTTAGTCATTCCACCAAGTTTTTTTTAGCTATGCAGTGTAATTATCTCAAAGTGAAATAGTGCCTGCTTGGCACTGAACAACTCACTTGAACTGGGAGAACCTGAAGGTGGTGTTGTCCCGGATCCCAGGTGTAGTGTGGAGTTGCTTGTTTTTGTTTGTGTTTTGCCATGCTGGGGCAGAATCCAGGCCTTCACCCACACTAGGCAAGCACTCTACCACTGAGCTACATCCCCAGCCCTGGAGTTTTCACTCGGCTGTATTAGCTCATTTATTCTCCCTCTTTATCTTCATCCTGTTTATTTCCTGTGCTCTGAAGTGGATTCTGAACAGAAGTGCCGTTGGGAAGCACGCCTGTGCCCGTTCCTCTTTCCTCATTAATGTGTCGGCCTTCCAGTGCTTGGAGATATGGCTCTCAAGGATTTGGAAATAACTGTTTGTTGTCGTTGTTAGAAAGCTGGAAATATCGGTCATATTACTTATTTTATGATCTTGATGAATTCTTTATGGCACAATGTATATGTCAAACCAAAGTTGTCATTTACTGAGGTATATTTAGAGTGCTTTGTAAAAGTTTCTGGACCCTTAACTCTTGATCATGGACTGGGTTCTGTGTACTGAATGTGTATGGTTTTTAAGCTCATTCTTTTCTCCAGTTTAGAGTTTGTCTTATTCTCCAGTAGTAGTGTTTTCTACCTGTTCACTCAGTTGTTGCCATGAATGCTCTTAGTTATAATTGTACACACATTTAAATGACATTTGGATTTTTATCTATTCATTAAATATTCTCATTAGTATCTGAGAAATAACTGAAAAAGAATCTATAAGCCGGGCGTGGTGGCGCACGCCTGTAATCTCTGCAACTTAGGCTGAGGCAGGAGGATCACAAGTTCAAAGCCAGCCTCAGCAATTTAGGAAGGCCCTAGCTAATTTAGCAAGACCCTGTTTCAAAATAAAAAGGGCTGGTGATGTGGCTGAGTGGTTAAGAACCGTTGGGTTTAATCCCTGGTACAAAAAATAAAATAAAATTTTCTTATTGGGTGCCATTTGTATCAGTGCTGGGCCTCCCACATGCTAAGCAAGCACCCTACCACTTTAAATTTCGATTTGGAGAGTAATAAATTTTTGACAGTAGAAATTAGCTACATAAGAGAATTACATTGGATAGTTCCTCCTCCTCGTTGCTCCTGCAGAAATAATTGAAGGCATTGTGAGAAAACACCAAGGAGGGTTGAAGAGAGCACAGATGGGCTGAGGAGCAAAAACTTGGAAAAGTGCATTTGCCACATGTGAACTGTGCTTTGCAAGAGTTGTTTGTAAATTCTCTATCTTCAAGTTTAAAGTATTAAGATTTGGTATCCTAAAACATGTTTTTTAAATTTATTTGCAAAAACCTTTCTGGTAAGAAAACTTTGGCTTTCTGGTAAGGAGAAGCATCCTTGGCTATGGCATAGCCTCCGGAGTATAAGTGTAGATCCCTGACACTGTTGAATACAGAAAAGCTGTAGTCTAGGATAAGTCTAAATTTCAAGGTGAAATTCTAGGGAGAAGCTCTTCCTTTAGTGCCCCCACACCCTAACACCTGGCCTGTTGGGTGGCAGCAACAGGCATAATTGGCTCTAGAGTGTGCTCTTGTGGCAGAAAGCTTGGCTGCTTCCCAAGACTTCAGGCCTCTGGTTCTCCAGAGCTCCTGAGCCAAGTCTTACTGTGTGGCAGACACGGAAGACAGGGCCTGGTTGCTTGCCTCCAGCTGCATTGGTTTTTATTCATGGTAGATGCTCTAAATTAGCACAGTGACACCCTTAACCACAGCCCTGGTGGGTTCATTTAAATATAGCTCGCTGTTTGGGCATAAGGTTACATTGTTGTAACAATTATTGAGGATCACTGTTGGTTCAGATGTTGGTTCTCAGTCTTGGCAGCAAGTTAAAATCACCTGGGAGCTTTTTTAAATCTCGCAAATGCCCAGGCGTGCCCTAGGCAATTATCTGAGAATCTTAGAGGGTAGGAGCCAGGTGGCAGTGGGTTTAAAACTCCCCAGGTAGTTCCTGTGTGCAGTCAATGTTTAGAACTGGTTTCCATCCTTATCCTTTGTGTGTGTGTGTGTGTGTGTGTGTGTGTGTGGGTGTGTGGTACTAGGGATTGAGCCCAGAGCCTTGTGCACTCTACCAACAGAGCTATATCCCCAGCCCAGAGATCCATATCCTATTTTGTGCTCTTCCATTTGATCATCTTGGTGGGTTTGACTGGTGTCAAGTATACTTGCTTATGGAAATCACATGGAAAGCCATTAACAACTATTGCCCTACATCTAAGTGAGTTTACTCAATTTCTTATTTTGCCGAAAAGCTTTTTTGAAGGAAATATAGGTATAAATACAGGCTTAAGTCCACTCAGTAGCCAAATATGCACACTCATGCATATTTATGCACTTCATATATAAATATGGACAGTTAGACAAAATATTAGAAAAGCAACTTCTACTTTGCTTAGGATCTCATTACCTTTCCCTTCTTCTCCCTCCTCAAAACAAGGAAAGGTTAATTTGGGGTAGACGATATTTTGCAGAAAACTATACACTTTTCTAGAGATTTTCCTGGTGACCCATGACCTCCATGGTCTTTGCTTCTGGAGTGCAGCCCTTATTTCATCTGTCATCTATAAATAGTTGACATCATATGACCTTGATGCTAACATCCTGTCCTTCCCACTATGTGACTAAATGCTAGTACCCTTTAGGCTAATCTTTCCTTCTCCCTCTGGCTCCTCATGAGATGCTGCTGTCCCCAGGAACAGTGGGTAATCTTGCTCTTTTCCAATCTGCATTTTTTTTCTCAGAATTATTCACATAGCTTCAGATATCACCTCCAATAAGCATCTGACTCAACACACAGAAATGTCTAGGTACACTTTTGAGTTGCATTTGTGTCTGCGTGTGAGATTTTGTGGTGCCATCGCGTTCTTCAGTGAGGGCTAACCTTCCGCAGCACTGATTTCCTGTTTGTTTCCCCGCCTTGTAGCTGGTGCAGAATCTTAAAATCCAGGACCAAAACGAAAAGGGCATTATGGGTGTTAGATGGGACTAACACCAGAGTATCTTTCACTTCTCCTTGTGATGATGCTGGAACAGCATGAGTGAAGCCATAAGGTCTTGTGCTCCAAACTTTGACTTCTCAGTTAGGAATAATACTAATTACTCTTTTGCCCAAGAATGCTAGGGCGTGGCTGCCTGGTTTCCAGTCTCAGCTCTGCCACATACTACTTGTGGTGATCTTGGGCATTCTACTTAACCATTCTCTTCATCTCTTCCTTTTTAAAATAAGGTTAGCAATAATAGTCTGAGGGATTTAATGAGTTAATACTTAGAAAGTACTTAGAACAGTCCCTGACACAGCATAAGCACAAAGTGTTTGTTGTGATTATCAAGGATTGGTACTGCAGCATGGCAGAGACGGGCATACCCTGGCATGCTGTTTCTCCCTTAAGCAAATTAATATTTGTAATGGTAAGCTTTCCATAATGAGAGCATCAGAATGTAATGCTGATTCAGACCTAATCGTAGCCGTATGATCTCACTGTCCTGGGCTGGGTGCACGTATAAAATGTGGCATCAAAGCACACAGGATGGTGCTTTTCACTGTCAACATGTTGCACAAAATGCTTCAGTAGAAGATTGCTGCATACAGGCCTGTGAGATGCCTAAGTTGTGTTATGTCATTGAATTAAACACCCATATGAACTCTTGTGGCTTATTTTCATTTTTTTATGGGATACAAAATTTTATTACTCTATCATAGTTCTAAATTTTAAGTTCTTTCCTAAAATATTGCTGTAGAAGTTATTTTGCCATAAAGATAGCCTTCCATTCCCTTTAAACTGTGAAGCTGGACTTTCCAGGCCCAGAATACATTTTGACTTAAAAGTCATATTGAATGTTTCTTCATAAGGAAAACAGGAAGCATGTACAGCTTGCCTTCCGCAAGCCTTTCCTGAGACACAGGAGGCAATTTGGGTTTCTTCAAAGTACTTATATGAAATGGAAAATACCAGTGAGCACTTACTCATTAAAGCTACCAATTTTTGAAGAAACTTAGATCACACAAGCATATCCTGGGTGTGGTGTATGGGCATGTATATGAGAGACGTTTCTCTCTAAGATGGTGTCTTCAACTTATAATTTAGGCCTCATATTTTTTAAATTTGATAACTTAGTAACCCTTAAAATGCCACTTCTTCAGATGCAATCTGGATTTAGATTCTCAAGAATAATGCCTTGAGATTGTCTTTATGTGCACGCTAATCACTTGCAATTGATTAAACAAATAGGCTTTGTGCCAGTCTTGAAATATTAAAATTTATATCATTCTTTGAAAAGGTAACTAAATAATTGCAAAATAAATTGATAGCTTGTTATGTACTGATACACTTAACACCAAGAATAAATCTAGAAACTACTTCTGTTAACATTGGCACTTCCCACCTCACGGCCTCCTTGTGAAGATGCTTGCTTTGTGAACATATGTAAAGGTATATGCAAATACTTTGTGACCTTATAGGTCACAAATAGTATTAGGAACAAAAGTAAAAGAGATGGTTCTATGATTGAAAGAAAGCATTAAAATAAGTGGGAGATGGAGCTATTTTTAGTTTAGGAGACCTATGAGATTCAAATCACTTTGGCCAGCAAAACCCTATAATCTTATAATCCAGTGAAGCTTCACAAGGGAGAACACTCATTTAGCATTTCAGATTCAATCCATGATAGACCAGCTGTGCCTAAAGCCAGATTTGAGGATATCGTTTCAATTTATTTACAAATTGACCAGGCCCAACATTTATCAGCTACTCACTGAGAAAAACATGGGAGAAAGGGAATGGTCCCAACTATCTACTGACTATGCAACATAAAATCTAAACTTTTAATGTCATTAGAGCCACATATCATTGTGAAGCCATTGCAGGATTCATTAGTGACAACCACAATATACAGACTTTAAAAAGGTTTTGGAAGAGGGGAGGGGTATGTATAAAATATCAGAAGGAAGGGGCAAAAGGTTGTTGTAAATGCCACAAGCGTTTCAGAAATAGGACTCGGGTGGAGTTCAGAGTTGTGAAGTAGGTAAAGAGGACTTTTTGCTTTATAAAATAGTTGTTTTCTCTTAGATGTACCTATATGGAAACATGTTCATGGAACTGTTTGCAGTGATGCAATTATTTTTTTAAAGCAAATAGCTTTTGATTATATAAACCCTTTTAATTGTAAACAAGGCCTTTTCCCAGTGAACTGGATGAGGTCTGTCTCTGAGTGCTAAGGGGACTGGAATCATCTTGTTTCAGGGGGGTTGGGGGTGAGTGTCTTCCTGCCTGCCTGTGTAGTAATATGGCCACCAAAAATTTAAGGGAAAAGAGATTTTTATTATAATTTTGATTCCTTCATTACAATATTGCATACGTCTGGAACAAAGTTTTTAAAAACACATCGAAGATTTTAGTGCATTTAACAGTGGGAGTATATATCATTTTGCCTTATGATAAAAGGTATAATCGTCTGTGTAGGGTGTTTTAGGAAGTCTGCCAACAGGTTCCTCTGTCATTATAATCCTTACCTATCTAAAGATCACATGGAGTATAATACATCAATGAAAAATTATGGAAAAGTAAAATAAAATTCACATGGAAGCCGGGCGCGGTGGCTCAAGCCTGTAATCCCAGCACTTAGGGAGGCTGAGACAGGAGAATCGCGAGTTCAAAGCCAGCCTCAGCAATGGCGAGGCGCTAAGCAACTCAGTGAGACCCTGTCTCTACATAAAACACAAAATAGGGCTGAGGATGTGGCTCAGGAGTCGAGTGCCCCTGAGTTCAATCCCCAGTTCCAAAAAAAAAAAAAAAAAAAATTCACATGGAAATGTACTTCGATCATTTCTGTGAAAGCTGAAGGGATTTTAGAGATTTAGGTGCCTCTCGGGGCTTCTCAACCTGTTCATCCTTCTGAAATGTTTCTTTTTATATAGAACCTCCTAAAATCTTTCTATATTTAAAAAAAATTTTTTTTAGTTGTAGATGGACACAATACCTTTATTTTATTTACTTTTATGTGGTGCTAAGGATCAAACCCAGTGCCTCACACATGGTAAGCAAGCACTCTACCACTGAGCAACAACCTCAGCCCCTTTTTTCTGTATTTATTGGTTCATTATAGTTGTACGTAGGTGAGATTTGTTACATATTTATACATGTAAACAACATAACAATGTAATTTGACAAATACTATTCCCCAGTATTTTCCCTTTCCCTCCTCCTCCTAGTCCGTTTCCTCTAATATCCTACTAATAGATCCCTGTCCTGCTAATATATCTCGGATTTCTCACAATATCTTCCCCACCTTTTCCTTTTCTCTCTAGCTTCCACATATAAGAACATATGACCCTTGACCTTCTGAGTTTGGCTTATTTTGCTTAACATAATGTTCTCAAGTTCCATCCATTTTCCTGCAAATGGCATAATTTCTTCTTTATGGCTGAATAAAATTCCATTGTGCATGTATACCACAATTTCTTTATCCATCCATCTAATGATGGTTTCTAGGCTGGTTTCATACTTTGGCTGTTGTGAATAGTGCTGCTATAAACATGGGTATGCATGTATCGCTAGAGTGTGATGACTTTAATTCTTCAGAATAAATAGGAGTGGTATAACTGGGTCATGTGGTGGTTCCATGCCTAATCTTTTGAGGAACCCCCATACTGATTTCCATAATGGTTGTGCCAATTTACGATCCCACCAGCAGTGTAAAAGTGTTTTTTTCCTCCACATCCTCTCTAGCATTTATTGTTTGTATTTCCTTACGGCTGCTGTTCTGACTGGTGTGAGATGAAATCTCAGTGTAGTTTTGGTTTACATTTCCCTAATTGCTAATGATGAATATTTTTTCATGTATTTGTTGGCCATTTGTTGTTTCTTTTGAGAAGTGTATTTAGTTTATTTGCTCATTTGTTCATTGGTTTGAGGGGGTTTTTGGTATGTGTGTGTGTATGTGTGTTCTATGTTCTAGATATTAATCCTCTGTCAGAAGAGTAGCAAAGACTTTCCCATTATAAAGTTTCTCTCTTCACATTGTTTCCTTTGCTGTACAAAAGTTTAATTTGATGCCACCCCATGTATTAACTCTTGGCATTTATTTCCTGAGCTTTAGGAGGCCTGATGAGAAAGTCATTGCCTGTGTCTAGATGTTGGAGTATTGACTGTATTTTCTTCTAGGAATTGCATAGTTTCTGGTCCAGTAATTCCTAGATCTTTGATCCATTTTGAGTTGATTTTTGTGCAGGATGTTAGGGGTGTATAGTCTCATTCTTTCACAGATGGATAACCAGTTTTCCCAGCACTATTTTTTTTTAAACAAAAAACTGTCTTTTCTCTAATGTGTGTTTTTTGTCACCTTTGTCAAGGATCAAATGAATGTATCTGTTTGGATTTGTGTTTCTTTTATTCTGGATCATTAGTCTATGTATATTTTTATGCCAGTACCATGAAGTTTTTGTTATAGCTCTATAGTATAATTTGAAGTCAGCTATCATGATACCTGCAGCATTGCTTTTTTTGGCTTAGAATGGCTTTGGCTCTTCTTGGTCTTTTATTCTTCCAAGTGGATTTTAGGACTGTTTTTTCTAGTAGAACCTTTAAAATCTTGATGACCTTATGCCAGTCATGCCTAAGAGAAGATGTATTTATCAAAAACAAAACAAACAAAACCCTTACTGGGTTGTTAGTCATACCTACTTCTTGGAAATTAATGCTTCATATCTGTCTTTTTAAAAAAGCAATTATTGATGTATTAGGAGACTTTTTGTTTTACAGTTATAATTTTTGAAAAGCTTGTAGGCTTGCTGTTCAATCCTAATATCCTTGTATCTTATCTGTATAATTTACTTATGGCTTTTGGTGTTCTGGTAAGTTGCTGAGAATTATAGTTGTTGACAATGCTCAGTGTGGTTTTCACTGAATGAAAATGGACCAAACCTCAAACTCACCTGCCCTGATTATATAATTGGGCATTTCTATTAGACCCTTTCTTCCTCTAGGTTGATTTCAAAACTATGCTGGAGAATTGTGATATCTTTTTCTTTTGTTGGAATTAGTTCCAGTCAACAAATAAGCCAAAACACACACACATACACACACACTCACTCAGTTTAGTACCTAAAACCTTCACGTACTCTTTATCTTCTCATGAAAAACATGTTATACCTGACACTCTTCCCATCTCCAAGATTCCGTACTTCTCTAATTGATGCTGTGGGGTTACTTCATAATAACAGAGCGGGATATATTTTTGAAAAAATCTATCTGTACTTTCTATATTGTCTAACATTTAGGATAACCAGACTGAGTTCCTATAATGATAAAAAGGATTTACATAACACTTTCAAGCTTACCAATATTGCATTCTCAATGGAAGATCATTAGTGAAAATAAAGGAGGATTTCATAGATGTTCTGACCTCTGTTTATGAACATTATTTTAAGAGCATTACAGTATTGGAAAATTATCTAAATAGTATCAGTCCTACTCAGTGAAGATTATGATCATTGACATATAAACCTTTTGCTTTTGAATGGCACCTTTTCACTGTGTGTTGACCTGAATGTGGGATGTAACGAACATTTACAATCAGTTGGCTTTAAGTAAAAGAGATTCATTCCTCTAGATAATGTGAGTAGGCCTGATCCACTCAGTTGAAGGCTTTAAGAGCAAAACCTGAGATTTCTAGGAAAAGTAATTCTGCCTCAGGGCTACAACAGAAGCCCTACCTGAGTTTCTAAACTGCTGACCCCTACCCTTACAGATTTCAGGTTTGCCTGCCGCCACAGTAGCTGCCACCGTGATTCCTTAAAACAAATCTCTATATACATATGCAATACTTATAATCTTATCAGTATTGAATTCTCAGTGGAAGATCATTAGTGAAAATAAAGGGGATTTAATATGTCTGGTCTGAGATGTCCTGACCCCAGTTGTCTGAACATTACTCAAAGAGCATTACAGTATTGGAAAACTCTAAGTAGGAAGATTGATGAGTAGCAAGTAGTCTGTGTGTTTATATTTTGAACCTTCTGAAAAATGTGCATGTTATGAGAGGAAGCCTGTTAATAATCAAATGACTGATTCTCATTGCTGTTTTTGCCATCTGTCCCACAACCGATGATAGGTCGGTTCAGGGTCCAGGATGTCCAACTAGGGGGACCGGTCAGGGCAGCTGCGGAACGAAGCGCCCAGCCAGATGCTGATGTTACCAGTAGACGCGCCTCCTGTCAATCAGCAGGTTTTTCCTGACTTATCCAGGAAGGATTCTGGCCTTCTCTTCCTACCCTCTAAGCCCTCCCCTTCCTGACCGGGCCTTTTAAAATTGTACGCCGGAACACGCGTGCCATTCTCCCAGACACACTCTGATGGACGGAAGAGTTCAGCCCAAGAGCGTGAATTTTAATAAAGGCTTGCCCAGCGGTTTTAATTCGTCTCCTTTTGGTCCTCTGGCTTTACAACCACCACCTGCAATTCTTTTCCTTACTTGGGACAAAGAAGTTCTGAAACTGGTTTCTCCCTCCCTCTCTCTCTCTCTCTCTCTTCCCCTTCCTCCTTCCCTTCCTCCTCTTTTTTAGAGGGGGACTACTGGGAATTGAACCCAGGGGTGCTCTACCTCTAAGCTACATTCCCACCCTTTTTATTTTTTGAGACAGAGTCTCACTAAATTGCTGAGGCTGTCCTCAAACTTGTGATCCTCCTGCCTCAACCTTCGAAGTCTCTGGGATTTTAGGCATGTGCCACCATACCCAGCCTGGTTTCTCTGTCTCAGGTATTCCTTCTTTCTTCTAGTCTATCCTGGCCTGTTGGGATCAGCACCCTTCAATGACTCCCCAGTGCCTTTGTTTGGTGGACATAGTTTTCCTGCTGCCTTTTCTCTGGTGTCATCCCCCAAAGCACCTTCTCTGACATCCTTGACATGATTTAACCACTCTTAAAGCAAGACAAGGAACTGCTATTTCTTATTTTCTTTCTAACTTTGTAGCTCAGCAATAAAACTAAATTAAATACTTAATCACAAACCATTGATGAATCAAGCAATTTTTAGAAACAAGTTGGGGCATCTGTGCAGATCATCTCTTGAAACCTGCAATTGATTTCTTTGCCTCATTTGGAACTATAAAATTGAATTTCTAGCCTGAAAGGGATCAGTATTAGAGGAGAGGACCTTCTATGCACAATTTTTTTGTCAAGGAATCCAGAAGTCCATGTAATATGAGTAAAATATTTTCAATGAGAATAATAATAAACAAGAGCGCTGAGGAACATTCTGACATGTGCTACTTGCTAAAGTTTTTTTGTTTTTGTGCTGGGGATTGAACCCAGGGCCTTGAGCATGCAAGGCAAGCACTCTACCATTGGAGCTATATCCCCAGCCCCTGGCAAAAGTTTAATGAGGCATTTCATAATATTCACAACTTACCTCATGATAATGTTTAGGAAAGGGTTTAAAGAAAGCTTAGAATTCACACCTTACAATTCAGAGTGTTTATGGTAGAGCAGACGTGGGAAAATGCAGTCTGTTGACACTGAAGTGTCACAGTGAAGATTTATAGAAATGTTATAAAAGACTCTGCAGGGACCTGTACTTGGCTGATAGCTTTGCCACTACTGGTGTAGTATTTACTGTTTTTCTTAAAAGCCCGTTAACAAAAGGTGATCAAATAAAGAAGATCAAAGCAAACCTTTCAGCATTTCTTTGTGCCTCTTGGCACAATACTGCAGGGTGGCATAGTGTTGTGCCTTTATCACCACAGAAGCCATCAGCAAGGTCCATCACTCCAGCAGACCCTGAGTGAGCCCTTTAACTTCAAGAACCAGCTGGGGTGCTGTATTCTTCAGGAGTGGTTTGATTCTGTGTCAATCTGTGCTGGCTTTGTCATTTTCAATCCACATGAGGTTTTTAAGTGCCATTAATGGGTGAATTGCAGCTTACCTTGGGGAGATGCATCAAATATTTAAAAGATGACTAGAGTCCAGTAGTTCTGGAGAATTAGCCACCTCCTATAATGTAGAAATGTAGAAAAGAATTTTTGCACTTCTGGGTGCTACTGTCAAGTAAATCAATTTATACATATCTCAAACTTGTAATTCACCAGTGACAGCCGCTCAATCCAATAGTAGTAAAATCCTTGAATAGTTCAAATTATGTTCACTCGCCTTTAAGTATGTTTTTGTAAAGCTCACTAGGCTTTTTTTTTTCTAAATTTTTTAAATTGATATATTCTAGTTGTACATAGGATGAGATTTGTTACATATTCAAAGGTGCACGTAATATAACAATGTAATTTGGCCAATATCACTTGCCAACCCTTACCCCCTTGCTCTCCTTCACCCTTCCTCTGAGCCCTTTCTTCTACTGATCTCCCTTGGATTTTCATTAGATCTCCGTGTCCCACATTTCTTTTTCCTCTCTAGCTTCCATATATGAGAGAAAACATGACCACTGACCTGAGTTTGGCATATTTCACCAAACATAATGGTCTCAAGTTCCATCCATTTTCCTGCAAATGACATAAGTTCATTTTTCTTTATGGTTGAATAAAACTCCATTGTGTATATATACCACATTTTCTTTATTCTTTCATCCACTAATGTACAACTAGACTGGGTCCATAGTTTGGCTCTTGTGAATTGTGCTGCTATAATCATGGGCAAGCATGTATCGCTGTAGTAAGAGGATTGGATTCACTTGTAAGCTGTGCTGTTTTAGAATTTTATGGTCTTGGCATAAAAGCCTAGGAAGCATAAATGTGTACAGAAGCCCAACCATGTGTACATGTGCTTGCACGTGTTTAGTCTTTTATATAACATTGCAACAGTTAGGCTCAAGTCATGGACTTGCTCCTCCTAAATATCAGCAAGTCTGACTGTTTTGTCTTCACTTGCCTCACAGGTTGGAGCTGGGCCAGAGGAGCCAGCCAGTCAGCCAGGATAGGAAGACAAAGAGTCATAAATTCATTATGGACTGAGGGGGTGGAGACAGCAGTTGTTCAAGGGCCTACTGAACTGTCTTATTCATAGTAGATAAGTGGTACCATTTTTCTTTGTTAATGTTTTTTTATTATTTTGCAAGCATTTTTTTCCTGAATATGAAGCTAGTCTGACTGTAAGATCCAATCTTTTGCACTAGACAGTCTCATTTCTCTCAAGTTCATATAAAATCTTCACTAATGCATTATTTATTATTTTGACAATTCAAACAGGACAATTGCAAAACCTTACTGCCTTTTTTAGGTCTATATGCCCTATTTTCCCATGGGGATTGAATCAAGATTGTGTGTTTGCGGGTGACATACAAGGACAGTTATGTCAGATCTAACTGGAAATGTATAAGTGTTGCTTTAAGCCATGCCTCGTGGGTCCGCTTGACGAGTTGGGGTCTCGCAGGATTAAGAGGGGTCCCCAAGGATGGAATAGGGTCCTGTGGGCTGAGGTTTTGGGGTGATGGTCCACGGAGCCACTCCACCCAGACTCCAGGGACTGGTAAGACTGCTCCGTCAGAGCAAGATGCAGAGCCCATTTATTTCAGTTTATATGCGGTCCTCAGACCAAACATGGCCCCAAGTTACAAACAATGGGGTATCACTGTCAGGCAGTGCAGTCCATCAGCATAGAATGGGGAAAGAGGGAAGGGTGGGGTTGAAGGTCAGAGTGCTCCTACAAGTGTTGAGGAAGATTTAGAATTCACAGTAATAATCATTTTACTTTGGAGGAAATTCAAATTCAAGATCTTGCTATCTCCCTTTCCATATTTGCCTTGGTTTGGATCAAAGTATAAAGGGAAAACGGAGTTGGAAGAAGATGGTACCCCTGTGCCCCTGCAGGGATCAGCCTCACAGCATTCCTGTAATTGTATAAGAGCAAACTCCTGCATCCATTAACAGTTGGGTTTGAACATTCTAGGTGGCTTTTGCTTTGGCATTATGCATGTCCCATAAAATACTGGAGACCATGTAGTAGGCCCACTTTTTGAAAGTAATAGGACTTATATCTTCTACAGAAGTCATTTTATCCAAGGATAATGGCACAGGCCTGTTATCCCAGCCACTCAGGAGACAGGCAGGAGGATTCCAAGTATAACCTATTGAAATCCTGTCTCAAAATTTTAAAAAGGGCTGGGGATATAGCTTAGAGCCAGAACCCTTCTAGGTTCAATTCTTGGTAATCCCCCACTCCCATAACACTCCCCCCCCCCAAACACACACAGACACACTCATTTGCAAACCCAGGGTCTCATGTGTAATAGGCAAGTGCTCTACCACTGAGCTACATTCCCGGCCCTTTTTATTTTTATTGTTTTCTGAGACAATTGCTGAGGCTCACCTTAAACTTGTGATCTTCCTGTCCCAGTCACTGAGGTTACAGGCATGTGCCACCACTCACTGCTTCTTTAAAGGCACTCTTAGGAAGAGCTATAATTTTCTTCCTAGGATGCCTTATAGATTGTCATCTCATTTTTATATTTGGAAGGTGGAGGGAAGCATTCCTATTTCTTTAGCTTTTCTTCTTTAATATTTTTGTTAAACTTCAGTGGAGGTGGTCTCAGATGTTAGAACAGCTCTAGAATTGTTTGGAAGCTGTTAGTGTTATTTGGGTAAACAGTATTTCTAAATGAAATTTGTCATTTGCTTGAGACATGGAAATGAATTTCTTCTACCAATAGGTAGTTTTCAGCCATGCTTACCTTGTCTATGAGAGTTTGGTGGTTTTTTTTTTTTTTTTCCTAGTGTAAGTACTGACCTGATTGGGAGGGGGAGTGGATTTTAAAATATTTTTATTTCACAAATGTGTGTATAATATTGTCATATATTTATTAATCATCTGATCAAAGAAAAATAGAAAATAACAATCTTTAATTTAGGAAAATTTTACTAATAGCAAAATTATAGGCTTACACTAAACTTACAATGTATATGTATTATTTATTTCATAAATAAGATCTTGAATATTTCATATATGCATCCTCCCTTTCCTTCAATCTGCAGAGAAATTGGAGTGGGATCTAGGATTCTAATATGTAGGCCAAACATTTGTCTAAAGGAGCAGTACTGGACTAGGAAGAAGGTGGTTCAGCTGACTTGCTGCCAGCTAGCATTTGACCTGGGCAAGGAATTTCACTTCATGAGTCTGTCTCTTCCCTTGTAAAATGATGCTAATTCATTTGCTTTCTCAGACCCATTTAGCTATAAAACTCCACTCTGTTTTATTACAAAGATCTATTGCACAGATTAACAGGATTTTAAGTAAATTTTCTATCTAAAATCTCCTGCATTTCTTCACAGATATAAACATACATTAACTTAGTTGACTCCTCCAGCCTTTGGAGAGATTTCTGAAGATTTATTTTTTTCCAGCATATATTTGCTAATCGTTTAGTACATCCCTAGCACTGGGCTAGGCAACATGAGTAGATAAAAACATCGAAGTATATCTTTTATAGAAGAACATATAGAAAAGCATGAAAGTTGACCTGGAAATATCTTGAAAATACAAAGCAACAAATAGACTAGTTGCAAGTGTTTTATAAAATAGAATAGCGGTTGATTATTTATTAAGCACTTGTTACTGTTGGCATGCCACTCATTTAATCCCCAGTAATCCCCAGTCCTGACTCTATAAGGTAAATGTCACCACCCCAGTTTTACAAAGCAAACTGAGGCATGGAGAGGAGTGGATTATCTGGAGTTACTGTTCCCCACAAAAGATTGAGAGGATGTTTAAACTTTAGAATCCCTGGGATGGTCCTCAGATATAAGAGTTCAAGTACCGAGAAACAGTAGGAGAGGAGTTTAGGGGTGGGAAGATTTCTTTGTACTTTCTAGGCAGACTCAATTTTTAAGGCAACAACATTATTTTTCTCAATTTGGCAATTGATGTTTATTGTAAATTGACAGTCGGCAGTTTCATTTATGGTAAATTTATTTTTGTTTTACATACAGCATAAATTTTAAACAGCCTAGAAATGGGGAGGCAAAGTGAGAAAGCTTATTTCAAAAGAAAGCAATAATCACATGATTGTGTGCTTTGGAGCAAACAGTTCAAAAGAGCAGAAATTGGGTCAAGTGTTGAGAGTCGCTCAGCACCCTGGGAGTGCCTGCCGGGGCCATGGGATTGCGGGAGTGCGGTGGGAGTCTCAGAGGTGGCGTTTTCCTTTTGGTGGATTCTCATTCTTCATCTGTCCTTGAGCTTGGCTTGCAGTTTGAATCCTCTGCCCTGTAGTTTCTAGTGCTGCACTCTATTTTGTGGGAAAAGGCACAGTTCTCCCTCAGCTGCCTTCACAGAGGGTCTCAGGAGCATGGCTCTGGTGGTCCCTGTGACAAGTGCTGCCAAACCTGTTTGTTTAGGCTGCAGGGTGTTACAAAAGTGAGCCAGCAGCCTGGGTACCATCCATGCCTTCCTGCGTCCAGGGACTTGTATACATCATATGATAGACCACCTGCCCCAGGACAGAAGAAAAAGCCATCCTGCCTCAGGCCCCACTCTCCCTTCTGAGGAGATCCACCGGCTGCTGCCTGTGCAAGCAAAACACTTTTCTCCTCCCATCCTGCCACTCAGCTCAGCGGCTGAGAGGAAGAGGGAGCTGCCCAGCGGCCTCCCACTGGAACCCTCTGCTGGTGAGTTCCTAGGACATCACATCCCTCAGGCAGCAGGAGATGGTTGCTCCTGGCCCTTCTTGATTAGGGTATGTCAGGGTTGTCAGGGCAACTGCTTGCGGCAGTCAGTGTGTCATCTTTCCCCTCTCTGCTGTGTGCTGGATATTTCACTGTGCAGTAGGAAGAAGATTGGGAAAGTGCCGCAGCAGGAAGAAGCTGGGATCTGATTGAACAGGTTGGGCAGTGGAGGGAGGCATCTGAGCCTGCATGTCTTGATCAGGGCTTTTCTGGAAAGGGGGTGTGTGTACGTGCATGTGTGAGTGTGTGTACTCACCAGTGCGTGTGCCTGGGGGGGAGAAAGCGGGAGGGGGCTGCTGCTAGGTGAGGGGGAACTGCGGGGCCTCAGTTGCCAAGGGGCTGGTAGTATCTGTCAGCTGTTTGCACACTGTTTACCCGTAGGGGATCTATTACAAGTGCTCAAATGAACCGGCAGCTTAGGAACTAGTAGTTTCCTGGGAGCTGCTATTACATAAGCATATATATTTAATATAATAATTAAAAAACAAGTAGCAGCGGTATGCCTGGATCAGCTACAGCTCTCCGACAAGAGAGACTGAAGAAGACCAATGCAAGGCCAATTCCCCTTGGTTTATTCACCATTAATGAGGAAGATGAACAGCAAAAGAATGGAAATTCCAGAAGACCGAAAGGTATGCATTAGCCCTGCCCTTTGGTCGGAGCTGGATCCAGCCCTGTTTCCACACTGCTTATAGCACATTTTACAAACTGTACTCATAGTGTCTGCTCTGGGAAGCGCTTGTGACTTCCTAGCACAGCTTGCTGCTATTTACACACCCCACAGGGCTGTGTATGCATGACTTGGAAACAGATTTTTCAGATTTGGATTTAAGTTCAGCTACCTTTTGACCAGAGCTGCTTTCTTGGCCTAAACATTTTTAATTTTTATGCATCCACTTAAACAGTGGTCAGTGACTCTGTCATTAGGAGCAGGTACTATGAGTTAAGATTTAAATGAATCTTCCCACATTCTTTAGATGTATTAGGCAATTTGTTTAATGAAATTTCTCCTTAATAAGAGATGGGTTAAAATGACAAGAGTGTAGCCTTTCCATGGCCAGAGGGTACAGATGTTGCGAGATTTTCTACACTGAAATACTGGGTGACAGGAAGGTAAGCAAACATCAAGGGTGACTATAGAGGGCAAAGCTGGGGAGCAGGGAGTAGATGGTGAGGTTTTATGACTTTTGATAATAACTCTGCTGCTGAGCAGTTGTACAGTGGTAGAAATGTGCTGGGTGCAGAAAACAGAGATCTCGGTCTTGTATTTTCTCCTAATGGCGAAATGTAGCTTCAGCTGGCAGAGCTTTTGAGTCCTGTATACTGCATCGTCTGAAGCATTGTCTCATGGCCACTCTCCCAGGGCTATAATTATCAGTCAGAGATGCAACCTCATGCATTTTTGAAGAAGGGCTTTAAGGTTTACATTTTAAGTTTTCTAGCATTCTAATTCTTGCAACATTTTTCCCCCAAAATACATAAACTGTTCTCTTAAGCAGATGGGTTATCAGTTTTGTTGTTTTCATGTGATAATTAAATTTTAACTTGCATTCAAATTATCTTGTCACTAACATATCAAATTTTCCTTATAGCTAGTGTGATACAGAGAACTAGCCTGACATGTACAAATATTTAACAACAGACCTATTATGTATAGTTGTAATATATCAATTAAAAATGGACAGAAAAAATTATTAAAAACAAGAGCTAGCATGGCAGAATTGCAGCAGATATTTAAGTAATGAGAAAATGAGTGTTTAAATAGAATCCGCTGTCTGAAAACTGCTGGTTTTCTTTTTCCTGGTTCTTGAATGAATCCATTTGCTTTTATTAAATATAATTGAAATTGTCTGCTCTAAATCCCAATTGCATTTTTACTACAATTTTTTAAAGATTTACATAGGAAAGTTTTAATTAGTAGATCCTTACTGCTGTAGTTGATTTTTGTTTACTATCAGTCATGACTTCCATCTGAGAACCAGATGATCTCAGACAACTAAGGAGGCTGTGAATGGGAAGTGACTTATGTGCTTCTTTTATTTGCCTCTGAATTAGATTGTTGAGCCAGTGTGTTGCCCTTGGTGAAAACTCAATACTTTGTTTCTAGAAAATTGTTGGTCTTCTGAGGAGTTGATAACTTTAAAGATAAAGTGGATTTATTGAATCGTTCCCACAAGGTATTTTTGGAAGTATTCTTGATTTGTGGCTCTTTCCTTGGGTGGGCTGGAGCAGTAATTTAGGATAGCCATCCATTTTCTTCTTAATAAGGAGTTTCTGATCCCCTACCATATTTCCCTTTGTAGCCCTGTTCACACCAAAAAACAAAAAGGAAACACAAAACTAAAATCAACAACAAAAATATGGGGAAGGGGATCCTGTGCTAATAAGGATGTCCAGACTTTCTGTATATTCCCAAATGTCTCTAATTTATGGTCCACTCAACAATGGGCAGATAAACAGCCCTGGGTAGCTCTCGTTATGCCTGATGAATAAAACCATCTTGGCTTTGATTCTGAATTTCTCATCAGGCCTATCTGGGCAATAGGGAATGTTCATTTTCTAGTCCAGCTCTGTTTAATAGAAAAAAGATGGGAATGTTCTGTATCTGTACTGTCCAATATGATAGCCATTTGCCTCATGGGCTATGGAGCACTTGAAATATGACTAGTATAACTAAGAAAGGATGTTTTATTTTTAGTTTAAATTTAAGTAGTCACTTGTGACTGACTACCTTATTGTACAACACAATTTAGTGACCTTCTGAATTTGCATCTTCTCTGCTTTGTCCATTCTTAACTGCTTCCTGGTGCCAGATATGGTCAGGTTTTGAGATGAACGTGGTTATTAAGAAGGGCACTGTGAAGCTGACAGCCTCTTCACTGCAAGATAGCATGGTAACCTGGAATAATAGACAATTTCATTTTCCCTCTTTCACTTAGATGTTTTTGTGTTATTCTGAATATTATTCCTTACCAATCACTAGTTGCCTATACCATCTTTTGCAACTTTTAAAGAGCTTTTATTTTCTAAATAATAATTTCCAAAATATCATGGCAAAATGATATACAGGTTATCTTATGAGTGACTATTAAGATAAACAATCCAATTTTATTTTCTACTTTCCATGGCCTAATCAGCCAACCATGTCTAAACCTGATGTCCAGATCTTGTTTGAATGCTTAGTATCATTTTTCTTTCATTGCCAGTAATGAAGAAGCTTGCTACCCAGATTGAATAAGCTGAATGCTTCTGTTGAGGATTACCTGGGATTGGTGATGAGTGTCATCTTCCCAGGTGAACATATTGTTGAATAGACATCATCATAAACTTTGTAGAAATAAACATGGTGGTTACCATCTGTACTTCCAAATGGTGGCTTCCAGGTTACCTGCTGGGGTGAGAGGAGTTTGCTAGCTGGTAGTTCTTGAAAGAAGGGCTGAGGATGTAGCTCAGTGGTGGAGCACTTGCTTAGCATGTGGGAGGTCTTGGGTTCAATCTTGGATACCACAAAAAGTAAAGAAAGGGGCTGGGGTTGTAGACCAGTGGTTGAGCGTTTGCCTTGTGTGCATGAGGTACTGGGTTCAATCCTCAGCACCACATAAAAAATAAAGATATTGTTTCCATCTACAACTTCAAAAAAATTTTTAAAAAAAAGTAAAGAGAAAAGAAGAAAAGTACTTACAGATACAAGGGTGTATGTTGAAATGAGGGGAAGACAGAAGAGAGCATAGGAATGGCAGAAATGTCAAATATGTGCAAATTATGAAGCTATTAGCCTCTAGTTTTCAAACTGGAACAGAAGAATTAAGTGATCTGGGCCCCTATCCTATCCCATCCCATCCCATCCCATCCCATCCCAGACATTGGGCTGAGGTTGGAAGCTCACACAGGACCTACAGTAGAAGCATAGGATGATGAGTGGAGAAGCTACCATATTTTACTGCATAAACATTGCAGATTTTATGCCAGTTTTTTTTTTTTTTTTGCAAAAAGTGGGGTACAACCATTATATGTGAAGCTTTGTAAAAAATTGTAATGTTATTACTTAAACATCATTTATTACTAAACTGTCAGTGGTGCAAGATAAGGGTGCATGGAATACTTATGAATATACATTAAAATTGAGTACTCCAAATCAACACACGTCATTTCTTCATCATTGTTTAGCTAACATTTTTCCGGTCCAAGAAAAAAAAATTAAAAGTTATTTTTGATCGTTAGAGTCAAAATATTACACTTGAGACAGTTTACTACAGTGTTGGCCAAGTATGAACTTATAAAATGTACTCTTCTGTGTCCAGAGCTTCTGCACCGTCCTTACTGGTGTCGTCATCTGGCATGCCATCCTCAGTGCCACTCGTATAGGATGCACTTACAGTTAATACTGCAGCACTCCAGACTATGCAGGTTGGCTTTTGGAGATATAGCGACAGTGTGTGAGGGGCGAGAATTGTAGGTGCGGGGCTGATGGTGTGTAAGGAGACAAAAGCGCATCCATGTGCCACTGGTGAATACATAGCTGCTGTTTACCTTTTAAACGGCTTCAATAATTCTATTGAATTATACCATGGGATGATTACCTGATGAAAGAGTATAAATCAGTTTTTGGACTGAGAAGGGTATGGTATTTGTGTGTTGAAATGAGGTACTATAAATGTAGTTATAGAAACTAGACATTCCTACAGATAGTTGCTTCTGCTGGCTGTGTTTAGGAGAGAGAGAGAGAGCTACAGCAATACATTTTACAACTTGACCCCATGGTCCATTTGTGAACAATCTAAAGCAATCATTTCATTGATTTTTTTTTAAAAAACATTCCTATTTTGTTTTTTGATATGAAATCTTACTGAGAGCAAATTCCTATACAGAATTTACTTGAGATTTGACCCGAAATTGCTTGACTTTATAGAAATTATCATCACCCACCGAAGATGGCAGAATGATCCCTCTCTGGACAGATTCTCTTCCTGCTTTCAGTGTTCTCTCTCTAGTTGTTCTCCCTGGCATGCCATTGAGACCACTGTGATGTGCAGATCTGCCTGCATTGCCTGCCTTCAGAAACTTCTCAGTGGTATTGCTTCACCTGGAGCATGGGTCTGTTGAGAGTCCTTGAGCCATATTTGATCTATATTTATGTTTGTCTTCCTGCAGTTTTTTTTTTTTAAGAGCCAACATTTAGAGATACTTTCATAACAATTTGGATTTAAACTTCCCTTAAAAATTTGGAAACCCTACCTACACCTGGCCCATGTGTCTTAAAGGCAGTAATCAGCTGGAGCTAAGTAGCAGCTGCTACTGCAGAAGGGCCATGCCTATTCCAGCAACCCTCTTCTATAATATGCCTCACTCGACTTGCCTCAGTTATCTACATTACCATAGTCATTTACTCCTGTAACTCCTGCTTAACATGGATGTAGACTACCTATGGTCTGGTCCCTTCTCCTTTTCCATCCTTTCTTGCTACTCTTTGAACTCTGTGCTCTAGCAGCAACAAAATGCTTGTGTTTCCCAGCTCCCTTGTGCTCCTGCCTGCCACTGTCCTCCTTGTGATCTTCCTTCCACTGTCTTCCCCTCTGTTCTTCACCCATGTAACTCTGACTCATGGTTTAGAATCAGATGTGTTCTCTCCAGACTTCCCTAGGCATCACTTCTAGGACACCTGCCCCTGCTCCCAGCCTCCCTTCCTGGCACAGAAGGATGGCCCCTCACTGTGCCCTCAGCACCCTGAGTTCTGTACTTAATTTGCACCCTGACACTCATCTCTGTGATGGGATTGTCTGTACACATGGCTGGCCCTTCTCCAAACTGTAAGCTCTTTAAGGGCCAGGGCTGTTCCTCCTCAGAGCCTGTACAGTGCAGTGTGCATTAGTGAAGGAGGGTAAACTTAACACTTAAAAATAACTTTTATAGGCTCTAGAGGTCTAACAGAAATTCTAGGAAATGTTGATAGTATTAGCATTGTTGTTCCAAGGTAGCTACTTTAAAAGAGCTGGACCTGTGTCTGGGTGTGTCTCTCAATACCCTCTACCCGACTGCATTCACCTAATAGTGTGTCTGGGCTCTGGCTCCGTGGTTGTTTTCTATCATACTATTCATTGTTATTCTTTGTGGAAAAATGAAAGTGTATATGTACAAGGTGGTAGTAATTGGTTACTTTGTTAATATCAAGGTGGTTAATGCTTTCTGTCCCTTTTGTTAGCTATTCACAGATAAATTGTAATGAAATACACTTTATCTTTGAAATCTGGACGCAGTAGTTCCAAGAAACTCTGCTTCCCTTCCATCTTGTGTTGTTGAAATGTGTTTATGGAGCCCGCAGCGACTGTTTTTCTTTTGGCTTATCCACTGTAGAGGTAGAATTCCTGCCAGTTGAGGTCTCGCAGTGACATGCAGGCTGTTGTTTACCTTTGTATTCCTGTTGGGTGGGGGATGATCTAGCACCTCTAATGTCTGCTTGTAAGTCAGATAGATGTCTTTGTCCTCAAAGAGGAGTTTGTACAGTAAGTGACTGCCACTTGAGACTCATTCCACACAATTCCCTGCTTTCCTCTTTTGTTCTGTGGGACATTCTCCATTGTCTATTCCCAGTGTCCTTGCATGTGCCATTTTCGGAGCAGAAAAAGAATTTAGCAGTAATATTTAACAGCTAGTGAGGCAGAAGTAGACTTTAGAAGAAGAATAGCATCAAAGATCCCTGTTAGGAGGAGAAAATCTTTGTCAGATTGGTTGGCATAGCTTTTATTTGCTAAAGGTGCCCTAAATATAATATTTTGTTCAAAATATCTACATGAAAATAAGAAAAGGGGATGTCAGAAATAATGATCACAATATCTGATGCATGGCTCATGGCCATTGGATTCTCTATAAATATTTGTTGAGAGAATGAATATAGCCATCTCCAGGCATATTGTGTTACAGAAATAGAAATTAACCATACCTGGACTGGGGGTGTAGCTCAGTGGTAGAGTGCTTGCCTAGCATGCAGAAGACCCTGGATTCAAGCCCAGCACTGTAACAACAACAAAAGAAAAAAGAAATGACCATATGTATAACCTATACAAGAGGAAGAGGGTTTAGCTTTTATATAACCAAAATTTGTGTATATCAAGGTACTATATAAAATGGAATTTTCTTGCTAAGTAAAACTGCTTTTAAAAATTGCCTTGTTTGGGCTGGGGTTGTAGCTCAGCGGTAGAGCGCTTGCCTCGCATGCGTGGGGCCCTGGGTTCGATCCTCAGCACCACATACAAGGCAATAAAATGAAGACATTGTGTCCATCTACAATTAAAAGTTTAAAAAAAAAATTGCCTTGTTTCAAGAGTTATAATTGATGGAACTAAAAGAGCTGAATATCCTAATCATAAGAACCAAACAATTAAATGTTGCCTTTAGATTCTCTACTAAGTGATAATACTTAGATATTATTTATTGGAAGGTTATAGTCCAAGTTTGAGTGGAGTATGCATTTCCATTATTATCAGTGCATCTCCAGGAGCAACTTTAACTTGTTATTAGCAGAAGCTTTTCTTGTGACTTGCAGGCTCCTTGACCTGCTGAAACTAATATCTTAACCACAGCAAAGGTGATTTTATTGAGAGAGTCCATCTTCTCAGATCTAGATATGTAGGAAGAAACTAGTTTGTCTTGGGTCTTATAGGTATTAAAAAGTTTATTATATATTTGCCAACTTCAGAAGGCAATTCATAACCCTCTTATACTCTAGACCCAGATGCAGAAGCCATAGTGTTACAGGTGGTCATCAGTGTGTTTGAATTATTTACCAGAGCCCCATTCCATATTTGTACTGACTATAAAATACAAGTCCTGTTTTTCAGGCTCTCTGCCCAGCAATGGTTTGTTAGTGAGAAAATAGTTTCTTTCCAAATTTATAATCTCAGGTCCAATGTATAGTATGTATAAAAATGGAGTTTATGAGTATAAACTAACGAGGATTATTTTCAGTCTTGATCTTGAATATATATGATTTTTGAGACTAGATTCATCTTAAAGATGTAGACCTAATTCGTAGTAGCAAAATATTAAAAAAACAGGATTCAGCAGCAGAACATGCCATCTAAAAGCCATTATTGGGAACAAGAGTATAGAGGCTAGTGCTACCTCTGCATACCTGATAGGATTACTTTCATTGTAAGGAGTCAAGTGCATATTCAAGTGATGACTTGGGGTGGGGGGTTGAGATCTTTGTCAGCCCCTTTATGACTTTCCCAAACAGTGTAGCATAAAATCTAAGTAAAAACGCATCTTCAAAAGAAGTTTCCCCCTTGAAATAGTTGCCTCTGATCCCCTATTTAGAACTATGGAAATTCAAGACCCTCCACTATCAGGAATATATCAGTTTATATGGTGGGGAAATAGTATACTAGGAAACATTCAACCTGGTTGACTAGTAGTGACTAGTAGCTGGCCACAAGCCCAAGTTAGCCATGGTTATTTAAACTAGGTTTTTATGAATGAATGTGTCGTGAGATAGGAGACATACTGCATGGGAAGTGGGCTTATTTAGCCTTTCCAAGCCTGTTTCTCATCTGAAGTGAAACTAATAAAATCATGCTCACAGGTGGTGGTGAGGACTGAAGAGAATATATAAGCATTTAGTGCACACTCTAGAAAATAGCTGGAGCTCATTAAATGATAGTTATAATAATGGCAATTTGTAACCAAATGGCCCATATTTTGTTACCTTCTGGCATGTTCTGTTGGCATGGCCTGGTAGGACAACCACCATGCTTATCTGTTTCAGCTCTTTCAATAGCCTATTACAGAGCTACTCTCGCCAGTCTAATTTGCCCTACTTTAATTTGCATGTGAATGAAAATTTTTAGGAAGGCTGCCTCTTTTTTAATCACTCCCTTACGCTAGGTATGTGTGACTGGACCCTGGTTCTGAGTTTGTTCAATGTGGATCAAAGGTACTAGATGTTAGGCAGTTTACTCATGCAATACCCTGTAATTTTGTTGTGTTTAATGAAGGAAATAAATTTCCATTATGTCAGATCACCTCACTTCTTATTTCACATATGATTAAGGGAGTGTACCTTTTTTTTTCCTTGGGATTAATGGAAAACTTCTGATCTGCCTTAGGGAATAATAGCAGTGATCCTCTGCCATCTTGAAATCCAGTTCAAAAGGAATTTTTTTTCCCTGAAAATTTGCAGCCCTCCACTACTCCTGTGTGGTGT
Organism: Xerus rutilus; assembly: GCA_028644305.1. Taxonomy (NCBI): domain Eukaryota; kingdom Metazoa; phylum Chordata; class Mammalia; order Rodentia; family Sciuridae; genus Xerus; species Xerus rutilus. Next base: position 24,639,093 of record CM053406.1, read on the forward strand.
GTGTGTAAATGGACAATGTAAACATCCTAAGGCTTTTGGGCAGGTTTTTACCAATGATTTCAATTATGGATGCTTGTTCTCACTATGGTTGGTGGCTTTTATTTTAATATTTCACATTTCTCTGTGGTAGTCTTGTTTCTTTCATTTGTTGTGAACATACATGGTGGCAAAAGCACCAAATTACATGTCATGTGCTGCTGTTGCCAAACACACGTACCAATTGGTATCCTGATGCACTTGGCACTGTCCTGTCTCTGAGCTCTTCCTCTGCCTGGTATGGACCTCTGCTGCTGCTGCGCCTCCTAACTGCTCTCCCTGATCAATGCCTACTTGACCTTCAGTTGGAACATCATTTCCATAAGGATATCCTCAGGCCAGGTCCCAGGTTCTGGCTCTCGTAAGATCATGGACTTGTCCTTTCTCACACCAGCCAAATTGTAGATTAGGTGCTTGTTTGCTGGGTGGTGGTGAATGTCTCTCTCAACTGGACTAAGCTTCCAGGGGGCAGTGAGTGTCAGATTCACACTGTGCCCCCAGAACCTAATACAGAGGCTAGTTCATAATTGAGCATACCCAAATATTGTCTGCATGAACGGGTATCATAGCGCAGATAAAAAGTTGAAAGGAGTACACACAAGTGTTCACATTTATAATTAATGGTCCTCAAAACTTTGGTTTTCAGTTATCCAGTTGAAAGATTCTCTTCTTCCATTGAGCTGTTTTGTAGAAGTTGAGGGAAATGTTTCTAGGCTGTGATTTCAGACCTTCTGATTGCCAATGCTCATCAGATGCAGAAGCACAAGTCTGGTTTCTTCTCAGAATGGCAGGTTAGAGACATACACAGGCACTGTTGCCCAGAGAGGACAAGGGGTTTCAACCAGGGGAGGCTGCCTATGCAAGTCTTTGAACATTCCAGGGCCCAGGACTTTGTTCTAATCTGGCAAAGGCCTGGAGATAACAGATGAATCATCACCACCTTGCCCAGTGATATGATGGTGACTTGTATTAAAGACCTTTGCCCACAGACCTTCATTCAGGGATGACTTGGTAGTTTACAGTTAGGACATTATATCCTGGGACCTGGAGAATCTGCAGTGACTTACTTGGATCAATTCCTGTGCTAGACCATTCCAGAAGCATCGTCTACCCTCATCTTTCCTTGAACTGTTGGAGCTCATTATGAATGTTCATTTTGAGTTAGTGGTACATATTCATGATTATAATTTTTGAAGTATTGTTAGCATTTATTTTCCTATTGAGCAATTAAAATTGACCATCATGATTGTAAAACTGAAGTTGTAAGCTAGAGGAAATTATGTAAGAACTCCTCAGTGATTTAAATTCTCCTAGAGCTCTTTGACTGAGTGTCTCTCCCACTCCACTTGCCCCTCTGTGGTTTAGGAGATGTCTTGGAAAGAGATCTGGAGCTGTTGCTAATTTAGTAGTCACATTCCTTCTGGTCCCCCACCCATTCCAGTGCATCTCATTAAGCCACCCTTGGAAATTTCCTTTTATGTTTCTCTTTCATAATCCCATCCTGACATCAGCCTTTTTTTTTTTAAGACCCAGAAAAACAGGTTCTTGTGCATAGACCTTTTAGTCAGCAGTGTAAAGATGCGTAGTGGCTACTGAGAAGTTAGGATTCAAGACCTCAGTGCTCTGCTTTTCACCCTGAGCATTCTTTTCATGAATTTATTGCCTCGGATCCTTCTGTGACACTGCAGTATTAAGTCTGTTTCCTGATTTGTACATGGTATTGTTCATTATCCTATAGCTTCCCCTTGCCTATCAGTGTATAGTATTATGGCATTAGCATGAATTATGAATGGAGCTCCAAACTGGCTACTTACATGAACACTTCCAGTCATCAGTCAACCTTACATATTTTCTCACAATCCAAGTAACTTCAAAATCATCTTCATTGCCTCAGGTTTCAATGTCCTGTGTGCTCCTTTGAAGCTGTGTGGCCTTCATATCAACTTCATTTAGTCTGTGAGCAGCGTAGGTCTGTGTCAGGACTTGCTTCCACCGCACTTGCAATCCCACAGGCACCCACAGACTGCAGCTCCAGCAGGTACTGACCGGGTGCCTCCCCCTGCCAGGCAGCATGCTAGATGTGTCCATGCACATGAGATGATGCTCCTTCCAGCACTAAGGCCTCATGCGTTCCAGACCCTTCATCCTCTGCACGGTCCCTCTGTGTTCTAAGTTCTGGGTCCTCTTCAGCTCACTCTTTCTCCACCCTGGAGCTCATGGGAAGCTGTCAGTGCTGCCCTTGTGATGCTGGAGCTTCCTTGAGGCTCCCTGCACAGCCTCCCATTTACTCCTCCTCCTCCTCCTCTTTTTGCATTGGGGATTTAACCCATGGGTGCTTAACCACTGAGCCATAATCCAACTTTTTTTTTTTTTTCCCCAAATTTTTAAATTTTGAGACAGGGTCTCACTAAATTGCTTAGGCCTTGCTCAGTTGCTGAGGCTGACTTTGAACTTTCAATCCTCCTGTCTCAGCCTCCCAGACCTCTGGGATTACAGGCATGCACGACTGCACCTGGCTCCCATTTCTTCTTTAGGGCTGTGGACGACTCCTGCGAGGGTCCTCAAAACCAGCTGCGTAGGGGTCTCTCTCTCTCCTTTGTCTCTCACCCTCAGGGAGCCCCTGCTGCTGCCGTCCAGTTGTTTTAGTCAATCCCCACTGTGGGATGTGCACCCCATCTCATTCATTCTGCCTCACTCTTGGCATCCTACATTTTCTGCCACTGTTTGCTTTCTTAAGAGAGAGAAAGCAAGTAGAAAGACACAGTATGTAGCATTCTAATTAATAAATAGGAAAGGGAAAAATAACTTCTGTTTTGATATAATTTTGAAGGAGGGTGTAATATTGGAAAGAATTGTTGGTGCTGACTTTGGATTTAAATCCTGAGTGTTAAAGGATTACAGTCAATGTGGCCAGGGACATGTAACTAATTTTTTGGTGAAACATTATAGATAAGAGAAGCTGATCGAATGCTCCAGGCACCATCTGAAGAGTTCCTGGTCACCTGTGTATCACTGCAACTACAGAGGCTTCACCAGCAAGTTAATATAATTACTGATCTATATCTTTTTACTTCAAGGAAATAAGGTTAAAGAACAAGACTGTTGAATTGAAGGTGATGTGTTTAGAAAGCAGTGCTTCAACTCAGGAGTTCAGGGTTTCTTGAAATTCTTCTGACAGTGTGTCAAAATTATGACACAGGAGGCCCACTAAGTTACTCCCAAGAGCCTAAATTTGATTCTCTCACATTAGCTAAGGTGTAATGATTCTAGGCATTACAAAATTTCCTGGCTGAATATGTAATTATTTGTTTTCCTTTGGCATATTTTATCTTCAAAATTTAATGTTCAGTGTGAAAGTTAAACAAAAACTTATGGATTTGTATGGATGATCCTTGCTGGATGGGTGTATAGCACTGAGCATCTTCTGTTCCTTCCCATGGGGAACTGAGACTGAGTTCCTTAGACTCAGAAGATGACTGAAGAAGAACAGGTGTCCTCGTGTGAAGCCACAGTGAGTGTGCAGTATAATGCTTAGGACACTTAGGGTGGCACACACATTGGTGTCAAAATCCAGGATGCTTGGTAAGTTGGCAGATTGAGAGAATGAATTTCCTTGTCCTGGTTTTGATGCCAGCTCCCTTAGAACAGTGGTGCTTCAGGACTCCTAGTGATGTGACAGGGCTGTGATAATGTGGTTACTAGTGAAAACCAAGCTCTCTGACTGGTAGAATGGGTATGTCAGATCGTAATGTCCCAGGAGTATCTCTGAAATTTAAAATTGGGGTATGTCAAAGTAAATGAGTCAGGGCTGCTGGCTTCCGAGCAGTGTCATGTTCTCCTGTAGGCAGTACAGTGCAGGAGTTTAACATGACTCCACAGCCAGTTTTGCCACCTCCTAACTACATGCTTCAGGCAAGGTACTTACTTAATATTTCTGTGCCTCACTTGCTTCACCCATAAACCAGGAAGAGTAGTGACGCCTGTGTCATAGGTTGTTAGGGATTAGGTGGAATAATGTGCTAAATGTGCTTGTCGCTGTGCCCTAATAAGCCAGCCTGTGAATGGTGGTTAATGTTATTTGGAAAGTTTTCTTAGTTTGATGGCTTTATCTAAGTACTTTTAAGAGACCAGCATTTCTGCAGACTTCTAAATTTTGGGAGAGTTGAAAAAAGTGAAGTTTTGTATCTGGGCTATGAGAAAACTTAAAGAAGTAATTGTGACCTTAGATGTAATCACTCCTTTCTCTCCTGTCTTCTGGAACTTCTGCTTGACCTCCAAGGGTCCAGGACAGAATTTTGGTGATGCAAAGACTGGTAATGAGATATCCTTCAAGGCCTTAAATTTAGATTGACCCTGAATTGTGTTCTAACTCCAACCATTATCTCCCCTACCCTTGCCTTTTTTGTTTGTTTGTTTGTTTGCGGGAGGGGGCTACTTTTCTCTTAATCTTTGACACCCATTCTCTTCTGGGATCCTTCTTGTATCTCTGTGAAGGAAACTTCTCCAGTGAGAGCCAGTTGACCTGCCTAGATTAGGCTGAATCAGTTCCAGTATCTTCCTGGGTCTGCTCTCAGTACTGGGGCTAGGAAGTGTAGACACCTGCTGCTAAAAGACCTTTTGTTGGTTCTAGAAATTTTACAAAGTTTATAAACTTTTAAACACTCTGCCTCCTCCACAGTTGTGGATAGACACTTCGAGAAAATAATATCCATGTCCTTTTCTTATATTTCCCTTCACCTCCCTACAAGTGATGCTCAAATGTGGTTTGTGTGAAGTATTAATCCATTTACTTAGTGAACTCTTACCATGGATACCTAATATCATGCACAGTAATGATTATGCATATTCTTGGAGATTAACTTGTTGTGTTCTTTGATTACCACAATCTTTTATATATTTAATTCTCTGAATTTGATATTCAATTATATACATATCAAATACACGCATATGTGTGATTTAGTGGCAAGAAATATTGAATTGAGATTCTGTTTAAAAAAAAATTTTTGTGGGAAAACAAAATTGGTGATTTGCTCTAAAAATTTTTTAAGTTTATTTTTTATTTTTATTTTTTGTACTGAGGATTGAACTCAGGAGGCGTTGAGCCACATCCCCAGCCCTTTTTTTTTTTTTTTTTTTTTTGAGACTGGGTCTCACCAAGTTGCTTAGGACCTTGCTCAATTGCTGAGGCTGGCCTCAAACTTGCAATCCTCCTGCCTCATTCTCCCAAGTCACTGGGATTACAGGTGTGTGCCATGATGCCCATCTAGAATTTTCTTCAATATAATATTAAATAATAGGACAAGATAATCATTTTGTTTCCTTTTATTGATTTCACGAAAAACAAGTATCTCAAGCCTTAAATATACTATTAAATGCTTTTCATCAGTCACATTGATTTTTGTTACATCAGCATGTTTATAAAGTTTTCTGAAGGGAGAAAATAATACTAACATACAATTCATAGGCAGCATTCTGATGATAATTTTTTCCTAAAATGGAAAAGATATTGTGGTTATATGGACCACATTTTAAATTGTTTATTTTTCTGCTTGCCAGTAATAAATCCTATGTGTAAATTATTAGATTTTACAAGTTAAGAAAAATGAGAAATATATTCTTTTTTTAATGACTTGAAAATAGTCTCAGATGTCTAGTATAATTATAACAAATATTTTCATTGAAACTCATCATCCTTGACAGTTACTTTTATAAGGGCGTTGTCAGCCAAACGGCACTTTTATGTCAGACACACAAAAATGAGAAAACTAAAGAGTGTTTGAAATTAAAATGCATAATTTAGTTCTTATGACTCAGGAAGGTACTTTATGGCTTGATGACTCAATTGTATTTTCACCCAATGTGTTTTACACATTTTTGTCAAATTATGTAACTTTCTCAGTACACTGTGCTTGAGTATCCCTTACTCAAAATCCTTAAAATCAGGAGTGTTTCAGATTTGGGAGATTTAGGATGTTGGAATATTTGCAAAGAGTTCACTATTTGAGCATACCTAATCTGAACATCCAAAATCTAAAACTTCTGAGTGCCAGGCATTTCAGAGTATTTTGGATTTCAGGCTTTTGAATTAGGGATACTCAACCTGTATCTTATTGTTTCTTTTGGCCTTTCAGAAGAGCTTTATAATTTTAAGATATTGAGAATCATTAATTTAAGACAAAACATAAAAGCAGAAACCTAATATAATACCTATATATTCATGATTTAGACCATTTAAATATATTTTAAACATTTTTAATTAAAATATATATTTGTTGGAGATACATGATAGCTAATGTCATTCCCTGTGTATCCTTCCCTGGGTCATCTTCCATTCCTCTCTGCCTTTCCCCACTCCCCATCCCAGGGAGATATTTACCTTTCCCATCCATTTCTGTACTTTTAATACATATACGTATCTATAAACGTCATTATTTGTTTAAATTGATACCAATTATTTTAATGTATGGTTGTAACTTTACCCCCATATTCCCAGGTTCTAAAATACCCACACAAAGCAATAAACACATACAGTTTAACTGTCCCCTAGAATTCTGTAATATTAGCCGGGTGCGGTGGCACAAGCCTGTAATACCAGCACTTAGGGAGGCTGAGACAGGAGAATCGCGAGTTCAAAGCCAGCCTCAGCAACAGCGAGGCTCTAAGCAACTCAGTGAGACCCTGTCTCTACATAAAACACAAAATAAGGCTGGGGATGTGGCTCAGCGGTTGAGTGCCCCTGAGTTCAATCCCCAGTACCAAAAAAAAAAAAATCTGTAATATTACTACTCCAGCTTGTTCACTATTCCTCAGTTGAGGAATGGGGAAGTTGATTACAATTTTGTTCTGTTTTTGCCTTGTTGCTGCTACAGATCTTGGTGCCATAACCTTTTCCTTGGGCATATGTGCAAGACTCTGTATTCTGGAAGTGAGTGCTCTGTGCATTTTCATGTGCCAAATTGCCTTCTGAAACAGTTCTATCAGCATACTCCCATCTGCAGTGTGAGTGTCCACATTTCCTCATATCCTCACTTAGCATTGATTTAGTAGCCACTTTGATTTTTGTGAATTGGTTTTAATGAACAAAATTAGACATTGCCTAGTGTAGGATTTTTGTTGGTAGTGGTGTTTTGAATATTGGAAATAGCACTGCTCAGGTATTTTTCTCCTTAGAGGAAGTCAAGACCAGCCTCTGCACCAGTGATCTGCTTTCAGACTCAGTTTCCCCTGGTCACTGTGGGGAGGAGACAGCTGGTACCACCACCCGCCAACCTCAGGGCCCTATGCATCTGGGCATGGGTGGAGCCCTGCTTCAGGGTTTCAGATTCCCCTCTCAGACAGTGAGTCTCTCCGTGGATCTGGGCCTTTTGTCTTCCTTCCTCTTGCTCATCAGCCCACCACTACTAGGTGAGCAGAGACAAAGCAAAGTATGCAGCAAAGAATCATACTAAGGTTCCTTCAGGGTGAAGGATAGAAGTGGAAGAGAGGAGAGAAGCAGGGCTTGGAGATTTCTGGGGAGACTATGTGTAGAAATCATTGCTTAAAATCAGATTTGGTAATTATTTGTGGGTTTCCATTATTCATGTAATCCTTGGGCACCATTAGCATTTGTAAAGTATAAACTGGGCAAATGCAAGGCATTAACATGAATAATTAAAAGGTAGGGAGTTAGCGGATATGGGACTGGGTTTTCTTTTAGTATTGTGGGGACTATTTTAGTTACAAGAGGAAGCTTAGACTTGTAGAGTGCTGGTCTGCAGACCTCAGTGATGCTCTAAACTCAGACATGCGTATGTATGATTGCCTTATTTCTTGGAAAAAGAAAGTTGCTTTGCTGGGAAAAAAAAATCAGTGTTCTGAGATTTCTGTGTCAATTATGAGGGTACAATCTGAATTCCTTGGGGAACTCCACTTAGCATAATCACAACAAAGAATAACTATTGTGCTTATGACTTAAAATTACCTTGGTTCTTGCTCTAATTCATTGATTCAGGACTCATCAGCCCCTATAAAGTATTAATACTCAAATTATGGGCACTTTCTAGAGTGTCTGACAAGCTCACAAATTCTCTGCACACATGCTCCCATCTACCCCATAAGCATCTTTGTACTGGTGTTCCCCACTTAAGCTGTGTGAAGTTGTGTTTCACAAATGGGGGTTTCACAGGTCACTCCTTCCGTAGGACACTATGGGGTGTGCCAACAAAGCAACTTTTCTAATTCAGATCAGTTTATGAAATACTTTTTTTTTTTTTGGTACTGGGGATGGAACCCAGAGGCACTCTACCACTGGGCTTTATCCCCAGCCCTCTGTATCTTTTATTTTGAGACAGGATTTTGCTAAATTTCTGAAGCTGGTCTTGAACTTGTGAACCTCCTGCCTTAACTTCCTGATTAGCTGGGATTATAGTTAATAATCACATTATTAACTATTATTATAGTTAATAATCCCAGCTGGGAAATACATTTCTTTTATAATAGGACTTGAAAAGACAGTTAATATGCTCTTATAAATCGCCAGGAATGGAATTTAGTATACTTACTTGACCAGGAAATAATTTGGGGTTATATGTGTGTGCATACCACTATAGAAAATTCTGTTGTGTGCAAATATGTTTATGTGCATGCAGTTTTTTAGGAAATTATTCATTTGAGGCTGCATGGTATTAGAACTGTGAGCTGGTCTGCTGCAAATGGATGGAATTAGGTTTAAAAGTTGAGTTCTGTCTGGGTATGGTGGCACATGCCTATAATTCCAGCTACTTGGATGCTGAGGCAAGAGGACTATGAATTTGAGGCCAGCCTCAGCAACTTAGCGAGTTCATGTTCTAAAAAATATGAAGGACTGGGGATGTCCCTGTGAGTGGAGTTAGCTCAGGGTAAAGCACCCTGGGTTCAATCTGCAGTACACCCTCGCCAATAAAAGGTGGGTACTGGTAGATTCTTTGACTAGCTCTGGCGTGCTTTAATTTCTCAAAGTCAAAACTGGACCCCTGCTACATAGCAGAAGTCTCTAAATATAACCTGGCTTCTGAAGAAATATGTACAAGAAGGTAGCTCAGCGTTTTCTGGTTATTGCTGTGGAATCTGGAGGCAGATACGGCTTCATTGAATGCCAGGCTGGTGCATGAAGCCATGGCTGTCTCTGACACTCTAAAATCACAGATAGAATTTTTTCTTATTTTGCAGCCTCATATCCAGTCTGTGGTAGAGAAGGGAAAACTTAAGTGCTGCTTCTGGAACCTTATTTGAAAACTATGTGTGGGTAGATCTCTTGGGTCTGCTTGCTTTATTCTGGAAGGATGAGTGTAGAGAAAGTTAAAGCGTATGGGTACAATCTGAAATCCTTGCAGGAGATCTCCACTTAGCATAATCACAACAAACATAATCATGAATGGAGAATTTTCCATGCGAGAGCCCTGAGGGGCACTTTTCCATATGTTCTTATTTAAATCTCTCAATGTTTTCTTAAGATATCTAGCCCCATTTTACACAATAGGACTTTGAAGCTCCAGGATGAAGTGTCCAGCCCAAATTGGCAGTGTGTGGAAATGGGGGCAGCATCCAGACCTCGCATTGTCTTTATGCCACCTGCTTGTCCTACTGGCTGGTTGTGAAATATAAGAACTGGAAGGGAAGTGAGCTAATTCACAGCCCTCAGAGGTTGCAGGGAGAAAACTGGACTCACAAGGTCAGTTACCCAGGCCTCAGGGTTCTGTGAGAACCTGGCACACAGTGTATGGTTTAGATATTAGGGGTCCCCAAAAAGCTCATGTGTGAGACAATGCAAGGCAGTTTAGAGGTGAAATGATTGAGTTATGAAAACCTTAACCTCATCAGTGCATTAATCCCCTGATAGGGATTGACAGGGTGGTAACTGAAGGCAGGTAGGAGGAGGGTCACTGGGGTATATATATTTTGTCCCTGTGAGTGGAGTAGTTACTCTTTCTTTGCTTCCTGGTGTGATATCCTGAGCTGCTTTCTTCTGCCATGCCATTCCACCATGATGTTCTGCCCAGAGCAATGGATAGAAGAAACAAGTAAACTCCTCTTCAAATATGACTAGTTGAGACTAAGGTTAAGTAACTTTCCCAGGACCACACAGCCAGGAAGTGCTGGAGTTTGAAATAGAATCTAGGTCTGTCCACATTCTTAAGTGTTTCTCTTGGTATTTTGCAACTTTGGTCCTGTTGAGTGGAATTGTTTGCTTCTGTTCTTCCCTTTGAATCTTTGACCTGTCTCTCTTACGCTCACTTCTGCTAAGCTCTAGGCTAACAACATCCTGGTCACTTTGGAAAAGACACTTTTTACAGAACCATCTGCTATGGATTGGATGTGGTTTGTCCCCCAAAGATTCATGTGCTGGAAGCTTGGTCTGCAGGGTGGCAGTGTTGAAGGAGTGGGGCCCAGTGCTAGTCAGTGAGGTCACAGGGCAGCACCTCAGAAGGGACTGATGTTGGTCTTCAGTTGTTTCCATGAAAGCAAGTTGTTATAAAAAGGGTAAGTATGGCCCTTCCCAGATCTCTTGCTTCCTTATAAATGTGCCCCTTCTGCACATGCCTGAGTCTGTCTCTCCTTTTCTGCCTCATTGAACCACAGCCAGGGGGTTCCCACCAGAATACCAATGCCGTAGTGCTTAGACCCTCCAGCCACCATAAAAATGGGCCAGATAACCTCTTTATAAAGTATCAAACCACAAGTGTTTTGTTATAGTAACCTGCAACTACATAATACACTATGCCCCCAGACTGGCAGGTTGGCTTTAGGCTAAATAAAAAGAGCAGAATTTGTCTTTGGAGCATTCTTGAAGTCTTTGAATGTTTTGTCTTTTGAGCACCAACCCTTTTTTAGCCACCTGCTAGACCTGTAGGTCCTAAAAACTGCATTCAGTGTTAAGTGAAACTCTTTTCTGCCATTCCCATCCCTCCTATAAACAAAACAAAGCCCTGAAAGGCAGGCTTATCTTCTGTGCAGGACAGAATGATGTCAAGGTTATCTTTCCCTTACCTACTGACAACAGTCCTTGGAGGTAGGGTCCCAAGAATAGGGGAACAAATTCTTCTCCAAACAGGAAGAGCACAAGGCCACCGTGGGGCTTACTACTTTTTTTTTTTTTCTTTTCTGTAGTGCTGGGGATGGAACCCAAGACTTCACACATGCTAGGCAAGTGCTGTACTACTGAGCTACACCCCAGCCCTGAGTACTTTTCTTCCTGTTAGGTGTAGTGGCATCCTTTGATTCTGCTTCAGAACTTTCTTATAAAAGCTGCAGAGTCTGTTTACTAAATCTAGGAAATTTGTGGCTGTTCGAAGAAGGAAATTTCAGTGATACATTAGAGATGGGCAAGCTACAACCTGCAACCACATCTGACCTAAGCCCGTTTTTGTATTGTCCAAGGGCTAAGAATAGCTTTTGACATGTGTCTCTGGGTGTTGATGTGGCAAAATATGCTTAACAGAATTTATTAAGTCACTCTTAAATGTACAGTTCAGCAGCATTCAGACATATATGGCTTTTTACATTTTAAAGCAGATATGAAATCAAATCTTAGCAGAAAATGTCATGTTCTCATGTGACCCAAGAGCCTAAAATAATTACTGTCTGGCCCTTGGCAGACAAGGCTTGCGGACCTTTGCTATAGATCATTCTTTGTGCGTGGAGATAGTTGAGTGTAATTAGCAAGGACTCCTTAAGTGGAATTGGAGCTCTGGGCTCCCTTCTGGCTCTGTTGCTATTATCAACTGTGTGACTTCAGGCAATTATGTAACCTCCGAGTTTTACTTCCCTCAACTTCTGCGAAGTGGTGATAATAATAGTACTTGCCTGAGAGCTGTTACATGGTTAAACAAGAGAACACGTGTGAAGCACATATTGGGACGTGTGAACCATGAGTAGGATTCATTGGCACATGCAACTGGTATGTCCAGGGAACGTGGACCTTCTTTTTCCTTGGAGGTGAGGGATTCTGGAGTCTTAGGACGGCTGATCCAAAGAGGAGACCAAGGCTAAGACAATCTCAGAAAAACAGCCACTATCCTGATGACATACTGTATTTCCAGATCAAATTTGAGTCTTTTCTTTTTTTTTTTTTTTTGGTACCGGAGATTGAACCCAGGGGCACTCGACCACTGAGCCACATCCCCAGCCCTATTTTTTGTGTTTTATGTAGAGACAGGGTTTCACTGAGTTGCTTAGAGCCTCACCGTTGCTGAGGCTGGCTTTGAACTCGCGATTCTGAGTCTTTTCTATTTGGGGGACTGTCAGTTATGAATACTTGTAAATTCCCTGTTATTTCAGCCAGCTTTATGGGGCTTGTTAACATGCCAGATGTATTCTGTGTTCATTTTCAGGGCTGCTGTAATAATGCACCATAGTCTGTGTGGCTTAACCAACACAGATTTCTTTCTTCGCAGTTCTGGAGGCTGGAAGTCCAACATGAGCATGTTGGCAGAGCTAGTTTCTTCTGGGCCTCTTTCCTTGACTTGAGGATAGCTGAAATCCTCTGTTTTTATGTTTTTTACCATGTGAGAGAGAGAGAATCTCCTCTTATAAGGATACCAGTTGTGCTGATTTAGAGCCCATGCGTCCTCATTTTACCCTAATTACCTCTTTAAAAGCCCCACTTTCAAACAGTCCATTCTGAGGTGCTGAGAGATAGAACTTCATATGAATTTCCCATGACACGTTCTAATGGATTTTTACAGTGTCCTCTGTGTAGTAACTCCTGCAAGGAGAATTGGAATAAATTGATTAAGGCCAGTCGGAACCCTCTCATGCACTGGATGGGAGAGTCCCATATAGCAAAGGGAGGGTTTGAGTCTATTGGCCACAACAAGCCCTTAGCATAGTTCCTCATACCAGATAAGTGGTCCTTTTCTGTTAGTTTGTTAGCTGCTTTTAATACCTAGATGTATAAGCTATTTTAAGGAGATATGTTTGGGCTTTATCTGCATTGTAAGGTTCCTGAGTAATAAGCAGTATATTTTTAAGATTTTTTTTTTCTTAATTTGGTACAACATATTTTAATGAGTTTACTTTGAATAGCAACTCCAGGAAGACCCTCATATCTCATTCTTCTGAGCTTCCAGTAGGTATGACATTTGGCCAGCCTAGAGGGTTACTTACCATACTTGGGAGTCTACCCCTTCCTAGTGTACTGGCTCCATACATCAAGCCAGCATTTCATGTCCAAGGGAAGGGGCAAAGGTACTGAAAAAAAATTAGAGCAGGCCTAAAGGCAGTATATGTTCTCCACCTAACAGTGGCATTAAAACTGTGCTAAATATGACCATATTCGTTAACTATTGCTGCTTAACAAACCACTCCAAATCTGAGGGCTTAAAGCAGTGCAGTTTATTGTTTGAGTGATTCTGTGGATTGGCGTGGTGGCTTTTTAGCTGGTTTTGCCTAGACATTCATCAGGCTTCATTCAGCTAGAGGTGTAGGGGCAGGGATCTACAATGACCTCACTCATTTGCCTGATAGTTCTTGGTCGCTGTCAGTAGGCATGTTCAGGCGAGACATACTCATTGATCTCGGAAGCCTTCCAGGAGAGCAAACACAGAAGCTTTGAGGCCTCTTAATGCCCAGCTTTGGAAGCTGCACAATGTTCCTTCCACATGCTCAGAGCTCAGATTAAGGAGTAGAGGAAGAGCTCCCTCCTCCTGGTGTGAGGAGTGGCAAAGTCAGATAGCACAAGAGAGCTAGGACTGAAACCATCTGTCACCACTGCTGATGTTGGCTGACCCCACATTTATCTCTACAGTTATGACTTGTGTGGTACACCATTGGGAAGGCATTTCTGGCTTGTCAGCATACTATCTTTTTTCTCAGAATATACTTCAGTGCACTTATTTGTACATTATACCTTAAAACATGCACTAAATGGTAGGTTTGTCTTTTGCACTTTGCACCTGGGAGGAAGTAATTCACAAATCCCATCGTATACCCTTTCAGCCAACTTAGCCTCCCATCAGTTGGGCTAATCAAGTAAATGACAAAAGAGATTCACATTTGCACTTCTCAGGAGTTGAAAAATAAATCTTCCTTGACTGATTAATATGATTAATATGTTACCTTTGATTTCCAGATGATTCCTAGTATCTCTTAAATATTTTTATTTGGAATCATTTTCATTAATAAATGCAATAAATGAGGGTCTGGGATCAAAGTAGAAGTCAAACTCTAGCATATTCATACATTTAGATGCAGAGTACACATGCACTTGTGTACTATAAACAGCCCTGTATTTCACAAGCCATATATTTGTATATGTATATATACACACACATAGACATATACATGTGTATACCTACACACACACACATTTTTCCCCCTTTATATATACATTGCCCTATAGGTTCAACCACCCAAGCCAAGGTGACCAATGATTATTCACACAATCTTGGATCTTCTTCCTCACCCTTTTAACTGAGGCCTGGCACTCACTCTTCTCCCTCTAACCACCAGACATTCTCAATCTATTTCCTCTGCACAGACAAGCATGCTTATGTAGTTACAGGTGCACAGGAGCACCCTGAGACAATCTTCTGGCTTTCATCTCATTCTATAACCAGTGCCTGAACTGTCTTGGCTGAAGTCAGTGAGAAAGCAAAACACTTAAGTTCTGTAACCGTTTTTCCTTCCCATCTTCCTCACTGTCCCTGCATCAGGCAGGTGCCAGAATTCCCAATATCCTCAGTTACGTCTGCTGCCTTATGCATGGGCCTTGTTCTTGCTGCCTTTATCTGATCACTATGCTGATTATACACACCACAGTTCGTAGGTATTCCTCTAAGAAGCAGGTGGATTTGGGCTGGTGGTATGGTTCAGTAATAGAAAGATTGCCTGTACCATGCATGAGTTCCTAAGTTCAATCCCAGCACTGCAAAAAAAAAAAAAAAAAAAAAAGTTTAAATATAGGTTTCTTTCCTTACAATAAAGTATCTTAAAAGGAATTCCCTAAAACTATTGGAGTCCAAAAGATTCATGCATCCTTAAAATTCTATAGTAAGTATGTGAAATTTGTGTGTGTGCATTTTATAGGGAGGTACGTAGCTTTCATCATGCTCTTCAGAGAATGTGACAATGGAACATGGCATAGTGGTACATGCTTGTCATTCCAGCTACTTAGAAGGCTGAACTAGCCTGGGCATCTTAGCAATATCCTGTCTAAAAGTGAAAAAGGGCTGAGGATGTAGCCTAGTGGTAGAGCACCCCTGGGTTCAATCCCTAGTACTGCCACCAAACCAAAAACAAGTGACCATGGAAAAGGATAAAATCCTTCTTCCTATAGGATCTCAATGAGGAAAAAAGGGTGAGGGATGTGCAAAAAGAGAAAAAAGCATTACAACCTGAATTCTGGGTTTCTCCCTGCCAGATACTTGGTACAGGGCACAAGGGTTGGGAAGTGTGAGGTCAGGAAGAGGAGAAACTTAGGTTTGGAAGAAACCAGCGGCCCCAATGGAGAGTGAATCACACCAATCCCCAAGAGAAGGAAACAATGGGAAACATTTAGTGAGCACCTCCATGTGCCAGAATTTGGGCCACATGTGATTTTTTTATTTAATACTTTCCAAAATTTATTGATACAACAGGAAACACTACAGCTTTAGAACTAGTGGCTAACTGCTGGACCCAAATTTGAATTTTGAATCATCTCTTAATTTTGTGTTGTCCAACAAATTCTAGAACTTCTCAAACCCAGTTTCTTAATTGTAGAGTGAGGTTAAGAGAATTACTCAATTTGTGTGAAGATTAGGGGTTATTTATGGAAATTGTAGGCTCTCAGCAAATGACAGCCAGTATTTCAGAGATGGATAAATGACACTTGGGGGTTGGTGGAAAAACTAAAAAGGGGCCTGGCCCTGAGGTGGGCTCCCAGGAACTACTTAGCTCTGAAGCTTAGCCCACATGGCTTCATAGATCCTTCTTTCCAAGAACAGGTGGGGGCTACCCTTCTTACTCCCAGGCCTGACGCCATCACAGGGGTTGAACTGGGAAAAGCACTGGCTTCCTGTAGCAGTAGGGAGATACTCCTTGCAGCTCTGGCTAAGCTCTGACCAGACAGTGGCACTAAAGACAATTTGGCTTAGGTTAGTTTTTTAGGTGATTGTCAAATGGGCTCCCATGGTCAACTCAGGGGCTGGAGTAACAGACAGTGTTGTTTCTATGGGAGAGAGTTATACAATTTGAGTTAAATGCTCTATTCATGTTGGGGGCTATATAAAAACTATTAATCTTCTTTGGTAAAAGGAAAATGAGACTCAGAGAAACATGATATTGACATTTTCCTATTGAGCATCAGCTCCCTGTAGTTTCCCCACCTCCCCACTCTGTACTGGAGGTGAAATCCAGGGTTTTGCATGTGCTAGGCATGTGTTCTCCTACAGAGCTACCCACCCTGGCCCCAGCCCTTCTTAGCCAAGCTACACAGGCTTGCTTTAAACCTGTGATCCTCCTGACTCAGCCTCCCACGTGGGTGGGATTATAAGCATGTGCTACAGTGCCTGGCTATTGCACGTTGTTTTGATAGGAAACTTGTCCTACCCATCCATGTATTAGCTGCATGAATGAAAGAATGAAACACACATGAGAGGCTGCTTGTCTGTCTGCTTGTAACCACTTAAGCTTCTCTTCCGACCATAGGTAGTGAGGAACTAGTACTGTTGCTTACACACTGTCTCACCCTGCCAGGGCCCGAGGCATGAGACCCTACATGTACTTCCTTTTTTTCCCCTGAGGGGAAGAGAGCCAACTTTTTTACAAGTCATTAGTTTGCCTTTGCCCAGTTCCCAGGGGATGGGAAGAGGTGGATCTAGTGTGTTCAAATGACAAAAGAAGTCGGTCAGTAATGTGTGATTTGTGGTTGGGGGTGTAAGTTATGCTTTTTATAATTTGTAGCATAGGAAACACATAACCCATTGTAGCTTATTAAACATCTTCCTCAGACTGAAACAGCCCTTATAGATGTAGCTCTCCTTTAGCCTTTATTTTTGAGGAGAAATTAGTAACTGATTCAGCTTTTTTTTTTTTTTTTTGGTACCAGGGATTGAACTCAGGAGTACTGAACCACTGAGCCACATCCCCAGCCCTGTTTTGTGTTTTATTTAGAGATAGGGTCTCACTGAGTTGCTTAGTGCCTTGCTTTTTCTGAGGCTGGCTTTGAACTTGTAATCCTCCTGCCTCAGCCTCCCAAGCATTGGGATTACAGGCATGCGCCACTGTGCCAGGCCCTGATTTCAGCTCTCTTGTCAATATTTTCTTTTCAAGTACTGAGTTCTTCCTTATTTTGATCTTTTTAAATAAAATGCAAGGGAGAAATTTAAGACTTGTGATCCCTAATGACAACTATCATGTAAACTTGAACGTGTTATTTTTCCAAAAAAAATCTAAAAATTAAGTAGGTATCTCTAGATTATATCCAAATACCTATACTTTCCCACACTGGGAGCGTGTGGGCCTATCTAAATCCCAGTAGAAAAACACTTTCCAAGAAAAAGGTTAATCTGCCCATCAGGACTATATTAAAAACAAAACAAAACAAAAAACACCCTGTGTGTGTATTCTCACATATACTTTTCATTTGTCACAAAGATAAACCTATGCCTGTAAACCCTGGATCCTGGGTGTAGGAGTGCAAGGCTTGGGTGGCAACAACCAAACTGGGATGTTGTGCACAGTCGACTAGGTGTGCCTTTTTTTCTAAGAGTATTCAGAGCTCTTGGACTTCTGGTAGTTTAGAAGCCACTTCTCTGAGTAAGTTAGATTGCAATAATACCCTTCTCTTCTTTCTGGAAGAACTTAAACTTTGTTTCAGGGTCTTGGAGGTTGAAGGAGCATAGAAGGAGTGGCCCTGAGTAGAAAGTCAGCAACAATGATAAATATTAAGAGGGGAAGATAGTCCTTCTCTGGGCCATTGGCTTTGTGTTTTGAGAACGTTGATGCTACTTTATGGAAATGTTATGAAGACTTCAGCTTTATGAGATGAGATGCTTTCTCTCCTTTTTCTGTTTTTGCATGTGTGCTGTCCTTCCATCTGGCTATGAGGACCAGTTCTGCTCACATTGTTGGATCCAGAGGCTCTCTAGGAAGTATTCTGCCCATTGAGCTGATGCGTGGGATTTGAGGTGGTATGAAGTTGTTTTGCTTCGTGGGCCTGCTCTCAGGGAGATGTCTTATCTCTCGAACATGCTTTTCTTGGTGGTCTGTCTCCTACTGCTGTCACTTCCATCTAAACGTGACTCGGTAGTGAAGGAATCCTATGGATTAGTTGCAGCCTCAGTGTTCAATAAAATTACTAGAAGACAGTGATTATGTAAGGATCTGTTTAAAATCATGGCTATACATAATATACAAATATAATACATTTGTATACACATACAACTTACCATCTTAAACATTTTTAAGTGTATGGTTCAGTGGCATTAAGTTCATTCACACTGTTGTGCAACCATAGGATTAGCAATGGATTTTCTGAGCAAATATTTATATGGTTTAGTGAGAGATTTCTTTCCAGAAAACCATAAACCTTTTCCCAAGGATAATATAAGTATAATGTATGTAATTTAAATAACTGAGCACATCAGTTCACTTTCACGGCGAATGAGACCTTCAATATTACAACTGCCACCAAATATGTTACTCAATCTGTCAGGATTCTCATTTAGCTATTGCATTTCTCACCCTGTGAGATACTCAGCCTTTGTGATGGGAGATGTTCATATTTCCCTTTTCTGTTTCCCAGGTCACAGTCTATTCTAGAGGCCACAAGACTGAAGGCACCTGCCTCAGCTGCCTTGATTCTATAAACTCAGTGAATATTGATTTCCTGTTATGCTAAACTAGGCTAGCTCCAGTTGTCATGACTGTTTTGGATTTCAACCTCTGAGAAAGAGAGATGTAGGTTTATATCTTATAAGTAAAAGTGATAAGGTATTCAGAACTCTGTATATATTTGAACTATTTATAACCTGAGAGGTAGGTAGGTTGTGCCACCCCCATTCTGTAGATTTGTAATCCAAAGCTCAAAAGTTTCAACATGTGTACCTCACTATAGAATGCTGTAGGATGGTAGACAGAATCTAATGCTGTCCTTAGACTTAGGAGGAGGTAAAACCACAGATGGGGAGGATGGGGACCAGCGTGCTCCTGCAGGAAAGCCTCCTCACATTTCAGACTTTGAAAAGTAATTGAATCCCAATGAGAATGATGTGATGCTCTCAGCAGAATGTTCACTATTTCATGGGAATTATTTGCAAAACTTTATTAGATGATTATTGTAGGGCTGTGATTTTTTTTAAAGGCATTTTTTTTTAAAGAGTGAGTGTTTTACTGACAGGTCTCTTAATCTCCTATAGTCAAATGTTTATTTTAGAAAAGTTGAAGACAGACTACATTAAAGTTTTTTAGTACTATTAAATATAGCAGCTCTAAGCTTTGTATGATTTTATTCAAAAGGCTTTTTTCAACCTTTTTTTAAAAAACAACAGAATTTTGGTTCTAGAACATAAAATGACCCATGAATTTTACATAAAATTATATAAGTGTATGTACATTATTTTCTGTACAGTGGTGTTTATTCTAGGTAGATGGACATCAAGTAATTTGATAATGCTAGAAAAGGTTCTGACATATCCACTGGCCTTGCTCCTACCTGAGAATATATTGAATGAATATACCCTTTCCCATTTCTTTATCTCTTTGGCTCTCAGGAAAATTTCTTTGGGTCATGTAGCAAGGTTAACATACATAAATTTACATTTATTACTCTTGTATTTTAAATTTTATTTTTAAATTGTAATTTAAAAATGAGTTAAATTCATTATTCTTGTGAATTTTTTTTCAACTCTGCTGACATAGTTAAGTAATTGGAATGAAACCTTCATTGTTTCTTTTTTTTTCAATTGAAAAAACTCAGACCAGGAGAATATAAATCCATTTTCCCAAATTCCCAAAGAAAAACAATGGAGCTAGGATTATATTTATATGTATTTTTACATCTTATGTACTTTTATAAAAAATGGCACTTATTTGAGAGAAAGTTTCCCTTTGTTCTTCATTGGTTAGAAGATCAGATGGAGCAGTGCATGATTCCAGGAATCAAAGATGGTAGAGCATGCGCTTAACATACGCAAGGCCCTGGGTTCGATCCCTAGCACCCTGCCACACACACACATCATGAATATAAGCTTCAGGTTCAAGAATGCTTAGCTGACTATGTAGAGACACTAGGTACAGTGCCTGGCGTAGAGATACTGTTTTATGTTACTGGATCCAAAGATTTTACTGGAAGTGATTGCATATTTACTGCCATAGTATATATATATTCCACAATGTCTTATAGCTACTTTTTTTTAACTTGTCCTAATCATCTCTCATATTGGAATATAAAGCCCTCAGTAGGGGAGCAGGGCAGAAAGGATGTCTACACTCTCAATTTCCCTAGGAAATTAGTTGACTATTGGGAATACAGATTATTGATTATGTAGAAACTTTGGATGAGTATTTATTGTGTGGAAAGAACACATATCATAATCTGTTGTTTTCCCATTAATGTCCATCTTTCAGATCAGAATCTAAAGTTAGAGCCAGCCAATCATGTGGAGAAGATTATAGGAGCATCATTTTAATGTATTTGCTTTGGGGTTTATTTCCAAATTTAAATCTAGGATTTCCATTCAATCAAGATAACCCAGGAAATAAATGTTGTCCTCACATTATAAAAATGATTTTGGAAAGGAAGTAAGGAAAGGGAAGAGAGATTAAAGCTCTACTTTTACTATCTGTTTTATTCTTTGGCTTTGTTCCTTGCTTGCTGGTGATGGTAACCTTGTGCACAGAGCACAGCTTGCTCGCTGGGTGCTGTGTATGAGTAATGGCTGTCACTGTCTAAGTAGTTGTCATGATAAACTGGGTGATGCCATTTAATATCCTGGGTTCGGGCACCACAGAATGAGAAATCTAGGTCACTAGTCATAAACAGCTTTGTCCCAGGAACAAGAGGCTTGCTGGTTGTCCTGTCTTTGCACAAACAGCTCATCCTGGCACTCAATCACTGGCATAAATTGGGTCAGGTATTAGTTTGGACAGTACGAAATTGCCCTTTTTAACTACTTTTGATCTAACACAACAGTTTCATCTTAACACAAAGCACAATGAAGGAAATCTGTTTTAGACTCTTATGGTATAATTTTAAAGCTTTTCTATTTAACATTGCTACCTGTTAAAAAACAAGCTCAATAGGCTGAGAGTTTGTATAGTTATCACCTTTCACTTTCAGAAACATTATTATTAAAGGCAGAATGAAATAGAAGGGTAGAGATGGGTTCTAGGACTTCAGAAAATGTCACAAAGCCCTAATTGCAGTAATACCATAGCAGCATAGTCTCAGTAGCATAAAATATGCATCTGAGAGGAGTGGTTGTGGAGAGCAGGTGAAGGGGACGCCTAGCAGATGAGACAGCCATTCCAGAGGGGAATAGGAGGATGGCCTTCAGGCAAGGGCCTGATAGGCAGGTCTCTAGAAGTCCAAGGTGGGGCCCCAGGCCCATGGGAGCAGCAGTGATGGGATATGCTTTTACACATTCCAAGTAGCAGAGGTATGCATGTGGGTGGAGCATGAGGGACACGTACACGTTTCTGCTTCCCACTTACTCCAAAAGGAGGAATCCAGACTCACATCCTGAAAGTCCATGCTGTTTGCTAAGGTCTAAAAGAAGGTACTAAGGGATTGTGCATTTGCTTTGCTCTTAGATAAAAACAAATATCATCTGAAATAAATAATCCCACGCCCTGGTTGATAATACTGAATTGTCATCAACTCTGTTATTAAGGGTGACAAAAAGAAGAAAGGTTCTTATTAGAACCTTTGGTGATTTGGAGAATTCTTGAGGAAGGGAGGGTACTAAATGTCCAGAACTGAGTGACAGACACGAAAGTAATGTGAAAGCACCGCAACCCACTCTCCATTTTTCTTGGAGCTGGCTGAGTTCGCCTTTTACAATGTACAGAGTTTACGTTTAACCAACGAGGTCAGACTGTGTCTTACGTCATTTAGCACACTGTATCATTAAAGGAAGATGTAGTTGGAGCATGCTTAATCTGAGAACTCAAAGTGATCCACAGTCTGAAACTTGTTGAGCATCAACATGATGCCACAAGTGACCTCGTGGGACAGAGTACAGTCAACACACAGGTGCTCTAGGAGTGTTATGTGAAGTTCCCTTCAGGCAGTGTGCAACATATATGAATTGTGCATCTAGACTTGAGACCCCATCATGAAGATATCTCATGTATATGCAGATATTTCCCCCCCAAAAAAACCCATAACACGAAACACTTCTGGTCCCAAGCATTTCAGATAAGAAAGCTTGACTGATACAAGAATAAAGAGCTTTTCCTTAGATTTTTTACTTCACATAATTAAATTACATTATTAGAATTTTATCTAGCTCCTTAAAATATTCCTGAGAACTTTCAAGTGGGTTGTTTGGGAATTTTACAGTGACATTTCTATTTCTGGCCTTTAGGTAGCTTGTGCCACTTCTATTTTGAAAGCAGAACCTAATAAATACAGGATTAATAGTTACAGCATGTGATTGTTAAAGGCTTAATGGCTAGCGTATTTTTCTTTGTGACTTTCTTTGTAGACATAGGGTTTTGATTGTTTACCAGCTGACAAGGCTAAGGATTTGTGCCAGTTTATGAGGAAAAAATATGTTGGAGTGGACTTGTGTCTGCTGGCTGTCTCCAAGTCAGAGTGTCCTGTGAGTCTGAGGGTAACTGATGCTTCCCCAAGTTTGTTGTCATGAGCTGCTCTCATTCTTACAAAGGACTTTGTTGTCTTGGCAACGGTGACTGGGTTTTCACAGCTATAATATGGGAAATTTAAAGTCTTCAAATTAGAAAACTGGCAGAGGGAACCATGTTGTATTTGGTTTTAGTTGAGGGTCTCATTTTGTTTTAGGTCATGTAATTTTGAAACAAACGTGAAACTCCTAATTTTGGTTGAATATTGCCATTTATTTAATCAGAGATCAGCTCTTCTTTTTCTTCAGATACATAGTTTGCTCTCAAGTTCCTTGGGGTCTTCTGCTGTAGTGTGTGATATTTTACATTCTCCAGGTGACTTCTTTCTTTCCTGTGCCTACTACTACTCATCCCTTATTCTCATAATCTTAAAATCATACAATTCAGAAGAGTTCTTCTGGAATGCCTCTCCACTGCTGATCTGCCTGTGTGTTTCCACAGTACTGGCAACTTTTAATTTGGTCCCCCTAAAACATTTGCACCCATCCACGCAGAAGACAGGAGATTGTCATGAAGGTCTGTCTGACCGACCATCCAGGTCCTCAGGATAAGAGCATTGTGATGACATAGGAATTCTCTAGAGTATACAGTAGCCAGATTTAGTAAACAGCAAGAAGGGGTAAAATGAGGTTATAATCTCAGGCAAGAATGGAAAAGGAAGGAATTGTTAGTATTTGGAGATAAAAGGGCAGATGTCAATCGAGTATCCTCTGGATAAAGAAAATGTGGTGTATATATACACAATGGAATATTACTCAGCCACAAAAAAGAATGAGATTATGGCATTTGTCAGTAAATGGATGGAACTGGAGAATGTCATGCTAAGTGAAATAGGCCATTCCCAAAAAACCAAAGGCCGAATGTTTTCTCTGATATGCAGATGCTCATTTGACAATAAGGTAGGAGTTAGGGAAGAATAGAAGTACTCTGGATTAGAAAAAGGGAAATGAAGGGAGGGGGAAAGGGAATAAGAAAGATAGTAGAATGAATTGGATTTTACTGTCTTACCAATATAATTCTACATCATATACAACCAGAAGAATGAGAAGTTATACTCCATATATGTATAATGTCAAAATATATCCAATCATATATAACTAATTAGAACAAAAAACTTGTATATATTAAATCAGTTATTCTCTAATAGCAGCTTAAACAGATCTTTCTAGTTGAAGATTCATGAGTTGCTTTTCAGATTATAAATGAACTTATGCAATTCCTTACCTGTCACTACAACAAGCATTGGTTTTCTCTCTCTCTTCCCCGAAGTGGTGGGATGAATTCTTAAATTTTATTTTTTTTAAAAAATGAGCTGAGCACAGTGTCACATGCCTATAACCCCAGGTATTTGGGAAGCTGAGGCAAGAGGATTGCAAGTTTGAGGCTAATCTCACAATTTAATGCGACCTTGTGTCAAAATAAAAATAAAGGGTTGGGGTTGTAGCTCAGTGGTATAGCATTCCTGGGTTCAATCTCCAATACAATATATACACACAAAAAGTCTATCCTTGGAAGATAGAGATAAGGCCTTAATTTGAAACTACTACAGTCTGTCTGTTCCTATTAAAATCAGAAATTGGAAAAAACATTGCAAAGAGAGAGGTGGTAAAGGTAAATCCAAGCAGATCATGCATAAAACTTTAAAATTCCTACCTACATTTTGCAGGTCTCCTGTGATACAAAATTCTCGTATATGAACTAAGAGCAGAATCAATGAATGTTTGTTGCTTCACTGGAAGAGACTTACTGTATTTTAGTAATAAAAATTTCATGTTAATGATCATTTTTTTTCCTTGGAGCCTGTTGTCTTCACAAAATAACTTAAACATTGAAATACATTGCTTCTGCTGCATTTGGTGATACAAAAAAAAGAAAGTGGGGGGTGGGGAGGAATCTGTTAAAAGATTGCCAAAGTAGTGTCAACACTTCTTCAGCCTATAAAAAATGAACACAAATGTGTGAGCAGTTAATACTTAGCATATGTTTTCCCCCCAAACTGGAAAAACTTGTATAAGAATCTTATCCAGAAGCTACTTAAAACTTTCAAAAAGTGATTTTTGAGAACCAAATCACAGTCACAGAAATTTGCCTTTTGTAAACTCTTAGAATTGTCTGGGTATGAATGTGACGTGAACGTGACATAGGCTTGTCTTCCTGAGAGCTACTGGGGAGGCCTCTTTCCTGGAAGGAATACATGAGGTGAGTGTCCACAATCATGATCTGCCTTGGGGCACCTTTTCTACCACCACCTACAATTGCAGCATACAAGATTGTGAACATAGTAGTCTCCAGGCATCTCTCATTTCTTTCTTTCTTTTTTTTTTTTGAATTTTAAAAAGTTTATTATTTGCAGCAAGATAATTTTCAAACAGTGTGGATAATTTTCAAAACAGTTCCTCTTCCTGAACAAAGAAAACTAGGGACTGTTTTGTTGGGGAAATATACGTATTTATAGAGTAAAGATTCATCATCACATGAGATGCGCACATTGTTGGTCATGCTCAGTTCAAGATCATCCTTCATATATCGCATGTTCAAAAATGGCTGGACAGGGGATGTAGCTCAGTGGTAGAACACTTGCCTAATGTGTGCAAGGCCCTGGACTCCATCCCAGCACCAAAAGAAAAGAAGAAAAACTCCACAACCTGGGTGGAGAATTTAGCGTTATAATAAAACGATGATGAGCAAAGTTTACCTTAGGTTGCCTAGGAAAGGGTTGGATGCTTAGATTGATTTAAACCTAGTTCCTAGGATCCCAACCAGGGCCTGCCACGTGCTAGACAAGCACTCTGCCACTGAGCTACACCCTGAGCCACGTAAATTTTGGTTCACAGTTCATGCCGACATATTTCATGTGAAAATTTTTATTTCATTTTATTATTATAATTTTGTGTTTCCTAGGGATCAAACCTAGGGCTTTGCAAATACTGGGCAAGCACTCTGTCACTGAGCTACATCGCTAGCCCATCATATGAAATATTTTTGATCATGAAATTCAATTCTTTTTTTTTTCTCAAAAATTGCATTTTAATACATGTTATCAAACATAACAGAAAAAAACAAATTTTCAGAAGCTGTACACACTGTTCACTGAAAACATTTGTTGAGGCAAATAGAAAAAATTGTTACAATCATAATTTTTCTAACTTTGCACAAAATTATAAGCAGATTAAATTCTTCATATTAAACACTTTTATATGCACTTTCAATGAACAGTGTGTATATATATATATATATTTTTTTTTTTATCAACCATCTTTACTATACCCATTCCCCTTTCCTGCCCCCCACCTCCCCCATGTCATGTCCAGTGTTCCTCTGTTTCTCTTATGTTTCCCATTCCCACCTCCCTTCTTCATCAGTATCCACTAATCAGAGAGACCATTCGGCATTTGGTTTTTTGCATCTCTCATTTCTTACTGCCTAAATATTTTTAAATGTAACATGTGTTTTCCTAAAAAGAAAATAGTCAATTTACCTACACAGAAAATGATTAAAAATTGGTTTAAAATCATCTAAATCTCACTATCTATATCTAGCTACATTAGCATTTTGGTATATATCATTCTGGCTTTTACATATTCTGTGTATGTATATGTGTGTGCAGAGTTGGCTTATCACATCTGTGATCTTATGACCCATTTTCTTTCCACTCAGTATCGGAAGCATTTTTGAAACATTATTCTTAAACAGAAGGGTATCACTTCTTTGAAATTTTTAAGTTCATGGGTAAAGAAATGGTGGCTTGTTGTTTGAATTCTCATTTCTTTGATTACTGGTAATGTTAAACATTTTTATATGCTTGTTAGCAGGTTCCTTTTTTGCAGGAATTACATGTTTGTTTTTTTAGGGGGAGGGATGTTGCTAGAGTTGGAACCCAGGATCTCAAGCATTCTAGGCAAGAGCTCTGCCATTGAGTTCCAGCTCCAGCCCCTTTTTCTGACATTTTCTATTGTGATTATCCTTTTTTTTTTTAATAAAAAAAGGATCATATGTATAATAAATACCTTTTATCATACCTTTTCTTTTTAAATACCTTTTCTGATCACATGTATAATAAATACCTTTTATCATTACCTAGTTAGTATTGTTATGGAGTTTTGTTTATTTACATTACATACATTGATTTGGGAATGACATTCAATGGTAACATCCACACTAAAATAATTTCAAATACCCAAGTGACCTATAAACAGTAAACTCTTAAGACCTAGTGAACCATAAAGCCTGGACTCTGGGCACCACCACCGCCTGGCAGCCAGGACAGGATTAAGCCAGCTAGATGCCTCTGCATGCTGAATCTAACTAGGTCAGTCTGCAGTGGCTCTCCCAGGCTATGGAGCTATTTTTGTCGATGTCTTTTCTGTCTGTGAAAATTAGAATTGAGGAAAGCTACAGATGCTTCCCATATTGGCTGCTGTTAGTAAAATTATAATACAGAGGATTTAATTTGAAAAAAGAGTAGATTTGCTTAAATTATTTAGGGACTCAAAAGCTGTAGAGGAGAGCTCCAGCTATCATAGCAGCCTCCTGCCTCCAGGGATGCTGCATGCAGCCTACCTGGCAGCCTTCTGTTCTGTTGTGGGGATGGATGAGATGGGGACACCTTCATTCTGGTGTTCATCGCTATGCCTGTCCCACAGCCCAGTGCTGTACCTGATGAGGATTGGAACAGAATCTTTCTGCCTTTATTCGCCATCCCACACTACTACTTTTCAAATAAATATCTCAGACTTTTGCATCCTAATGGTGATTTTCCATTGGGTTTAATGAAATGGACAGATAACTGCTCTAGTTTTCCTATATCCAGGATTTAGATTTGCATTTGCAGTCCAGTGCACTTGTTCTTACAAGGGTTTGTTTGCATACGGCGGTGAGCAGGCTGTGATGGTTCATCACTCTAATTGGTCCATTAGATGTACTTGACATTTCACAAGGTTCTAGGAAGAGGGAAATATTTCATGCACATCAGACTTGTGGAGCCCACTAATGGAGTTTAGTATCTATTTTTGCCATCTGTGAAAATGCATTATGGATTTATATTTAAGGCATTAGAAAAAAAACCCTAAGTGGAATTGATCGTTAGGTCATCAAATTTAGTTACCTTCTGCTAAGGCAATCCAGTGACCCTCTAAATTTGATTTCCCCTAAATTTCCAGTCAATGTGCTGTTTATCCTGGTACATTTGACTTATACAGAGAATACACGGCTACATGGTGGTCTTTTTATGGGAAATAATCCTGTTGAAACCATACCATACCTCTTTTAAAGAGAACCCTGCAATAATGTAACATACAAACATGCTGTAATAACATTTGCAAGATGTGTCCCATAACTACTCCCAGATTAGAAACTACTAAAGAAAAAGTTTGGGAGACTTGACTAAGTCAAGTTTGGGAGACTTTTTAAATTGCTCGTTTTAAGGATTCTTTAAGGGCTGGGGATGTAGCTCAGGGGTAGAGTACTTGCCTAACATGCATAAGGTCTTAGGTGTGATACCCATTGCCCTAGAGCCAGCAGGTTTCGCCCTCACATTGTTCTTTGCTCAATTTTACTATTTATTTTTGGCCAGTTTAAAATTAGCTGATTGCTTATTTTCATCTGGGCAAATCAAGTTGATTTCTTAAGAAAAGATTAAATATCTGAAGGAGGGCCACTATGTGAAGGCATAAGTTTTCTTATTTCCCCTCAGGTTCATAACAAGATGGTGGTAATTGGGATGAAGAGGGAGCAGATAAGCAGCTTATTTTCCTCTTCCACCTCTTGCTTTAGAGAAAATGTTCTATTTTTAGGGAAAAAATTTTTGTTTTACAGTAATTTTTTCCCTTTTAATTAATGATCCTATGAACATGAAGTCAAAATTGCGTCTGTTTTTAAAAAATCAGTAATGAATATGGACTCCACTTATTTTTGTACTCAAGCCTTAGTTTAAATCCTTTTAAAAATTGTACACATAGGGCTAAGATTGTAGTTCAGCAGTAGAGTGCTTGCCTAGTGCATGTGAGGCACGAGGTTCAATCCTCAGCACCACATAAAAATAAATAAAATACAGGTATTGTGTCCATCTACTAAAAAAAATACCAAATTGTACACATAAAGTCAAACCCACAGAAAAGCTGAAAAGTTGTGAGATGGTTCAAAAAAATTGTGTACCTTTCAGAGTCCTCAAATATCAACATTTTAGAATATTTATTTTTAATTCTCTCCTTAAAAGCAAGAACAGTCTTGTTCTATATCACATTTTTCAAATTAAGAAATCACCTCCAATACAATTCCTAATGTGCAGACTTTACTCAGATTTCACCATTTGCTCAGTGGTCTCTTTTATAGCCAAATAAAATCCAGGATTATGCACTGTGTTGTTGCGTCTGTAATCTTCGGCTCTTCCTCTGAGTCTGTCTGTCTAGCTCATGATACTGTCATTTCTGAAGTATTCAGCCAGTTACCCTATAGGATGTCCCTCAGTTGGATCTATTCTGTTTCTGATGATCAGGGTCAGGTTTCACACTTCTCAGGAGTGCCACTTGTGGCACTTTGTCCTCCATGTGTCATATCAAGAGGCACATGTTGCCTTGTCCCAAGCCTGATGACAGTAACGTTCGCCTGATGTTCTCCACTGTCAAGGAAGATATTTTAAAAGTAGTTATATGTTCCATTCTTACGTATTCACCCACTAGTTTTAGCATCGCTGAATCCATTAGTATTGTGCTGGTTGCCCAATAATGACCTTCTAATTTGTCATTCTTGCTACATTTATAGTTGGCTTTCTACCATGAGGAAGGGCTTTCCCTTCTCTTGTTTGTTTATATCAGCATAGACTCATGAATATTTATTTTGTGGGTTTTAATTATTTTTGCTAATTACAATTCTCAGATTTGATCAGTTTCAAGTTGTTACCTATGTCATTTTGACACGTGCCCATCATTCTTTCAGTATTTCCTTACTATCTGGCATAAGCTCTTCTAGACTTGTAACTTCCCTTGATTTAACCTTGAAATCAGTCTTTACTCTGGGAGCTCTGATTACTTTTGGTGGAGGTCGATATTTTAAATCTAAGATCTGGGTGCTTTGTGACAAGAGCATCCTTGCCTCCAGCCCCTCTTTGCAGACATAGCTGAGAAATAGGTGCTTGGGGGGCTGAGGTTGTGGCTCAGTGGTAAAGCACTTGCCTCGCACATGTGAGGCACTGGGTTTGATCCTCAGCACCACATAAAAAATAAATATATTAAAAAGAAAAGAAAAAAAAGGTGCATGGGGAGAGAAAAACGCAACTTACCTGAAAATCTGTATGTATACACTCAGTGTTCTTTGTTTTTAATGTAACTGATTGTTTTTCCATACAGTGAAATCCTGGACTAAGTGGGGTAAGAATCAGAGATCAGGAATTGTAAACTTTGGTTCCTCTCATCTGTTGTTTAATGTTTGCACTGGAAACCAAAGCCAGGGTCTCATACGTGCTAGGTAAATGCTCTACACCACCAGCCCTTTTTATTTTGAGACAGGGTGTCACTAAGTTGCCCAGGCTAGCCTTGAACTTGCAACCTTCCTGCCTCAACCTCCTAAGTAGTTGGAATCCCAGGTGTGCACCAGCATGCTCTGCTTCATCTGCTCATTATTCCCAAGAACTTGACCAAATCTCTTGTATTCTCTACTTCAGCATTTTCCATGTTAAAAATTAGGAAATAAATGAAGGTGACTTTAATGAAATTGGTATCACCACTCTGCACTTGCTTGCTCCTTCCCCATCCGCCCTGACCCCCAACCACTTTACAGAGTGGCCAGAGTGACTTTTTAAAGTGATAGGTCAGATCCTGGCCCTCCTGTTTAAATAAAGTTTTTCGGTTCCAAATGTTTTGTCACGGATTTTGATATAAAATCCTTGTCCTGGACTTCAGTTGCTGGCATTAATACTCGTTCACTCTGGCTCGGGGTCTTTGCTCTTTTAATCTCTAGCTCAAGCACTATTTTCCTTGGTTTCTGGAATGCATCCTCCCCCACCTGCACTGCTACTGGCTTGGAGACACCTTTGCTAACCCCAGCCCCACCCCAATAGGGTTGCATGGTTTTCATAACCTTGATGATGTCTGGTCTACCTATATTGGCTGGATGCAGGAGTCTTGAAGGGCAGTTGCTGGCACACAACAGGAATTTGGTAAATATGAGGCACTCTTGTTGCCCTGTCAGTCAGGGTGCAGCAAAATAACTCTTTGACAAAATACATTAAAAATCTTTTAAAATGTTCCTAACCAAAGATTTAGTAATTCCTTTTAAGGAATGTATCCTTCAGACATTGGTTTGTTCAATTCAATAAGCAGCCTTGTTTATAACATTGATAAATTAGAAACAACCTGAAGTTTGGATATCTCCTGCATAAATTATGGTGTTTTCCTACAATTCAGTATTTTTTTAAATATTTATTTATTAGTTGTAGGTGGACAGAATATCTTTATTTTTATGTGGTGGTGCTGAGGATTGAACCCAGTGCCTCACGCATGCTAGGCAAGCGCTCTACCACTGAGCCACAACCCCAGCCCCACAATTCAGTGTTAAGCAGCCATTAGTAAAGGTGTTTTAAAAACATACTTGTTACATAGATGTCTAGTATCAAATAGATTCCAAAATGCTTCTTACATGAAATTACTGAAGAGAGATAAACACACACACACACACACACACACTCACACACTCACTTTGACAAGATGTACAAGAACAGATACTAGGCTGGAGTGGTGGCACATGCCTGTAATCAAGACTTGTGTGTGAGGTTGAGGCTGGGGGATCATAAGTTTAAGAACATCCTCAGCAATTCAGGCTCTGTTTCAAAAAGGACTGGCATTGTAGCTCAATGGTAAAGCGCCCCTGGGTTCAGTCCCAGGTACTGCAAAACAAAACAAAACAAAAAGGTCAGGTAGTAAAATATGTACAGCAGTTACATCTGAATTTTGAGATTGCAGCTTAAATGTTTTGTGCTTGTTCATATTTTCTATTTTCTGCATTTAATATGCATTACTTGTCTAGTTTATAATCTTTTGGAGTAAACACTCTAATTCCACTGGATATTGACCCATATAGTGGAAGGTAAGCTGTTGGAATTTATACTGTTTCTTGAGCTTAGTTATACACACAGCTTCAGGGGCTAGACAGCCGAGTCTGATAATCCCCTCTATGACGCTGTTAGGGAAGGCTTACCAACATGGTGTTTATTTTATAGGAGGAGGACAAGAAACAGATTCTTATGCTTAACAGAATTAAGATAGACTTCATGGAGATGCTTTGGCTCTTAAAGTTTTGAAGGCTTTAACAGATGACTGGAAAAACATTTCCAATAGAAAGAATAGTAGCAGTGAAGAAGGAAAAGGGGGTGTTGGTGTTGCTCAGTGGTAGAGTACCTGCCTGGTGTGTGTGAAGCCCCAGCACCACATACAAATTATGAGCAATGTTAAAGAAATAGCAAGTGCATCCGTTTTATAGAAACAGAGTATTTGGGAGAGTGGGTAGAAATAATTCTCCATGACTACACAGGAACATATCCCAGGGCCTTTATTTAGCAGGAACCCAGGAGGCATGTTTTGAGCAGGGGAATGATGAGCTATTTAGCAACTTTTTTATGGTGACAGATCTGACAGGTCATGGAATTGAAGACCAAAGCCTGGCATTGTTGAAATCAGTTTCTAGACTAGAGCTGCAAATAAACTGGGGGATGATGGTGTCAAGTAGGCTGCATGTCAATTAGGTTATAAGGTAAATATTCATACTTTCGGGTGTATTCAACTTGAGGTTTTAACTTCCCTACATTCCCCAATTTCATTGTGGCATTAGTAGCTGCTACTTGCTAAGAATGGCATGGTAGTGTCTTGAGCTAGTGATAAAAGAGGGAATGTCCACAGGCAGGATGTGTAAAACAGGCATTTTTTTAATTTTTTTAGGTCAGAGGTAAGATGTTTTGTGCAAATTTCTTATACATCTATAAAAAATATTTTGGTTCCTTGCAATTGTCTCAATTTATTAGCCCCAAATTCTGAAGGCAAATGCTTGAAAAGTTGCATTGATTTGGTTTGAGGAAATTAACATGTCGCCCTTGAAACTAGGTCAGTTCCTTATTTTAATTTCCCATCTAACACAAGACTCCAGCTGTCAGGCTCTACCATTAATCCTCTATCAGTGAAATCCCCTTTAAAATACATTGTAATTAACTTGCAGGAATTAACAGCAAAGGGTAGAGAGTTCAGATAATACTTGGTTATAAGTGTCCATGTGAAAATGTCTATTTAAACTTTTTAGAAGTCATTAAAAATGCTTGGAGAGATAGTATTTCAGTAGAAATTCTTTCCATTGTGGGCCCTCTCCCACCTCCGGTACTGAGGATGGAACCCAAGGGTGCTCTACCACTCAGTTACTCTCCAGGTGCCTCCTGCCCCTTCTAAATTAATTTTAAGATGGAGACTTGCTAAGTTGCCCTGGCTGGCCTTGAACTTTTGATCCTCCTGCCTCAGCCAGTATATGGCACTGCACTAAGCCTGAAATTCACTCTAGAATTTCTAGCAGTTTCAGCCTCAATAATTCAGATTGGGCAACTTCAGTAGGAACTTTTGATTTCAACATAAACATTTTTAGTTACTTCAGTGGGAAACAAAAACAAAAACCTTCAGTGTAATTATCCTTAAACTATTGTGGGTCTCACAAGTGCCACAGGAAAGCTGGTTGTAGCTGATGGCATGCCTGGAGTGAGGGTCTGAAGAAGACTGGGAAGGGCTGATTAAGACATGGTATAACACTATCAATGTAGAAAAAAAGTCACTCTTATTCATTTGGTTCTGTATTAGTTTTAGCCACTATGTAGTTTAAACATAGTTATTTTCTGCAGTTTGAGGTCTCCACGAAGGAGTCCCAGGTTACGTACGTGTGTGTTTTGAAAAACAGGCGAAGTAGTTATAATTTCTGCCCTAAAGAAAACAGCAGTATATAGAGTCCTGGCGATCAAACCCAGGGTCTCACATGTGGTAGGCAAGCACTCTACACTGAGCTACATCTCCATCACTTGTTATTTTTTATTTTATGTAGGGTTTTGCTGAGTTGTCCAGGATGACCTCAAACTTGTGACCACCCTACCTTAGCCTATGGAATAGCTGAGATTGCAGGTGTGTTCTGGACCTGGCTGTAGAGTCCATTTTTAACTGAATTGAGTTTCTCCTAAATACATTGCGTTACAGTTTTTGTCACTGTCCAAGGTACTATAAAACTGGAACTAAAGAGACAGCAGCTTCCTTTTCTGTTATCTTAAGAACTGTATCCTCTGGGGACCTGTCTAAAAGAACAAGTTAACTTTTGAGAAAGAAAATAAAATTGAGTGCTGGATTACACTAAATGTGGAAAACAAATGCCCTCCCAGAGCTACTATTTATCTTCTTGTGGAGCGGGTGCTGGGCCTTGGACTCAGAAGCGTTCTACCTCTGCACTACATTCTCAGGCTTTAAAAAAAATTTTTTTTTGAGATGGGATCTCTCTGAGTTGCCCAAGTAGGCTTCCAACTTGCAATCCTCTTGTGTCAGCTTCCTAAGTAACTGGGATCACAGGTATGAGCCACCATGCCTGGCTGCTTTTTGAACACAAAGGAAATGGTAAGTCGAGAATTCAGATTAAGGAGGGGATCCAGAGAAAGTGATATATTGCAGTACTCCTAGGGTTACATGTGATTTGAAGTAGTTTAGATGTGTTAAAATAAGACCACAGTGATCAAAACCAATTTGTAACAGCTAATAGATGCATGAATGGGGTTTTTTAAATTAAGAATACTATATCTATGCTTTTTTAGCTTTTAAATTTTTCAGAAAAAAAATATAAACTCCTCTAGAAAGTGAATTTCTGCTTCTGCTTTTCTATAACTATGAATAAAACATAAGTTAAATCTGTTTCTTAGCGTTTGCTTCCTAAAATAGCAATACCCAAGCTTCTAGCATTTTGTTAGGTAAATACTAAGTTCTGCCAAATGGTAAGAGTTTAAACTGCATCATTTTGATAATTTTGAAGCTCAAATCTAGTTTTTACAATATTCCTTGTAGAAAATATTTGAAAGTCTATGGGAAAAAAAATTAAATTCCCACAAATACTAAGAATACAATGTAAATGCAGTGTCTTTTTTCAGTTATCATCCAGAAAAACTAGATCTTCTTTTTTTAATATATGTTCCTAATTACACATGCACACACTCTTACCCCTCCCATTTCTGATGTTTTCTAAGGAATACAAAGGAATGCAGGATCACACATTTCTGCAGAATAAGATTGACAAGCAGAGCAAGTGGGGAAATTGAGACATGTTTGTCGTGGGGTACAAACCTTTGAGTCAGCAAATGAGTTACTTCTCAGGACCCAACATACAGCAAGGTGAACATAGTTAACATTGTGTTGTATACTTGAAATCTGCTAAGACAATAGACCTTAATCATTCTCAACACACACACCACAATAGCTATGTGAAGTGATGGAAGTGTTAATTAACTTGATTGTGGTAATCATCTCACAGTGTAAACATAGAGCAAATCATTATGTTGTACCTTATATATATTTTTGTCAATTATATATCAGTAAAGTTGACGGTGTGAAAACAAGAAGTACTACTAGGTATCTATTTCATAATCTTGAGTTCTTGCTGCAACTTAAATCTTCCTGTTTTATAAAAACCAATTTGTTAGTAGCCACTAGCTAAGATGGAAAAACAGGAAAAAGAACAAGGTGACAAGTTGCAGATTTGATGAGAGGGTGAATACCAAAGCACTAGAGCGGCTTCCATATTGTACTGTCAAGACACCATTCTCTTCTGTTTTGAGGATAACAGACTCAGCTGAAGGATCATGATCTGTTTTTTTGTTTTTTGTTTTTTGGGTTTTTTTTTTGGGTGGTGGTGTATTGAGAATCAAATCCATGGCATCACACTTGATACACAAGTGCTCCACCACTGGGGTACATCATCCTCAGCCCTTTTCTTTTTATTTTGAGGCAGTCTTTTGCTAAATTACCCAGGCTAGCCTTGAACTTGCAATCCTCTTGCCTCAGTCTCCTGCATAGCTGGGACTGAGGAAGTGCTATACTAAGCCTAGCTGAGTTGTGGTCTTGACCTTGGAGCTGCTGTAATTTGACTGGAGACAGCAGGCAATGGAGTAGGCAGGAAATAAATCAGCATATGGAATTGAAGCACTTGGAGTCCTCAGAGTTCTCCCAAAACTGCTCTATAGTCAAGTTCCCAATTCACCAACTACTGTTATAGAATATGGTAAGAGTTTTGTTATGGATTATCATGTGATGTTGACTTTCTAAACAAATCTTAATTCATTAGGATTCATGTATTTTTAAAAATCTTTTAAAAAGTGATTCCTATTCCTTTGAGTTATCAGTTTGATCTTTATCCATCTGCCACTATCCAACATTGATAGTTTTGCTCTATAACAAAAGAAACCAAAAGTGGAGTGATAAGCTAAGGCCTTAGTCTGGAGAAAATAACAAGAATGATATGTGCTGTTACCACTGTGCCTCCTAAGATATTTACTGTGCAGTGTACAGTTCAAGATGATGCATATTTGATATTACCCACTGCTCCATGCACTGGGGCATAGTAATCTTGAGCCGCTTGTGATAAATATAAAACCCTTTATTCTCTTTCCTCTCTTGTTAGCATTCAGCTGTTTTTTCTGGATGAATGCACCATCGTTTAGTAAAAAGCTATTGTTCCTGGAGGAAGAGTGGTGCACTGTCTCCACACAATGTCCTTTCCTGTCCCTGCCTGCCTTCCCTCCTTGTGGTACCAGTCATTTCCCATCCACAGGCCACACTGGCCTGCATGCTTCCTGGATCCTGGGAGTGAGATATTACCCTCTTACTTAGAGGACAGATGCTGCTACAGTAGAACATAGTATATTCCAGGGTTTAAGAACCTGCCTTTTATAGGCATCCCTGTCCCTTGGTACCACCTACTCCCTGGAAAGTGGTTCTAGGACCACCCTCTATGGATACTTAAATCCAGAGATGCTCAAGTCCTTTATATAAAGTAGCTATTTGCATTTAACCTACCTACATCCTTCCACATACTCTAAATCATCTCTAGATTACTTACAATAAACACAATGTAATGCTGTATAAATAGTTGTTATACTATATTGTTTAGGAAATGATAAGGAAAAAAGTCTACATATGTAGTACAGATAAAATCTTTTTTCCCCAAATATTTTTTTCTTACTCCCAATGGTATTTATTTACTCTCTTATAACAACAACAACAACAAAAAGATTGAGACTGTGGAAAAATCCGAATTCTACAAACTCTGAACTTGTGTTCTTTTTAGATATGCATGACAGTAGACATATTATGCGTACACGGAGTATAACTTATTCTGATTAGGATCCCATTCTTGTGGTTGTACATGATATGGAGTTACACTAGTCATATATTCATATATGAACATAGGAAAGTTATGTCCAAATCATTCTGTCTTTCCTATTCCCATCCCCTTCCTTTCATTCCCCTTTATCTAAGCCAATGAACTTCTCCCCCAAATACTTTCACTCTGAGTGTGCTGAGTCCATGGATGGGGAATCTGCAGATTCAGAAGACTGACAGGACTGGCCTCAACAAGCTCTTCTGTTCTGTATCTGAGTTATCTCATCTGTAGGATTAGCATAATAGGGTTATTGTGAAGTGAGACCAGTTTGCTTATAGAGCCCTCAGAATAATGGTTAACACATAATAATTTGTAGTTAGATTTAAATAGAGATTTTTAAAATAAACTAAGAAGAAATAAAAATTTGTGAGACAGTATCATACATAATTAAACTACCATTCACAACAAAGAATTATTCAGTCTGAAAGGTCCGTAGTACCAGGTTGAGAAGCCCTGCCCTAGAGAGATCATTTGAAACCGTACAGGCTACTTTTGACAATGTAAGCAACATGCTGGACTGAACGGCAGGCACTCCAGGCCCCTGTTAAGTAATCTGTAGTTTCAAGGGCATTAGAAGCGTTCACTGCCTAGTCCCGCGGGTGCTT
The DNA here is from genome assembly GCA_028644305.1 of Xerus rutilus. NCBI lineage: Eukaryota > Metazoa > Chordata > Mammalia > Rodentia > Sciuridae > Xerus > Xerus rutilus. The sequence goes on from CM053406.1 coordinate 24,676,970, forward strand.
GAGCCTCCTCCATCTTAGAAGCTCTGGTTGCCAGCTGCAGCTGCTCAAAGGGGCTTGTCAGGGGGCCTTGAAAGATTTTACTTTCTTATAAAAAGTTGTATCTTCTTTTCCAAATTGGGCTCACTCAAACTCATTAGGTTAATTTGTTTTAATCAGAGTATTCTGGTCCCTATGCCGCATACGTTTAAATTCTCCAAGGACAGGCTAGACTAAGGATTTTTAATCATGATACTTTTTTCCTCAGTCCCCACTCCATGACTCTATACAAAAAAACTCTTTTAAATATAAGCCTAAGGCAAAATTGTCGTAGAAATACATAATTCAAAGTTCATAGTGTCACTTACCACTAACTGAAAACAGGTAAATTCTGGGGACCTATTTGTAATTCATTTAGAAATAATTCCTACATCTTTAGTATTTGTATTCATTGGTTCTTCCTCTCTTCCTTGAAGACCTATAGAGTTTTTCAGTACTTGATAAAGCAAGTCAGTCTTTGGGCCTTCTGAACAAAGCAGTTTCACAATGGCTCCATGTCTGTCCTCAATAAGGAAAAGAGAGAACAGAGGTCTCTCTGCCTGACTGATTCTAAATGACCGCCTTTTTCAACTCCTGATGTGGGAACGAAATCAGCCCTAATCTTTGGGGTTTTAACTGTCAATTTTAATGCGTCTGGAAGCCAAAACACATAAGAGTCTGGAGAAATAGTAAATAATGCATAAATGACTTTGGTAAAAGATTTTTGTTTTTGATGTGTGTTCCATGCACATCCTGTTTGGGGCTCCAGTGGAGTCTGAGTCCTGAGATTGGGCTGATGTTTAGCAACCTTTCTTAACCAGGAAAGGCCTCCCCTGCTGCAGCCCACACCCACTGGAGCTTTGCAGGCTGTTTTGAGCAGGAGCCATTCCCAGCTTTTGCTTGGTTCAGTGAACAGGGTCACTGCTCAGAACACCAGCTGCAGAGCCAGGTTTCGCCACCCTTTTGCTTTTCTCCTGAGTGTACCTTACACCGTGAGAGAGGGGAGACACTAGCGTGATCAAACAGCCCCATCACTGGTTATTTGGCCTTGGCCTGCCTGGGGGACTCAAAGCAAGAAGAAGGAGACATGCAGACATGTTGCAGCATATTCAAGAGAGAAGGATTTTAGAATGGAAGATGGTAACATGGACTGTAAGTTCTCCAATTTGAAATGTATTTTGAAAACCTTAGTAAGGATCTATCAGGCAGTTGTGAGACCAGTTTTGACAAACGTAACACGACGGGTGAAGTAGAGTAGGAAGTCTTTTAATAGAGCCTGTTTAAAAAAAAAATGTTTTTGATGTTCTTAAAGGATTGGGAATTGTGATTAAATAAAATGATCTCTGTTGTGTTACATAAATAATGGATTTATACTTCAGTCTTTATTTCCCGGAGCTGTGTGATAGCTTCTGTGAAAATTGAAGCTAAATGATCATTGTCCATTTTCCATATTCCTACTTTTTTTTTTACTTTCAGCAAAAATTAAAAACCCTAATAACATATAAGATTGCCTTAAAGAAACTGCTGAATCTAGACAGAGCCCATGTACAATTATGCTACTGTCCAAAGAAAACTTTGGTATAGAATTTGTGATTTATCTGTTCTCAATATTTGTGGTTCAGATTGATGGAAGAGTGCTGTTTTTTTGTTTACTAAAAGAAAGGCATTTCTCTTGCCTGCCTCTTGGTTTTATTTAGTTTTGCTTTTTATAGAAACATTTGCATTTTCCACTTGATTTTCCTTAATAGGATGCTTTCATTTTCGTGGCATGTAAAAAGTGGACTTTACAGAAAAAACTACAACACTGGAATCTCATGTACTACACTTTAGAGAGTTATTTTTATCACTTTATTTTATTCTCTAGAAGTTTCTATATATAGGTGTTTCATGAAGTTCAATTTTCAGAGTAATAAAGATGTTTAATTTGCAAAATTTATTACCTGTTAAAAATATAAATCTTCATTTTCATAATATTTGCAATTTTCTATATAACATCTCTAGAAAGAAATACAAATTTTATATAGTTGCCAGTATCCAGCAGCCATTAGGAGATTAGTTATGGTGTGAATAAGTGGTTTGTTTTTGTTTTATGACTATAAAGTGTAGAGTAAGAGCAGCACATAGAAATATCTTTGTGTATATGAGTTGTCTTTTATTCTGACAGTTACTAGTTCTGTGACTTTCAGACAAATTACGTTTGTGTGTTGATATTGTTACAGTGGAATAATCTCAAATTTTCAGGGCTGTATATACGTAAAAAGCAAAATGCTTCAACTAAAATTTGTTCAGTCAACTAGGTTTTGAATTCTTCTTGCCCTTAAATGAGGCTATTTTATGGGGGCATATCTTTCTATGTAGAAATATATTTATGTATAGTGTTCAAGTATTAGGATAAGATATACTTGATAAGCACTAAGGTTTTGTTTTTATGTATGATAAAAATGAGACTACTGATATCCAATGAAATACAGGTGAGTCTGTAGGGAAATCAGTTAAATGTCCACCAGATAAGTTTGGAATTGAGGATTTTTTAAAAAAATCTAGATGACTGGTCATAAAAGCCCTTCCCTACCACTATTGTGTACAGTCCGCTTCCCCACACCAGAATGAGTGCTGGGCGAGGGCAGGGAGTTTTGTCTGTTTTGTATCAGAAGTACCTAGAATGGTGTGGTAATGCCACAAAAAAAGCCAGTAGGCACTTAATTAGTTTATCACATTTATGAACCCATCCCTAGTCTAAAGTAGGGCAGAGAAGTAGGAGACACCATACCTAAACCTTTTCTAAAACCCAACAAATGAGAAAACCCGTTGCAGCTTTATATAAAATCAAGAGCCTCACTACAGTGGAACATGCTAATTATTTCTATAGCTGACAAACCTCTACTGTTCTGACTTTTGGAAGAAGAAAAGATCAATAGGAAATGTTAATATCTTGTTATCTTACATGACAGCAATGTTTCAAGGAGAAAACCAAAAAGTTTACTTCCTACATGACAAACAGCTGAATTAAGTACTCTAGAAAGATAATTTTGCAATAAAATGCCAGGAGGTGGGCTGGGGTGTGGCTCAGTAGTAGAGTGCTTGCCTAGCGAGCACAAGGCTCTTAGATCCAGGGCCTAAGAACAAGCCAGGTGGTGGGCTGATTAATATCCTTTACCTTCCTCCTCCTCCACACAGTGAAGGTCGCTTTGATGGCAAACTCAAGCTCCTGTACCAGAAATTTTATGTTGGCGTATATTTTAGAAACTGAAAATCATATTAAGCACTCACAAAATACTAGCCTTTCTCAAACTTAAGTTGAATCTTCACTTTGATCAAGAGACAGAAGTTATACTTAAAAGTCTGAAGACTAGATTTCCACAGGCAAGCCCAGTTAACCTCTCTGAGCCACAGTCCCCTCTGAAATAGCAATCATTCTTGCCATTTATTTGGAAAACACTGTACCATGGTTGTTAATAGGTTTTAAGTCAAACTGATATGGATTTTATTCACAATTTAGCCATTTACATTGGACAGATTATGTCTTTGAGCCTTAGTTTCCATTTCCACTCAGGAGAGTATTAATAGCATGCAGTTTAGGTCTCAGGAATAAATGACACAAGGGGTTTAAGGCATCTAGTATTGTCTGCTACATAGTAGGTATTCAACAAATGGCAATTGTATTTGTGGTCATTATTCTAATTATTTACCATTGGGTATGCGGCATGTCTTTTCAGTTACCTGGGCAATCTCTTAAAGTATATTGTCCACTATCTCTCTGAAAATCTGGAAATTTTCTCAATGATTTTCTATAACTTACTTTTTTTTTTTTTTTTGGTATCAGGCATTGAACCTGGAGCATTTAACCGAGCCACATCCCCAGCCCGTTTGATATTTTATTTAGAGACAGGGTCTCACTGAGTTGCTAAGGGCCTCTCTAAGTTGCTGAGGCTGGCTTTGAACTCACAATCCTCCTGCCTCAGTCTCTCAAGCTGCTGGCATTACAGACATGTGCCACTTCCCCTGGCATTTTCTGAGCCTAATGATGTGTAGATTAAGTGGTCTTCTTTGAAACAAACAATAAAATCAAAGTTTTCATATGCCATCATTCACTTATCTGAACCTCCCAAGATCAGGTGAAAGGTACTATGAAAGTTGAACTGACATAGCAGAACCCATAGATATTCCTAGGGAAGGAGGACCGAGAGGGCTGTGCCAAGGATAGGAGTTAAGATTTTCATTTAGGAAATGGCATGTTCGTCTTCTGTATAGCCAAAGAGCTTAAAGATTAAAATCTGCTTCATTGTAGAAATGAGGTACAGTAAAAGAAAAGGGAGAGACTTTAAAAAAGGATATGAAGATAGTAAAACATTGTCAAACCAGCCTAAGGTTTAAGTTCTGAGATTTAGCACTTAAAGTCTAAGGTGCAAATCACACAATAAAAGCCACCAGTCCTCTTTCACAGCACTTGGCTGAGTGAATATTGTTTAGTGAATATTCTCCAACCTGTAGTTTAATACTGAATTGCAAACATTTGTATGCCATCTTGACAATATAATTTTTAATCAAAACCTCAAGGTAACATTAACAAATAAAATTTAATTGAACTATAAACTGACTGATCTTTTAAAACTTAGGTTAGGATCTTTAATATCTAAGAACAAAGGCATCCTGGGACGTAGCTCAATGGTAGAGCACTCACCTGGCACACATGAGGCCCTTGGCTTCATGCCCAGTACTTGGGTAAAAATACAGGTGTGAACAACCAGTATATGACTATTTAGTATAAATAGGATCTTTTATGCATTTTTAATTCCCCAAAATCATTTGTTCACTATAATCTAAAACCTCTAATACTGATTAGAGAGAATACTGGTATCCTAAAAGAGTATAAGTAATTCCATAAGAATTATAGTTAGAGGCGTTGATCCATAGCTTACTTCAAAATGTAGTTTTCAGGCTGGAGTTGTAGCTCAGTGATAGAGCCTTGCCTAGCACATGAGAGACACTGGGTTCAGTCTTCACCACATAAAAATGAATGAACAAATAAATAAATGGTATTGTGTTCATCCACAGCTTAAAAACATTTTTTAAGTAATTTATAAAAAACCATATATATAATTTTCAAGTTGGGCACAGTGGTGTGCACCTGTAAACCCAGCTACTCAGGAGGCTGAGGCAGGAGGAGTAGAGGATGGTGAGTTCAAGGCCAGCCTGGGTGACTTCCAGAGATCCTGTCTCAAAATTAAAAATTAAAGGGCTGGGACATTGCTCAGTGGCAGAGCACTTACGTAGCTTGTGTGAGGCACTGGGTTCTATCCCTAGCACCACATACACACTTAAACAAATACGTACATACACATATTTAGTATAATTTTCAAGTACATTTCTTCAAGGCATCAGCGGTTTTAGTTAGAAGTTACTTTCCTTCAAGGCCTATTGTGTTTTAAAAGATAATGCTGTAAAACCATTTCTGCATTATAATCTGTTGGGTAATGTGAAGTATCTTACCAGAGATAGGATAAAATAACATGGCCTAAAATGCAAGTAAAATGTTTTGAAGAGCCAAGAAGGTAAAAGTTAGTATTTAAGCTTTCCGCTTACTTTATCTAATATTAACAACACAAAGTTTTCATGTCTTTCTGTAACAACACTTGCAAAGCACTGAGTCAAAGATTAACATTTTAAGACTTGTGGCGGAGGGGCACAGCTCAGTGGTAGACCTCCGCCTTAGCTTGTGGGAGGCCCTGAGTTCCATCCTTAGGCTGTCCTCCTCCTCCCACAAAAAAGACTTCTTTCTTTGAGGATAAATTTTATAGTTTATTTTGCTGATAATTAAAAAACAATTCAACTGTGTAAACAGTTCAATATATTTCAGTCACGGTCAAGATAAAAATTAACACAAATGTATCATTGAGGAATTTTACTTGGATTTAAATTAAGTAAAATCACCAAGAACTAAACAAAAGCTATTTACACACACAAATTGTGTCTATACATGAGAATTCTCTTGGTGATCAAACACGGAGTTTGGGGTTTTCTTAATTTTTTTATATATATTCTTAAATAGGTTCATAAACATGTATTTTAACTTTTTAAAGGTATACAATGAGTGTTAGAATGAAGGGGCTCTCGTGCATAGCTCTTAGTTATGTCAACTTTGTTTCGGGGTTTTATTTATTATTGCCATATTAGGGATTAAATCCAAGGCACTGGACCTATCTCACCCCATAGCCCCTTTCATTTTTTTATTTTGAAATAGTCTTGCTAAATTGCTGACACTGGCCTCAAACTTGCAACCCTCCTGCCTCAGCCTCCAGAGTTTCTGGGATTACAGTATGCACTACCATGCCCAGCAGTTATATTAAATTTGTATAGAGTTTTAGGCTTTGTGTATAAATTATGCTCTCTGTAATCAGTAGCACCTAACAGTTGCATTCCTCTTGGAAAGTTTGAAACAGAAGCGATACATCCTCATTATATCTAGAGAAGGACTATGTTCTTCATGAATTATTAAATTTATTGTGCTGCAGACCTGACGCATTTATTTTTTTGATTGAACTAGGGTTGCATAATTATTGAGCCACATTCTCAGCACCCCCACCACCCCCTTTTTAAAATTTTTTTGAAACAGTCTTGCTAAATAAATTGCTCAGGGTCTTGCTAAGTTGCTGAGGCTGGCCTTGAACTTGCATTCATCCTGCCCCATCCTCCTAGGTTGCTGAGATTACAGGTGTGCACCACTGTACCTGGCATGCTGCCTTTTCTTTATCCATCTGCTATAGCTTGAATCTGAAATGTGTCCCAAAGGCTCCTGTGTTGAAGGCCTAGTCTCCAATGCAACATCATTCAGCGATGGGGCTTTTGGAAAGTGATTAGATCCTGAAGGCTTTCATATCAATGGATTAATCTCTGAAGTGCTCATAATTGAGTAGATTCTTGAGAGGTAGTGGAAACCGTAGGAAGTAGGGCCTAATTAGAGGTCACTGGTGGCATGCCCTAGAAGGTTTGTAATGTCCAGGCCTGCCCTTGTGCTCTGTTTTCCTGGCTATGAGGTGGGCAGCTTTGCTCCACCACACCATCACTGCCATGATGTTCTGCCTCATCACAAGCCCAGAGTCAACAAGCCAAGTGACCATGGACTGAAATCTCTGAAATCATGAGCCAAAATTAATCTTTCCTTTTCTAAATTGATTTTCTTCGGCAACAAAAAGGTTACTAAAACATCATCCATTAATGGACACTTAAGTTGTATCCACATCTATAATTCTGTTTCTAGTAGTTCTGTTTAATTTTTTGAGGAGCTTCCCTACTGTTTTCTATAACTATACCATTTTTTATTTGCACAAATAGTGTTCAAGAGTCCTAGTTTCTCCACATCTTTTCCAATGCTCATCTCTTGTTTTTTTGACAAGTCATCCTGTTGCTATGAGGTCATATCTTATGGTGGTTTTAATTGCACTTCCTGATGACTAGTGGTATTGAGCATCTTTTCATATATAATTGGCCCCTCATATTTGCAAAGTTTCACATCTGGGAATTCAGCCAACCTGTATCTGAGCTGGATGTGGTGACATATGCCTGTAATCCCAGTGACTTTGGAGTCTGAGGCAGGAGAATCGCAAGTTCAAGGCCAGCCTAGGCAATTTGGTGAGACTGTCTCAAAGATAGAAGAAGAAAAAAAAAAAAGTTGGGGATGTAGCTCAGTGGTAGAGCACCCCTGGATTGAATCACCAGGGGCCATTAAAAAAAATTTTTTTTTTGTACTAAACATGTATAGATGTTTTTTTCTTGTCATTATTCTCTAAACAATACAGTGTAATAGTTACTTAAACAGCATTTACATTGTCTTAGGTAATGTAAGTCATCTAAAAATGACCTATATAAAAGGGTTGCTTAAGTTAGATCCAAAAATTAGGCCATTTTATGTGAAGAATTTAAACATCTACATGGATTTTGCTGTCTACAGGGGTCCTAGAACCAATTGCTCATAGATCCTAGGGGACTTCTATAATCGTGTACGTCATCTCTGTAGAAGGTGTATCCCACAGTAGGAGCTCTTAGCAGTGACTTCATCCCTGTTACAAGTCTCTGCCTGGGCCACCAGTATGTCCTCAGTATCCATTGAAATCTCTGTGCATCTGTGCCTCCGCAGGTTTTGCGCTTTGCAGGCTGGCAAAAAGCACCATGTGGACACTGCCAAGGTTTGCAGCTTGAACCCTCTAGAGTGGTAGGCTGTGCCTCACCTGGGCCCATTTGAACAGCAGCTGGAATACTGGGGACCTACACTTAAGGCACCTCTGGGCAGGGAGCCTTTTCTGTGCCTTGGAGACCTTCACATCCTGTGGTAGGCAGCCTGGAAGATTTCATTAAACCCTTGGTGGGCAAGGGCGTAGTCTTTCTTGTGTTTGTGGTGGGGATGGAACACAGGCCCTCAAGCATGCTGGGCATGTGCTGTACCATTGAGCCAAGTCCTGTGTCCCCTCTTCTGTTGTTTTGATGAATGGCACCTGGCTCCCTTCTAGCCTCAAGAGTCTTTGTCTTGGTTACACCTTTGGTATTCTCTCCCAAATAGGCTTTTGACTCATATGGCCAGGCTGAGTTTTCCAAGTGTTTCTGCTTTGCTTCTCCTTTAGTGATAAATTCTTACTCTAAGTTACTTCTTTGCTCTTGCATCTCTCTCTACACAGGTTAAAAGTAGCCACATAGTAGCCTAGATACTGTGCTACGTAGGCATTTCTCCTACCAGATACCCTGGTTCATTGCTCTTAGGTTCTGTCTTTAAGGCCCTAGAGCATGGTTGTACAGAGGATGTCCTTGATGGTGGTTTCCAATACCTCATTCATTTCCCTGTAAAACCGTACCAGAATAGCTGTTATTGTCCATATTTCTATCAGTATTCTGATTACAAAGATATAAATAATCTGAGAAATTCCAGCCTATCCCTAATCATCTCTTCTGATCCCTCATCAAAATTGCTCTTCATGCCCCATGTCTTTAAGAATTTTTTCTAGTGTTTTCTATTCTCCATTTTGTTTTAGCACTCATCTTTATTACTTCCTTCTCCCAACTTTGGGCTTAGTTCTTAGTTTTTTGTTTCCTTGAGGTGTCAAATAGGTTGTTTATTTGAAATCTTTATTTTTTAATATGGATATTTGTCACTATATACTTCTTTCTCACTACTGTTTTTGCCATATTCCATAAATTATGTGGTGGTTTTGGGTACTGGGGATTGAACCCAGGGCCACTTAACCTCTGAGCCATATCCCCAGCCCACTTTTTGCATTCTAGAGACAGGGTCTCGCTGAGTTGCTTAGGGGCTTGCTAAGTTGCTGAGGCTGGCTTTGAACTTGTGATCCACCTACTTCAACCTCCTGAGCCTCTGAGATTACAGGTGTACACCACCACACCTGGCCCTGTGTTGATTTTGTTTTTGTCTCTGATTTTCCTATTGACTTTTGCTTTCACCTGTAGGTGAGGAAAATATCCTTTACTCATTTTAGGTTTTCCAATTGGGCCCCTGTAAATCAGACTGACCAATGACAGACTAACAAGAAAAAAAAAGCTTATTAACATGTGCATTGTACGTGTACACAGGAGAAGGAACAGCATTGGCGTTGCAGGCCTACAAATTCCCCATGCATAACTAAAGATAGGACCCAGGAACAACAGGTCTGAGGAATAAACATTTTGTGAGAAGAATTGAAAGTATCCCCCAGGTACCAACAGCTTCCTTATCTTGGACAAGGCCCTACCTGACTTCTGAGATAGTGATCCACAGGCCTAGGCCTGACGAAGGTCGCCAGCTGTGCAAACCTCAGACCCTTGCTGCATGAGCCCAAGACCATTGCTGACCCCTCAAAAGCAGACTTTCAGTGACTAGACTGTTGTTTTTCTCCCCACGGTGCCTGCAGTGAGAATAAATTACTTTCCTGCCATCACCATCATTTATTTCTCAGATTGGCCTTTTGGGACAGGTTGCCAGACTTAGTCCATTGACCTCCTAGAACTCTGGTTACAGGAGCATCTGGCTATGGGAAACCCACCTGAGTGGTTAGAATTTGGGCCTTTAAATGCTATTTTAGGCTAAAACAAAGAAATAGGGATTTGGCGATTCTGGGTCAGGAAAACAGGTTATGGAAAGATGACCAGGGAAAGTATGGTAAGCCAGGGTTGTTTAATAAGGTTTGGTTTGGTGTGCACATTTGAGTTCGTTCCTTCCTCATTGATACAAGTTGAGTATCCTCCTCCTCTTAGAGGGAAATATATCTACAAATGAAAATTTTCTTCATAAATGTAAGTTTCTTTTCCACAAGGAATTGTGCCCTCTTTTTGAAGCTTCATGCTTTTTCCGCAAATTCTGTCCTTTAGCTCAAAATCCACATGACAAAGAGGCACATTTTGGGGTGGCATATTCTGGTCATAAACCCATTTATGGTTCTTCAAGAGTTGTTTAAATTCCACATATTTGCTGGTTTTCCAGTATCTGCTCTGCTCTTGCTTTTCGTTTTAATTCTGTGGTAGTCAGACCAGATGCTTGTTATGATTTCAATCTCTTAAATTTGTTGAGATTTGTTTTGTCATCTGTCCTGAAGAATCTTCCACGTGTGCTTGAGAAGAATACACGTTCTGCTACTATTAGGTGGCATGTTCTATATTATCTGTTAGGTCGGTTTGGTCTTTGGTGGTGTTTAACCCTTGTTTCCATGTTGATTTTTCTGTTTGGGTGGTCTGTCCATTATTGAAAGTAGGGCGTTCAAATCTCCTGTTGTTTACTTTTTATTCCTCCCTCAGTTCTATCATGGTTTGCTTTATATATATTTAGGTACTCAGATATTATATGCATATGTATTCTGTTTTATCTTACTGGTGAATTGGCCTTTTATTGTTATTAGTATTCTTTGTAACTATTTTAATAGTGATACTTCACTGCTTATAGCTTGCTGATCTTTTATTTCCAGAATTTCAGTGCTACATTTGGAAGCACATGTCTAATATTCTGCTTCAGGTTACACTCTAGATGAAAGATAAGATCATATGACCAAGGTTCTGTAAAAAGATAGTTCTAACTATAGATTAATCTTATAATACTCATGATTACATACTGCCATCTGTAAGGGGTAGCTTAAATTTAAGTAGACACCTGTTATATTAGTCCATTTCCACACTGTTAAAGCAAAAGACTAAGTACTTAATAAAGAAGTTTGTTAGGCCCACACTTTTGGAGGGCCAAAAGCATGGCACTGACATCTGCTTAACTCTGATGAAGGTCCCTCTGGCTCTATTACAGGATAGTGTATGTCATCATGATGAGCTCATGCAAGAGAGATCACACGGTGAGACAGGAAGCCAGAGTGAGAAGGCACCTGGCTTGCTCTCTAATAACACCTCTATTGCTAGGCACTCAGGAGAACTATATCAGGTCCTTCCAAAGGCAGCACCCCAAGTGACCTGGTCACCTCCCATGGCTCCAACTCTTAACAGTCCCACCATATGTCCTATTCCCCACTGTGGACCAATCCTCCATCTCTTGAACACTTGGAGGAGGAACTCTATCCAAACCATAGTATCTGTCTCAAATTTAACATCTAAAATAGTTGCAAGCAGTCCTTTGAATGAAAAATAGCCAAAGAAAAGATCATTTAAGTTACATGCAGATCATATGTGGGAAGTTGTTTTCATGAACATTTAAATCCAAATTAGGCTGGGGATGTGGCAATAGAGCATCTGCCTGGCATGCACGAGAGGCTCTGGGTTCTGATCCACAGCACCAAAAAAAAAAAAATCCAGATTGTTATCATCTCATGACTAATGGGCTTAATGGCTCAAAAGAATGGATTCTGATAGATGGGGAAGGCTGAGCACTTGTGGTTTAAAGTTAGAACTGGGTAGGTCCTACTGGTATCCTTGTAGCCTCTGGTAATTTTGGAAGAGCTTCAGGGTTCTAAGTTCTGGATAGACCTAGGGACCACATTAGAGACAGACATGTAAATATGGAGATGAAACATTGAAATGCAACCATTCTGTATATAAAATCTAACCAAAAACTAAAAAGACATATACTTACATACACACTAAATGATAACTTAAAAAACACCCCATACATCAGAAAAGACCAGTTTCTGTCAATGAACCCTCTTAAAATTGTGGTCTCTTATTTGTTGATGTAAGTAGTACTGATAAATAGATTTAACTGAGTACTTTGAAATTATTAGTGTGTGAACACTCAGTTGCTTTTTTTATTTAAAAAGGTCACATTACAGCTGGGGATATAGCTCAGTTGGCAGAGTGCTTGCCTTACATGGGGACAAGGCCCTGGGTTCAATCCCCAGCACCACAAAGAAAAAGAAGAAAAAAAAAGTTCACATATTTTACCAAATTTAGTCAGAATATTTTACCTGCCGATTACCTCCATATCAACATAAAAACAAAAAACAGATTAATTCACCAGAACTTATTGGGAATCCTGATGCCTAAATTAATCATAATTAAAAATTTTGTCTTTATGGACATTGCTATATTCCAGCATGTATTCTCTGACAAGAAAAACCCTTCCCAAATTAAGTTAATTAGATGGTCTGACTGCTTCCAGAATCTTTTTTTTTTAATATTTTTTTTTAGTTGTTGATGGACACAATGTCTTTATTTTATTGCTTTGTATGTGGTGCTGAGGATCGAACCCAGGGCCTCACGCATGCGAGGCAAGCGCTCTACCGCTGAGCCACAATCCCAGCCCTGCTTCCAGAATCTTTAAACACATGTATTGGAAGTTCACTGGATTTTCCAGACAGCACATGCAGATCAGGAAATTTAAGCAATTTCACCTTTAGCAATTACCACTGCAGTAGAATCTTAAGCAATGCATTTGAAAACCCTGAAACAGTTTGGATTTATTATAAATTAAAGGCATAGGATGTTCATTAATTATTAAGCTTTGTTGAAATGTGCTGAATGTTTTACGCAGATTTTACAGCCAATAGCTGTCATCAGAATGTTTCAAAATTATACCTTTGAGAAAAATGGAAAGGATTTTTACCTCTGTGTTCCCAGTTGCTCGTTAATTAGAAAAACATAACTTTTTCTCTGCCCTTCCTGAGTTCTTAGGTGGAATGGACCCCTATAAGGAAAGCCAGATGATAAAGGAACAAACAGGTTTATTAAAATATCTACCTCCTGTACCTGAGGGAGATCCCAGGGAGGAATGCCTTGTCTGCAGAAACAAAGATGATGTGGGGAGGTGACAGAAGAGGGAAACAAGACTGAGGTCCCTTTGTGGATGGAGCACCTTTCTCCATGGAGAGTCTCTGCTGAGTTGCAGCCATCATTCCCTTCCTGCACAGAGAAGGGGTCCCCCTTACAAGTAGAGATTTCCTTTTTGGATATGTTTCTCTCATAAAAGCATAGCTTCTCTATTTTTAGAGCTTCTCTAATATCTTTTTCCCAAAATAATCAATTAAAAATAGTCTTTATGCCAAAGAGGCATATTTGGGTGCCATACTCTGGTCTTCTGATATTGTATTTTGGGGAAGCATCTCCTAAACCTTGTCAGCAGCAACCTTCAAAATATAGGACAGTTGAGCTGGTGGTGCTGGTCAGTGGTAGAGCACTTGCATGGCATATCCCAGGCCTTGGAGTCAGTCCCTAGGACCAAAAAAAAAAAAAAAAAAAGACATGGATGTTATTTAATATATCCTCTTCCTGGAAAATATAGCTGCACTTCCAAATGTTTTTCTCAAAATTATCTCAATAATTTAGTGTACTCATTTTATTCTGAAGTATTCTTTTTAAAAGAAGATTTTTTTAGTTGTTGATGGACCTTTGTTTTATTTATTTGTATGCAGTGCCAAGAATCGAACCCAGGGCCTCACACATGTGAGGCAAGCACTCTACTGCTGAGCCACAACCCCAGCCCCTGAAGTATTTAATATTACAATCAGATAAAAGTATTCCATGGAGGGAATTATAATGTTAAAAAATCTGTAAGGGGGAAATTATTATTTTAAAGAATGAAGAAATTTGGGAAATAAATTGGAATTGTATGTTTTAATTATACCATTTTTCAACTTTAATTATACCATTCTGTCCTTTTGTGTAAAGGACAAAATACTTAACAGAAGCCACATGAACTTTTAAGTAGTAGCATTTATTCAGGTTCATTTTTTTGTGTTTTCCAATCCCAGTTTTGAATGCACTCGCAGGTTCCACAGGGGTAGGGGCCAGGCCTACTGTGCATAGCACGTTGCCTGAAGGCACTGTGTAAGTGGACAGGTGCACCAATGGCTGTGGGAAAGACTCAGTCATTCTATCATCACATGACGCTTCTTCAGAGGTAATAAAAAATAAAACACTAATAGTTCATTTTCCTTTTTTGGCCACTGATAGAAAGGGTGGCACTCGTACTTTGTCTTCTTTTTATTCAGGATTCTGTATCTGTCAAACATTGCTATAACACTGTCACTGGAGGTAGTCCAAGAGGTCCTGAAGAGGGGGCCCTCAACTCAGGACAACAGGGCCCTTGACAAATGTCAGAGAAAAGAATTTCTGGATGTGACAGATATCGAAGCACAAAGATTTTCTCAGGAAAGCAAAGAGTACACATTCAAGGGAAATGTGGGCCATGTCAAGAGTGAGAAACACTTGGGACCTCAGGCTCTTCTTTTAAAGGAAACCTTGTGAGTGGTGGGCTTGGGAAGGTATGTGGGGATGACATCAGTCTGGTGATCACAAGGTGGTTTGTGGTGGTCTGGCAGTTCTCAGGATCCGTAGGTTGACGTCTTCCCCATTATCGGGAGTGGTTTATCAGATTTCAAAATCCTTACACAACCATAGTCTTTCAAGAGGCAAGAGTCATGAGAGAAGCACTTAAATAATCATGTTGCCAAAAGGACCTCATTTCCAACTAGGTCTGTGTGTAGCGCTCTTCCTGCACAGACCCCAGAGTGTGGTTATCTATTCTGAGAGCTGCTTATTCCTTCATAGTCTCAAAACAGCTGCTTATTTCTAACTGCTTAGACTTGCTTGTTTGGGGGGAGAGGCCAACATTTTAATGTTATAATTTAGCAGCACAATGCTTATATTGAAATCACTACTTAAGAAAGTTTGGGTGATGTCCTTCAGCACAAATTGCTATTGATAAAATAGTACTTTTTCAACTTTTTTCTTTCTATTTTGGGTCCTGAGGAATTGAACCCACGGTTAGCTTACTACTGAGGTACACTCAAGTGCCTCTTTTTTTAAAATTTTGAGATGCGGTTTCACTAAATTGCCATGGCTGCCCTCAAAACTTGTGATCCTCTTGCCTCAGCTTCCTGAGTCACTGGGATTACAGGTGTGTGCTGCCATGCCCAGCTCTTCAGATTTTCTTGAAGCACCAAGCACTTAAATATTTGTTTCAAAATCATGACACTTATTTAGTCAATATTGGAGGCTTTAAATTTTACCTTAAGTATTAGTTTGTTGTTTCATCTTAAAGCATAAATCTTAATTCGAATAATACTAAACCATTGTTTTTTCCTTGCATCTACTTCATTGGATAAAGAAAAGAATCATAAATCTTTAGTTTTAAATTTTAAAAAAATATTTGTTACTTTGTCTTCTAAAAACATTTAAAGGAACCCATAAAGGGGAATGTAATAATGTGTATTAGAAGCATTTGAAAAAATAAAGGTAAATGAAAGCTGGAAGATAAAATGGTACAGGAAATAAGGTCCTTCCAAAGGTGCATCCCGTGCGTGGGTGGATCAGTCTGTCTCAAAGCTGTTGAAATTGTCGTTGCAAAAGAGGAACCTTGCCAGATGTCCAGCTTGCTTCGCTGAAAAGAAAAAAATTCAGTTACTCGGAAGAAATAGTTACTCCCAGTACTAACAGTAAAAGTGATTTCTGTGTACTGTTCAAATGAGGACCTCAGCATCCACCAGAGGAGACAGCCACACATTTTATGGAAGAGACTGTCATGTTTTAGATGAAACCTTGGTAAAGGTTCTTGATGTTACATCATGACAGTGATCAGGGTGGCCTCCAGTTTCACACACAATGCAGTCTAGCTGCTCTGCATGGAAATCAGATTTACAACTTAACAGATAGCTTATTATGTAAGGGGGAAGATGTTTATACCCAGCAAGGTAGGAGTGTGTGTTTTATAAATACTCTGGCTGTGGTACAAATGCTAAAGGTGTTGTTTTTTATCCTTGAGTGTTATTCAATGTAGAAATGAGTATTAAAACACCAAAATTGGATTGAAAGCTGGACAAGATGGTACCCATAGTCCTAGCTACTCAGGAAGCTGAGGCAGGAGGATCATTTGAGACCAGCCTGGGCAACATAATAAGACTGTCTCTTAATTTTAAAGAAAAAGAAGAAGAAAATGGATTGAGTAGTCAATATATAATACAAATTAACTTCCTAGAGTGTGGGTGTCTAATATGCTTAAGTTTGTCAAACTTAAAAGCAGGTGTTACAGAGATAATATTTCATCCTATTGCTTAGTTTAATTTGGTTCAGCAATCAATTTTAGGATATATAAAAGGCCAAGAGTCAGGGGTATAGTTCAGTGCTAGGTGCCAGTCTAGCACAAGCAACCCTGGGTTCATTCCCCAGCAAACACCTGCTCAAAAATAGGTAAATAAAAAGGACTAATCTCCTGTGTGTCCTCCTTGAATGTGACTTCTGCAAACAGCTTTTGCTAGCTTTTTAGTGACCGTGGATTCAGGATCTTGTATAATTGTCAGGTTTCTGGAATGTGTTCCATGTGGTCAATTAATAGTGGAATCACGTGCTTTAACCAGTAGTTGGCCTTGGGGTAAAGTTGATCTGATCACATGATACTGAGACCTAGCAGTGATGTGTGTGGGCTTGAACACCAAGACTGCACACCTCACTAGCACAGGGAGCAGGGCCAAACTTCTTCAGGAATAATTTTAAAATGAGCCATTTGCTGAATTTTATGCATGAAATGCCCAAAATTGAAGCTTAATAAAGTAAGATTAATAAAATTTTAGCCTTGGAATTTAAAAAAATATTAGTAAAGTGCATACAGAATGCTAAATGCCTTGAGATTTAGTTCTCCTTTCTGGCAGTATTAGGTAGCAGGGCTATTGTCTAAATCTATTATTAGATTGTGCAACAGGGGCCGCGATTTTTTTTTTTCAAGAGAGTACTTGCCTGCCTGTTTTGTGATGGGCTTGTTTAGAAAAATGCTACCAAATTTTTTAAGAAGCATGTTAAGAAAATCATTATACTGAAAATTAAGTGATTCATAAAGAAATGGCTTCTATTGACATCGACTCTGGTCAGTTATCACACAAATTCTAAATAAGCATCTACAGCCTGTGTTGTCTATAAATGCCTACCTAAAGGGTCAAAGGATAAATTCAATTCCAAAAAAAAGTGAACGAAACTCTGTTCTATTGGTTTTTGGATAGTTTTAACACAAAATAGTAGGGTATACAGTAGCAAATAGTGCAGTGGTTCTAAACTTTGGTGTATATCAGATTCAACTGTGCTGCTTGCTTAAAAATGAAAATTCCCAGACCCTGCACTTAGTCACATTCTATAGGTCTAAGGAGGGACATAGGAATCTGCATTTTTAACCAATACTGCATGTGTTTCTGATGAAGGAAGCTCATAGAAATGCTGGACTTTCCTTTTTTGCTTTTATGTCCTTGGAGGATATTTGTAAAACTACATACATACAATTTACTATTGTTCAGTCTTAAAAGAGAAGGAAATTCTGACATGCTACAACATGGACGAACTAGGAGCACATTAGAAAAGACAAAGGCTGTATAATTTCACTTATGTGAGATGCTTAGTGCTGTGGTTTGATCTGGGCAGTGTTCCTCAAGGTCCACATGCTAAAGGCTTGGTCCCTAGGGTAGCACCACTGGGAGATGGTAGAACCTTTAGCAGATGGGATCTGGTGGGAAGTCCTTATGTCATTAGGGCATGCCCCTGAAGGGGACTATGGGACCCCCAGCTTTTTCTTCTTGCTTTCTAGCTCAAGATATAAGCAGTTTTGCTCTGTCTCCTTTCATGACAAAGCCCTTCTGATCTTGGACTGGAAATTCTAGAGTCTTTACCCAAAATAAACCTCTTCTCTTTATAAGTTAATTATCTCAGGTATTTTGTTGTAGTAAAGAGCAGCTGAACTAACACATAGAATAGTCAAAATCATAGGGTGAGGGGAATGAGTCATTATTACTTACAAGTTTTACAATAATGGGCCATTATTACAGTTTTTTACAAGATGAAAAGTTATGGGGATATAAGGAGATGATGAAGGTTGTATAACACCATATATTTAATACCACTGGACTGAACTGTACAGATAAGATATAATTTATCATTAAACCATTTTGTGTATTTTATCACAATAAAAAAATTGGAAAAAAGTAAAAACCAAGTACTCCAATACAGACCAAGAAATTAAAGTCCAATATTATTTAAAATAGTTTAAATAGTTTCAAAGAGTATAATTTCAGAAAATAGCATGGCATGTACATACTTCATCGAAACTTTGAAGCTCCAAATTTAAGCCATTCATTTTAGGGGGAAGATGTAAAATCGTCATCAATTCTTGAACTTTAAGAATAGAAACAGTTTGGCTTTATTTTTCTAATCAGAACAAGTGCATTACTGTACAGGCACAGCAGGATTTGGTCAGTAGCACGCAGAAGGGTCCTGCTCCTGTGCTGTCTGCCTCTCAAGGGCTCTACCTGAGGACAGGTGCATCCTCTTCTGTTTCTTTGGTGACACTTCAGAGATTTTTACACAAACCAGGTAGTAGTCAGGATATGTAAGAGATGTGCCTTTATTTTCAAAGGAGGAAAAGGGATGCAAAGTGAAGTGTAAAAGATTTTTGGTTCTGAAAAGGATCTGAAGTGGACTGCCTTAACCCTCCCTGCACAGCCTCCCTTAGAGGTTCTTAATTTAGGGTTTGTTAATTTGTATGTAGAAAATAATTGTCTTTTTCTCACTAACTTCCCCTGCAAATTGAGTCATTCCTTTAATTACAAGTGTGAGCAGTGAAGCTATGGTAGTGTTTGCACCAGTAGACGTCAATGTTTTGCAGTTGTTTCACATATCGCACAGCGGGGGTGCTAAACTGATCACTATTTTGAAATTGTGGCGGTTATTAAACATGCCCCTAAAATTTATCATTTAATATAAACATTTTAATATCTTGTAAACTTTTGGTGGGGGTTACTGGGGCTTGAACTCAGGGGAACTCGACCACTGAGCCACATCTCCAGCCCTATTTTGTGTATGCTTTAGAGACAGGGTCTCACTGAGTTGCTTAGCGCCTCACCATTGCTGAGGCTGGCTTTGAACTCTTGTTAACATTTTAAGTACAATTTAAGTAAAGCTATATGTTTTTTGAAATACTGTGTTTTGACTTATGCATTTAAAAGTACCCTGGGAAGAAATCCAACCTGGCTTTCCCTGGTTGCCAAAGGAGTCCAAAACACCAAGAGAGTTGAAATCCTTTTGTGGAAAGCCTTTGGGTACCTGTAGGAGCATGTGTTCTCTAGTTTGAAGCCTGCTGGTCTTGGGCAAAGCTGATCCCCACTCATTGCTCTTAAGCCAGGAAACAAAGGCTTGGTTTTTTTTTTTGTTTTTGCGCCAAGCAGTGAAAAATCAGTTTCGCACGTGGGAGATGAACCTGATTTAAATTCTGCAAGCTAGTGGTTCTAAATCAGGGATGTATATCAGAATCCTCCAGGGAGCCAGTTAAAATCACACAGCTAAACCTTATCCCCGGGGATTTCAGATTATCAGGTCCCAGTGAGAGCTGGACATAACTGCATTAAAATCACATGGGTGATTTTCTTAGACCTTCAAATGCAGACCACTGCTTTATATAGTAGTGCTTTGTTCTATAAGATTGTTCTATAAGAACTATTTTAAATATTGCTTTAAAAAAAGAGCTTTGTTTGATTTAGAAATTTATGGCAAGAAATTAGTAAGATTATAGTTTGAAATTTACAACTAAAAGTACATTTTGCCTTGGCAGGCGGTAGACAGTTCTTGACTATCAGTCCCTTGGGACCATAAAATTTTATGATGTTATATGCACAGGTCTTCATTAGGCTGAAGACCTGTGGAACTAATGACTTTCCTGACATTTGTAAAGGTAATCATAATCCAAAAGTGTGGCAGGAAGGCTAGCCACCTATGTGCTGAAACAGCAAAACTTAAAACTTAATTGTAAAATAATGTTTAAAAAATGCAAAACCATTAAGACATGCTAAGGAAACAATTATGAAAATTTCATTGATGAGAGAAGCATTGAACTGTATCTGTAATTATTTGATTTCATTAGTATCTCCTGCTTTATATCAATTCCTGAAATAAAAATACTGTATTAGGTTTTTGTAACAAAGCATAGAACTATAGATAGACTGGATGTGTGTTACTCAACATTCTGTTACTATGACAAAATAACTGAGATAATCAGCTTAAGAGAAAAGGTTGATTTTGGCTAATACTTTGTGAGATGTTGCTCCCTGGTCAGTAGGCCCAGTTGCCTTGGTATCTGTGTTGAGGTGCTATATCATGGCAGAAGAAAGTGCTCACCTCATGGGAGACAAGTGAAAAAAACAAGACAAAGGGACCAGAGTCCCAGTATCCCCTTGAAGGGCATGCTCTCAGTGGCCTAGCTTTGTCCTAAGAGGCTCCGCCTTGCAAAGGTTCCAGTACTTGCCACTAACACTACAAGCTGGGTCACAGGGCCTTAACACAAGGGCCTACTGAGCACATTTAACAAAACTGTAGTAGGATGGCATAAAACCTGGTTTGCTGGTGAAGAGTTCAGGAAATGCTACCTTAAAAAACATGACACTGTTTTACTGTCATGGTTTACTGATGACTTAAACTCAGCGCAGGTACTTGGAGGACAGCTTTCTCTGAACTTCCCTCATTTGCCTGGGGACAGATCCCAAAGGAACTCAATTGTCCTGGTGGCCTGCAGAGAGTTGCCTCAGCTAGAGAAGATCAACCCACAGGGTTATCACACTGTGGGAGACTAGCAGTCTTTTGAGACTCCCAGACAGACTGTCACAGACTGTCACCTGTTCTGCTGAGAGCCCATTCATCTTTCATTTACATTCCCTTAAGTCACCTACCTCTCCACTCTCCTCCTCCCCTATGAAAACGGTATATAAGTTTCTAGTCCTTGCTGGGTTTTTAGAAGAAAACTTTTTCTTTTAGTACTGGGGATTGAACCAGGACCTCACATATACTAGGCAAGTGCTCAACCACTCAGCTACATCCCTAACTAACCATTTATTTAATTTAATTTAATTTATTTTTAATTTTTTATTTATAAATTTTTTATATTTAATTTTATTTTTGATTTTATTTTACTTTATGAGAGTCTCCTTAAGTTTTCTAGACTGTTCTGAAACTTGGGGTCCTCCTGCCTCAGCCTCCCAAGTCACTGGGATTACAGGTGTGTGCCACACACCTGTCTCTTAAAAAGAAAAAAATTAATAAAATAATCAGGCACATAATACACTTCTGCAATCCCAGTGACTTGAGAGGCTTAGGCAGAAGGATTGCAAGTTTGAGGACAGCCTCAGCAACTTAACGAGACCCTGTCTCAGTAAAAAATAAAAAGGTATGGGGATGTAGATCAGTGATAGAGCACCCCTCTGGTTCAATCCCCAGTACCTCCCCACCCCATGCCAAAAAAGAATGAAAAAGTTTATCTCCATTCTGGGCTTTCCTCCTACACTAAACCATTTTGTGTTCTTGGACCTGTGTCCTTTGTTCATTATGATAATTCTTGGGTCTTAATTCTTTCTTTACAATAAAGACTGAAGTTTTTTTCACATTTTAAAATTGGGAAGCAGTAAATATGTAAAATATGAAATGTATAAATTCTTCTTTGCAACAGTGAGAAAAAATATTCTTTATTTTAACCAAAAAAAAAAAAGTTGTTAGGGGAAAAGTGTCATAATCCTTCATAAAAGAGGTTGACAGGTTTTCTAGTTGGGATGATTGAAAACTGTGAATCTTTGCCCCTCCTGCTTTTGTTTATGGCACCCTGTCTCTGGGCAGAAGTGTCCACCTGTAACACCTACTCATTCGTTAGGGCCAGACAGAAAACCCCCTTTACCTTTCTCACAGTATCTTGGTCTTCTCTCTTAGCATGTTACATTTGAATTATCTACTTCTGTGTCCACCCCTTCGGCAGTCTTTACCCTCAGTGCGTTATCTTGGTAGTGTGCCTGGAACAGAGCCTGCTCATTACATATTTTTCCGAGTAATTACATATATACCACCCAGCTCATGCCTCCCATCTGTTGTTGTACTTGTGATCACATGAGTTCTGTCAAGAGCAACTACAGGCCAGCATGGAAATCGAGCTTTGGCCTGCACCCTTCTGCTCTAGCTGGTGGAGCTGAACTGCCTCGCAGGACCAGGCAACCCATTGTAAGAATCTGAGTTTAAACTGAATCAGTGCTAGCAGAGGAGCGTCAGCACAAGATTACTGTCGAAGCGAGAAGTGAGGGATGAAACTGACCACTCGGTGGCCACACCCCTTCAATGTCAGTTTTTTTACTGTCATCCATGTATTCCTTTTTTATTTCCAGGCCTATGCTGTTAAAGGGGGTGTGTGTGTGTGTTAGTGTCTACTCAGTTATTAACATAATGCTACCTTAATTCTGAACTAGAAAATCATGATTACTTTCTGACAACCCAACGAATTTAGTAGAATGCAAAAAAAAATGAGGGTCTGAAAGTGGTTGTATTTCAGTGCAAAAAGTGGAAAAGGGTAGTGTAGATTCATGAGATGCAGGGCATCCTAGGTATCACGTATATATTTTCAAGTATTAATCTATCAGCAGTGCAGTCGAACATAAAATTAATGTTTCACTTTGATAAAATACAAAGACTGAGTTGCAGGATGATGCAGTGTTTGAGCGGCTTTACCCTATAGCCTGAAATTGGGCAGGGAAAGTGATGAAAACATTTATTTCGTGTCTATTATTGGGTTGCTATGAGTATTGTTTATTGTTCTCTCTTCACCTTATGTCACTAAGCTAAGGGTGAGGGTGGGGAGAGGTGAGAAAAATGAGTAAAAGAAATACAGTTTCGATCCCAAGTGCATTTTCTGTAATTTTACTTCATGAAATAAAATTGCTTCTAATTCTATAGTCTGTGGAAATTGAGACCTCGATTTCTCATCAAAACTGTGACTTGTGTATTCCTAAGATTGTGAAATACTGTGAAACAGCAAAACTAACTTTGTATACTGGTTCACGTGTGGTTGAACTCTCAAAAAGCAGTGAGGGAAGTTTTTTTTTCCAGGGCCAGGACTGGTCATCAGAAGCTCACACCCTCCTGTTGCTTTCTTTCTTCAGAAAACCAAAAAATGAAAAAAAAAAAAATCCTCTCCTCTTTGAGGTCTCTGAACCACACATATACATTTCTTAGCCTCCAGGTAGTCCAGCAAGTGACTGTCTCACCCTTTTCTCAAGAATAAGCATAGCTTGTGGGTACGGTGGTACATGCCTGTAATCTCAGCAATTTAGGAGACTGAGGCAGGAGGATCCCAAGTTGGAGGCCATCCAAGGCAATTTAGTAAGACCTTGGCTCAATATAAAAAGTAAAAAGGACTGGGGATGTAGCTCAGTGATACGGTGGCCCTGGTTTCAATTCCTAGTGCAAAAAAAAAAAAAAAATGCATATTGAATGAAAGCCACACAAATTCTGGGGTCAAGCCAACTTAGATTTTCAAGCCCTTGTGATGACTTTTACTCTCTGCTTCTGTGTTTTCAGTGTCACACATATATGCAAGTTGCCAGCCTTGCAAGGAAAGGTGTCTGTAGGAGTTAGATGTAACATGGGAAGCTTCTTGCACGGTACACCCGATGGGGCTTGCTTCTGCTGTCTTAATACACTGTAAAAGCTTGAATTTTATAATGAGTCTGTGCTGCTCCTGTTTTACAGTGTTAAGAGTGTTTCCAGTGGCGGTTTGGTGCTAAGGAGTCCTTTGTTAGCTTTGCCTCAGGCAACTTTTCTTTCTTATTGAGTTAATCTGATACCATGTAAGAGATTAGACTATTATATCTTTTAGGTGAGAGTTGAATAAGCATTTAGAAACAGCACACGCTAAATTGTGCATTTCTAATTAGAATTTGAAGCATAGTTTTAGGTACTCTAAAAACAGGTTTGTAATCCAGACTCAAAATACAAGGATTTATGATCAACATTTTGAACATCAGATAGTATCAAAGTAGCTGTTCTAGCTTTTATAGTCAGCTTAAACATTTTGTTAAAGTTGTTTCATAAAATGCCCTAAGACACGTTTTTCTAGCAATATGAGAACTGACAAACTTTTACGATGGTTTACAATAATTTCCAAATCAACAGAAACTGAAATGTTTTGCTATCTGATATTTCATTGCAGGACTCTCTAAAATAACTGAATTTTGTCTGTATCCCTAAAATTTTAGGTGAAGCATCATTCTCATGCAGTCTTAGCTGAGTGACCTCAGATTGATGCAAGTCGGATCAATATTAGTATTTTTATAACCTGAGAATCGACAATGCCGGTATAGTTTTAAGCAGCAGTAGGTTTGGGGGACCATTAGCAGAGATGGTGTTGGCTGTACGACAGGGCAGGAATTGTGCAGCACAGCAAAGTCAGCTTTTGCTAAGGTCTTTGGACCGTACCTATTCAGCTTCTGGGCGTCTCCCTGGAGTGGGCCATGGGCTTAGGGACTGTGGTGGAGAAGTTCTGTACACTTCGTGCTGATGATCTCTCCTGAGTGGGCTGCACAGCTCACCCAGTGCAGTTACCTAGAAGTCAAGAGAGAGTGGCCTGGGAAGTCTCACTCTGGTGGGGAGTGGGAACATCTCCATCAAGACCACAGCATGGGTCAGTGAATGGAGGGAGGAAAGGGGCTGGGAACCAGTTCTTTGCTGAGACTGAAGATAACAGAATGTGTCTTCTATGTTGTTACGCCCCTGGGCAGTAATGATGCTCACAACAATATATGTCATTGCAAAACATTTTTATTTATAATAGAGTTAGCATTCTACCAGACATGTAAGCAAAATTTCAGACATCCAAGGAAGTTCCAGAAGTTTACCTCTGTAACTCACCAAGTCTAGCCCAGTGCAGTACATGTGTAAGTGGATGAGTAAGAAGTCTGCTCTACTCCATGGAGGGGGCAGTGTTCCTGATGCTTCCAAGAGAAGCTATGCTGTATGGTAAGCAGGACCCTGATCCTCCCTGGAAGATGGCACCACTGGTAGAAGAAAGCTAAAGGAGTCAAGAGGCTTCACTCATGTCCCCAAGAGTGATCTCTAAGGAATCTCATTTGACTCCTAAGAGTAGATAGGAACAAGGTCAGCTTTGACCAACTTGCTCTTAAACACCTGGCAGGAGAGTGTAGCCTAAGCGCAGCCCTACATGGACATTTAAAAGGAAAAACAATGTATGTTTTGTTTTATGTAGCTTAAGATGTATACTTATATTAGCCCTACCAACAGTAAGTAAAGCTGGAGACTATAAAGGAAGGGTTCTTGTGTGGGTACAAAGGACTCAAGAGTCCCAAGTTTGTCCTGAGTTAGAGCCTGATCTCATAGAAGTACAAATCTTCCTTACATTTATACACTAGATCTTTTTTTTTTTTTTTTTTTTTTACTGATATGATTGAGTTACTGTTATCATTTGTCATGGTTTTCAGAGACAGGCTGAAATACTAATTGCTTTTGTGCTAATTGTTTATCAAAAGTAAGCTTTGCTATTAAGAGTTAATTTGTTAATTGTTGTCTTAGCATGATCCTTGCCCTGGGTACGCCTTGTCTAGTCACCTGCCATCTGCCACTGTGGACCTTTGAACTGCTCTGATGCAGAATACCCCTAACTGTCCACACCCCACCTGGTAGAGAACAAGGACTTTGGGTTATATCCCCCAACTTGGCCCTCTTTCAGCAGAAAGCAGCTTGGAGATGTAGTCACTCATTTTTCCACAGAAATGGAATGTAGAAATTGACTGTGGGAGCCTGGCGCGGTGTTGCATGCCTGTAATTCCAGCAGCTTGAGAGGCTGAGGCAGGAGGATCCCTAGTTCAAAGCCAGCCTCAGTAAAAAGCAAGGCACTAAGCAACTCAATGAGACCCTGTCTCTAAATAAAATACAAAATAGGGCTGGGGATGTGGCTCAGTGGTCAAGTGCCCCTGAGCTCAATCCCTGGTAAACGCGTCCCCCTCCCCCCCGCCAAAAAAAGAAATTGTGGGGGAAATGTAACACTGGTCCACTTTATGTTTTTAATATACAGCCCTTGCTGCTCTGCCACTGCAGCTTATTTTTTAAATGGACATGCTTCTATCTCTTCCTCTCTCCCTGTTCCTCCCTAATCTCTCCCCCTCCTTAATCTCAGGGGAAACAGGAGATTACCTTTCTTCCTCATTTTAGGCAGATTTATCTGTCCCTGAGTAGATACCCACTATAGGAACAAAGTAATCCAGACTTTGGGATGATACCAGAAGATCTCAGAAATGACTATCTCCCAAATTAATAAGTGAATTAATTATAACTTCAACAGAGAACACATGGAATGTAGCCTTTGAATCCCTCTTTAAAAGCCCCCCATTCCTACTAATGGGCAGAATCACAGCCTCTGGGATAGGAGTCACCTATGTTTATCCTTTGCTAGCAATAAACCATTTTGTTTGTTTGGTGTTTTTTTTTTTTTTTTTTTGAGAAAAAGGAAAAAGAAATCTCTAAGGAAGAAGATACATAAAATATAATTTGTATTTATTTCTACCCTTGTGTGCATTATACCTTCATGTCCTAATGTTCAACAGCAAGGGTAGATACTAATGAGCAAAAAAGCTTGTCTAGAACTGGTTATGCAGGGCAAATGCCTGGGCAATCACATTTGATGTGGTCACGTCAGTTTGACATTCTTCAGGTCAGTGTTCATGCATTGGTGCAGTGTCATTTTTCATGGTTAAGATCTTCTAAAATCAATATGGTGACTTATAGAAAGAGAAGGTGAATTTTCCTTGTATGAAGCACCAATCGCACTAATGAGACTGGCATTAGCCGTTCCTGGGCTTCTCCTTTGGAGAAGGCTTTGAGGTGCTGCGATGCTTGTCCATAGTGTCTTCATATGATTTTTAAGTCATCTTTTAGACATGAAAAATAAGAGCTTTTGTCAGACATCAGCAATTCCTATATTTTTGTTACCAAATGTTTGTTGTAAAGACAAGTTCGACCTGCCAGAAAATCTTGCCTGACGAAGGTAAATGACTGATCCAGAAGTAGTAATTGAGGACCATGAGTATGACTGTTTCTAAAACAAGATTTAAAAAAATTTTTTTTAGTTGTAGATAGACACAATACCTTTATTTTTATTTTTATGTGGTACTGAGGATCGAATTCAGTGCCCCACCACTGAGCCACAACCCTATCCCTAAAACAAGATTTTTAAAAAATCTAAATGGCTAATTACAATTATTTATCAAATGAACTTCCTTTCTCAACTAACTCTGAAATATGATCACCCATGACCCTTACCTTATATGTATTTGCTAGACTATAATAGTGGTTTTATTTTTTAATTTTTCTGCAGTTCTGGGAATCAAACCCAGGGCCTTATACAGGCCACACAAGCACTCTAATATTGAGCTACATTCTTAGCCTGTAGTTCTTTTCTTTTTTAAAAAAATAGCAATTCCCAATAGTAAATATTGTGTTTTAGAAGCTTATTTATTAATTAGTTATTTGAAAGCTAGAACACACATTCACATTATTAAAATATTGCAAATGTAGCTGATGACCCACAAAAGCCTACTTAACCTTTTACATAATGTTATCATAGAATCTCTCTGAAAAAATGTACATAGATTTACTTTTTATCAGACACCAGTTCTCATGGTGTAATGATCTACCCTCAGATTGCTCATATTTTACTAAAAGATTCTCTTTCAGAACCCTTTATCCCTACCCCATCCTCCTCCAACTATAACTTTTTTCTTCCTTAATTTACTTGGAGGCCAAACTCAGTATCTAATCCTCTCCCTATCTTATTTACAGAATAAGAATTTTATTTTGAAAAATTTCTAAGGTTTTCCACTTTTATAAAACAGAGTTGGTAGGATAACAATAAAGAATTTTGTGAAGTCTTGGGCTTGTGCCTCATTTACAAACTAAAAAGGACATATTGTATGTCACCCATCCTTTTAATACTCCTAGGAAAGTGGCAGGTTTGAGGGGCAAAGACCGAAAGGAGGTCCATTCTCATTAGAAGGCTCAAAAGTTCTCTGGACAGCCCCCTTTCTGAGGATGAGTCCACTGCAATTTTGAACACAGGACTGATTGTCCAGGAGCAGGTTCTCAGATAAAGAGCAGAGCAGGGCCTGTGCCGTGCTCCCTTGGCCGAGGGAGGGAGGGAGGGAGGGCCATGTGTGCCTCCTGTCCCTCCTGTTGCTGCTGTTTTCTTCCATCTTTATAGTAGGAGCTGTCTGGTTGACTCCTCAACCCCCTCACTCTCCTTCTGGCTTCTACTAAGCCAGTTATCAGCCCTGGATTGGATGTTACAAAGTAAGATGATCACACAGGATGCATTCCAGAACAGTTTAGAAGAAAGGAGTCCATTTCTTCTAATCACTTTAGTTTGGGTCCTATAGCTTTGGCAGATTTAGAATTTATGCTTGAATTCTTTGGTTTGAGTGGGTGTGGCTTACCTTAAATGGATGTACTTACTGGACATAAGCATGTAAGTGGCAGTCTGTGGACCCAGTAGCCACTGGTGCTCACTTATGGGCTGCCCAGTCTGCCCTGTGGAAATTCTTCCCTTATGGCCAGAGATTGTTTGCCAAGTTGTGACACCTGCTACACAGTCAGTCATCTTTGGGCTTTTGAGAGTTGGCAGAACTTGTAAAACTGCTTTTTTTTTTTTTTTGGTACTTTTAAGACTGGGAGTACTTTCATTTGGTTTGGTTTGTTACTATGTTTAGATATTTGTAGGTTCCAAAATGGTTAATTAAAGACATCAAACAGCTCAAATAAACCACCATGTCTCATAGAAAGATGGTTTTAATAAAGGAGACCAGAGCACATTTTAAATCTCCCCTTTACTTTTCTTTTTTTTTTTTAAATATTTTTTTAGCTGTAGATGGACATAATGTCTTTATTTTATTGCTTTGTACGTGGTGCTGAGGATCGAACCCAGGGCCTTGCGCATGCGAGGCAAGCGCTCTACCGCTGAGCTACAATCCCAGCCCCTCCCCTTTACTTTTCTATGTAAGGCTGGAGGATTGTGTTGTGATTTAAATCTCTTTTTTCCTGGCCCAATAATGTTTCTTGTTGTCCCTACAAGTCTGTGCTTTGTCATATTTCTTTGCACTTTGAGATGATAGTCTTAGTTATTTAATAGATTGACATATATTTTCAGAACACAGATTACATACCTGTTAGTCACTAGCAATTTGAGTTAATAGAGCACCTATGCAGAGCCTGCTGTGCGGGAGTCAATGCTGTCACTGCCGGCATCAGCAGCCACCTTCTCCACTTTATCACTGCCACCTAGCACAAGGGGAATATGCTGCTGTGCTTCTGTCACTTCCTGACTTAACAGCCTCATGATCCCCACTTTGAAGCTATCATGGAAGTGGCCAGGAAGTATTTTTCTACCCCTGTTCTTCCCTGCTCAATTTCCTATGCTGAGAAGGTACCAGGGAAGCAATTTGATTCCAACACTCCCCACCCTGTCAGAGTTGACAGAGCCCACTCCCTGAGCCAATGCCAAACTGAGCTTGGAAGAAATGGTCAGTGTATCCACATAGAACAAATCCAGCTTTTAGGAGCTGGTGCTTGGTGGAAGTCCTAAGTATTGTGGCTTCTTGCAGGTTCTGTTCTGCTTTTGTTCACTGTTACCCTGTGTCTGAGAAAAGCAAAGGCTCCTTGGAATTCTCTCTGCAGTCCTCTCCTTGGAAGTGATTGCATTCTTCAGTAAAGTTCAGAACAGCAGAAGCCGAGAGGCCTAAGATCCAAGAGAGTTCTAATGTATGTGTGTTCCTCCCTATCCTGTACTAGCCCAGCCCCTCACACCATCTCGCCTGCTCCACTTTTTCTAAATGTTACCATTCCCAAGCATGGTGGGAGCCCTACCTTCCCAACTGGTGATGAGTGGCTGAGAGGAGAGCGTTCCCTGTCAGGGAGTAGAGAAAGCTAAAGCTAAAAGGGTCACCAGGGCCACACATTAGAAGACATTTGGAAGGACAAGTTGCTTGGATTTCATTCTGTAGTCAGTGAGAACTCTGCATCAATCCAGGATTATTTCTAGTTGTGGGCACAAAGTCCCCCAAAACAACGACTTAAATAGTTTACTACCTAAAGGCAAGACAGAAGTGAACAGCTGGCTGGTACTGGTACAGCAGTATAAAGATGTCAGGACCAGGCCTCTGTTTTTCCCGTGGCTTCATAATAGCCTTCTGGTTACCAGATGGATCCTCCCCCTTGAAGTAGTACCATATCTGTGTTCAGGGCAGGAAGAAAAGAAGAGGGAAGAACCAACAGGTTCATGCCACCTGAGTCAGCTTGGCCTTAGGGAGCAGTTCCACAAACCCCACCTACCTACTTTGGTTTCCACTTTATTGGTCAGAACTGTGTCCCATGACCAGGGTTCTGTCAGAAAGGAAGCATCAGAGCATGGGAATTTATTGGTTAACCATCATGCAGTGACACACAACCTTCCCTGTGTAGATGTGCAGGGAGAATTTCTAGGAGAAAAATGTGGCATCAAGCATTTTCCCAATTTTTTTCCCCTGTAGAACACATTTTTTTGTTTGTTTCTTACCTTGCATGAAGCCATCAGCATTCAGAACTTTTGGAGAGACAATTCTGAAAAGTATATGAGGAAATGAAGTCAAATATGGAGCAGAATGGAGTGTAGTAAAAGTCAGAAGGCAATGTGATAGGGTAGGAATAGTTAGAAAAGATGTCAGGGGAGATCTGAGCTTGAACAGTAGGTGGATGGGATTTTGTATATTACTGTAATAGTAGATACATGTCATTATGTGTTTGTAAAAACTAAAGCAATATATACCACCAACAATGAACCCTAGTTCATTAATAACGATGTATAAGTTCATCAGTTTTAACAACTGATAGGGAAGGCTGAGGGTATGGGGGCATGCCAGGTATATGTACTTTCGATGGTTTCTGGCCAATTAGGCTGTGAACCTAAAACTGCTCTGAAAAAGAAAATAAGATTTATGCAAATAGTTGAAGACATATAGAGGCTGGCACTCCATATGAGGAAGAAAAAGAATAAGGTCACAGATGTAGAAATGACTGTGGTATGGGACAATGTGGTTGGCCCATAATTTTAAGCCTTTAAGTTAAATGTTCAGTGGCTATCTGAAATGAATTCGGATAAACTTCACCTTTCAGTACTTACCACTAATTTTTTCAAGAATTTTTTGCAAGTTTTGTTTTTCCTTCTATTTTTAATTTTTTGGTGGTGCTGGGGATTAGACCCAGAGCTTTGTCTATGCTAAGCAAGCACTCCACTTCTGAGCCACATCTCCATGTACCACTAATTCTTACTGAATTTTGCAAAGTGTAATAAGAAAATGTAAGATAAATTTACTATTTTCTATAGAAGAGGATTTATTACTGATATTTTGCAGCACTGTATATGTGTTAATCGTGATTAAACTTGCGATTAACATCCACATTTCTTTGCAAAATGGTTATCTTAAACTGAATCCACTATTTAGAATTGAGTCTACGAACTGTACATTTCTACTTTGGTCACTTTATTTTACACTTAAGTATGAAAGCTCTTCTATGTTGTGGCCAGTGCTAATCATTTTGTAAAATACTGTCATTGTTGCCTGTAATCCCAGCCACCCAAAAAGCTGAGGCAGGAGGATGGCAAATTCAAGGCCAGCCTCAGCCACTTAGTGGGACCCTGTTTGAAACAGAAGTGTCGGAGTGGGGGACGTAGCTAAGAAGTAGAATGCTCCTGGATTCAATCCCCAATAGTGGGGATGGAAGGAAGACATTAGCCATTTTAGTTTTTTTATTATTATTATTATTGCAGTTGTAGATGGACAACATGCCTTTATTTTGTTTATGTGGTGCTGAGGATCGAACCCAGTGCCTCACTCATGCTAGACAAGCACTCTGCCACTGAGCTACAACCCCAGCCCCGCCATTTTAGTTTTTCTTGAAATAAATCATTATCCTGTTAAAGACGATCTCTTTCATTTGCTTGCTTTAATTAAGAAGCAAAGTATAGTTGAGTTTTAATTATTTTTCCAAGTTACTTTAATGGTTTCTTCTAATTACACATTGTGTTTAATTGAATCGGGTCTAATTTTACACACTCCGTATTCAGCCATTGAAGTTCAGATGGGTAACCACAGTCTGTGATTTGGAATTTCTCAGAATAACTGGAAAACTTTAATACGGTTGGACTTTCTGCCTCTTTTAGTATTTTGCCCTGTGTTTGGCTCAGTCATAAACATTTCTCCTGTTGTGGGGCAATGATAATTTGTATAGCAGCTAGTTGTGGCCCTGGGAGAGGAAGCCACCTAATAGAAATGAAAAAAGCTGCCTTTTAACCTGCTTTATACCAACACAGGTGGAAAATACAGCATTTCTATTTTCTATTTCTATGGGTTGCCATCTGGCTGAAAGAAAGTTTTCTTTATTAGATAAAAGCCTGTTTTGATTGAATTTTAAGTGTATAATGTTTATTCCTGTTAGCTAAATACGTCTGAAGGAGTTTGTAATGTGAATCAAGAAACTACTTTTAGTAGTACACAGGCTTGGTAGGTGATTCCCCACAGTTGCCACAAAATGTATAGAACATGTGCTTTTCTGAAATGTTTTTCCTCATATTCAGCTAAATTGGATGTTTCTTGGCTGTTTAAAAAACAAATCATCAAAACAATCTTGATTGCTTCAGCGAAGGTTGGGGCTTACAAACCTCTCCAGCTGAAATGCTGCCGTGTGGCCTTTCAGATGCTGTCAGCAGGACTATGTTGTTCACCTGTTATTCCCCACACAATGCAGGCAATATTCTCTGCACTTGGACAGTGATGCTGGGCAGACCTCTCTATTTTGTAGTTGTAAATATAGTCATTTAATTTTTGAGTCTTGCACAATGTTAAAACCATCCTGGAATAACATGAAATATTTTCTGACTTGGAGTGGATATGACCTCAGTCTGACAACTCTTGGTCACTTTTTCTGTACAATCTTTAGTAGCTATCAAAAATTAAGAAAATGGGGTATGTGGCTCAGCAATAGAGCACTCTTGGGTTCAGACTCTAGCACTGCAAAAATAGTGTCTTTTTTTTTTTTTTTAATATTTTTTAGTTGTAGATGGACACAATACCTTTATTTATTTATTTATGTGTGGTGCTGAGGATCAAACCCAATGCCTCACATGTGCTAGGCAAGTGCTCTACCACTGAGCCACAACCCCAGCCTAAGTGTAGTTTTTTTTTAATCTATCTTAATACTTCTTTTAAAGTTTATTTTTAAAAACAAAAGAATGCATTTCAAGCCATAGTACACATATGGAGCACAATTTTTCATTTTTCTGGTTGTAAACAAGATAGAATCATACCATCTGTGTCTTCATACATGTACCTAGGGTAGTGATGTCTATCTCATTCCACCATCTTTCCTACCCCCATACTCCCTCCCTTCCCCTACCTCCCCTTTGCCCTATCCAAAGTTCCTCCATTTCTTCCATGCTCCCCACCCCCACCCCCATTGTGTATCAGCATCCACTAATCAGAGAACTTTCAGCCTTTGGTTTCTTTGGGATTGGCTTACTTCACTTAGCATGATGTTCTCCAGTTCCATCCATTTACCTGCAAATGCCTATCATCTTATTCTGGACTGACTCCTGCCAAAAATGGCCACAAAGTATACTCTATCCTCTTTCTCCTTCTTCTTTTTTTTTTTTTTTTTTAGTACTGGGGACTGAACCCAGGGCACTCTACCACTGAGCCACATCCCCAGTCCTTTCTATTTTTATTTTGAGACATGGTCTCCCTGAGTTGCCCAGGCTGGCCTGGAACTTATCCTCCTCCTGCCTCAGCATCCTTAGTAGCTGGATTATATACCTACACTGTGGTGTCTGGTAGATGATACCCTTTTTTTTTTTTTTAATATTATTTTAGTTGTAGATGGACACAATACCTTTATTTTTTTGTGGTGCTGAGGATTGAACCCAGTGCCTCACAAATGCTAGGCAAGTGCTCCACCACTGAGCCACCACCCCAGCCCCTAGATGAGACCTTTTTAAATGCGTTGCCAGGCTTTTAGCCTTCAAGGTTCACTTATGCAGAATCCATTGAAGCTAAAGCAGTTCACAACGGGAAGTTCCTTCCATGTGACATTGATCAGTGATTATGCAGTGCCTCATGATAAATCTTAAACTCTTTCAATTTGGAAGGCTTTAACCTTAGCCTGCTTCTCTTGTCATATTTTCAACTACCTTTCTTCCTAAATCTGCTATTCTGACCAGTTCCCTAATTATCTCTCATATTTTACTGCCTTGGTAGTTTTGCTCACACATGCCCCAGCACAGAGACTTTTCCACTTTCCTCTTCACTTTTCCAGATTCTCTCCACTCTTCAAAGGTCTTACTCAGTCATGCTGTCTATCACTAGGTAAAGTGCCCCCAACACATCTTTTCTCACCTCAGAGTCCCTATGGCACTATGGGCAGCATTTATTTGGTTACTAAACCACCCTGACTTACTGGTTTTTCAAAGACTGGTGAGCTGTTGCTTTTACATTATCTCCTCCATCTTGAAAGTGGGTGCTATGTCCCTGTGTTCTCAGTGCAGCACACACAGCACAGTAGCTGGACCGCAGGGGTTCCTGGAAATGTTTGTTGGAAAAAAGTAGTTCTATCCATAGCAGCAAAGAGACCAGCAACGGGGGTTGGCTTATGTTTTGAAGACAATTCAGATTTTGAAAGAGTTTCAAGCCATAGCACAGATACACCAGCATATATTGCCTAGAGACTAGGTTGGATCTATGTTGAAAAGAACATATGTATGAACAGACTTGACAGTGACTGACCCAGAGATAGTACTTTGACTCGTGGTAGGAGGTAACCATCCAAAGAGAAGAGAGATGATCACCAGGTGAATCAAAAGCTCCAAAGCATGGTGTTACCTAGAATTACAGGACAAAGGAACAAGATGTGAGAGGAGGAGATACACTATTCATTTAATACAGGTTGGGCATCCCTAGTCCAAAAATTCATAATGCTCCAAAATCCTGAACTTTTTAAACATTGACATAAATGTCATAAGTAGAAAATTCTTATGATCTCATGTGGTACGTTGCAAAGTGCAGGCACTCTAAAAATATCAAATAAAATTACTTGGAGGCTAGATGTGTAAGTTGTATATATGAAACAAGTGAATTTCATGTTTAGACTTAAGTTCCATTCTTAAATATTGTTATGTATATGCACATGTTCCCAGATCTGAAACTATCCAAATTTTGAAATACTTCTGGTCCCAAGCATTTCAGATAGTGCTGCCCAGCCTGTAGTAGTAGTTCTAGTACCAGACAGAGGTGTCCTGTTGAGAAGGTGCTGTCTGAATAAATGTGAACAGAAGAAAAACTGAGGAAATGTGGGAAATTAAATCCTGGTTTGTCTGGTGCTAACTCCCATGAGCTTTGATTATGCCTACACAAGTTTATAAATAGTTGTGAGAAGCCATCACCTATAATGCCAGGGATTCCAGAGCCTAAAGCAGGAGGATCACAAATTTTAGGCCAGCTTTGGCAGTTCTACAAGGTCCTGTCTCAAAAAAATTTTTTTAAAAGGCTGGAGATGTAGCTTAGTAGTAAAGAGCCCCTTGGTTCAATCCCCTAACCAAAATAATAATAATGATAAAGATAATAATGACTTTGGGTGGAGAATACTAGGGATTAACCGAGGGGCGCCCTTTACCACTGAGCTACATTCCCAGTTCTTTTTGAGACACATTCTAAGTTGCCTAGGCTGCCCTCAAACTTGTCATCCTCCTGCCTCGGCCTGTACACAGGTCATTGGGATTATAGGCATGTGCTACAATGCCTGATTATGAGAAATTTAAACTAAGGAGAAGCTCTCAATTGTGTATAATAATCACAAAACTCATTAGGAGTTATGAAATTACCTGTTTGCTTATTATTCTAATGCAAATTTCACAAATAACATTGGGTATTTATTCAAATAACATTGAATAAATACAAGAAGTAAATATATATGAATATACAGATGTAAGGATCGCAATGTCAGGCCTGCTGTGTTAACCTTTTCTATACAAACAAGCATACAAAATTAAGCATACAATTTTTTTTTTAACTACTAAAGGGTGATTTCATGTGGTTCAACCTCTGATTCAGTGTTCTAGGTTACTCTCCCAAAGCTGCCTTCACAAAGCTGTTAAGTCCACAAAATCCAATTCAACAAGCAACAGAGAACGGTTCAGACAGAACTGGGAATTCAGGTCTAAGCTTTTGCTGCTTCCCAGCCTACATTTCATATTTTATTAAAAATAGTAACTGAAATACATTATCTTCATGGACGTTAAGTTCACTTGTCAGTAAGACATAAGCTCAGGATGGTCCAAAGTTTTAGTCGTGTCTCAGAGCAAGCATTTTGACTAAAGGAATAGATCATTTGTTGGAACAGTGTGATTTTGAGCAGTTCAGAGAAGACTCTTCAATAGGATGCATGTTCAAAAGTGGAAATAAAGCAATGAGAATCCCAGGACCTTTATGGGAAGATATTGTAGGGAATGTAATAAATTGTAGAGGATGTGGAAGGCGAGGCATATTTGTGGCATTTACTGGAGCTGTGCAGAGCAGTCTTGCTGGATGAGGTTCCTAGTGCCTGCTGCCTCTTTTTTTTTTTTTTTTTTTTTATTTAAGAGTGCATCAGAGTCCCAGACCACAAGGGCGCCTGTCTGTATCCTTCCTTTTGTCTTTATTCCCACAACCTCAGATGTGGCACTAATGGAATAAAGCTTTCAAGCGAGCAGGAAGATCAATAAAGATTTCATAAGGCAAGCAAAGACTTACTGAACATCATAGCATGTGGCTCAGTTTTCTTTTTAAATGAGCTAGAGTTAGAGATGCTCTCTATCTTTATTGAGCCTTGTGGTAGGCCAGAAAAGAGATTCAAATAATATTGGAAAGTTGCTTGAGTCATTTGAAGTGGTATTTTTAAAAAGCAAATCTAAAAATGATAAATGCATCTATCTGCTGGTTACCTAGGATTTCCAAATTTTTTAATTTTGGAAATCTGAAAACAAATTCCTGTGTTCATTGTATTCTTCAGTAGTGAAATTTTTTGTACTGTCTTTAAAAAATTACTCTGAAAATTTTATTTTCCTGTTATGTTTGAGGATGTTGCCTTTTTTTTTTTTTTTTTTTTTTTTTTTATACTGGGGATTGAACTCAGGGGCACTTGACCATTGAACCACATCCCCAGCCCTACTTTGTGTTTTATGTAGAGACAGGGTCTCACTGAGTTGCTTAGCGCCTCACCATTGCTGAGGCTGGCTTTGATCTCGCGATTCTCCTGTCTCGGCCTCCCAAAGTGCTGGGCTTACAGGCATGCACCACTACGCCCAGATTCCTTTTTTTTTTTTTAAGCTCATGTTTTTACTTTTAATAAAGGACATTGCATCTTAGAAAACAGTCATCTCCCCGAACTGTACAAAGAGTGGATATTACCCCTTCCTGAGCCAAGGCCTAACCCAAAAAACCATACCTGAGGCCCCAGGATATATAATCATTCCTCCTGGGATGGCACCTGAGCTGAAACCAGTGGCTCACCCAGACCTTCATCCCACATTGGTCTCTTGCCCCCCAAGACCACTGTCCCTAAGTTACTCTAGGTTTGCTTCCCCACAAAGCTCTGAAGAAATAGAAATCCAGTTTCCTACATGTGTGGGGAATAAGGAAGAGCTAGAGATACTCTCTATGCTTTATTGAGCCTTGCTGTAGGCCAGGCTGTGAGCTGCCCTTCTGTATATTATCACATTTCATTTCCATAGCAAGGGGAGACTGGATGTGGTGGCACATGCCTGTAATCCCAATGGCTCTGGAGACTGAGGCAGGAGATTCAAGAGTTCAAAGCCAGCTTCAGCAATTTAGCAAGGCCCTAAGCAACTCAGTGAGAGCCTATCTCTGAATAAAATATTTTAAAAGGCTGGGGATATGCTCAGTGGTTAGTGCCCCGGGTTTAATCCCTGGTACCAAAAATAAACAAAAAAGGGAGAACTTGTACTATCCTGGTGAGTAACTAGGTTTCCACCATACTGTTTTGGTCTTTTGTGGTGCTTCTGAAGTTGAGACTGAAGGTCAAGACAAACTGGTCAGGGGCTGGGATTGTGGCTCAGTGGTAGAGCGCTTGCCTCGCATGCATGAGGCGCTGAGTTCGATTCTCAGCACCACATAAAAATAAATAAAATAAAGATATTGTATCCATCTACAACTAAAAAAAAGTATTAAAAAAAAAAGACAAACTGGTCGGGGCTTCCAGACCCCTGTGTGGTGACTGCTCACCACATGAATTTGGCGAGTGGGACGAGGGCACACTTTAAGGAATTTCAGAGCAGTCATGCCTTCTGCTACC
Source organism: Xerus rutilus (assembly GCA_028644305.1). Taxonomy (NCBI): domain Eukaryota; kingdom Metazoa; phylum Chordata; class Mammalia; order Rodentia; family Sciuridae; genus Xerus; species Xerus rutilus. Next base: position 24,715,604 of record CM053406.1, read on the forward strand.
CCTCCTGGTTCAGTGTCCACTCATACTTGCCTCGTTTGTTCCCCTCCCTCAGCACGCGTGTGAGTAACCCTTTCGCAGAAGTAAATTGCCAGGCAAAATGTCCTCACGTGGCAAAGTCGTATTAGAAACCACTGACTGAGGTCTTTTGTGGTTGAAGTTTTGATCTGCTGTCTGCCTGTTCTCTACTGAATCTTTACATACCCTTCCCTGCAAATAAGGTAAAAGCTTATCTGTTCAAGCAGATAAAACTTAAGCCAATAATCCACTTTGTGGCGAAAGCTGTTATTTGAAGCAAAGAAGTTGTTTGAAACAGTTTTGTAAGATACAATTTAGTCTATGGTTTTCCATGCAGTAAATGCTATATGTAACTGAAATATAGCCATAAAAATTCAGTATCTGCCTTAGAGGGGAAAGAATGGGTCTCTGTAGTTCACCTGTAGATTTTTAAAGTACATCTTTGGATCCATTTTTATCATTAGACTTTCTGAAGCATAATTATTATGATATTCTTTCAACTTCAAAAATTTGGATCCCTGTTTTCTAGCTAATATCCAGTGCTATTAGCTGAGTGAGGAGGTTAGAAATATGTAATATGTCAGTAGGAAAGGGCTACAGATGAGAGATGAGTGATGAGGTGCCATTTTTAAACAGGTCAGGGGGACAGTAATGTCACAACTGAGCAGAGAGGCAAAGAAAGTGAAGGAGAGATCTGTGTTGTTATCTGGAGGAAGAACATTTGGGGTATGTGCTAAGTCTCTGAGATAGACTGCAAACTCAAGTCTAGCAGAGTAATAGGAAAAGTAATTCAAAGTGAAGGTCAAACCATACAGTACCTTTTGGACCAGGAGAGTTTTAAGAGGATGTTGCATCTGTGCTGAGTGGTGCATTCCTATAGTTTTAGCAACTCAGGAGGCTGAGGCAGGAGGATTGCAAATTCAAGGCCAGCTCTAGCAACTTAGGCCCTCCCTCAAAAAAATAAAAAGGGCTAGGGATGTAGCTCAGTGGTAAAATGATCCTGGATTCAATCCTCCGCTGGATACCACCTCCCCTGCTTCTCCGGCCCCCCAAAAGAATACTGCAGACATTTGAGAAGAGATGATCCAAAAGGTAGTAGTCAGATGCTTTTTAAGGTAGAGCTTAAAAAATTTACTAACAGGTTGAATATAGGAAGTAAAAAGATAAACCAAAGACGACTCAAGGCTTTGAACCTATTCAGCTGGAAGAATGAAGAAGCCTTAGTTGAGGGAGAAGCTGCACTTGGAGCAGTTTGTGGAGGCAGGAAAAATCAAGGGCTCGGGTGTTGACATGATTTCTGAGGCAGTAGAAAACATCTGTTGAAAGTATATTAAATTAAGTGATACACGTGGAAACAATTTTACCTGCACTAGGAGGACTCTGGACTTCATATGACAAGTGCCTGTTACTTCTGTCCTTTGTTCCTCTTCTGATACATTTCCTTTTTTAATAATCTTGTTGAGCTGGGGGTGTAGCTCAGTGGTGGAGGGCTTGCCTAGCAAGATGCACGAGGCCCTGGGTTCAATCCCCAGCACCACAAATAAATACATAAATAATAATAATCCTTGTTGTACTTTGATTGGAGGCTTTTCCAAAATCTTAGGAATTATCTGTACTGGTTGGAATTTTTAAATTCCTACTGTATGGACTTTATAAGAACTGAGATCAAAGACCTTAGTGTCCTTGCTTCCACATGGCTACTTGATGTGTGAACTGGACCTCCAGAATAAGAGCTCTCTGTGGACCCCTGAGTGCGCCACAACTGTGGGTTGGTCACATAAGCTGAGACCACTGGCTTTTGGATATGTTCTTCCCTACTTTGAGGGTGGGAGTTGTAAGCGCTGCATTTTTTCATTTTCTGAGTCTAGCCTCACACAGCATACAAAGTAAGTGTCGACTGGGTAAATATTGCTGAATAGATTTTAAGAAACTAAATGTATCTTCTCTTTTGTCTCATTTTATAGTGCCCGATGGCAATAAAGTGCAAGATAAGAAGATCTCTCCCAACCGCCCCTCCTCTACAGTTTCAGGACAAAATAGCACTCACTCAGGAAACAGACCAGGTATGACACATTGCATTTACTTTGGGAAAATGTAGGTTATTTCAAAAGCCTTAGAGGCATGCTGATGAATCATAAACTGAATAAAACTAGAATTTAGGAGAGCTTGGTTCTAGTCCTGCCACCCAAACACACTCATAGTGATTTGTGTGAGTCGAAGTCTGAGGGCCTCTCACAGCCTTGGTTTTCTCTCTTTAAAATGGAGATTGTTTCATTGCCTGCTTTCCTCTCAGAATCGTTTTGACAGTCATTGAAATGATGTACATGGATGCATTGGTTTACTGCCAAGTAGTGTGTAAGAGCTAATAATTTTACTGTTCTGTTTGAAATGGTATATACAACACAATTTTTGTATTTAGTTTTTCCCAGCATTATTGCATATCTCTTTTGTGACTTAAAAAAAAAACACTTAAATCTTCATACATAGTAAAGTTCACATAGAATTATGTTTTTGTTTTTCTGTTCCTTGCAAAGCTTGCACACCTACATGGTAATTTCATTTTTAATAGCCTGTGATTCATGATCTGTTCCACTAGGTGATACAAAGAAACAGTCTGTAAACAAATATAATTGGACAGAGCAGCTTATTACAGATTCTTGGTAGGGATGACCATGCAGTATGGCGCTCAGTCACAGGAAGGTAAAGCAAACTGAAGACCACTTGAAGTTCTTGGAATCTTATATTTTATGCTATATTCAAGGCCAAAGAACAGTAAATTAGAATAAAGGTAGATATAATTGGGTCTAGTCTCACAGAAAACATTCTACCTTACACTTAGGAATTTTTTTTTTTTTTGGTACTGAGGATTGAACTCAGGCCCAGCCCTATTTTATTTAGAGACAGGGTATCACTGAGTTGCTTAGCACCTTGCTAAGTTGCTGAGGCTGGCTTTGAACTTGTAATCCTCCTGCCTTAACCTCCCAAGCTGCTGGGATTACAGGCATGCACCACCATGCAGGCTATACTTCAGAATTTTTTTTTTCCAACAAGGAAGTCATCTTGAACAAAACAGATAAATCAGGCTTATCTTTTTGTTTGTTTGCTTTTTGGGAGGGCAGCATTGGACCTAGGGGCACTGTACCACTGAACTACATCCCCAGCCCTTTTTCTTTTTTTGAAACAGGACTTTTCTCAGTTGCCCAGCTGGCTTCAGACTCCTGGGTAGATGAAATTACCTGTGCGCCACCAGACCTAGCTGGTCTGTCACCTATAAGAAAGACAGTAACACATGTTGTTGCAAAGGGTGAGCAACTATTAGCAGGAAAGGATGTGCATTGTCAGCAGAGTTCTGATTAGGAGGCCAAGATTTCCCCCTTTAGTCAGCTTGGCTCTCATTCATTCACGTGTTAGTCCATCTATTCACCTACCCCCTAGCTGCTGTCTCATTTGTACTGAGCAGATTCCTCTGTGCTTGGGAGTCTGAGAGGTACTGTATGCACAAACAACATGGCCCTGTAGAAATTACTCTAGTAGAGTTTATTCCTTATACCCAGGTGAGAGTCCTTATAGAAGGAGAAGTTCTTTAGCACAAAAACTTCTTTATTTAACAATGGCAATTGAATGTAGCTAAATTGTAGCTCTCTTCCTATCCACCACTGCTTCTAACTTCTGGCATTCTTTACTGTTCAGTCAGTACCTCCATATCCTGGTAACTCATTTATTCATTGAGTGTTGGCATAATGAGTTTACTAGGGTTATTTTGTTAAAAGGCACAATCCCTACCCTCTAGCTGACGGTCTGGGGGAATAACCAGTATATGAACAGGTTACTCTAACGCAGACTGCTAGTGTGATGAGAGATGTGCACAGAGTAGCAAAGACAAAGGCCAGAGTATCTCCTCTAGCCCAGTGGGCCATCTCTCCCCTTCTTTTTGGTGGGGTGGGGTACTAGGGATTGAATCCAAGGGTGCAGTAGCAGTGATTATAACCCCTTCCTCCTCGTCCTCGAGAGAGAGAGGATCTCATCATGTTGCTGAGGCTGGTCTCAAACTTGTGATCCTCCTGCCTCAGCCTCCATAGTTGCTAGGATTATAGACATGGACCACTGCTGTAGGCTCTTCACACAGCCATTTGATTCACGTTGCTCATGTCAAGTTAAAAGAGGAGACATTTCCTTTCTGATTGTGTCTACTGAGCATCCTGTATCTGCTTTCTTGTATATACAAATAAAGATATATATAAAAGGCTCTTATTTTAGAAGCCACCATGTTATTTTTTTGAGCCCCTGCAGAGGAAGGCTGGCTTGAGTAAAATTTTTTGATTTATGGGGTCTGAGTCAGGGGAATGTCTCTAAAGCAGTTTGTTGTCAAGCACAGTGGCATACACCTGTAATCCAAGCTACTTGGGAGGAAGATCACAAGTTCAAGGCCAGCCTGGGCAACTTACTGAAACCCTACCTCAAAATAGAAAAAAGGGCTAAAGATGTAGCTCAGCGGTAGACTATTTAGCTAGTCACACAGCCCTGCGTTCAGTTCCTAGTACCGCAAATAAATAGGAAGGTAGGTAAATCAGTGTATTGGTTTTCATTCTCTAGGGCATTTTTTAAATGAAAAAAAGTATAATATTTTGGGAGATTTTGAATATTGCCCTAACTCCTAGATGTAGGCATCCTAACTGACTTCTGAGTTCCCCTGAACCCAGTAAATTTCAGCTAAATTTTCTTTCCCTCCTTTAACTCTGATACTTGGAAGTCATTCCTCTACCATTGGTCTCCCTTCTAGAGCATCTCTGATTTAGAAAGCACCTATCTACATTTAAACTGTGAATGTCTTATATTTAAAACATGTCATGAAAGTCCTGCATAACATTTTATAAGTATGAGCACATGCTGCCCCATGTTATCTAGGAAAGACTGTTGCTCCCAACTTTGAATACTTGAACCCAGACTGGAAGAGACAATCTGAGGAGTTATAAATCTGTCCATGTCTGCTAGTTCCTGAAGTGGAGATGGTTCTTCATAACTCTATCAATGGCCTCCAAATGATCAATTTTCTCTAATTAGAAAAGAAAATTACATTATTTGTATAGAACTGAGAAAAGATAAAATTCAAATTCATTAACAGTTTCTCTTAGCCAGGCCCAGTGGCTCACATCTGTAATCCCAGCACTTTGGGAGACTGAGACAAGAGAATCGCGAGTTCAAAGCCAGCCTTAGCAATGGCGAGGCGTTAAGCAACTCAGTGAGACCCTGTCTCTACATAAAACACAAAATAGGGCTGGGGATGTGGCTCAGTGGTCGAGTGCCCCTGAGTTCAATCTCCAGTACCAAAAAAAAAAAAAAATCCACAGAATCAAAGTACATGAAGAGGGGCTGGGGTGGTGGCTCAGTGGTTGAGTGACTCTGAATTCAATCTCCAATACCAAAAAAAAAGTGTTGGTTGAACGAATAAATATGAGGCCTAAGTCATAGGATTGTTGAAAGTAATAAAATGATAATACATATGAAGGTGCTTTGAAAAATGTGCAATATAACAAGTTATTTATCATATAAATAGCAGTCGTTAGTTCTGAGTTAAAGTCCTGAAAAGGACTGCCAGCGTGAACTGGTTTCCCTTATTAGTGCAAAAAGACAGGGATGAATGCAAACTTCACAAATCATTTCAGCCTTTATTCAGGAGCAGGACTACACCTACAGGGATGGACCCACTTTCCTGGTGGAAAATGAGCCACCGAACGAAAAAAAGGGACTGGGTTCATATAGGTTATCCCGGGAGGTGGTCTGGTGAGCATGTTCGTTTTCTTGGGCACTTAGGAATTTGGGGTTTGTTCCATCAATCAATGAAATGGTCAGTTTTGGTGCTCAGGAATTTGAGCCCTTGGGTCAGGGGTCTTGTGTTCTGCAAGTCAGTGTCTCCAGTATGGCGAGACATTCCTTCCTGCCTGCAGTTACCACCAGGAAGACATTTGTCAGGGGAGGTGAAAGCTGTCAGTGCATGGCTATTTTTCCTTTTTCTCAGGCTACATTATTTTCAGTTCCCACACCTATTATCCCTGACCTTGGGAGTAATTATTTAGTAGAGCGACCATACTTTAGGTTAGTGCCAAACGGTCTGGGTTTGTACATATCATCAGAGACAGGAAGAGACTGCAACTGTGACTTTGCTTATATCCAAATCCTGATTCTTTTAAGCCCTTTTTCCTTCTGAGAATCGTAAACTTAATTTTATGCTAATGATTGAGATTCCCTGTGGAATATACATAATAGTAAATTGTTTTATGTACCTTGATTTCATTTTTCGGGGAAAATGATGTGGGAATAGAAACAAGAAAGAAGGCAATGTATTATAGAAAATTCACTGTTTACTTGAAATTCTTCAATTGTATTTTTTTCTTTTTGAAAATCTATCTTTAAAGACAAATTTTGTCAGTTTTTAATTATTGAAACTGAAATTTTAATTTCTAACATTTAAAGTTTCAGAAGTCTCTTTGCAGATACAAGTTTGCTCATATTTTGCCTCATCAGTTCAGGTTAATGGAAGTTTAATGTCTGTGAAAGCTGGCTGCGGTCATTCATTTATTCACTCAATAAATGCTTACTGAGTTTCTTCTTTTTGCCAGGCACAGGCGTAGGCATTAGGAATGCAGCAGTGAACAAAAGAGACAAGCCTCTGCCTGCCCCCACCTCCCGGAATCTGTATCTGTCACAGGTGTTAATGATATTCGGGCATCCAAGTGACTTTTTCTTTTTTTAATTTGGGATTGAACCCAGGGGTGCTCTACCACTGAGCTATAATCCCCACCCTTTTTATTTGGGGACAGGGTTTTGCTATGTTTTCTAAACTGGCCTTGAACTTGCAATCCTGCCTCAGCCTCCTAAATTCTGGGATTACAGGCTGGTTGTGCCTGGCTTCAAGTGATTTTCTTTCCTCTTTTTTTTTTTTTTTTTGGACCAGGGATTGAAACCGGAGGTGCTCTACTTAATCACTGATTATACATTTCAAAGGCACTTAAATGAGTAGCATTACATTGCATAATCAAGAGCTGCCTCTTTAGTGCAGGAGCGCCAGGTCTTGTTATGGCTCTCAGCATAGGTGTGGGTAGGTGAGAGTGTGCATGTTGCCCTTAATTATTTCTTATTTTTTGGTACTGAAGATTGAACCCAGGCACAGGATGCCACAGAGCTACATCCCCAGACCTTTGTATTTTCTGAGACAGTGTCTTGCTGAGTTGCTTAGGGCCTCACTAAGTTCCTGAGGCTGGCCTTGAACTTGAGATCCTCCGGGCTTAGCCTCCTGAGTTGCTGGGATTATAGGCATGTGCCTTCCACCCGGCATATTTATTTATTTTTGAGACGGTCTTGATATGTTACCAGGTTGGCCTTGAACTTGTTTTCCTCTTGCCTCAGCCTCCCGAGTAGCTGGGATTATAAGCCATATGTTGTTATTAATTCTTTACAAAATTTTGTATAAAATTATGTACTTAAAAGTAAGTTAGAAATGGCACATGCTTTATATTGATTTGTCTGTTAATATATTGATTTGTTAGTGACACTTAAAAAGTAAACTATCACAAACTTGAATGTGCTTATGATTTTTATAAACAAAGTTGATTTTCAGCTTTTATGTTGAAATATTTTAGAAGAAGTAAACTTCATATTAGCTAATGAATATTATTTAAGTGACAAGTTAAAGTTCATCTTTCTAACCTCATCTTCAAGTTCTTCCTTCAAAATATCATTTTACTTTCTCCAAAAAGAAATAAGCTAGTATGGTGATGCATGCCTATATCTAGAAGGCTGAGATAGAAAGGTTACAAGTTCAAGGCCAGCCTGGGTAACATAGTGAGACCTTGTCTCAAAATGTTTTAAAAATGGCTGGGGATATAGGTCAGCAGTAGTATACTTTCCTGGCATGAGGAAGAACTTGGGTTCAATCCCCAAAGGAAAAAAAAAAATCCATGACTGACCCTTAACAAATTGCCTGAGAAGAGGCCACATGACCACTTTCTTGTTTCACAATTAAACCCTTTGGAGGTTGGGCCACATTTTCCTACAGAAATGATAACTTCAGAAATTATTAGGAAATCTGAAAAATAAGTAATAAACATGAGCCAGTAGTTGTCCATTGTACCAGTTTTTAATCACCATCCCTAAAACCAGGCCTGGTGGTGCATACCTGAAGGCCAAGTTACTCAGGAGGCCCACTGGAGCCCAGGAGTTCCAGACCAGCCTGGGCAACATAGTGAGATCCCATCTTAATAGAAACACCAAAACAGGCATACCTAAAACCAAGAGGACAGTGTAATGTGTCGTCACCGCCTGGCCTTCTCATGAGCTCCACTGCCTGGCTCATGCAGGCCCCTGATGGGCTTTTATGCAGTTTTCATTTCCTTTAAATTTACAAATTCTATGAATTCAAAGAAACTTTTGAGATGCAAGGCTTTTAAATTTGTTAATAAAGTACTGTTATGTAGTCTTTAATGTGTTAGGAAGGTTCCTGTTTTGAACATGAGACCCTAAAGGTACGACTATCAATTTAGTGGAGAGAACAACCTGATTTTAAGTGTGATTATTATTGTTGTTTTCTACGTGGCAACAGCGAGCCTGTAAAGGTAGCCCTCTGCTGGAAAGATGGGGACACACACGCTCAGACACAAGGCGTCTCCCTCCGTATAATCCAATATCCTCACTAGTGAGTCCATTGACTTAGCCCTGTGTCTCCAACCCAGAGCCTGTTGATCTCACTCTGCTTGAGTCATTCAGATCTCCCTGTTTCTTGATCGCATGAGACACTTGTGACCTCAAGGCCTTTGCAGGAGCTTTTGTGGAGCATCTGTACAGCTGGCACCCTCATATCCACCAAGTATTTACATATAAAAATTACCATCACATCAAGATCTTTATTGGACCTCATCTAAAAATTTAAACATTCTCTTCATAATCCCCTTTATTGCTTTGTTGTCTCCTTAGCATTTAACTCAGTTTAACATCCTGCCTTTTACAATCTAGCTTTTTTTTAATTTATTAGATTTTTTCCTGAGTAGGATAGTAAACCCCATGAAGGCTGAGGTTTTCATCTTTTTTGTTGGCGGCTATTTTTACAGTATACAGAACAGTGCCTGGAACTTAGTAAATATTTCATGTGTGCTGAATGAACGAGTTGATTTTCTAAGTATTACATGCTAAGCATTATGGCAATGCTCACTATTGTTATGATGATGTGAGATTGGTTCTGCTTGTGTCCTCATTTTACAGGTAATAAATAAAAACTCATGCCATAGCTTAAGGAGGGTGAGTAGCTTGGTCATATTTATACAGCAAGTGACAGAATGGAAACAGTTCCTATCAACCCAGTTCCAGTCACTTCTAACTGGTAAACATCTGCTCAGTATAAACTCAGTTTGGATGCTGTTATTAAGAAGCAAACTAAGCCGGGTGCGGTGGCTCAAGCCTGTAATCCCAGCACTTAGGGAGGCTGAGACAGGAGAATCGCGAGTTCAAAGCCAGCCTCAGCCATGACGAGGTGCTAAGCAACTCAGTGAGACCCTGTCTCTACATAAAACACAAAAATAGGGCTGGGGATGTGGCTCAGGGGTCGAGTGCCCCTGAGTTCAATCCCTGGTACCAAAAAAAAAAAAAAAAAAAACAAGAAGCAAACTATTGAAAGCATTAAAATAATAGAAGTTTCATAGAAACACAAAACATCATTTACATTTTTTGATGAAATAGCAAAAAAGCCACAAATTATGACTTTACATTATTTTTATTTTATATTTTGGTAGTGCTTGGAATTGAACCCAGGACCTTGTGCATGCTAAGCATCCTCTACCACTGAGCTACACCCCACTCCTACATAATGCTTTTATTTTCTTTTGAATATTTTTTTAATTTATTTTTTATTTTTTTAATTTATTCTACTTAGGTATACATGATAGCGGAATGTATTTTGATTCATTGTACACAGATGGAGCACAACTTTTCATTTCTTTGGTTGTACATGATGTAGAATCACATCATATATACAGTCATACATGCAGCTAGGGCTACGATGTCCATCTCATTCCACCATCTTTACTGTCCCCATGCCCCCTCTCCCATTTCTCCCCTTTGACCAAAGTTCTTCCATTCTTCCCCTGTCCTCTCCCCCATTATGGATCAGCTTCCACTTATCAGAGAGAACATTCAGCATTTGGTTTTTTAGGATTGGTTTACTTCACTTATTCTGCAACTCCATCCAATTACCTGCAAATGCTATAATTTTATTCTCCTTTATTGCTAAGTAATATTCCATTGTATATATATAGCACAGTTTCCTTATCCATTCATCTATTGAAGGGCATCTAGGTTGGTTCCACAGTTTAGCTATTGTGAATTGAGCTGCTAAAAACATTGAAGTGGCTGTGTCACTGTACTATGCTGTTTTTAAGTCCTTTGGGTATAGACCAAGGAGTGGGATAGCTTGGTCAAATGGTGGTTCCATTCCAATTTTTTTTTAAGGAATCTCCATACTGCTTTCCAGATTGGTTGTACCAATTTGCAATTCCACCAGCAATGTATGAGCATGCCTCTCCGCCCACCCCCCCAACCTCGCCAACACTTAACTGTTGTTTGTATTCTTTACAGTTGCCATTCTGACTGGTGTGAGATGAAATCTTAGGGTAGTTTTGATTTGCATTTCTCTAATTGCTAGAGATGTTGAACATTTTTTCATATGTCTGTTGATCGATTATATATCTTCTTCTGAGAAGTGTCTGTTCAGCTCCTTAGACCATTTATTGATTGGGTTGTTTGGGTTTTTTTGGTGTTAAGTTTTTTGAGTTCTTTATATATCCTGGAGATTAGTGCTCTGTCAGATGTGCCTATGGCAAAAATTTGTTCCCAGAATGTCGGCTCTCTCTTCACTTCATTGTTTCTTTTGCTGAGAAGCAGCTTTTTAGTTTGAATCCATCCCATTTATTGATTCCTGATTTTACTTATTGCACTGTAGGAGTCTTGTTAGGAAAGTAAGATCCTAATCCAACATGATGAAGATTTAGGCCTACTTTTTCTTCTATTAGGCATAGGGTCTCTGATCTAATTCCTAGGTCCTTGATCCACTTTGAGTTGAATTTTGTTGCATGGTGAGAGAGAGGGGTTTAATTTCATTTTGTTGCATATGGATTTCCAGTTTTCCCAGGACCATTTGTTGAAGAGGCTATCTTTTCTCCAGTGTATGTGTTTGGCACCTTTGTCTAGTATAAGATAACTGTATTTAAGTGGGTTGTCTCTGAATAGAAGTATTCTGTACCATTGGTACATGTCTATTTTGGTGCCAGTACCATTTTTGTTACTATAGCTTTGTAGTATAGTTTAAGGTCTGGTATTGTGATGCCTCCTGCTTCACTCTTCTTGCTAAGGATTGCTTTAGCCATTCTGGGTCTCTCATTCTTCCAAATGAATTTTATGATTGCCTTGTGTATTTCTATAAGGAATGACATTGGGGATTTTAATTGGAATTGCATTGAATCTATATAGCACTTTGGGTAGTATGGCCATTTTGAGAATATTGATTCTACCTATCTAAGAGCATGGGAGATTTTTACATCTTCTAATGTCTTCTAATGTCTTGTTCAATTTCTTTCTTTAGTGTCCTGTAGTTTTCATTGTAGAGGTCTTTCACCTCTTGTTAAATTGATTCCCAAGTATTTTTTATTTTATTTTTTGAGGCTATTGTGAATGGGGTAGTTTTCCTAATCTCTCTTTCAGAGGAGTCATCGCTGATGTATAGAAATGCAATTGATTTATGGGTGTTGATTTTATATCCTGCTACTTTGCTGAATTGATTTATTAATTATAGAAGTTTTCTGGTGGAATTTTTTGGATCCTCTAAGTATAGAATCATGTCATCAGCAAATAATGATAGTTTGAGTTCTTCTTTTCTTATTCATATCCCTTTAATTTTTTTCATCTAATTGCTCTGGCTAGTGTTTCAAGGACTATGCTGAATAGCAGTGGTGAATGAGGGCATCCCTGTCTTGTTCCCATTTTTAGAGGGAATTTTTCCAATTTTTGTCCATTTAGGATGATGTTGGCCTTTGGTTTAGCATAGATGGCTTTTATAAAGTTGAGGTATGTTCCTACTATCCCTAGTTTTTCTAGTGTTTTGAACATAAAAGGGTGCTATATTTTGTCAAATGCTTTCTCTGCATCAATTGATAAAAATCATGATTCTTTAAGTCTATCGATGTGATGGATTATGTTAATTGATTTCCATGAGTTGAACCATCCTTGCATCACTGCAATGAACCCCACTTGATCATGGTGCACTATTTTTTTAATGTTTTTGTATGTGATTTGCCAAAATTTTAGGCCAAAGCCCAGGACCACCTTCAGGGACCACTGCGGGAGCCCAGCCAAGGATACATAATGCTTTTAAATAGAAGAAATGTGCTTTGGAATTCTCAGAAGGGTTATAATAATCAAGTGTATCACTACAACCATGGACACACGTACTAACTGTTCTGAGACATAAAGTGATATTTTATTCATCAAATTAATAAGACCAAAGAATATTTTAGTATATATCTTTGTGTATATATATATATATATATATCCATTCTTCCTCTCATATTTTTCTGTCTCACTTTCAGACCCTCCACCTGTGCTACGGGTTGATGACCGGCAGCGGCTGGCCCGGGAGCGACGCGAGGAACGAGAAAAGCAGCTAGGTACCCAGGCCCTCCATCCCCAGGCTCATGTGGTCATTCAGAAACACTCTTATTGAAATGTGACACTTTCTCCTCCAGGACAAGGGACACTTGACGCTGGGCAAACGGAAGTTGCTGTAATAACCGTGCTCTCTTACACACCTTTATGAACTGTGCAGGTAGATTGTAAAGCTGAGTTTAGCATGTGATACAAACACAGGGCAGTGTTAAGTAACAGCAGGCTCCAGCCCTGGGATTAGGGAGGCTCATTTTCACTTCTCAGTACGTTGTAATCAGTGTTTCATGGGGCCCCAAGGGTGTGCCCTTTGGAGAGGGGTGATGGTGTCGGTTACATTTTAAAGCTGAGAATAAACAAGGATAGTAAACAGATGGTTCTGCTTTTGTGTGACAAGTCATGAGACCATGCACTGATGGGACACTTGGTGGCTTCCATGCTGAAGTAACACTGCTGTTGAATTCATAGGCAGAAGCCTGAGACCCACAGCTGAGGTATATGGATTTTCTCCTGTTACCAGAGGCCTTTGTGAATCAGGCTCAGTGATATCTGACGGCAGTCCCCTGGCAAGCTGGATCAGGACTAGCTTACCAGAAAGTGGAGACCAGAGCACTGGGGGAAGAACAGTCATTCTCTCTCTAGAACCCTGGACAAGGAAGCGGGCGCCAGCTCCCCTGGACTTTGATGTCCATTTATACAGTTGCTAGAACAGGACACTTTATGTACCTTGAAAAGTTAAAAGGCTAGGTCAGTGTGTCCAGAATGTGTAGGCATTTTTAAATGAAGACTAAGGTTGCCCAAATCTTTCCAGAGAATGGCCTATAACTTTTCTGAAGTCCTGCAGCTTGAGAGAGGTAAGTTCCACTGGGGAGACCAGCCCCTGTGTCTCATCCCTTTATTATTCCTTTTCGAGAACCTAGACTTGTAAAATTGTGTGGACGCGGGTTTTCAAGTCTGCTGGCACTGGTCACGTCTTCCCACACAGGCCTACTCCTCTCCCTTGCTGTAATGGCCAGGTGAGGCCATCTCTTCTGTTGCCAAAGTTTTTTTTAGACCCATATTTCAATAAGTTGGTGGAAATGAAGAGGCTTCACTGCTTTCCTGTGCCCAGTGTTTCCTGCTAGGCCTACTGTTCCCTGTCCCCGATGGGTTTCCAGCAGGCAGGCAGGTTCCTGGAGAGCAGCCTGGCCATGGCCACGAGGCTTCCCTTGTCCTATGAACCGTGCCCATTGCCCCCCAGTAAGAAAGATGGGTAGGATGAGTGACCAGAACTGAGGGAGCAGGGGAGAAGGCAGAGCTGTGGAAGCCAGAAGCTCCAGATGAGCAAACATAAGAAAGCACCGTGCTGGGGTGGTGGTGGTTTGCACTGTTTCCAGGTCTATCCTGGTTAGCACTTTTGTCCCCTTCTACCACCTGCGTTGGGTCAGGTGTCATACTACCACCTGCCTCAGAGGTACAGCATTCCTAGAAGGAAAGCATGCCATAATGTCAGGAGGCCACTCCTTTATGGTTTACATCCCACTATGAGTTAACTCTTACATGTTAACTCAGATCTTTTCATTGTGGTTTTTTTAATACTTGAAACCAAGCATTAGTAGTTTTCTGTGGAAAGCAGGAATATGCTGGTCAAACAAAAATAATTTCACTTCTCAAGCTGTAAGCATGTAAGACTCTCAGCTCTGAGAGCTGGGGTTTTAATTCAATGGTAGAGCACTTACCTAGCATGCTTAAGGCCCTGGGTTCAATCCTCAGGACCACAAAAACAAAGACTTTTAGCTGTGAGACTGCAAATTCTCCCTAAAAGGTACCTAGCTTTGTGTGCTGAGTGGCAAGATTTTTTAAACTATAACACCATATTTCAACTCATAGCAATAATACCAAACATGACTTTTTATATATTCAAAAACATGATTGTCCAGATATTGTGATGAAGAAATGGGTAAAGGGAGTCTAGTGAGGCCAGAGAAGCCAACAGTAGATATAGAATGTGATCTGTGTGCCGTGAGCAGGTGTTGCATAAGGGCACTGGGAGCCCATAGAATGCCTATCCCAGCCTGCCTTGCATCTGAACCCATCTGAGCTCCCAAGTGGAAGACAGCATGGAATCAACTAGAGGGACAGATGGACAGGGATCTAGAATAGTATGGATAAAAGGCATTCATTAAGAAACCCAGTTTCCTCTTCAAATTATTATATGGGCCAAAGTAACTTTCAGATAATTATATGATCCTATTAGTACAACTTTTCTCTTTATGTGAGCTAGTATACAATATATATACTTCTCCTTATTCCTAGTCCTGCCATGTTAAATATCATATTTTTTATTACTGACATCATCTCTTTTGTTACTAGAGTCATCATTTTAATATATCAGTTCTAATTTTTATTTTTCTTTGCATTATTTTCACTTTCTTTTTGAATTTTAAAGCAGTGCCTTTTATCTACTGTTTTTAGTTTAATCTATCATAATTGACAAGTCTTATAAGACTTTCATCAATCTTCATAAATATGTGAATAAACACATATACAAAATTTGTATATTTGTATAAGTCTCATGAGAAATCCAGTACCTAATCTAAGCTGTGCCTTAAAAGAACATGAGAGTGGTTTCTAAAAAACTTCAATACTACAATACAAAACTTCAACAAATATCACACGGTACACCTTACTACTCAGAAACTGAAATTGTGCTTTCCAAAAGCTATGACAGCACTGGAATATTCAACAAAAAAACAAAAATTAGGGCGTAGTGGCGCAAACCTATAATCCCAGCTATTTGGGAGAATGAGGCAAGAGAATCCCAAGTTGGAGGCCAGCCTCAGCAATTTAGCAGGACTTTTGGCAACTTAATGAGACCCTGTTGGGGATATGGCTCACTGGTAAAGCGCCCCTGGGTTCAATCCCTAGTATCAAAAAAAAGCTATTGCTGAATAAAAAATATGTGGAGTGTGCTTACTTTGAAAACAAAAACCAGTTGATACTGTCAGCTGTTATTGAGCTTTCAAACTGCAACTTTTCAAGTTTTAAAAAAAAAAAAAGAAAATAGTCCATAAATTCTGAGAAGCAGAGTTAAAAATGAATGACCCGTGAGACTGATTTTTTTACTGTTGGATATAGGTTGAAATTACATTGAAATCATTACGGTTTTTGGTTTTTCGTTTTGAGTTCACACATTTAAAAAAAACAAGGTGGTGGGAGGGAGAATGAAGGTCTGGTGTCTTGCTCCTGGCGGCCTAGCGCTCTGGCTCTGTTGACGCGCAGGAAGGCTCTACTGGTGATTTTCTGTAGGTTGATCTGAATCATGCTTTAATGCTTTTATGGTAGGATTAAATCACATGGCCTGCTCTTTCTACATCATCCTGTAATCTTTCACATAAAATCATGCATGATTCTTCATGTCTGAGACTGTCCTGTCAGGTGTTTGGGCATATGTCTTCTGAAAGCTTCATTTTTCTGCCTTAAAAGTTTTATAATTGATCCCCTCAGTGATGCCATCTGATTCTGCTCAGGCCATTCTCTCAAACTGCCCTATCTTGACTGTTGTCTCACTTCTAAGATTGTTTTATTTTTCCTGGGAGTGGTGGGGGTATCATTCTGATTGGATCAACTCTCCCTTTTTGGTGCTGTGGATTCCACATTCCCAGTACTTATAAGGAGGCAGATGGTTCCCTATTGCCTGAAACTCAACTTCTGTACAACTTAATTGTGCATTTATCTCTCATTCTAAAACTGAGCTGTCATGATAATTTCTGTGTCCCAATCATTTGCATCAGTTCTTTTCTGGCTCCAAGAAATTATTTCTTGGTGATTTGGCAATCTGAGGCAGGAAGATTAGGAGTTTAAACCCAGCCTGGACAACTAAGCAAGACCTTGTCTCAAAATTTTTTTAAATAGGGTTGGGGTTGTGGCTCAGTGATAGAGCGCTTGCCTAGCAAGCATGAGGCACTGGGTTCTAATCTCAGCACCACATAAATAAACAAATAAAGGTATTGTGTCCATCTACAACTAAAAATAAATTAAATAAATAAATAATTTTAAATAGATGGGAGGGGGTAGGGTGCTGGGGATGCAGCTTGGTGGCAGAGCACTCCTTGGTTTAATCTATGATACCACACAAAAAAAGGAAATTATTTCCTTTTTAGCCATTTTTTATATTGCTGCTGCTAGAGGTACTGAGTTCTTTCTGACTGCTAATCTTAGCTATTGGGTCTTTTGTAAAATGAAAGATTTCTCTCTCTCTTGGCTGGCCCAGTATTGTCCACTGACTAATCTCCATTCTGGCTTATTGGGCCACTTATAACTACCAGCAGTCAGTTTGGACTCAGCCTCATAACTAGGGCTTCATCTATCTTAGCTCAGTATGTGGGTAGAAGTTGACATACTCTATCCCCACATCCAGTAACTCACAAGTGTAGGTGCCTGTATCTTCTTAATAAATTCATCTTAGTCACTGAAACCACCCTGCAGTTCTGCATTCCTCCAGCTGTAATGAGTGCTGGTCCTTCTCTTCAAAGCCTTCCCAGGAAGTCTATATCATCTTTCCCCTTCAGAAAATTCTATCAGTTTTTTGGCAAATGTTCTATCTTACATAACTATCATATTTTATGCAGATTTTATTTTCATTTTAAACAATTTTTTTTTAGATTTAAATTTTATGCAACTTCCTAGTTATACATGTTTTAAGCTTATAAAGGGTGCAACCATGGACCACACAGAGTGGTGCACACCTGTAACCCTGGCTACTTGAGAGGCTGAGGCAGGAAGATGGCAAGATCAAGGCCAGCCTGGGCAACAAACCCTGTCCCAAAATAAAAACGGCTGGATGTGTAGCACAGTGGTGGAGCATACCTGAGTTAAATCCCAGTGGGGGTGGGGTGAAAGAAAAGAAGGAAAATAAAAAAGGACTGGGGGTATAGCTCAGTGATAAAGCACTGGATTTGATCCCAAGCACCACATTAAAAAAAAGTCTTGCCATGGTTTCTAATTCTGTGTATCTCAGTACATGTAATAAATATTTGCTGATTTTCCTTACTCTACAGAATTTGATGAAATAATAGATAATGTTTAAGTACTGCCTATAGGCCAGGTAATATCCTAAAACTTCACTATGAATTGTTACCTTTAGTAGTAAATTAGTACAGCAATTATACTTTAGTGTGTGGTACTGGGCATTAAACCCAGGCGCACACTGTCACTGAGCCACATCACCAACCCTTTTTATTTCTTGTTTTTGAGACAGGGTCTTGCTAAGTTTAGCGAGACTACCCTCAAACTTGAGATCCCTCCTGCCTTAGCCTCCTGAGTAGCTGGGATTATAGGCAAGAGTGCCACCATGCCTGGCTTTTGTTTATACTTTTTTGTTGTGTGGGCCTGCCATAGTTGCTAATGTAAAATATTTAGTAGATTGCCCTTTATTTTTGAAATACACCTCTGATGATTTAGCCTAAGGAAATAATAGAATGTAGGGAGATAGAGTAGTTGATAGACCTTTTCTTTCTGCCATATTAGCTATTTAAGTGTGTTTTTAGTATATATGGGGTCATCAGGGTCCACCGGAAAATTCCTCAACAAGCCATGATGCTATTGAGTAGGGAGAGAGCCTCTGCTTTAGACACGAATGGTGGACTTTCGGAAGGCTCAGGATTGGAACTGCGTTCTATTTACTTAGGAGCAAGGGTGACTCTTCTCCTCTAGAAGAGATGTGCAGCTGCCTGCACATTCTCATTTGACTCAGAACAAGAGGGCAATAACTGAGTGTCGGAGTGGATTCTGACAACATTTTTGAGAAACTTGTACGGCATTATCTCTGGTTGCCTTCAAGTCCATTAGGAGTAATAGATCCTTTTGCTAATTTCTCTTTGGAAACCATTACAGGAATCAGAGTGTGTAGCATTTATGCAGCAGAATGTTCTGTTTTACTATAGCTAGCTTAAAGCATAACTAACCACCTCCCCTTCTAAAGTTACTTTATTTTAAATTCATCTGCACCTTCAACTAGTAGTTAACATGTGGTTAGTATTGAGCCTGGATGCTGGGTATATTAAATGAAGAAGATGAATTTCCTAACCTCCTGGAAATATCCTAAACGAGGGAGGAAGATAACGAATTAAAGATTGCATAACATTTTAGCAGAAATTTATTTCTTATGCTTTCCGTAACTAATCTATCATCAAATACCCTTAAACTAGATCCAGAATATAACCATTGCCCACAACCAGCCTGCTAGCACCTTGCTCCAGCCACCAGCCTCTCACCGGGGTGTTGCCACAGCCTCCCACTGCCTCCCTCATCTCCCACCCACAGAGTCCCTTTTCGGTGCAGTCCATTAGAGTTACGGCCTACCACACCATGCCTCTGCCCCACACCTTCCCACGGCTCTCCATCTCGCTCAAGCCAGAAGCCTTACGATGCCCATGCAACCCGCTGTCGTCCTCTCTCCCTGGCATTTGTCCTAGCCACACTGGCCTCCTTGTTCCTCACATACGCCAGGCCCCTTCCTGACTCGGCCTTCATGCTTGCTGTTCACTCCACCTGGAGGGCTTTTCCTGAGAAACCCACAGAGCTTAGCCCCCTCTCCCTTCAGATGTTTTTTTTTTAAATGCCACCTTCTCAGTGAGGCCTTCCCTGACCATCTTACTCAAATTCGCAGCTCTCTCAAACCAAGACTCCTTTTATCTTTCTCTCTGGCAATATCAACACCCAAGTGTGTGTGTAGTTTACTTATTTATTGCATCCAACCTGACTAGAATATGTGCTCTAAAAAGGGAGAGATTTGAGGTAGTTTTGCCCCTATTTCTGTAGCCTGGTACCTAGAAGAGCTTGGCACATGGTGTCCAACAATTGCTGAGTGTTAGATGACTGGCGCATCTGGTATTCTGATCTAGGTGCAGTTGACTGCAGTGGTTATTGTGTATTAGTTTGGACATTAACAGATGATCCTGTAAACCTGCCTTTGTTAATGGTTGAGTCACACAAGTATCAGATCCCTATTTTTAACCACTTTTTCAGATAAGTGGGAAGATAGATAATCTATACGATAGTTCTCCCTTAAATCTTCTTACTCTTCTACTCCTAAAAACTAATACTTCTACAATATTTTGACACACTTCAAGATAATATTTAAGGAATACATAGCAGACAAATATTCCTCTGCATTTGGGGAAATACAAGGGTTTCCCTTTTCAAAGATGATACAGAGTATGTTTGAAGCATTATGTTTAATTTTTGTTTAAGTGCCTTGATACACTTTTGGAACTCAGTAAATATTTTGTCTTTTTCTGAGACTGAAATTTTTCCCCCACTTTTTTCAGTGCTGAGGATCCAACTTGGGACCTCAGCAAATGTTCTACAACAGAACTACATCCCTAATCCTCTGAGATCAAAATGTTTATGTGACTAGACCTGCATTCCCACCTAGGGTTTTGGGGGATTTTCTGGATTCTATAAAATCATGAAAGATAATCACAGAATATATGACTGATTAACATAATTCTTGAAGAAAATTGAACTTATGACTCTTTAATTCATTTATATTGGCTTTCATAGCCAAGTTCAAAGCTGTATACAAGATCTGTCATACTGTAGTATTTTTGAAAGAATAAGATAAGGATTTTAACCTTTGTACAAATTTCAATTAAATTATAATTGAGGTGTTTTTTTCTAGGTAATTTCACCAGACTTCCTTTGCCCATCCATACATAGTTTTTACACTTTGGTTATTTTCTTTGTTATGTTTTTTTGCCCTAATCTCAATGTGGTGTCAACTCGAGGACAGTGGTGTTATTAAGTGTGGTTAAGAAATACACCATCATTTCAACCTAGTTTAGAATATTGATCTCAACAATGCTGATAGGCAAGTTAGTGTTAATGAGCAAACAATCAATAACACTGTATGTAGTCCTGGTTGGTGTTTTACCTGAGCTGGGGTGCAGCTTAGTGCTAGAGTGCTTGTCTGGCATGCACAAGGCCCTGGGTTCCATCCCAGCAACATGCACATAGAGAATAATAGAGTTGTACCTGAACCTCCCCCTGATTTCATACTTCAAATTATTTGATTAAGATGGTCATTGTTTTGAGAAGGGATTTTCCTCTTTAGAGACTGTCAACAAAAATATATGGGCATCAAGGAAGCAGTCCTTCTCATCCAATGTCAAATGGATAAACTTTGGCAGAACCATGGTCAGTCTTGGCATCCAAGCCTCCTATAGTTGGCACTTACTGAATATGTATACAAAAGCTCACAAGGCAGCTGGCAGGTAACAGACAACTCAGGGATCCAAATGCCCCTTAGTGGGAGGAATATGGACATTAGCACATACCAGAGCAGCTGTATCACAAATCAGCTGGGGCCTGGAAAGAATAGTTTGTTGTCCAGTGGATTAGGTAAGCAGAAAATTAGGCCATAACATACAATGAGTCATGTGACTAAGCAGTCATTATTTTTTTCTTCCAAATTTACCTTGCCTTTTAGGGTGAAAATAAAAAGATTTTAAGACCTGAAAAGTGAGGAGTATTGTAAGCAGATGTTGATAGAGGCTGAGTGATCTTAGAAGATCAGGACCTTCACATGTGGATGCCCAACTTCTCCTGGGATAGAGGTGGAGGTTAGTGGTCAGGAGGTTCTGTGCAGGCCCCTTAGCACAATGGTTCATTGTTTGCTTCCTGAGTCGAGCAGCCCAGAGTTTGAATTCCAGCTCCACCACTTGTAAGACAGCGGGCAGGTTACTTCACTTCTCTCTCAGACTTCTCATCATAAAATAAGTTTAATAGCAGTGTCTGCCTCATGGAGTAGCTGTGAAGATAAGCCTGTAAATCAGTGGGTGTCAGCATGCAGTCAGAGCTGACGTGGTGGTAGAGATGAGGATGGCAGGTCACAGGATTCCCTGGCACTGACTCAGAAGCATGGAACTGAGAAGCGTCCTGTTGCGTAGCTGAGGAGTGGCAGATGGAGGGATGTTCTTGTCTCCTGGGAGGAGCTCAGCGAGACAGCCAGATGAAGAGAAGCACTCCATCCTATGAGGAGGGCGAATGGGTTAGGTTGAGGCTGTAACAGAAGAGTTCCAGTGGCAGCCATTGGTCTGTCCAGCAAAACGCCTACTTTAGCGGAGGGTTAAACACTACGTTAAGCCTGGTTCTGAAGATGAGAATGCCTGGAAACTTTTATCTCTGCTTTGCTTGCTTATCTTAAAAGTCATTTGGCCCAGGTATAAAGAAGGCTCTTGGCCCTCCACACACATGAACTGCTGTTTTAGCACTTCAGTCCCATGGAGGCCAGCAAAGTAGGAAGGCTCAATAAGGGCAGGAGACAACCTCATGGGTATCCTACAAGGTCATGCTTTTCTTTTTTCTTTTCTTGTCTTTGTCTTTTTTTTTTTTTTCCATCTCTTTTTTTCTTCTTGTGGGACTGGGGATTGAACTCAGGAGTGCTTTTCTACTGAGCTATATCCCCAACCCTATTTATTTTTTGAGACAGCCTCACTAAGTTGCTGAGGCAGGCCTCTAAGTTATGATCCTCCTGTCCTGGCTTTCTGAGTAGCTGGGACTACAGGTGTGTGCCTCTACACCCAGCAAGGTCACATGTCTTACCAGGCAGTTCTCTACTGTGTAATATTCAAATGAGAGTTGAATGGAAGAACAATTTAAATGACAAATTGAGAAGGCTTTGAATTATCACTAAAACCCAGCGGATGTCACCTTTGCTTGGAAGCCACTGAGTCCTTTAACTCTTTAGTTCATTTATTCAAATGTACTTCAACTATCTGCTTAACTAGACATTGTGAATATGAGGAAGAGCTCCCCAATAGTTAATCATAGAGCATTACCTTCAGGAATGTAAGGACAGTGATGGAAAACTGAACAGAGCTAATGGTGCACTTTGACTGCTCCTCAGGAGCAGCTATTCAGAGGAACTTGACCAAGGATTGAAGGATGGTAGAAGTTTGCCAGGTGGAAGGAGCTAGTTTGGACAGAGGTAGCCTGTGTCAAGGTTCGGAGTGATTTTTAAAGCCAAACCTAGAAGTTGGGCAGGGGAACTAATGAGCTTTCCCAGTTTGTTTCTGGGGAAGCTGTCTCTGGGAATAGTGAATGTGGTAGATGTGAAGAGGTAAGAACTAGACATCAGAAGCAAGAGCATGAGAGTTTGAAGTTTTAGCAAAAGCCTGGAGAGGATTCATGTGCCTAAACAAGGTAGGGTCTGTTGTTTGTGTTGAGTTGGGGTGGAGCATCCATGAGGGAAAAACAGGAAGACCTTGGGGTTTCTAATTTCATAAACCATTTGGTCTATAAATCTGTTATCAGAGCACACATCAGTTCCCAGTTTGGGGTGGGGAGGAACAGGCAGATAATAACTAAGGTTATGTGATGGATCTAACTGATACTCATGTGGAAATTAGAGACAAGCAAAAATAAATATGGAAGCAGTGTGTGTAGTAACAGTACAAGTTTTGGAATCAGAGCTAAATTACATTCCCAACTCTGATTCTTTTAGACTGAGATCTTGGGTCCATTATTTAATGTATTTATATCTTCTTTTCCTCATTTGCATCTCAGTTCCATTTTGTCTGATAGTAATATACTACTTTATTACATTTGTGTTGCATTTGTCTAGTAGCTGTTTGTGCCTTCATTTTTATGCATTATTTGACACCTTGTTTTAAGGATTTTTTATCCCCCTCCTCCAGCACTGGAGATCAAATCAGGGCCTCTGTACACTAGGCAAGAGCTCTACCATTGAGCTACTTCCCCAGCTTTGTTACTTCCTTAGCTTTGTTTCTTTTAAATAGCGTAGCTGGGGGCTTTTGGTTTGGGCTCAATCAAAAAGTCTGTCTTGATAGACTTGGTTTTATTCCTTCTAGATTTTTTTTTAACTTTCCCTCCACCATCCAATTGGAATTCTCATTTCTTAGTGAGAAAATATACAACATTGCTGGGCTACTGGTGCTCTCCAGTAATCCCAGTATTTTCTGAGATTGAGGCAGGAGGATCGCAAATTCAAAGTGACCTCAGCAACTTAACAAGACTCTGTCTCAAAAAAAGGGGAGGAGAAAGATGGAGATGTAGCTTAGTGATAGAGTATCCCTGGGTTCAATCCCAAGTACCACTAAAAAAAAAAAAAAAAAATCGTGTGCAAGAAAAAACATACAACCTAAAATAATCTATCATCTGATAGGGAATATTTTAAATTACTAAAACTCATAGAATAAATTAACTTTCAATTCTGATTAAAATATTGAAATCTTTCATGTGTTATCCTTCATTTTAAAAGATCACATAATCTGAGCCAGGTGCAGTGGCACACGCCTATAATCCCAGAACTTTGGAAGGCTGAGACAGGAGAATCAGAAGTTCAAAGCCAGCCTCAGCAATGGTGAGGTGCTAAGCAGCTCAGTGAGACCCTTTCTCCAAATAAACACAAAATAAGGCTGGGGATGTGGCTCAGTGGTCAAGTACCCCTGAGTTCAATCCCCAGTACCAAAAAAGGGAAAAGAAAAAAAAATGTAATCTGTACATAGCAACTCATCCTAGCACTTACCAGCATGCTTGGAAATAACAAGAAAGTGCTGTTTGCTATTTCAACATTGTTTGCCTATTCTCTGTATGACTGTTTACAGACAATTGTTTAAAGAAAGTGCTAATAGGATCTCCACTTCCTGATAGAAAACAAAAGTGGAGCAAAAGTTTGTCTAAGGAAGTATTCTTCTTTGAAAAGATTATTTGGGGGAAAACCAGTTATTGCCCTGATGATGTCTAGTGCTGTTGTGGTTTTATAGTACAGCCATAAGAACTACCTTTAGTTTTCTGAGTCAAATGATGATTATAATGAAGAGAGTTATAGCTAAACTTCACTAAATGATTAGTAAGTAGAGAACTATTCTAATACTTTGTGTAATTATTCTTTTAATACAGTGAATCTGCAGAGGTCCTGTTTTTATCCACAACTAACCCTGACAGAACTGGTCCCAGGGAGATTAAGTAACTTACCTGTGACCATACTGGCTGGGGAAGTAGCTCAGTAGTAGAGTGCTTTCCTAGCAATCCCCAGCACTGCGCAAAATAAAGCTTTGATAACTATTACCATGCTGTCTCTGTGGAGGTCATATCAATTTATATGCCCACCATAAGCATAAAAAAAGATTATATTATACTCCGAGCCAGGTGTGGTGATGCCGTTTGTAATCCTATTTACTTGGGATGCTAAGGCAAGAGAATTGCAAATTCAAGGACAACCTCAGCAACTTAGCTAGGCTAGTGCTCTACCACTGAGCTATTTTCCCAAAAAATAGTATCAGAATTTTTAATGTATATTCCCTCTGACTCAGCAGTTCTACTTGTTCATGGATGCACTCACATATTTACAGAGATTTGGGATAATGTGTTACTCAGGCTGAATTAGTAAAATACTGAAAACAATTTAGTAACCTATCAATCAACAGTTAACTGGTTATATAAAATTAGGTGCACAGTGAAGCAACACGTAGCCATTAAAAGGCATTGTTAGAGTCATGTTTTCGTGTGTTGACATGAAGAGATCTCTAAGATGTTAAGTGAAGACAGCAAGAGCAGAAGAGTAGGTGCACTGTGGTTCAGCATGTGTGGGGTACATTTCTCAAAAGATGGAAATGGAATGAATATAAGAGGGTCCAGGGTGGGAGGAAGACAGTCATTTCGTCTTTTTCTGTTATTCTTCTAATAGAAGTCTATTCGTCTGCTTCAACAAGATCTATCGCTGCACATCTACCATTTTAAATGAATCTAAATGTGTAGCATCATTAAAAACCTGATGGTAAGGTAATCCCGTGTAGAAAATCCAGAAGGTATTTTGTGTATTAATATGTGTGATCAAAGTAAGTGCATTTAGAGGAAGTCTCAGAATTATGTTCCCTGTCAACTTTTAAGGTGTGTTCTCAGTGTCTTTTGTTTATTCAGTAAATATTGCACTGAATACTTACTATGTGTTTTTCCTTGAAGTAAATTTTTAACTTGAGCCTGGGAATTTCTTTAGAACAATGGA
The DNA here is from genome assembly GCA_028644305.1 of Xerus rutilus. Taxonomy (NCBI): domain Eukaryota; kingdom Metazoa; phylum Chordata; class Mammalia; order Rodentia; family Sciuridae; genus Xerus; species Xerus rutilus. The sequence goes on from CM053406.1 coordinate 24,741,327, forward strand.
GTTTAAAGTTGGGAGGAACCGCTGGCACTGTGGTGGGCACCTGTAATCCCAGCGGCTCCAGAGGCTGAGGCAGGAGGATTGTAAATTCAAGGCCAGCCTCAGCAAAAGCAAGGTGCTAAGCAAGTCAGTGAGACCCTGTCTCTAAATAAAATATAAAAATAGGGATGGGGATGTGGCCCAGTGGTCTAGTGTCCTTGAGTTCAATCTCCGGTATCACCCCCCCAGTCCCCCTCCCCAAAAATTGGAACTTTGAAGATGAGTTACCTCATGTGAGGCATGAGAAGGCTGAAATCTAAATGGATATATCCGAGGTCTCAACACCACGTGGCTGCCTAGAAAACTAAGCCTTTCGTGTGCCAGTCCCAGCTCTCCCCATACACCATCCTCAATGTCAGGACAATTCACCTCAAATTTGTCCTGTCCTTTCCTTTCTGCTAAAGTCACTTTAGATCTTTTTCTGTAGATTTGTGTCCTCAAATGATTAACTTTGGAAAAAGTTATTGCTATTAAGAAATGTGACGTATTTGATAGAAGTATTCTGAATTTTTATTTTTTTCTCTTAAAAGTGACATTTTGATTTATATGCTCTAAGTTTTGTATGGATACTTTTGCCTACAGTCTTTTTTGTACTGGGGGTTTAACCTGTGGATGCTTTCACCACTGAGCTCTATCCTCAGCCCTTTCTTAAATTTTATTTTGAGAAAGAGTCTTATTAAGTTGCCGAGGTTGGCCTTGAATTTGCCATCCTCCTGCCTTAGCCTCCCAAGTCATTAGGATTACAGGCATGTGTCACCATGCACGGCCCCATTGTTGAACAATGTTGTTTTGTTTGTGGTATCTGGAATGAAACCTAGGACCTTGAGCAAGCTAAGCAAGTGCTATGCCACTAAGCTACCCTCTCAGCCCTTTTTGATTGTTTTTGAGACAGGGTCTTGCTGTGTTGCTGAGGCTCACCTTGAACTTGTGATTTTCCTGCCTCAGCCTCCCAAGTAGCAGGGATTACAGGCTTGTTGGCATCACACCTTGCTTGAACAGTGTTTTTTGAATTGTACTTTTTTATCTGGCTTTGGATAGGCTTAGGTGTTATCTAACTACTACTGACATCATGAGCTCCTCAGGCACCA
>CM053406.1:24742550-24792265 GCA_028644305.1 Xerus rutilus
TACCGGGGATTGAACTCAGGGGCACTCGACCACTGAGCCACATCCCCAGCCCTATTTTGTGTTTTATGTAGAGACAGGGTCTCACTGAGTTGCTTAGCGCCTCGCCATTGCTGAGGCTGGCTTTGAACTCGCGATTCTCCTGTCTCAGCCTCCCTAAGTGCTGGGATTACAAGCGTGAGCCACCGCGCCCGGCTGAGAATACTACATTTTTTAAAAAGGGACAGATTGTGCTATTGATTTTGAGGGCATTCTGTCAGTTTAAAGATTAAGCCCAGAGCCTGTGGTTTATGCCTTGTTGGGTACCAAACTAGAGGTCTGTGTGGTCCCACAGGGTAGAATTCAGTGCATCTTCTCTGACCTCCTTGTTAGCATATTAAATTATCCTGAAAACTAAGGGCACTGTAGTATGGTTTTCTTGGGAATCTGAGGAAAGCAAAGGCCAGGCGTGGTCAATGCAAGACCACAGGACCCATATTTGTTAAATGTGGATTGCTCAACCTTACTGTTCACGTTTTCAACCTGCCTGTGTTGGATTTCCTTGTTTTTCCCCTTGAAGCTGCACGAGAAATCATCTGGTTAGAAAAAGAAGAGCGAGCCAGACAGCACTATGAAAAGCACTTGGAAGAGCGGAAGAAGAAGCTGGAGGAGCAGCGGCTGAAGGAGGAGCGCAGGAGGGCTGCGGTGGAGGAAAAACGGAGGCAGAGGCTAGAGGAGGACAAGGTGAACGCTCCTTCAGGAAGAATATAGGAGGTTCCTGTTTGCAAGATGCCATACACTTTTGTAGAGCTTTGCAGTCAGGTGCTGGGATGCAGTGGTTTCAGAGTAATCAGTGGTACCTGCCAAGGTGCTAGGAAGAGTGGGGTGTGGGAAGCCGGTGGAGAAGGGGGGTTATTTTTGCCATGGGAACTTTAAAAACCTCATTTCTCTGGTTTCCACCTATAGTTTGTTAATGTTCAATTCATTTCATCTATCGTAGAGTGTTAAGACCACTCCAAATAATTGGGTTTCAATAGGGTCTAACCATTTATAACCATTTTCACATAGACATCTCATTTAATAATCACTTAACTCTTAAGTATTATTTGTTTTTGCAAAAATGGAAATTGAGATTCAGAATGATGAAGTCACATAGATTATACAGCTCACTGAATTGTGGACTCAGAATTGTGTACATCCTCAGATTCTGAACTCCTTTTTTAAACTATGGTACCAACCAGGCACAGTGGTGTACACCACCTATAATTCCAGCTACTGGGGAAGCTAAGACAGGAGGATTAAAAGTTCGAGGTCAGTCTGGGCAACTTAACGAGAACTTGTCTCAAAATAAAAGATTTTTAAAAGGGCTTGAGATGTAGTTCTCTGGTAAAGCGCCCTGGGTTCAGTTCAGTACAAAAAAAAGTTAATGTGAGATAACATGGGGCTAGGGATAAAGCTGAATTATACAGCACTTGCTCAGCATAATTCAAGGCCCTAGCTTTGATCCCTTACACTGAGGAAAGAAAAAAGAAGTGGTATGTTTGTGTTAAGCATCAGTTTAAAGCCCAGACAGGCACTGCCAGGCCTGTATGTGTGGAGGACAGCGTCACACCCAGAAGCAAGGGTATTTGAGTGCCTGTGGTACACCAAGGGCCTTATGATATCCCTACCTTGAGGTAAGGTGTAGACATCAGCACATAGCTTAGGAGTGGTGGAGTGGAGGTTTAGGTAGTACCCTCACCTCACTCTGCCTTAAGTTCTAAAATTTTCAATCTGGTTGAATCTGACCACTGGCTCCTCTGTTCCATTTCAGGAACGCCATGAAGCAGTTGTACGGCGCACAATGGAAAGGAGCCAGAAGCCAAAGCAGAAGCCTAACAGGTGGTCATGGGGAGGCCCTCTCCATGGGAGTCCTGGCATCCACAGTGCAGGTAAACACGCAGGGGCCACTTTAAATATCTATTTTGTTTTTTTCCTGAGTGGTAAAAGTGCATATGCTTCTTTTTTCTAAATCTGTTTGCAAAACAAAAAATCCCACTGAAATCATTAAATTGTCATTAAATGATACTTCTACTGTTTGAGGATAAGAGGGTGATGGAGGTAAGAAGATGAGGTCCTCTCCCTTAATGTGAGCTGCTTTTTTTGTTACAAAATTCCTTAAAGAGGAATCTGCAACGTTACTAAAATTAGCTAGTCTCAACTCTGATTTAGTCATTCATTTGCATAAGTGTTTCGAGGATTATGGGTAAGTTAACCCATTTTACCTTTTTCTCTGGAAGAATCATAGTAATAATGACAGATCAAAATTGACACTGAGTTTGTGCATTCTGACCCTAAAGTGTATGCCACACTAATTCTTTGACAGAAAGTATGCAGCTATCTTAAGAAAAGCTAGATATAGTAGTAGATGTCTAAGCTATTTCTTCCTTGAATGAACATGAAATCATACTGAAATTGGATTAAGTGAAAGGCTTTATACTTGTACTGTAAATTCAACACAGCTTGAATTTTACATAGTATTTCAGTTCTTGTTCATTTGTATCCTTTTTCTTTTTTTTTTACTTGGAAAATCATGTCTTACATTCTGTCCCCAGGTGGTTTTGTTGAGTCATCATTCACCTTTCTCGATTTAGCAGGCCTGGACCACCACTTCACAACTTTGGGTGGTACTAGAAAATCTGGTACAGACATCCCTGTGATTGCTGACTGCCTGACTGTAGCTGGCACCGCGGCCCTAGGGCCGGTCCACCAATAGCTGAGCCATCACTATGTAGTCATAATGCATGCTTGCTGTCCTCCTGCGTAGACCTCATCTGGGATTGGCACAGCATTTCTTAAGTGTGGTAATATGACTCAGGTGACTTAAAGGTGTTGAAATAATTACATGTGGCATGTTTCCTTTCTGTTTAAATGATCATTTTGGATAAAACCTTTTTAAAAATGTTTTTTTCGAGGCTGGAGATACAGCTCAATGGTAATGGGCTTGCCTAGCATGCTCGAGGCCCTGGGTTCAATTCCCAGCATCACCCAAAATATTTAAATTTTTTAAAAAAAAATTAGCTAAAAAATTATCCAGGACCAAAGTACATCCAGTTTAGCTCCCCACACTCTTTCCATACTGCTGTAACCACTTTTAGTTTATCTAAGTAACTGAATTTTTGTTTGTTCTCTTCTGTTTCATTCCTAACAATCTGTGTGTCTTCTCTAACCCTTTTGATGAACATCACCCCAGTTTACTGTCCTATAACAGTGAAACAAATTCAAAAGCACGTCCCCACCTTGGCTCTTCACCACCCTGTGATATTTGGTGGAGCACATATTAAATCTGTGACTGTAGAGATCATTTCCCTGTGATGTTTCATTCAATCCAGGGATAGTTTTGCCTATATATTCCATGCAGAAAAATTGTCATGGCATATTTTTTAGAATCTTATTTTTTTTTAAACTTGGCTTCATACTTTATATGTACATGGCAGAAATCCACCCTGTTAATGGATTGTCCAACATTTTTAAGGAAAAATAAAACTTCTTAGCCTTAATTCTTCCTTCCATGCTCAGAAGTTAATATATGACCTTTATTTCTGCCACTCAGAACAAGAGAAACCAGTACTGCATTTGTGAACTGTTGGATAAAATCTATTTTTATAAGAGCTATGAAGTAGAGCAAATTGCTGCTCTATTAGAACACAGAAGTTTGTCTAAAAATAATTGGAATTTGCTGACGTTCTTAGAGACTAGAAAGTGAGCCATGTTCTGGAGAGCAACAGCCAGGGCTCACTGTGAATACACTTCACTTTACGGCGGTGCCTGAGGCAGGACGCCTGCTCAGTATTTACTGACCAACAAGCAGACCCTAGTGCCTGCCTGCATGAAAATTAGTGTCTTGTACAACTGCTAGTACATCTGCTTGCACCAGTCTAAAACTTTTATACTTTTGAAAACTGATTCATTATAAATCCTTTTATGAATTTGTTTTGCTCAGTGAGAAAAAGAAACGAATAAAAGTAAGAAAATACTTTCATGGCATAGCTCTGTAATTTTAACTATCTATGGCAGATTTAGATGTTCTACCATTCATAGCATAGGAAGGGATAGGAAGACCTGGTCTAGCTAATACTTTCCTTTTACTTTGAAACAGAGGTAAAATTTTTAATGCCCTATGGAGAATCTGCCTGAAGACAGGTTTGCATATGACAGTTTTCCTCCAGCTGAAGCTTATCATATAAGGAGCAGTATCCAAAAATGTGTTGCTGTCGAACCACCTGGAAGTGACTTTCATTTTCCTTCCTTGTGTCCTGTACCTCACTTTTCATCACAAGGATGTTCCTTTTAATGTTTTCCCTAAATGTTGTTGTCATTAGGACAGCCCCAAGACCCCATCAGTTAAGTATAAATGTAAGTCACAGAAATAGTGTTTGGTGTCTTTTCTTTTTAAATAAAATTATTTCAACCATATAAATAAATCCCAGTTTAAAATAGAAATCCATAGCCGGATGTGGTGGTGCACACCTGTAACCCTAGCAGCTCAGGAGGCTGAGGCAGGAGGAACACAAGTTCCAGGTCAGCCTCAGTGACTTAGCAAGGCCTTATGCAACTTAGACCTTGTTTCAAAATAAAAAAGGGCTGAGGATATGGCTCAGTGGTAGAGCACCTCTAGGTTCAAGTCCCAATACCAAAAAAAAGAAATATGTGATGTTAATGGAAGACTTGGTTATCACCAGTACATTATACATAATAGTCAAAAATGGTTTTTCCTTGGGGAAAATTTTTGCACAGTGTTTACTGCTGAGGTTCGTTAGACCAATGGGAACTGGGTTTCGAAGGGTCTGCCACAAAGAATGTCCTTGCTTTAGTTTTATGTTTAGTTTTAGTTTCTAACAATAGAAAATAAAACACAGCAAAACTTCTTTAACTTCAATTATTGTAGATCAGTACATCCACTTGCCTGCTGGACAAATTTATAATGAGATTTTTAGATTTTTATTATAGGTAATATTTGAGGAACTTGTGCTGACAAGCATGATTACTACTTGGCTCCACTGTACCAGCAGCAATATAACAACTGATTTTTGTCCTTTATGTGGCTACTTCCCTTTTGATTTGAACTTTAAGAATTATTTTTAAATTATTTGCAGGCTGAACAGTAATACTCATCAGCTTATAAAGAATTCTTATTTACATTGCTGTTGATTTTGCTGGGCAAGTTTGTGCACTGATTTTCCATTTGTAGGCCACACTAAGCTCATGGGGCACCAAGGTGTGGTTATTCATAGACCTTTATGAAAGAAAGCCTGTATGGCCATCCTTTCCACACCAAGAGCATTTCTTTGTCTTTCTTGTTCTTAAAACCATTTTTCTGTAATGAACTGTAATGCCTGGCTCTGTTTTTTGGTTTTTGGTGTTTTGTTTTGTTTTTTTTTTTTTTGCATCAGCAAGTAAACAGAACCTGCTGTGTTTTTTTTCCCAGTGTTTGCAGTATATTTTACCAACACCATCACCACCCCATCGTTCCTACCTTCAAAAATGATGAAGGCATTCACTGTATAGTCCTCTCTTTGCTTCATAGTCTGTTTTTCCATAGCCCTTTATTGGCTGTCCTTTTGTCTTCATCCACTTGTTATAACAATATCCTTGAGTTTCAAACTGGTGCACTGAATATTTATTCTGTAAGAAGAAAATGAATTTTATTTCTAGCCTTTAAGTTACCTTTAACATGTTCACTTAGAAAACTATGCTATTATGAAAGACCTAGAAATAGAGCTGAAAGCATCCAATCCTAGTTTCTCCTTCCATCGGTGAGCTAGGAAATTGCAATCCTGCATGCTGGCTGTCAATTAGCATTATCTCCATTTGTTTTAGATCCAGACAGGCGGTCAGTTTCCACCATGAATCTTTCGAAACATGTTGATCCCGTCATTAGCAAGCGGCTCTCCTCCTCATCTGCAACTTTGCTAAATTCTCCAGATAGAGGTACAGTCAAAAGGAAAACAAAAAAAAGTGTTATGTTATTTACTTAATGCTTTTTTTTTCTGGATATTTACAGATGAAAATAAGCATCTGAAGTTGCTTTCCCTACGTTTCTTAAATAGGAAGAAAAAAACTTCAGAGTAAAAAAGCAATAAACGGCTGAACAGCATTTTCCTTGCGGCAAGAACTTTCTCATTTTAGAACATGGCTGAATGATTGCATTTAGCAGTGACGAAAGCGGTGCTGCTCTCAACTTTTTAGTACATGAGTTTACAGCTCCAGAAATCACCCACTTATCCACCAAAATGCAAATGATCTTTGTTATGAACATTTCTTTTACTTCAATCATATTGTCTATGGCTTTTCATCTGTACCTTGGGAATTCCAGGCTCTGACTTTCCAAAGAAAACTCTAAATGATTCATGTTGGTAGATTTCATTTTGCTATTTATTTCTCACTTAACCAAGCATGCCTTTCTTATGTGTGTGATTGGTTTTTTTTGGTATTCATTCATTTACTCCTGAGGGATTTGACCTAACTTCAACAATATCATCGTCATTACAGCCTCCTGAAAAATTCAGTAATCATATAATCCTTCAGTTAACATCTTATTTTTAAGTTTTATTCACCCTATGGATTTACAGTACATGAATGATGAATTATTTATTAAGTAATAGTTTTATTTTACACATATCATGGAAGGAACAATAAGCTTTTAAGATAAGCTACTTGTTTTACATGGCTAAGATGCTTTTAAATAAAACCAAAGAATTACTGTGCAATATAAAAGCACGTAATTGTTAAAAATAACAAATTGTGGTTACCTCAAGTACTTATGAAGAAACTGGGAAAGTTTCAGTGTTTATAATCTTTTAAAAACAATGTAATGTGTGCATGCTCTCTATGTGCGTATGTGCATTCATATATTTTGTATTTGTATAAAAGTTGTTATGGTGTTATAATGTACAATGTTATGAATGTTGATGTTATTATAACTAATCTCATAAAATGATAAATGTTGGAACAACTTCCTACTCTTGCCTTTTAACCAAAATCTTTCCTTTTTTTAAAAAAACAATTTGCATCAATCAATATTAGACATATAGTCGAATTAGGGGCCTTTTGTGTTAAAGTATTAATTAAAATTTCTTAGCTGGGCATGGTAGCACATGCCTGTAATTCCAGTAATTTGGGAAGCTGAGGGAGGAGATGCAAGGCCAGCATCAGCAACTTGGCAAGACCCTATCTCAAAATAAAACATAAAAAGGACTGAGGATGTAGTTCAGTGGTAAAAAGCCCCTAGGTTCAGTCCCCAGTATGGCTGGCTGGCTGGCTGGCTGGCTGGCTGGATAGATAGATAAAATGTCTTCCATAAATATCCTTTATTTTCAAATAATTACATTATTTATAATGTAATATAAAATATAACATTGAACGCTGTTCTTGTCTATTCGCCTCTGGAATGGGTCACTTAATGAGCTATTTAATTTCATACTTTTTTATGAGCTTGGGTCTGAGACAAACCACAATCAGAATTTTTTTTAAAAATTTTGGTACCAGGGATTGAACTCAGGAGTGCTTAACCACTGAGCTACATCCCCAGCCCCACAATCAGGATTTTATAGTACTTTTTATAGTACTTTTATGTTAAGCCTGACTTACTGCCAAAATTAAGGTGAGGATTAGAGACAGGTAGTAAATTGGTCAATGTCCACATCTCTGTGGAATGACAATGTTGAATGGTCTTTCTTGATTAGAAATAAGATGACATCTTATGGATTCTGTATGATAGTATCTAATTGGATATTCTTAAGGTAATATCTTAGAAATCATATTACCTGGATCATCTGTGCCCGACTAGATCAACTGCAGCAGTGGGGTAATATTCTCTCGGGTCGAGAGCCTGATTTGATGTCCCACAGGCTAATTACTGCAGAAGAGGGACTAGAATGAGGGCCCCAGCTCCTCTCCGCACAGCTGCTATGCTGTGTCTGCAGTTCTCCCCTTCCTGGGTGTCTTTCCTGAGGTTACCGCTGTGCTTTCTTTCTTTAGATAGGTTAGAAATGGAGTTAGGGCTACTAAGACTCTGTCTCAAAATAAAAACTAAAAAGGGCTGGGAATGTGGGTAGCTCAGTGGCAAAGTGTTTTGGGGTTCAATCCCCAGTTCAAAGAAAAAAAATTGGAGTTAGGACACCAGGATAAAGGAACATTCAATAACCAGTTTACATCTGGGGCCAGGAAACTGCTCCTTGAATCCTGGTGCAGGACAAGAAAGTTGAACATTAAGCTGTGCTAAGAGAACCAGGGGAAGAGCTCTGAATTTGAGAGTTTTGCTTCTCTGCCTGCTTATCAAAAAACTGTAAGTGGGTTCCTGGTCTACCTGATCAGAGAAGCCTAGAAGGGGCTCTCTTATGGTGTAAGAAAATTTTTGTTTTATTTAAGTTAGACAAAACCCACATTTTGACAGTGAGAGGTTTAGGGTCTTTTAATAAGAATAGAAGTTCTTTGGAATTTGAATTTCTCTAATTTATAAATATTTATGTGCTACTCTTTTTAAAGTTATGCCTTATCTCATTAAAAAGCATGCTTATTGCCAAGCACAGTGGCACATGCCCATAGTCCCAGGTGACTGAGGCAAGAGGATCTCAAGTTCAAGGGCAGCCTCAGTAACTTAGTAAGACCCTGTCTCAGAAAAAGGGCTGGGATGTAGCTCAGTGGTAAAGTGCCCTTGGGTTCAATTCATACCAAATCATACCACCAAACACACACACACACACACACACACTTTCTGAATTAGTAAATTAGAAACTTTTGTAGACAAATATGTCAAGAGGGTATATGCATCATTTGTGGATTGTTTGAGCTTCTCAGTCTTAAAAACTGATATTAAAATGAGGCTCTGAAGCCATCAAAACTTATTGTCAGCTGAAATGCATCCTAACAGTTCTATTGGTTATTAAATATATTAAAGCATTGTTGTATCATTTAATAAATAGACATTTCCCCAAATGTATTCTCACAGGCCCTCCAAAGATAGTAGAGGCCATTCACAGGTCTGTGCCTGTGCCCTATAGAGTTTTGAAATACTTTGATTATCTGAATATAGTGTTACATGGAGTGATAAGATTACCTAGTTTCAAGGAAACCTGATTATTAAAGGTTCCTACAATTGCTACAGTATGTTGCTATCTTTCCATTAAAAGTACATATCACCTGGAGCCAGTCATGGTGGGGCATACCTGTAATCCCAGCTACTCAGGATGCTGAGACAAGAGAATCACAAGTTCAGGGACAGCCTCAGAAATTTAGCAAGACCCTTAGCAACTTAGCGAGACCCTGTGTCAAAAAACAAAAATGAGGATATAGCTCAATTGTAAAGCACCTTGGGTTCAATCCCAGTGCAAAACAAAACAAACCCCAAAGGCCAGCATATATCATTTTTAAGCTACCCACTTAGCCATTTCAAAAAAGAAACAGTGGAGAGGTTGAACAGAATAAGAATGAAATTGTCTACTCTTTGCTTAAAATTTAGTCAATACACTTTCCCCCTGGAATAAACATCAGAAGACACTTTGGTGGGCCTCAAGGCAAATTCTGCCCAGAGCATTCTTCTCTTTAACCTGAGCAGTGCTTTTTCTTGCTTTATTTAAAATTAATTGCTAACATTTAAAACATGAAAGATTTCATATAACAGTTTTCCTCCTCCTAATGAAAAATCAAAATCTGGCAACAAATTTGCCTATCTTCTACCTAGCACCCATTACTTGAATGTGGTTGTGCAGATATCCATGATGTCTGTGAAGGCTAGACCTCTTCTTTCCATTATTCCACATGGCCCCTTGCAACCTTCGGATGCACCTCTCCTAACCTGGGTGGTCTTTTATGGGAATTGTAAACATCTCATTTTTAAGTGTTTAAATAGGGCCAATACCATAGAGCTCCATGAGAGTCTTCCTTCAGCTTTTTAATCTTAAAATCAGGACCCTGTAGGGGGACAAAACAATGAACTAACTGTCCTTTGTGAGCACCTACTACAAGGTTATCTTAGCGTTTCTCCTCTGGGAGGCAGGAGGTGATAGATATTGAAGCCTGATACCCAGCACCATCTTTCATTTAAAGTGTTGACATTTGCTTTACACCAAAGTTAAAGTGGTCTCATAATGATCTTCATTTCAAGCAAATTCTGTGGTTTATGCCCTAGAGACTCACAGAAATAGTAATTGAACTTCTGGATGAAGAAAAGAGAAAAAGACATCTTTTCCATGATCCCTCATCTCTAGTTCTAAGCTACAGACATTCAACAGTTTTTCTAAGAAAAGGAAGCATTCATCTTTCTTTCCTTTCCCACCTGTTGAACATATAGTTCTGTTGAAGATTTTTAATTAATCCTAATTCTTTTTCCCCCATTGCTTTCATTTTGTAAATATGTTCTAATTTTAGGTTGTATTATCCTTTTCTGTTATTACATACACTCTCACTACCCTACTAGTTGGTAATACTTACCCATGGTATTTTCTACTAACTTTACTGGTTGCAGTTTTTGTAAAAGATTGTTTACATTAATGTCTTAATGCCAGACAATATTTAAGCTTACCAAAAAGACTTCTTAAAAACAGAAAATCTAATGAATAATTCACTAATTCTTAAATTCACCAGAGCTTTGATCCAAATAGCCACACTCTTAAAATAAAATCAGGTAATTGAGGAACTGACTGGAAGTTGATTCTTCCTTCCAAATAGAAGCAAATATTTTAAAGTAACAATACTGAGCAGTATGTGGCTTTCGTTAACTCAAAATGATTTCGTAGAATTTAAGTGTCATTCCAAATATCTGCTCCAGATGCAAAGGGGTCTTATACCTGAGGTTTATGAATAGAAGTGACCTTGTCAGGCAGACTTTAAGTGACTTAAGGGTGCACTCTAAAACAGATTAGAATGTAATGGTATTTGTAGAAGTTTGCAAACTTCTTTACTGGTATTTTTGGAAAATACCTTTTATGTTTTCATGTGCTATCATTGGAAGCTGACATATAAGCAAAGTAATTAACTAATAATTAGCATGCATTTCCTAACCATGACCTTGCTAGGCCCCAGTATAATGTGGGGCCATATATTGTTGCATTATTTTGACTTTATTTTCTAGATTCTTCAGGCACCCACTACTAATTGTCAAGATTATGCTTATATTGAATTTTGGCTTTTCTGTTTCATTTTATCTTGCTTCAGCCTTAGCCTTGATCCTCAGCCAAAATTTTTATATTGTTGCCAAACAGGGACGTGAAAAAACCTGGCTTGCTGAATGGAAAGGTCAGAAGGAGTCTCATGCAGAAATGTGCATGAGTCTTCATTTTATTTTATCTAACCCCATCCTCCAATTGCTCAAATAGTGATTCATGGAGATCTAGCGTAGTTTAATGGGAATGTTCTCTATATTTTGTATAAATCTGGTCTTCCATTACCTGCCAACAGCTCTGTTGGGATTTATTATTCAAGGTACTTAGGAAGCCCTGTGGCTGAGGTGTGTACCGTCAGTCCATTGCCCATGCAGATGTCCATCTGATAGGTCCACCCTGGAATTGTCCGTACATGCCAAAACAAATGTAGTTGAATGATATTTCTGTGTTGAGACTTGTTGACTAATAAAAGAGAGTGGTAAAATCTGCAACTAAAAACTCCTTAGGAAGCTACTGCAAATTTAACCTTTTGTGGAGCAGCTGCTATTCCTGGGCATGATTTCTGTTTCTCTGACTTAACGGCCAGCTGTCCTCCCTGGAGAGCCTGGTCTCTTTCAAAAGCCAGGCATATGGAGCTGATAGGTATGTTGTGGTGCACCCCCTTGACCCTGGAAAGAATGCTTCTAACATCTTGCTTATGTGGTGACGTTTAGCTCGCCGCCTGCAGCTCAGCCCATGGGAAAGCAGCGTTGTTAGCAGACTCCTGACGCCCACACATTCGTTCCTGGCCAGAAGTAAAAGCACAGCAGCTTTGTCTGGAGACACAGGTAAAGCCATCCTGGCGGAACTGTCCTGGTGAGGTAAAATCCTCCTTGCAGAGCATACTTACGCTGCTACCTCCTGATGTGTGCTTCTCTCTACTCCAATGGAACTGTCTGTTGGTGCTGGTCTCATGCCCCTGGCATTGTTTCCTCTTAGTATCCACCTTCGCATCTTATCTGGACACTAGTCGCCAGACAGACAGACAAAGCCCCTCTGATCAGATGGCTTCAGCTGGCTGTTCATGAGGCTACTAGAATAAAAGTATCCCTTACCTACCATTCTTTCTGCCCCTATATCTCAGCAGATGATCAGAGGTAGACACAATTTAATATTTAATACCAATGTGTGGACTTGGGAATAAAATCAAAGCATAGACCTGTTACTTAAGCGTAGAGTTTCGTAATGTGGCTGTGGGCTACTACTTATCCTCCCCACCAGTCTCTTATGTGCAATCTAGGAACAGAACACTTACAAACTCTAAAGAGTTGCAGAGAAGGATAATTAGAGTGTACAGAACGTAATTATAGAGTCATGTTCATTGAAAATATGTAGAGCATACCTGCCACTGGCTATTGTAATTGTCTCCTTTTTGAAATATAAAACATGCCTGAATGAGCCATTTGGCTCATTCACTTAATGAGAAGTTAGTGTACAGCTTCCATGTAGTTGGTAAGAAAAGTCTACATTAGGCTTTTGGTATCAATACTCCCATGGTGAGTTGATTTAGACTTTCCCAGATCTCTCTGGGTACAATTGGTGCATCTCTGTAACCCATCTAGCCCTCATCTTTGGCACTTAGGAAATTGAGTATCCTCTTTCAAAAAGTACCTTTAAAAATTCTTTTTCTCTACAAGCCTATTCATGTGCATTAGCCAACATACCAGTAATAATCTTGGGTAGTTTTATGGGGTCTTTCATCTACAGTGCCCAATAAGCTAATGAGCATCAGCTCTGCTTCTCATAGCATTCCTGGAGTCAGTCTACGGCATAGGTGTGGGCTTCCCCACCCACTCCCGTGGAAGGCAAGTGTAATGGCAATAGACGACTTAGACCGGAACCACTTAGAAAGTGGGTAGATTAGATCTTTTTTTAAATTTATTCTACTTAGGTATACATAATAGCAGAATGCATTTTGATTCATTGTACACAGATGGAGCACAACTTTTCGTTCCTCTGGTTGTACATGATGTAGAATCACATCTCATATGCAGTCATACATGAAGCTATGGCTATAAATGTGCTCACCTCTCCCTCTTCAAAACCCTGTGATGTTTTGTGTCTGGTTGTACAGTTAACTAGCTGGACCACAGTGGTTTTGGTTTTGGTTTTGGTTTTTTTCTTTTCCCTGTAATTTTTTTGGAGTTGTTGCCCTATATTTGAGACTTTTCTGGAAGGAAAAGTATAATAGGTCTTAAGATAGTCTATGCCTATGAAATTCATACTTTAATGCAAGTCATGAAAGCTTTTCTTCATGTTTAAAAATATGTCAAACTGCTTCTCTGTCCTGTTTCACGGGATCTCCATGGTTTATGACCATCCATTATGCACCTGAACCTCCACATTGTATGTCGTGCTGTGCTTAAATACTGCCTCAAAGCTAGAAAATTGTCTTTGCTGTTTCTGTCCTCCCCAACTTTTACCAATTCTTTAGCTCTCCCACTAGTCTTTCAACACCATCTCCTCATTTTCCACCCATATTATTCACCTGCCTTTCTTCCCACCTTGTTCTCCATTGTTACCCTGGGTCAGGGTGCTTTTTATCTGCAGATTGGCTCTTTACTTTGCCACTGTTCTGTTTTCCTTTTCAAAAACGGATACTTTTTTTTTTTAATGTGGAATAGCACATAGCCTTTCCTGAGTTCCCTGTTTTGTTAGTGTATTCCCTAGACCATTGTCACCTTTTGCAGTGATACAGCTTATGTTTAATGAATCAAAACTCTTGATTTTTACAAAAATTTCCATTTGGAATTGTATGTAAATATATGTAAATGTCTTCCAGTTGTCTTTTCAAAGACACTGTTTCTGTCAGTTTGATTTTTCCGTGTACTCTCGTTGATTATTCTTTTCTGCCTTTCCATCTTAGTTTGTCTCTTGACTACTTCTTACTCCTAGTTGCTTTTGGCAAAGGATGACTTACATTCACAGTAGGGGTTACACTAGTAGATTAAAACAGCAGTTCTTACCCTTAGGGTATTTCGTGATTGCAGACTCTCTGAACTAGCACTAGAGCCATTGAGACTTAAAATCCAGGTCTCATGCCTCTCCTTTGCAGCCTTTACTGTGGATTGACTTCTCCAAGTATATTTTTTTTGTTTTGTTTTGGGATGGTGGGGGCAGTGACAACATTCAAAATATATGTGACTAATAGAACCCACAATTAAATAAACTGATTCGGGTAAAAATGGTTAGAAGATAGAGTAAGCCCTCAATGTTAATATTCTATAATGCAAATTTTCTGTTCTTTGTGCTGCACTCCAGTCATTGGAACTGTGTTATTGCTTGGCACCCACTATTTCATATCGAAGATTTTGAATGAGTTAAATGAATGCACATTTATTACCAGCCTCCACAATTTAATGAGACCCTGTTCAAAAAAGAAAAAATGGGAGGGGCTGTGGGATTTAGCTCAGTGGTAGACCACCCTTGGATTCAACACTCTGTACTGGGGGAAAAAAATTTCCATACAGTTTCCTGTGATAACAAAAAAAAAAATAGTTTTTATTTCCTTCCTCTCAACAAAATCTATCCTTTACAGTAAGTTAAGGTCAGAAGTAAAGCTTTGTCATTTCCCACGTGATACACACATATTGCTTTAAGAACCAAGGAAATACAAAACAGTTTATCCTGAAGAAACAGAATTATTTCAGATTATGTGAAAAGAGAGTACAGTTTCCAGTCTATTACAATTCAGTAATAACTAGAAGATACTACAGGGCATTAAATAAAAGAACACATTAATAAAGATGCAGTCTAGGGCTGTGGATGTAGCTTAGTGGTAGAGTGCTTGCCTAGTCCTGGATTTGATCCCAGGACTGGGGCCGGGGGGACAATCTGATCAGCTTTCTGACTCCAGATTAAATCAAAATAATGAATATTTTTAAACTCTAATTCTAAAAATTAAGATCGCCCCAAACTGGACATGGTAGCACATACCTGTAATCTCAGTGAATCAAGAGGCTAAGGCAGGAGTATCATGACCCCAGGCCAGCCTGGGCCACTTAGACCCTGTCTCAGAATAAAAATATTAAAAGGCTGGGTTGTAGCTCAGTGGTAGAGAGCTCCTTGATTCAATCTCCAATACCACATACACTCTCACAAATATATATGTATATTTTTATATATATATAAAAAGAAAATACCTCAGATTTGTCTTGTGAACTTTAGGCTTTTTTTGTTTTTGTTGTTTGTTTTGAGGATTGAACCCAGGTTATTTTATTTCAAGACAGGGCCACACTAAATTGCCCAGGCTGACCTTTAGCTTTCAATACTCCTGCCTCAGCCTCCTGGGTAGCTGAGATGACAGGTGTGTACCACTGTGATGGGTGAACTTTTGAGTGTTTAACTTAGTAATTCAGTTAACATTTGGATGGCCTGGCCCAGTAGTCTCAGCATCTCTCCATCTCTCTCTCCCCCACTCCCTTCCCTCTCCCTGCTCCTCCTTTCCTCCATCTCTCCCCTCCTCCCTTCTCCTCCCCTCCCACCTCTACTCATGCTGGGTTTGAACCCAGGGTCTCAAGTATGCTAGGCAGGTGCTCTACCACTAAGCCATCTCCCCAGCCTCATGCCAATCGTTTTTTATAAAGTTGCTACAATAACTAGAGTTAGGTAAAGTAATTTTATAACCTGGTTCAAATGCGTGTATTATCCTCAGTAGTCGTGTTTGTTTTATTTTTTCTGGGAAGCAGGATTTCTGAATGAGATCTGAAAATGGACCTTGAACCTTAGTTTCCCCACTTTTGATATGTATGTGGTGTTACATAAATTTCTTTAAATCATTGTTTCTCAGAATAACTTGATGAATGACCGTGTTCCTTTGAAGTTGAATGGTCAGAAACTATGTAGATTTTCAAAAAAACTATCTTGAGTTAAAAAATAATGTAAAAGCTATACATGATTCAATGTTATTTTTGGCCATCTTAACATATTTATGTTCTTTTTACCATTTTAAGTAGTTATAGCCCATCTCCCCATAAGTTCTGCTGCTGCTGCTGCTTATGAAATATTTAATGCCTTGGCTTTTGGAAAAACCCAGAAGCATGTATTGGTTTGCCTTTAGATAGATAATACATTTACAAAATTCTTTTCTGGAAATGATTACTTATTCCTGTAACAAGTCTTAACACCTGGTAAGACTTGGTCATTTAACATACTTAAAATTCAGATCCCTCCCTCCCCGCACACTAGCTGTCGAACTTGACCCATGAAATAGTTGTAGTTTATCTTGCTTGCCTGCTTGCACGCTTCTTCTCTTTCCACCTTTTTTTTCCATCTTAAGGATAATTAGAAAAAAATCTGATTGTAAGTCAGTCATATGAAAAATACCTCTTATCACTAAAGTAACTTTGACCAGAACCATTTGTTTACAGGAATGTTAGGTCTTGACTCTCTGTAGTAATTGGGTTATATCTAGATCTTTAATCAGCATTTAAGTAGACACATAGGTAGCAGTATAGTTCAGATTTTTCACTTGGACATGCCTTCCTTTTAGGCCCATAATAAACTCACAGGAAGTGAGGAAAGTTGAGTGTGATGGTTCTGGGCACCTTTAGGTAATAACATCTTCTTCCTACTTTTCTCTCTGTCTCTGCTTGGCTCCTTTTCCTGCTTTTGGCTTTCTTCACCTGTTCTTCTGGCACTCTTATGTGTAAAACCAATCACCTGCACCCTAGTTATCCCCATTTGTCCTCGTTCAGCATCTTGCAGCCCCATCATCATGCCCTACAAAGCTGCACACTGTAGAAATCCGGTGGACCGACCAAAACTCTTTGTAACACCACCCGAGGGCTCTGCGCGCAGGAGGACCATTCATGGCACATTGGTGAGTAGCAGTCGGGAGCAGGCTGGCAAGTCTGGGAGCCAGTGCTTTTTCTGTGCAGAGTGGATACTGACCTGAGGTGTGGTACGGGTATAAGACAGGGTGGCCATGACATCCAGCATCCCATTTATCATGAATCTGCTGGCTGGTTGGTACTGCATCCCTTTCCCCACATGGCCCCGCTTCTTTCCCACTTGAAATGCTGCTTTTCCTAAAATTTGAACTTGAAGATGAAAATGGCCCTTTGTTCAAGCCTGTGAGTGCCTGACCTATCCTGCTGGTGACTCTATACAAATAAGTGCAATGGCCAGGCATGGTGGCACACACCTAGAATCCCAGTGATCAGAAGCCTGAGGCAGGAGGATCGCAAGTTTGAGGCCAGCCTTGACAACTTAGGGAGACCCTCAGCAACTTTAGCAAGACCTAGTCTTAAAATAAAAAATAAGAAAGACTGGGGTAAAGCCCTTGGTTTCAGTCCCCAAAATGAAAAAGTAAATAAGTGCAATGCCAGAATTCCTTCATTTTTTAAAGTAGGCAAACCAAATGGCCTTTGCAGGGAAAATGGGCCTGAACTGCTTCCCCTTTAATCCCAGTCACATCCAGAAACCTGCAGAATTCCAAGTGCGGTTCACCAAACATCGAGATAAGGAATTTTTATCCTGCTTAACTAATCCCTGTCAATGCCCACATCTTTAAATACAGTGAAGAATATTTTGAAAACACTAGTTATTTGCTAAATAACCAATTCTTGAAGGGCTGTTGGCCTGTATCATAAACTCCAATTTTGCAAGTGAGGAATATAATTTGTACTTGTTATTGCTGGCAAGGTGACTGAGCTAAGGTTAATTTTCATCATGCTATAAACAGTGAGGTAATTTATATGTCTTCAGGAATCTTTCTTCACCTTTGTTTTAAACTGTACTTATTTGATATCCAGAGATCATTGGTCTGTGGACTTAACTGTACTTGAGCACACAAGACACTAATTCACCAGCTCTCATTGCCTCTGTCCCATGATTATAGTATGACCCTTGTAACGAATGGCTGGAAGAATTTTTTTTTTTTGAATCTCAACTTCCACAGCAATTCAGATGGATAAAGCTGATGAGCACTTAAAAGGATTTTGCTCAGAGGATAATTTGAAGATTGTGAGAGCCTTGGTGGCTTTGCTGGTGGCAGTTTTCTTTCAAGCCCCTTTAGGCATCAGTGTTGATTCATGATGGAATCAGACCAGAAGCCCTTAGAGCCAAAGGTGGAACTATCTTTGATGTCTGTGGAGTTTTAGTTCATTAGGTTCTTGGTGCACAGAGATCCTGGCTGTGGACAAAAAGTGATAGTGAAGACAGTCCTGTGAGTGCTTATTGGATGGGGAAAGGGGCATTTACCAAAGGCAAAGTATCTGGTTATAGGTAAAAGCAGAAATTAACTATCCTTGAGGGGAGGTGGAAGGTTGACCCTAGGCTACTAGAATGAATGATGGGGTTCGTCATCGCCTGGTCCAGATCTCCAGTGGGTTTTTCTTTTTAATGCCTTCCTCTGTGTGATGAGCTGCCTTCTCACTTCCTTACAACCAAATTCAGACAAATACGTACAGCCAGAAAATGACTAGTGGAGCCCAACTGTGGAATTGGGTGGTGTCTTCCACCATGAGCACTCGAAAAGCGGCAGTGACACTGACAGATTGTATTTTTAATTTTTACAAAATGTTTAGTTGTGGTTAAAAAAAGAAAAAACAATCATTTTTTAAGATGGTGTCAAGTGTATGCACAGTGTAGTGCAACTGATTTCCGGAACTATTTGAATCCTGTGCATCTGAACCAGTATGCATATTAAACAAGTCCCATTTCCCCGTTCTCCCCTAGCCCTGGCAACCGCCCTTCTGTTTCCTGTTTCTATGACTGTGACTACTGTAGGTACCTCATAAGTGGAATCATGACATACTTGAATTTTTGCAACTAGCTTATTTTATTTGGCATAATGTCCTCAAGGTTCATCCTTGTAGCAGGTGACAGATTTCCTTCCTTTTTAAGGCTGAATAATATGCCCTCATACGTATGTTCCACATTTTGTTATCCATTCATCCATTGATGGACATGTGGGTTGATTTCACCTCTTGGCTATTGTGAGTCGTGCTGCTGTGATCATTGGTGTGCACCTCTCTCTTGGATATCAGAAGTGGGATCACGAAATCATATGATAATCCTGTTTTAGTCTTTTGAGAAACCACCATGCTGTTTCCTACAGTAGTGCACTGTTTGACATTCCTGCTTGGTAGCACACAAGGGTTGCAGCTTCTTGGCATCCTTAACAACTTGTTCTTTTGTTTTTGTGTGACAGCTCTCCTAATGGGTGTGAGGTGATAACACATTGTGGCTTTGATTTGCATCTCTAGTGATCAGTGTCCTTGTGTATCTCTTCATAGGCATGTTGGCTATTTGTATGTCATATTTGGAGAAATGGTTATTAAATCTTTAAGCCTTTGTCTGGGGGGGATGCTGGGGTTCAAACCCAGGGCCTTATATGCTAAAGAAGTTCTCTACCACTGAACTAAATCCCCAACCCCTGCCCATTTTTATTCGGATTACTAGTTGTTGAATTTTAGCAGTTATTTATGTATTCTGGATATTGATCTCTTATTAGCTATGATTTTCAAATATTTTCTCCTATTTCATAGGTTATTTTTTTTACTGTTATGTCCTCTGATGCATAGAAAATTTTAAATTTAATGTTCTGTTTGTCTAGTTTTGCATCACTGTACTTTTTTTTTCGATCAGGAGTACTCGACCACACTGAACCACATCCTCAGCCCTATTTTCTGTTTTATGTAGAGACAGGGTCTCACTGAGTTGCTTTGTGCCTCACCATTGCTGAGGCTGGCTTTGAACTCACGATTCTCCTGTCTCAGCCTTCCAAAGTGCTGGGATTACAGGTGTGTGCCACCACGCCCAGCCATTGTCTGTACTTTTGGTGTTATCCCAGCAAATCAGTATCATTTGAATGACATGAAGTTTTCACCTATGTTTTATCATGGGAGTTTTATAGTTTTAAGACTTACATTTAGGTCTTTAATCCATTTTGAGTTTGTTTGTGTATTGTGTTAGGGAAGTGTCAGATTTCTTTTTCACGTGGATATCCAGTTTTCACAGCACCATTTGTTGAGGAGAGCACTCTCTCATTGGGTGGTCTTGGGATTTAACCAGCTATATAAGTGTTTATTTCTGGGCTTTCTATTCCATAGGTCTGGATGCCTGCCTTTATAACAGTACCACACTGTTTTGATTACTGTAGCTTTGTAGTGTGTTTTTAAATCAGGAAGAGGGAGACCTCCAGTTTTATTGTTCTTTTTCAAGATTGTCAAGTCTCTCCTGTGAGTAAGTTGTCCAGCCAATTGGTGTGGACAGCTTTCTATGTATGTTCCTCTCAGCATTGTGGAAAGTATTGCAGGCAAGATGATTGTACAGACTGCTGGTTATCAACTCACATCAGGATGAGAATCAGGAGTGCCTTTGTGTGTGGTACCCACACAGATGACTGTATATAGAGCGACGAAAGAACTAAGAGAGTAAAAAATAAAATAAAAACTACCTGATTGGATGGATATTACCTGAAGTGTAGGGTGGTTTTCTAAACCACTCCTCTCCTGTTCTCCTGGCTCCTGGGTGATTCAAAGTGATCAGTTTCTTTTGGGAGAAAAAAAGTACTTGGCTCAGTGGCACTTTGATAAAAATAAGACTATCTGAGGACTGTACTCTTTTATGCAGGATCATCCCTGATCCCTGTTTCATCAAGCCCAGATGAGGAAGGTCATCCCCAGACTCTGTACATCACAAACTGCCCTTCCCGAATCACTTTCCCACTCAGAGCTCTCCTTGATCTGATTTCAGCCAAAACAAAGTATTTTGAGAGAAAGAACAAAAAAGACTATGCCAGCTACTTACTTTGGAAGAACCTTGGTCCTTTCATCCTGGGGACTGATTTACCCAGGGCATTACTGCCACCCATGCATCGGCCAAGAGGGTCCCATGTGGTGGCTGCAGCTTTTGCCACCCAAGGACTGCCCCGCTGTGTGAGGTCCCTCCTCCTGCCCTTTGCGATCAGAGATGGGGCAGAGGGTGGGGGTGCAACTGGAGTGGCACCAAGCTAACCACGCCTGCAAAGCTCTGTCCTGCCCTGTGCATTTTGTCTATGTACATTTCCCGGAAGACAATATTACTGATGCTCCCTCCCCTCCCTTCCCCTCCCCGCATTGATAGCCTAGTCAGTCAGCATGCTGCTGAGGAAGATGGAGAAAGACTATTAGAGGAGAGAGGAAGAACCGATGCTTAAGCCAGGGAGAGAAGGCACACTACCAGCTTTTCTGCCCCTAGACTAGATAACATTCTGCCCCTTCCTTTGTGTCCTTGACAGTTTCCTTTCTTGACAGCCATTTCACCCAGGTCCCAGGAGCCCCCAGCAAGCCTTCATTTCCATCCCAGAACATGACAGAAAGTTTCAGATATTTGGAATGGTTTTGTTTTGAAATCGGCAGGAGGGCAGGTCTTGATGAATTTTAGAGTCTCAGAACACTTCTCTGGGCTTCTCTTTGACCATTTCAACTCGGAAAAGGTGCCATCTGCCTGACTGAACTGCTTGATGAGAGCAGGGGAAGGCTGATGTTTTAGCCCACCCTCAGGTTTCAGATTCCTCCCCTAATAAAGAACACAGATACCTAAAACTCCTCACCTTGGACCTGACTTTCCTTGGAGAATGAGAGGACATTAGGTGAGGAAGGACTTTTTCTTATAACATTAATATAAGAGGAAAAATGAATTAATATTTGAATAGCAGGCATGTAATTTATTTTTTTAATGATTAGGCTGCTAAGTATGCTATCACATGCCTGTAATCCTAGCAACTCATGAGAGTGAGGAAGGACCACAAATTTTAGGCCTTGGCAACATAATGAGACCCTTTCTCAAAATAAGAAAGAACAAGAGCTGGGAATATAGTTGCTCAGTGACAGAGCAACCCTGTGTTCAATCCTCAGTATTAAAAAATAAATAAGCTAAGGTATTCTCTGTGGTGGGGGAAAAAAATGCACCTAAAGAAGTAAAAAAGAAAAAGATGTGTTTTAACTGAAAGTTTTAAAAATAGAAATGACCTTCATTTTAATATTTGTGGGAGATAAGCCATATTATGATAAATTTTGTTCCAGCTAAGTTTAGATGCAAAGGTAAAGTGCTTTCTAAAAGTCCAGGGGGTTTTTTTCCCCCTTAAATAAGCATAATCCAATCTTACATCCAGACCCACCTTATTAGTGTTACCCGTATTAATTCAGATATACTTTTCAGATTAACAAAGGCCTTGTGTTAAGGCTGGAGTGGATGTAGGTGACATAGTTTAGGAATTTCTAAGAAAATGTTAAATGGTTTGTAGCGTCACTGTTGAATACTGTGAATGTGATTCACATTCACTCAATCTGACTCACTGAGAAATCTAATCATTGAGTTTCTCTGAACTTAGGGTCAGAAAAGAGAGAGAGAGAGAGAAAATGTACCCTTCCATCTTACATCTGGCATCCGAAGGGCTCTGTCTCCATCTAATCCCAAGGCAAGGTCACCAGCACCCTCCCGACTTTGGTAAGTGAAGTGCTCAGGCTGGCTGGGACGTTCTGTGTGGGAGAATGAGTGGCTTCTGTCCTCAAAGAGAACCATTATCCCCACACTGCTCAGCTTTAACTTAGAGAATAGTTGTCTTTCTTAAAGTAAAAAGGAACGTGACACATTGGACTTGGTTTCTAAAGGACTTCATTTCTGCATTACCACATAAAAGACAAATACATATAGCTAAATGTCTGCATTACTTTTCCGCAAACTGTTGTGCTGGGTTCTGGTAAGCCCGTTCTCATGTGTCCCTCTCTTCCCATTGTTTGCTGCCCAGGCTCCCATCCAAGTCCCTTCCGCATTTGCCTGGCACACCCCGACCAGCATCCTTGCCTCCTGGCTCAGTCAAAGCTGCTCCCGCCCAGGCCCGGCCCCCATCCCCTGGCAACATCCGCCCTGTCAAGAGAGAAGTCAGAGTGGAACCTGAAAAAAAAGAGCCTGAGAAGGAACCTCAGAGTGTTGCCAGTGAGCCCGCGCTGAAGGGCAGAACACCTTTAGTGAAGGTAGAAGAGGCCACAGTTGAAGAGGGGACACCTGTCGAACCAGAAGCTGACCCTGGTGAGAAGAAACTGGCTTGGGCAAGGACCTGGGTTAGCTGTTCTCTCTGCTTGCTCTTTTTTTCTGGGATCATTTTATGTAACTTTTCTTTTTTTCTTACTAGAAACTGAATTTTTACTCTGAGGCTTACTTCAGAACCTATTCTTAAGTATGATTTTCTTTTTTCTTCTCTATTTCCTTTTTTCGCAGGGAGAATGGGGTTTGAAACCCAGGGCTTCATAGAGGCTACGCAAGCACTTTACCACTAAGCTATGTCCCTAGCCCTGCATGTTTTTTATTTTGAGATAAGGTTTTGCTTTATTTTCAAGGCTAGCCTTGAACTTGGCGATCCTCCTGCCTCAGCCTCCCAGTAATGGGATTACAAATGCTCACTACTGCACCTGCCAGTCTCTACTTTTCAAGGGAGAATTTTCAAATAATCTATTGATATATATTTAAACCAGCGCCTCCAGGATTTTCCAAAATGCAGAGTACTGGCTTTACATCAGACTTACTGGATCAGAAAATGAGGTGGTGAATCTAAAAGCTCTCATAGATACTAAACTGTTGACTCCTATGTACACTAGAGTTTGAGGGCCTCTGGCTTAGCCTGTGTGCTTGATAGAAGTCAGAATTTTTTTGCCAAAAGACCCAATGTTTCTCATTTCAGCCAGGCTAACCAGCTGCTATTTAGAAATTTGGAATCACTTGGATCTAAGAATTCAATGTTTTGTTGAAAATTGATTTCATGCAAGACATTTCTGCTCATGACAGTTTGAAGGTCAAAGATGGGGCAAAGAAAGATGATTCAAGAGAGATGACAGTATTAGAGAGTGAAAGTCCAGTGTTCGGATTCATGAAAAGAGGGAGAGGCTCAAGGCCCATAAATAGTGTGATGGTAAAGACAACTACAGGAGCAAAAATAGAAATGTGAATCTGGAAAGGAGGGCTGGGAATGGCCGGGCCACAGCTCAAAGCTCACTGGTGCCTCAGTGTGGTGCAGAATCAATCATGAGAGTCTGTATGGGGCTCCCTCCTGCACCGGCTTCCTAGGTCATCTTCCTAAATCCAGATAAGACCAGAGACTTCTGCTCCCATCTCGCATCTTGGTGTCAGGACTGCAGTGGAAGCTGGGTTGTGAGTAGCATGTGTGCCTGCTAGACAAGGCCAGGCCTCCTCACACCTCCACCTGGAGACGGCACTGGCTGGACTTCTGTCTAAATGGGGCCTCTTCATTTGGTGGTGTCATCGTCCCAGCCTGAGCCTCAACCTGTGGCCTGGTGCTGTAGTAATGAATAGTCACCAAAGAGTAGGAATTTTTTTAATGTATTAAAGGACAAACAAAGATCTCATCTTCAGTTTGCTTAGGGTGTAACTTCCCACAGAAATCTAAAATGAGGTTCTCTACTCAGTACATATTTGATAGATACTGTTAGCTGATTTAACTGCTATAAAAGTACGACTTGGAGATAGAGCTTGAGCTTGGAATGTCTCATTTACACATGCAGGGTTTTTTTTGTTGTTATCTGTTGCTTGGTTACAAAGAGAATACAGTGAAATTGTGAGAACACACAGTAATAAACATTCCCTTTTCTCTGATAATGATGAATTCTAGGTCTGGGGTGTGGGGAATGCCAGTTTTTGTTTTGTTCTTTGGGTTTTGTTTCCAGTTGGTTTTCTCCTTGTACCTGTTTGTACAGCTGCTCCAGGCACAGCCCCAGCCTTGGACCCTGCTCCAGCCCCTGCTCCAGCCCCTGTTCCGGCTGCAGCCGAGGGCCCAGCCCCAGCTCCCTCATTCACTGTGACTGCCAGTGGTGCTCCTAAGACTTCTGCAGGCACCACCGACCCAGAAGAGGCCACTAGGCTGCTGGCTGAGAAGAGGCGGCTGGCCCGAGAGCAGAGAGAGAAGGAGGAGAGGGAGAGGCGAGAGAAGGAAGAAATAGAAAGGTAAAGCCCTAACAGTGACGTGACGTCAGTGGTGCCACAGTTATGCCTTGGATTAAATCCTCCGAGAGGAAGGAGTTGGTAGTTAAGTGACAAAGGTGAATGTTTCAGAATTACACTTACCTGGTGTTCCTTTGACCACAAAGTTATTTTCAAGCACGTTTTCTTATGAATGACAATACTACACTGACACAAAGATTTCAAGAAAAAAAAAGTATGTATAATCTTACCAGTTTTTAGTAATTGTGTACATTTTGGGTGGTTCTTTCTCAGTAGTCTCTGAACAGTCTGGAGACACAAAATTTACATAATTGTAATCACAACAGAGGTACACTTGTACAGTCTGCTTTTCACTTAACATCTCTAATCTCTAGGTTTCCTCTTTATCTTTGTAATTATCATTTTAAAGCTGCTTTAGTAAGGATTCATGTTTTCTTCCAGATTGTGGATGGGTGAGGTATTTAAATGTTGCATGATTGTCTGCCAGACAGTATGCTAGGGGCAGATTGCTTAACTGATCACTTTCTGGGCCTAATAAGGCTGATGCCAAAATAATTGTTCTTTACACAAACAGAACTGCACCCTGAGGCTGGACCTCAGGCTACCATCTTGGATGTGCCCAGACATTGATCTCAATCAGGGAGCTTCCCTCTTCTGTTCCAGTACAAAACATTATGATTTCTTTTTTTTTAATGTTTGAGTGGGGAGAGTAGATTCAAATTTGTTACTAAAAAGTCACACAGTTTGAGTTATACAAGTCTGTCTTTAAAAATTGTTAAATTGTAAATCCTTTAAAAAAGAAAGCTCTCTCTAAAATATTAGTGGTTACAGTTTGCTTCTGTTTACCACAGGCAGCAGAGATGCTGGGAAGGGAAGAGGAAGAATAAAGGATGATGTCACATTTTGCCCTGTAACCATATTGAATGTGTCCAGTGGAAGTTTTGGGGGAGCTCTTTGAACAACCTGTCCTTTAAATACCCACAGTCGGGGGCCTCCCTTCAAGGAATCCCCCATATGTGCCATTGTTTTGTCATTTCTCAGACAGAAGAGAGAGGAATTGGCTCAAAAGGTGGCTGAAGAGCGAACTCGCCGAGAGGAAGAGTCGCGCCGTCTGGAGGCCGAGCAGGCCCGGGAGAAGGAAGAGCACCTGCGGCGGCAAGCGGAGGAGCGCGAGCGCGAGGAGATGGAGCGCGCGCAGAAACAGGTGCGCCCCGGGCGTGGCCCCACGCGGCCACCTGCCCCAGGCGGGTGGAACTTCCTCCCAAGTGAGCACGGTGGTCACCAGTCACTGTTAGAAATGCCGCTTGTTCCTTGTGCATTCTGGTTTCTGCATGGTCTCCATCCGTGCTTTGCCTCTGCGTCCCGGGGTCCCAGGGATGAATTGCCAGCCCGTGTGTAAGAAGCGCACACCCACTTTCTGTTTTCAGAAAGAAGAAGAAGCTCGTGCGCGTGAAGAAGCTGAAAGGGTCCGGCAGGAACGAGAGAAGCATTTCCAGAGAGAGGAGCAGGAGCGCCTGGAAAGAAAGAAGGTAGCGATGTCAGGCAAAAGCCTGGGACGGCTACTGTGATCCTTACTAGGTGGGAAGGCGGCTGACCTCCAGGAGACTTGGCAGCTGTCTTCTACCCCTTCCAGATAAATAGCCCTCACTAGTCATAATCTCCCACAAAGAAACCACTTTGAAAGTTGGGAGTTTCCCCCCAAAGCAATTACTTTCCACTTCTAGTAACTTAAGCTAGTCCAACCTCTTTGCTATATCCTCACTTCTTTTTTTTTGAGGCAGGGTCTGGCAGAGTAGCCCAGACTGGCCTGGAGCTTGGGATCCTCCTACCTGAGCCTCCCTAGCAGTAGCTGGGATTACAGGAGGGTACCACTGCAGTTGAACTTTTCTGCATAACTTCAATTAAGATGAAAGCAGTATGAATTATTATTTTCTCCAAATGACAGACATGTTTTTATAATCTGCTATTTGATTATGGAAGTGCAGTAGGCTGGCTTGAGTTCTGCATCCGATCTTCTTTCTCATTTGTCCTTTCTTGCAGAGACTTGAAGAGATTATGAAAAGAACCAGGAGGACAGAAGCTACAGATAAGGTCCTGAGATGACTTTTTTCTAATTGCTCATGATGGCTCTTTTTATTTTTATTTTTACCTTTAATTGTAACTTTAATTCTTAAAAGTCTTTATTTTTCTTTTTTATAGAAAACCATTGATCAGAGAAATGGTGACATAGCCAAGGGAGTTCTCACTGGAGGAACAGGTATTTCTATGATTGAATTCAAATCAGCTGAAGGCTTTAAACAAATTATTAAATCATAAATGTACAAAAGGTTCTTAACTCTGCACATGCACTTAATTTTTTTTTCTGGTACTGGGGATTGAACTCAGGGATACTGGACCACTGAGCCACATCCCCAGCCCTATTTTGTGTTTTGTGTAGAGACAGGGTCTCACTGAGTTGCCTAGTGCCTCACCATTGCTGAGGCTGGCTTTGAACTCGCAATTCTCCTGTCTCAGCCTTGCACTTAAATTTATATTGTTTTGTCTTATTAGACCATGCTTTTGGCTAACACTTTTCAAAACTTTGAGAAATATCTTTAAAAAGGTTGCACATGTCATCTGAAACTTAGATTTAACACTCTCAAAGAAAGAGAGCATCTACACTCTTACAAATACCACCAGAAAGCTAAGCAATTGTCTCAATGACTTTCTTTTTGTTGTTGTTGTTATTGTTGTTGTTGTTGTTTGGTACTAAGGATTCAACCCAGGGAAACTTTACCACTGAGCTACATCCATATTCCTTTTTCATTTTCTATTTTGATATTTTGAGACAGGGTCTCACTGAATTGCAGAGGCTGGCCTTGAACTTTCAATCCTGCTTCAGCCTCCTGAGTGGCTGGGATTACAGGTGTGCACCACCACACCTGATGAAGGCTTTTTCTTTGGTACTGAGGATTGAACCCAGGGGTGTTTAACCACAGAGCCACATCCCCAGCCCCTTTTTATGTTTTATTTAGAGACTAGGTCTCGCTGAGTTGCAGGCCTCACTAAGTTGCTGAGGCTGGCTTTGAACTCGAGATCCTTCTGCCTCGGCCTCCCAGGCTGCTGAGATTACAGGTGTGCACCACTGCACCCAGCTCCCAGGTTCTTGTTGGGGAGTTGGAGGGAGATACTCAGTAGACTCTCATAAGCTTTGGTGTCTATCTGTTCTCTAGTTCATACACTTTCCCCTTATATAAAAGTCTCTTGACATTTCCTTTTAAGGGGCTTTTTGTTTTTTGTTTGTCCTTCACAGTGCTGGGGGTTGAACCCAGGGCCTTGAGCATATTAGACAAGCACTGTACCACTGAGCTTACACATTTGGACAATTTATATTTATGGCAGTTCTCAGAAAAAGGATTTAAATGTTATTTCTTTTCATTCTAACTTCAACAAGAGGTAAAATTTTAAATTAATTGAAATTTCTTTGGAAGTTGTTCATATACTATAATTTTCGGATTTATTGCTTTCTTGGCGATTTTAAACCGGATGCAGATGAAACGAAGATGAACTCGGCTTTAGTTTTAGTGCTGCGATCCAGTTAGCCTTGTGTTGGCACGCCTTTCACACACTTCCTTGTTTCACTTCCACATTAGCCTTGTGAGATACAGGGATGTTCGTTAGAGCCCTTCTGTGTGCCACATCCTGTTGTGGGTGCTCGGATTCAGTGTGAACAAGATAGGCAAAGTCTCCGTTCCAGCAGACGCTCAGCTCCAGTGACAGGCCCCATTCAAACCAGCTCCAGCCCAGGTCACTAGCTCCCAATTCTGCTCCAGGTGGTTTTTCATGATTGTACGAAAAGATGCTTGGTTGATAGCTTATCAATCAGTCTTTGTTTCCTCATCTACCAAGTTAATATGGAAAGAAAGAACTACAGGTACTTTAGTTTCTTTTTCTGTTTAAAATTTTTAAAAAGTACTAGAGTACCTCAGGGCTGGATTACAGATCAAATGAAATGATGTGTGGGAAAGAATATTCCCTGTGAATTCTAAGGGTTTTCAAATGTAAAATATTACTGGTGTTTGGTTTTAGTTCAGGAAAAGCTGTTCTAGCTTCTGTGTGTCGTGACTCTTGTAGTGGGGTTTTCATGCTCTTTTATAGGTGCACTAATTATATCTGTTTGGAGAACAGTTCTAGTGGTTGCATATTAACCCCATTGCATTTTAGGAACCTCTCTGCATGCGTGTTACAATAGATTCAGGCTGTGAGCAGGCATAGCAACCAGTGAGTCTTCAGAGTGATTCGTTTAGTCTGCACATGGCAACATTCAGGATTACTTAAGGGGCTGA
This sequence comes from Xerus rutilus, assembly GCA_028644305.1. Taxonomy (NCBI): domain Eukaryota; kingdom Metazoa; phylum Chordata; class Mammalia; order Rodentia; family Sciuridae; genus Xerus; species Xerus rutilus. The sequence goes on from CM053406.1 coordinate 24,771,973, forward strand.
TGCTATAGTTTGTACCTGGCCAGGTTCCTTGGTTTTGTTTTCATTTCCCTCTTCCTGATGCTCCCATCTGTTCCTTCAATATTCTTTGTACTCAATCCAAGACTGAACAAAGGCAAGAGGAAAGGTGAAATTTGCCAATGACATGCCATGTTTATTTATCAACACACATAAGTTAGATTTGAGTTAAAACTGCTAAAAACAGGATTGAGGATTAAGTATTTCCATTTCTCCTTGTCTGACATGAGATTTAGGGCTGAAAGGTAGTGTTACTGCTACAAAGAGAATTCTAGAATAGGCAGACAGGTTCACAGACTACTAGAAGTCTTCTCAGAGGCTCCTGTCATCAGCTTTACAAATCTTGGCATTTTTAAAATTATCAGTCACTTCTCTGCTTCAGTTCTCAGACTCCTTGTACCTCTCGCAGTTTACTGAGTTTATGGCAGGTTGTGAAATAACTCTTTTTGAATTATTTCAGTTATTCTTTCACATCAAGCGGAAACCATAAACTGCCACAGATTTCTCTGAAACTCTGACCTGTGTAAATGTGTATATGACTAAGTAACCCTGTCCCAGATTTTCAAGTCAGGCATATAAAGTTGGACTCCATTATTGAGTATTTTTTAAAATTTATTTATTTTTATTTTTAAAACAGAATGAATTTCAAGTCACAGTACACATATGGAGCACACTTTTTCATTTCTGTGGTTATAAACAAAGTAGAGTCAAACCATCTGTGTCCTCATACATGTACCTAGGGTAGCGATGTCCATCTCATTCCACCATCTTTCCTACTCCCATGTCCCCTCTCTTCCTCTCCCTCCCCTTTGCCCTATCTGAAGTTCCTCCATTTCTCCCATGCTGCCCACCCCCACTCCCACTATGGATCAACATCCACTAATCAGAAAACATTTGGCCTTTGGTTCTTTGTGATTGGCTTACTTCACTTGGCATGATGTTCTCCAACTCCATCCATTTACCTGCAAATGCCATGATTTTATACTATTTTAATGCTGAATAATATTCCATTCCATTGTGTATATATATACCATAGTTGTTGTTGTTGGGTTTTTTTTTGTACCGAGGATTGAACTCAGGGGTACTCGACCACTGAGCCACATCCCCAGCCCTATTTTGTGTTTTATGTAGAGACAGGATCTCACTGAGTTGCTTAGCACCTCGACATTGCTGAGGCTGGCTTTGAACTCGCGATTCTCCTGTCTCAGCCTCCCAAAGTACTGGGATTATAGGCGTGTGCCACTGCGCCTGGCCATACCAATTTCTTTATCCATACATCTATTGAAGGGTATTTAGGTTGCTTCCACAGTTTAGCTATTGTGAATTGAGCTGCTATAAACATTGAAGTGGCTGCATCACTGTAATATGCTGTTTTTAAGTCCTTTGGGCATAGGAGTGGGATAGCTGGGTCAAATGGTAGTTCCATTCCAAGATTTCTAAGGAATCTCCACACTGCTTTCCAGATTGCTTGCACCAATTTGCAGTCCCACCAGCAGTGTTTGTACCTTTTTCTCCACGTCCTCGCCAACATTTATTGTTGCTTGTATTCTTTTTTTTAAGACAGAATGCCTTTATTTTATTTATTTATTATATGGTATTGAGGATTGAACCCAGTGCCTCACACATGCTAGGCAAGTGCTCTGCCACTGAGCCACATCCTCAGCCCAGTTGCTTGTATTCTTGACAACTTCCATTCTGACTGGCATGAGATGCATTTCTCTAATTGCTAGAGATCTCAAACATTTCTTCATATATTTGTTGATCGATTGTGTATCTTCTGAGAAGTGTCTGTTCAGCTCTTTGGCCCATTTATTGATTGGGTTGTTTGGTTTTTTGGTATTAAGTTGTTTGAGTTCTTTATATATCCTGGAGATTAGTACTATATCTGATGTGCATGTGGCAAAAATTTGCTCCCAGAGTTAGGCTGTCTGTTTACTTCATTGTTTCTTTTGTTGAGAAGAAGCTTTTTAGTTTGAATCCATCCCAATTTATTGATTCTTGATTTTATTTCTTGCACTTTAGGAGTCTTATTAAGGAAGTCAGGGCCTAATCCGACGTGATGAAGGTTCGGACCTACTTTTTCCTCTGTTAGGCGCAGGATCTCTAGTCTAATTCCTAGGTCCTTGATCTACTTTGAGTTGATTTTTGTGCATGGTGAGAGAAAAGTGTTTAGTTTCATTTTGCTGTAGATGGATTTCCAGTTTTCCCAGCACCATTTGTTGAAGAGACTATCTTTCTCCAATGTATGTTTTTGGCACCTTTGTCTAGTATAAGATATTAGTATTTATGTGGGTTTGTCTATGTCTTCTATTCTGTACTATTGGTCTACCTGTCTATTTTGGTGCCAATGTCATGCTGTTTTTGTTACTATAACTTTGTAGTATAGTTCAAGGTCTGTTATTGTGATGCCTCCTGTTTCATTCTTCTTACTAAGTATTGCTAAGGATCATATGATTTTATCAATTGATGCAGAGAAAGCATTTGACAGAAATACAGCACCCTTTCATGTTTAAAACACTAGAAAAACTAGGGATAGTAGGACCATTCCTGAACAATTAGCAATCTATGATAAACCCAAAGCCAACTCATCCTAAATGGAGAAAAATTAGAAATTTCCTCTAAAAACTGGAATAAGACAGGAATGCCCTCTTTCAACACTGCTATTCAACATAGTCCTTGAAACACTAGCCAGAGCAATTAGATCAGAGAAATTAAAGGGATACGAATAGGAAAAGGATAACTCAAACTATCATTATTTGCCGATGACATGATTCTAAGAATTCCACCAGAAAACTTCTAGAATTAATAAATCGGCAAAGTAGTAAGATATAAAATCAACACCCATAAATCAAATGCATTGCTATACATCAGTGATGAATCCTCTGAAAGAGAAATCAGGAGAACTACCCCATTCACAATAGCCTCAAACAATAAAATAAAAAATAAAATAAAATACTTGGGAATCAATTTAACAAAAGAGGTGAAAGACCTCTACAGTGAAAACTACAGGACACTAAAGAAAGAAATTGAAGAAGACTTTAGAAGATGGAAAGATCTCCCATGCTCTTGGATAGGCAGAATCAATACTGTCAAAATGGCCATACTACCTGAAGCGCTGTACAGATTCAATGCACTTCCAATTAAAATCCCAGCGTCATTCCTTATAGAAAGACAAGGCAATCATGATATTCATTTGGAAGAATAAGAGACCCAGAACAGCCAAAGCAACACTGAGTATCGAGGAAGAGGCACAAGTAGCTACAATACACTGGGGCTTCCATTTATGAAATCCCCATCATTCTGTGACTAGAGCTCAGTTTGTACAAGTGGTATTTATGGTATTTCCATGGTGATTTGTGATTTGCTCTGTGTTGCTCAGTAAAGATGTTCCCTGTCAGCCCCACCAGGCCATCTTACTGCTGTCTTCATCAGGTGCTGTGGTTTTCAGGTAGACTTTTTGTTCAGAGCCAATTTGGTGCAAGCAAAAATAAGAGTGACATTTATTTCAGCCCTTACAGTGTGTTAAGCACCGTTCTGAGTACTTTACATGTATTAATATATTTAATTCTCACAGAAGCCTATGAGGTAGGTACTATATCTATGAGGAAACTGAAGCACAGAGAGTTCAAGTGATTTACTCAGACTTCCACAGCTGCTCAGTTGCAGGGTCAGGATATAAATCCAAGTAGACTGGCTCCTGAGGTCTGGGTTTGATTGTTAGGGTATTAGTAATCCTTTATCTCCTTTGCTACCTACAGAAGTATCTGTACTTCCAAATATGACAAACTCTCCAGGAAATGGAGAACCTACAGCCAGCCCACATGTGGTCACTTCGCATCAATCAGAAGGAACCTTGGAGAGGTGAGTTAAACAACTTGGGGCGTTTTTCATTGCAGTATATTAAAGGAAAGCACTACTGTTTCTACCCCACCAGAATTTCCCGGGTCTGGTGCAATTTCAAAGTTTTAACACTAAGATTTATTTTAATTTGGGTTCACTAATTTTTGGTTGGGCTTATAACTCTGAACTCTGAGATAGGGCAATATCTTGTTTCTTGAGACTTGATAGTGAGGTTTTAGTGATTATTATAGAAAATCCCAGGAAGTAATTTGTTAGTTTTCTTTGTATACAGTTAACCTGACCTGGACCATATTCACATTCTTCAAGTGTATGACAATCGTATTTTAGACATATATAATATTCTAATGAGTCACAGGTTAGTTCCATAATAAAAGTAATTTAGAGGCCAGTATTTCTTATGATATTAGTAGCAGAGCTGCTGCTTGATGAATTAAATGGTTACTAACAAGAATCAAGAGAAGGGTTGGATTGAAGAAAAATTATTTTTTGCTTCTCTTGCATTTATACCAACAACATCATAACAGCAGTTTCAAAATGAAAAATAAAAGTAATCATACCTTGTACCTAAAAATCTAATGTGTTTGTGAGCTTTTCGTTGCTGTGACCAAAATAGCCAACAAGAACAACTTAGAAGGAAAGGTTTATTTGAGCTTCATGGTTTTAGATGTCTCAGTCCATGGACAGCTTGGCTTCATTGCTCTGGGCCCAAGATGAGGCAGCATATCATGGTAGAAGAGCTCATTAGAGGAAAGCTTCTCAGCTCATGGCAGGGCCAGGAAACAGAAGCAAGAAAGGGGAGTGATAGGGGGAAGAGGCCACAGGGAAGACACTCCTTTCCAGGGTACACCCTCAGTGACACACACCTTCCAGTCACTCCTCACGTGCCTATAGTTACCAAAAAGGTAACTGTGCAAACTGGAGTATATAGATGGTAGTTACAAATAAATGTGTAATAAATATTAATTTTATAAAATAAGTTTATGAAATATGTAGATCTTAACATGTAAAATATAAAATTTATATAGTATGAAATACATATTTGTGAAATATAAATATATGACCTTGAGGAGACAAGTTCTTACTCTAGAGCCATGTTTGAGGTGGTACAGTATTCCCCCATAGAACTGAGGAGATTTATTCATGGATAGGAAACTTGCTATGGGATGGGGTGAAAAGGATACAGATAAATGTGTGAGTACAAGGGGAGAGGGTTGGGTGGAATATCAGCGTGAGAACAGAGGAAGTTCAGTTTCTCAGGATCCCTAGCCAAGACTGTTCTAGAAGCTAACAGCTCTGTTGGGTGCGAGGTCTGTCTACCCTCCTCATCCCTGGAACATACCATGCTTGCTTGTAACCCTAGGGGGCCTTGTCTTCAATAGAATGTTCCTCCTGTGTTAAATAAGGGGGATTAGTAATGTTGGTGTTTGAACCTCGTCTTTTTGCACAGTCCTCAAGAGTCTTGCATCCAGCCTTCTACCTCTAAAGTGTAACCAATGGGAATTCAAAGGCTGGTGCTCTTATCAGAGAGGATGCACAGATCTATAATCCCTAACCTCAGTGACTCCAGTTTTAATTTATAGTTTCTGCTGGGCACAGTGTCCCCTGAACATTTAATTGCTGATCATTCAAAGCATCTGGTGCAGTTACTCCTCTGACTGCTAACAAGAATCGGTGGGTGTAGGGATTGATGAAGTCAGCTGGTCTGGGGCTGGCCATGGCCATTCTGACTTGTTAACAGCCTGCAAGATCTCAAATTTAGGAGTGCTAAGGGTGGAGGAGGGCTCCTGAGATACAGCCCTCTCTGTTCTTTGTCTTTTACTGGAACTTCTACTTAATTCCTCTTTGGCTAGAGCACCAAAACTTTGTCTGGTTACAGAAAGCCCACTGATGTTGGAAGAGAACAGCAGGATGGGTGTGGGGACCTAGACATTTAGAACAGCAGGCATGGAGTATGTTGTCACACACAACAGTGCCAAAGCTCCTTAAACAGAACATCATATTCTGTGTCTCATTAATTTTTAGGTTCTTTTACAAACAGCATTTTCAGACCCTGCAGTGCCTTGTGGGATGCTTAGGACAGGCATCCTTTTTCTCCCCTAAAAAAAATTAAAAAGTTAAAAAATTAGCAAAAACATACAAAAGTATTCAGATCAGAAATGCTTTAGAATGTGTTCCACAAAGTCACTAGTCCTTACTTAGTAAGGAAAGGAAACTGTTTCTCCAATAGGGCAAGAAAAACAAAAACTCTTTAAAAAGCAATGGAAACATTGGATTTACATTAACTTTATTTTAACATTTGGGAAGGCAGTAAGGAAGGGTGATTGCTGAAGTTTGAGCAGTTGGCATCATGAAGACTACAGATTTGAGCACTGAACAAATTACAAAGCTTACACGTGACATACTGCTGCATTCAAAGAAAACGAATAGTAAAGTTAGGCTAGCTCTCCTTTGATGCACAGGTGTTGTTTTGTTGGAACATACAGCATTATAGCCTAGCATGGTGATGCATAAGTATAGTCACGGATACTTGGGAAACTGAGGCAGGAGGATCACTTGAGCCCAGGAGTTCAAGACCAGTCTGAGCAACATAGCAAGATTCCAGCTCTAAATAAATAAATAAAGCTGGACCTGGTGGCACAAGCCTATAATTCCAGTAAGTTGGGAGGCTCGTGCAAGAAGATCACAAGTTCAAGGCCAGCCTGGGCAATTTAGCAAGATCCTTTCTCAAAATAGAAAGGGCTAGAGATATAGATAAATGGTAGAGTGCCCCCCAGGTTCCATCCCCAGTACAGTAAAATAAATATAAAAAGTCAAGGGTTTAGCCTTGGCTGTCTCAGCAGTTGCGTGACTTTGTGCAGATCATTGACTCACCCTCTTGGCATTAGGACCCTCTCATCTTTGAAGTGAATGTCCTCATAGGTGCTACTCTGTATGAACATATGAACACCCTGCAGCAGAAATTGTTGAACACTCAACTGATGATGATGTTGATCATGGTCCATTCTTATTGATAAATCATCCTATTTGATAAATTTTATGACCAAAAAAATCAGAATTGCTTGTGTGGTGCCAGGGATCAAATCAGGTCCTCATGCAAGCTAGAGAAGTGCTCTATCATAAGCTACACGGCCCAAATTTTTAAAAATAATTTAAAATACAATATCACCATTCATCAATTTTGTTAGTAATGATGTGGTCATTAGTCTTTTTTATTATTATTATTGTAAAGTTGTAAAATTATATGTTATAAAATAATCTTTGTTGTCGATGTGCATTTTCTAATGTTAATGTTAACTCATTTTAATTTTGATTTTTCAAATTCCCTAGTACTCCCAATTTGGAAAAACAACCAAATGAAAATGGAATATCTGTTCAGAATGAAAATTTTGAAGAAATTATAAACTTACCCATTGGATCTAAACCATCCAGATTAGATGTCACCAACAGTGGGAGCCCAGAAATTCCTTTGAATCCAATTTTGGCCTTTGATGATGAAGGGACACTTGGGCCACTGCCTCAGGTAGATGGTGTTCAAACACAGCAGACTGCAGGTAAGCTTCCCTTCAGCTCCCCTCTGTAATCTTCAGAAATGTGTGATACCCAGGAGGGGATGAACTGCCACCTTCTGTGGTATGACTCTGGTCACACTGTTCTTCAAGGGACAGTCTAAGCCACAGTGGAAAAGATTGTGCATGGATCATGGAAGTTGAGTTTTGAGTTGGACTGGGCAACTTCCAGGGCTCCTCTGGTCCTCCCACTCAGTCTGCGGCACCCATCAGGTGTCCCTCAGCCTCTCATCACAATGTGGCTCAGTGCCAGCAACATGCACTATAAGAGTGTGCTGCCTGCTCAGACAAGGCCCCTGCCCATGACTGATGGGTCATACAGCCTAGTTCTGTCCACTGGTGAAAAGGTTGGAATTGTTTTTTTTCCTTCTTTCCCACGTCTTCAGATACTTGAAAACTGCCCACATATTCTCTTGCCATTTTTCTTATTTGGGTTTGGCAGCCTGGGTCATATATTATTGTCTCTAAAATATAGTTGGATGGGCAGTTACGATTTAGGTAATAAGAACAGTATTCCAATTAAGATTGCGTTGACCCCTAGGAACTTCCATCCCTGTAGTTGCTGTTGAAACTGCTTTAAAACGCTCTTATACGCTATTCCTAGGACTTGACCTGAGTCTTTATACAAAAAGAATAGTAGCTGGAGAGGGGACTGAGGTGGAAAGGATCAAAATGTGTTACATGCATGTACGAGTATCCCACAAGGAACCCTATTAATATGCACTAATATATAATTTTTTGTGTGTGTGATATTGGGGATTGAATCCAAGGCCTTGCGCATGTGAGGCAAGCACTCTACCAGTTGAGCTATCTCCCTAACTCCAATGGTTGCTATTTGTTTTGTTTTGTTTTTGTACCTGAGGATTGAACCCAGAGACATTTCACTATTAAGCCATATCTCCAGCCCCCCCCCCCTTTTTTTTTTATTATTTTGAGATGGATTCTCACTAAGTTGCTGAGGTTTGCCTTGATTTTAAAATCCTCCTGCCTCAGCCATTTGAGTCACTGGGACTGCAGGAGTGTGCCACCATGCCTGGCAACATGCACTAATTTAAAAAGGAAAAAAAAATAATAGTTTTATAGGATCAAAAAAAATGAGTAGCATCAAATATTCCTCAGTGGTCACTGCAGCACAGCAGCACAATCCCAGTGGTATCAAGAATTGGTGGGATAATCCCACTCTCTCTCTTTTCATACCTGTTTGTATTTTGTTGACTTCTTTTCCCAAATCACTTTCACATGCTGACCAGCATCTCTTTATATTATTATAAATAGAACTGACTAAAAATGTAAATTTTTTTTTACTGAGAATTGAACCCAAAGGGCAATTAACCACTGAGCAACATTCCCTGCCCTTTTTACTTTTTATTTTGAAGAGAGTCTCACGAAATTGTTGAGGGTCACTAAGTTGCTGAGGCCAGTCTCAAACTTGCAATCCTCTTGCCTCAACCTCCCGAGTTGCTAGAATTATAGGCATGGCACCACTGTGCCAGCAAAAATGTAGAATATTTTAATGGAGTTAGTATAGACTTATTTGTGGTCAAATTACTTTGCCTCTTAGATTCCATCTGGGAGCCTGGCATGGTAGCACATGGCTGTTATCCCAGAAGTTAGGAGGCTGAGGCAGGAGGATTGCAGGCACGTCAGAGCAACTTGGCCAGACCCTCTCAAAATAGAATACAAAGGGCTAGATGGAGTTCAGTGGTAGAGTGCCCCTGGACTCATTCCCCAGTACAAAAAAAAGTCTGGGGACTTGTAACAAAAAACCTTTAACAGGGTGCAAAAGTCAATGCTGAGCACCCATGAAACTCATTTCCTTTTCTCCTCCAGTGTGCTGACCTTGGAAATAGAATTTCATTGGACTCCACCTTCTGGGCTCTGAAAGGAGGTCCTAAAGTTCTTCCCTAGTCCAGCTTTCAGGTTCTGAAGTTTCAAGGAACAATCTGATCAATGTTGTGATGATAGAAACAAACCCCATGCAGCTTCCTTCTGTGACACGTCACAGTTCACAGGGAAGGACAGAATTTCCACACATTGTCTGCTTTACTTGCCAGCTCTTGACTCATTTTTTGAGTTTTCTGTAAATCCATTCTCACTGTTCTCACCTTTCCATACCTTCTCTGGGAGACATAGCCCAGTATCCATGATCTTGAATAATAAAGAGTTCCTGATTATCATGACTATCAACATTTATTTAGCCTCCAACTTAAGTCTGGAGCCCTAAAGCATCAAGTATTAAATATATAAGATTTTTTTAAAAAGTTTTAATCCCTCCTAGAAAAGTGCTATCAACCGGGTGCTGTGGCGCACGCCTGTAATCCTAGCACTTTGGGAGGCTGAGACAGGAGAATTGCGAGTTCAAAGCCAGCCTCAGTAACAGCGAGGGAAGGTGCTAAGCAACTCAGTGAGACCCTGTCTCTACATAAAACACATAATACGGCTGGGGATGTGGTTCAGTGGTCGAGTACCCCTGAGTTCAATCCCCAATACCAAGAAAAAGAAAAAGTGCTATCAATGTATGCAGTTTAGAAAAGTAAGTGATATAGCCTAAGTTGAATTAAAAGGGTATATTGTTTCCTATTACTGGTGGAATTCATTTAAATATAAGACCGTGGTCCTGACACATTTGTCTAGTCTTACATAATACAATGCATTTAACTGCATGGTAAAATTTTAGAAACATAAGACATTGCTATAGTATTCTTTAATGTTCTGGACAAATGCTATTAATCTGTTTTTTTTCTCTCTCTCTTCATATAGAAGTTATATGAGCATTTCTTCTGAAGAACCAAAGCAGAAATTTAGTAAGAATTTCTACAATTAATGGGATTCCTTTCATGCCACAAAGGAGCATCCCCCTCCTCCAGTTTTCTAAAGATTTCTTGACCATCATTTTGAAAAGACTTTATTAAAACCAGCTAAAGACAACAGACTGGATAGCTTTTCTAATAATTTTCACCAATAGGAAGAAAGAGATGCTCCTTATCCTTCAGTACGATAAAATGGCTTTTTCCAGTATGCTCCTTCTTATTAGAAAATCAATATTTTTCTGTATTCTCTAAAAGACAAGAGCATTTGTCTATAAAAGAAATGGGCTGATTAGGCATGATTTTTTTTCACAGATATTTTGGTCTTAAAAGTGTAACATACAAAATTGGCAAAAAAAAATTACCTTTTACAATTCAATACTTGAAAAATAAGTACCTCTTTGCTCTACAAGTAGAGTGAAAAGGAGAGGAGTTTAAATTAAACCTGTTTAAATGTTTCAAAGAGCTCTATTTGTAGAGGCAAATTATAGGCAGATTACCAGGTTCTTATAAATGCGACTTGTACGTGGACATTCTGCAAACCCAGCTGTCATATTCTTCTCACAACTCCTTTTACAAAAGCATCCTAACAAGTTTTAAAATGTGAAAAACATTATTTTTTCAGAGCAAGAAAATATTTACTTTCCTCTTAAATAATGTATTTATAAAGTTTTCCAGATAAATAAATTAGAACAATGTGACAACATTGCAAATTTGCTTTCTTAAATGCACTCCTTCTGATGTCACCGTGAGAGAATGTTACTGATGATTCAGGGCTCTTTCTGAAGTTTGTGTGTTGCTGCTGTCCCTGATGATGGGGGGACTTATCTTTGCCTTACCTGATCACAAATTATGTGGGGGAGAGTGGGGGGAAATAAAGATTTAATATGTCTTTAAATAAAAAAAGAATTTGGTTTTGCTCGTTTCAGAGCAATCAAAAAAATGATGGAATGTTGACTGTGCATGGCACACAGGACGGGGACCTTCGTGGAGGTCCTGGTTCTGCGCAGCTTCCGTCAGCTCCTCACTTTGCATTGTCATTGACTTTGCTGCTGAGCCTCGCTGTACAAACTTGCACTTTTGTTTGCGATATAAATTCAATGTTATTTTCCCATGTAAGAGACAAGTAATAACTAAATGTAGAAGGAGAGGGAACACATGTTTTTGTTTTTTTTTTAATGTGGAGTGTTAAGATAAATTTATACCACTACAATGTGTCGGTTTTATAGGAAGGATTGGTTAATCTGTTTGAGACTGTTTATCTGTTGGATGATTTCTTTTAAATCCAAGCATATGATCTTTAGTAACAGCTTGTAATTTGTTAAAACATTAATTTGGGGATTTTTCCCTGTTCTCAGTTGTCCATGTACACATAGTCACTATATTAAAAAAAAAAAAATCTGTTTAACAAAGTCGTTTGGTTTGTTTGTATTGGCCTACCATAAAATACCAGTGAGGTGTTTGACATAGCTTTACTATTAGGGTTCTCATGTTATAACCACTTACTTGGGTTACATTTTTTTTTCCTTTGGTACTGGGGTACTGGAGATCAAAGTTACGGCTTTGCTTGTATACAGAGGCACATGCTTTGAGTTTTCAGTTTCACTTAACATTAATGACGTTTTCCCAGCTTCCTATAGGTAGGTATTCAGAATAAGGTTTTCCCACATAATTTCATGTATATTTTTATTTTATTTTTTGGAACTAGAGTTGAATTCAGGGATTCTCTACCACTGAGCCACATCCTCAGCCCTATTTTGTGTTCTGTGTAGACACAGGGTCTCACTGACTTGCTTGGCACCTCACCATTGCTGAGGCTGGCTTTGAACTTGCAATTCTCCTGTCTCAGCCTCCCAAAGTGCTGGGATTACAAGTGTGAGCCACCGTGCCCAGCTTTTTAATTTTTTATTCAATTATATAGTTGTAGATATTCGTACACTAACCCTAGCCCTACTTCCACCCCTAACACTACATGAAAATGTTAAAGCTCCTAGATGTATAATCATGTACATTTATATGAATGTTCATCGATATTTGGCCTGGTACATTTATACACTCACTTATATTTTCATGTATGAATCTATGGCCAAGTTTTAATGTCAGAACAAAGCCAGAAGGAAACCCATTCACTTATGAAAACACATTTATGCAGGTTTTCCTACATCATTTCACGTTTTTATTCAAGTAATCAGTTAAACATATTCTTTCCTTAATCCTAACCTTAGCCCTATACCTAAACCTCTTCCCATCCCTAACACTGCATCAAAACATAAAAACCCTTACATGTATAATTATGTACACTTACATGGGTAGTCATTTTGTCATGTACATTTATATATCATTAATATATTTTTATGTATTAATTTGTGGTTCAATGTTAAAACTAAAGCAGTGCAGAGATACAACAAAACTAATCCACTCGTGAAAACATATACATAACTCCTACATAATTTCACATTCATTTTTTATACATGTTAGTGCCTTAACCCAAACCCTAGCATTATTCTTAAACCTACTCTCATCTCTAACATTGATTAAAACAAAAGCACGTACATGTATAGTCATATATATTTATGTGAATATTCATAGATATTTTGCCAGGTGCATTCATATATTCACACATATATAAATATAATTTCATCAATGAATCTATAGCCCAGTTTTAAACCAAAATGTCAGAACAATGCTAGATGGAAACCTATCCACCTGTGAAAACATACACATTTATATAGGTTTTCTTACATCATTTTACATGTATTTCCATTTTTCAATTCAAATATACCATTACAATTGTTCTTTCCCTAACCCTAATCCTTGCCCTACCCCTAAACCTACTACCATCTCTAACACTACATAAAAACTTAAAACCCTCTACATGTATAATCATGTACATTTATATGACTTCATAGATACTTTGCCAGGCATATTTACTCACCTATAATATATGTTAATATATTTTCATGTATGAATACATGGCCCAGTTTTAAACCAAAATGCAGCAGGAGTTTGATCAAATCCTATCAGTTTTTTAGATCATATATGCTCATACAGATTTTCCTGTGTTCTTTCACATATATTTTCATGTTTGTTCAAATATACAGTAATACATGTTTGCTCCCTGTCCCTAACCCTAGGCCTACCACTAAGCCTACTCCCATCCCTAACACTACATCAAAACTTAAAAGCCCCTACATGTATAATCATGTACATTTAAATGAATATTTATAGATATTTTGCCAAGTACATATATATACTAACCTTGCATATTAATATATTTTCACGTATGAATCTATGACCTAGTTTTTTCTCTTGCTCCCTTAAAACTTTGTTTAGCAAGTATATTTCCAAGATTATTCCCTTGTCTGCCTCAGGTCAATTTGGTGAAAAATGGTCCGAAGGGGAGATTTCCTCATAGTTCTTGACCAATTCCAAGATGTCCATAGGATTCACCAAGCCAAGTTCTTCTGGGCCCATGACGACAGTCAGCACATCCCAGAATAGTTGTATAATCCATTGCAGCCAGAAAGTAAGATCCAGTTTGCCAAACCTCCTGCTCTGGCCTGACCTGGTGACCCTTAAGCACCAAAATTAGTTGCTTTCCACTCTCGAAAGTTAGCTGAAATGCCAGCTTGAGGTAGAAGCAGCTTTTACCCCAGAGTCTTCACTGATCATGGGGAGAAAACAGAAGTCCCACAAGTATCAAGTGCTTCCTGAGACTGCAACCCTGCAAGACCTCAGGGGCAAGGAAATGTGGGCAGAGAAAAGAGCACTATCCCTATGACCCACATCGAAGCAGCGTGGAGTGTAAAGAAAGCCCGGTGTCAGGGACAGAAGTCAGGATACAGCGTGGTGTGAGGTTTTCAGAAAAAAAGAATGACTACTTCTAGCACCAGGGTGGGCTTGTTTGGATCTGCACAGCAGTCCCTCATACCAGCCCTTTCAGAGGAACAAGTTATTTGATGACTTTGGTCCATAAAATGTTCCTCCAAATTAGATTGCTGATAGAATTCAGGTAATCTTTCTGAATTCCAGAAAATTTCAGCCCTCTTAAACTCTTTTTACTGGAAACCCAGAGATTAACTTTGTGTCATCTAGTACAATGACCTAAGGTTTCAATAAAATAACAGTTATCAGACTTCTGTCTCATGAATTTGTTCATCTCTATTACTTGCTGGACCTGATCCAGTTGCTAGTAACACACGACCTGTCTATATACTGAAATATATGTCCCTGATTTTAAGCACCTGCTTACCTGTACTGTACTTTCTTAGCTGGAACCATAATGCTTTGGTGGAGACTGCAGTCCCAAAACAAGGGCTGGGGAAGACCTCACTGTTCAGGTAAGAAGGCACAGCTCTGTGGCTAATTGGACATTGCCATTGCTGCCACCAAATTTAAATTCCAGTATGCCATTATTGATATTTAACCTAGAACACCAATTCTAGCAAAAGAATGTTCACTGATATATAGGAAATAATAGTCTGTGTTTAAAAATTCAAATTACCAGGCCTGGGGTGTGGCTCAGTGGTAGAGCACTTGCCTAGCATACATGAGGCACTGGGTTCGATTCTCAGCACGACATACAAATAAATAAAGGTCCATTGACAACTAAAAACTATTTAAAAAAAAAATTCAAATTACCCCAAACTGAGTCTGCCCTGAGAGATGGCTCAGTGTGGTGGTAATCATAGCCTCGTTTTAAACCAAAATGTCAGCAGAAGCTAGATCAAAACCTATCCATTTGAGCATATATATACATTTTTATGTTTTCCTACATAATTTTATGCATATTTTCACTTTTTTAGTCCAATATACAGTTATATATATCCATTCTCAAACCCTAACTCTAGGCCTACCCCTAAATCTCCCATCCCTAATATTACATCAAACATAAAAGTTCCCATGTATATAATCATGTACATTTAAATGAATATTCATAGATATTTTTCCAGGCCTATTTATATACTCACCTTTAATATCATATAGTACTGTTATTTTCACCTATGAATCAATGGCCAGGTTTAACCCAAAATGTCAGCAGGAGCTAAATTAAACCTATCTGCAAAAACATAAATTTTAATAGGTTTTCCTACATACTTTCATGTATATTTTCATTTTTTACTCAAATATACATTTATACCTGTTCATTCCCTAAACCTAACCCTACCCTAAATATACTCCCTTCTTTAACACTATATCAAAATGTAGAAGTCTCTACATGGAAAATCATGTACATTTATATGAACTTTCAAAGATATTTTGCCAGGTACATTTATATACTCGCCTATAATACAATATGTTAACATTTTCATGTATGAATCCATGGCCCCATTTTAAAACCAAAATGTCAGAACAAAGCTGGGAAGAAACCTAACCACTTGTAAAAACATATACATTACATTGGGTTTCCTACATAATTTCATGTGTATTTTCATTTTTTTTCCTCAAATATACAGTTATATATGTTCGTTCCCTAGCCCTTTTTCCTAACTCCCATCTCTAGCAATATTTCAAAATGTAAAAACCCCTACATGTATAATCATGTACATTTACATGAATATTCATACATATTTTGCCAGGTATATTTATATAGTTACCTGTAATATCTATCATATGTTAACATTTACATGTATGAATCTACGGACTAGTTTTAATCCAAACTGTAAGAACAAAGCTAGACTGAAATTTATTCAATTGTAAAAATGTTTATATTTTATAGGGTTTCCTACAAAATTTCATGTATATTTTTTAATTCAAATAGAGTTATACATGTTTGTTCCCTAATCTGAACCTTAGACCTACCCCTAAACATTTTCTAATACCTAATATATCATCAAAACAAAAGCCACTACATGTACACTCATTATAATTATATGAATATTCATAGATATTATGCCAGCTATATTTATATACTTCCCTATAATAGTATAGATATTAAAATATTTTAATATATGAATCCATGGCCTAGATTTAAACAAAAATGTCAGCAGGAGCTCGATCAAAATGAATCCATTTGTGAAAACAAATTTACGTGGAGTTTCCTACATAATTTCTCATATTTTCTTTTTCTTTTTTTGGTACAGGGATTGAACTCAAGGATACTCGACCACTGAGCCACATCCCCAGCCCTATTTTGTGTTTTATGTAGAGACAGGGTCTCACTGAGTTGCTTAATACCTCACGGTTGCTGAGGCTGGCTTTGAACTCACAGTTCTCCTGTCTCAGCCTCCCAAACTGCCACTGCACCCAGCTTCATATATTTTCATTTTTAATTCAGATACAGTTATACATGTTCATTACCTATCCCTAACTCTAGGGCTACCACTAAGCCTACTCCCACCCCTAACACTACATAAAACCTTAGAAGTCCCTACACGTATACTCAATGTACATTTAAATGAATATTCATAGATATTTTGCCAAGTTTATGCTCACCTAGCATATCATACATTAATCTGTGTTCATGTATGAATCCATGGCCCAGTTTTAAACCAAAATGTCAGCAGAAGCTAGATCAAAACCTTTCAGTTTGTGAGAATACATTTATGGATTTTCCTACATAATTTTATGTATATTTTTATTTTTTACTCAAATATACAGTTACTCATGTTGGATCCATAACTGTAACCTTTTCCTAATGCTGTAACCTATATTTAAAATTACTTCAAAATCTAAAAACTCCTACATATATAATCATGTACATTTATATGAATATTCATAGATATTTTGCTAGGTATATTTATATACTTGTAATATCATCTGTTAATATATTTTCATATATGAATACATGTCCTGGTTTTAATCAAAATTGTCAGAACAAAGCTAAACCAAAACCTATCCAATTGTGAAAATGTATACATTTTATAGGGTTTCCTACATAATATCATGTATATTTTCATTTTATTATTTAAATACACAATTACACATTTGTTCCCTAGCCCTAGCCCTACACCTACCCCTAAAAAAAATCCAATAACCTAATATATCATCAAAACATGAAAGCCCTTACATGTATATTCATTACATTTATATGGATATTCATAGATATTTTGCCATGTACATTTATATACTCACCTATAATATATAACATTATATATAATATATTAATATTTTTGTGTATGAATCTGGGGCCCAGTTTTAAACAAAAATATCAGCAGGGCATGGATTGAAATGTATCCATTTGTGAAAAAAATACTTTTTATAAACTTTCCTATGTAATTTCACATCTATTTTCATTTTGTTATACAAGTACACAATTATACATGTTCACTTCTAACAATGAACCTAGTCCTATACCTAAACCACCTCCCACCCCTAACATTACATCAAAATATAAAAGCCCCTACATATATAATCATGTACATTTATATGAATATTCATACATATTTTCCCATAAACATTTATATACTCACATATGATATCATGAATTAATATATTTTCACCTGTGAATCCATGGCCCAATTTTAAACCAAAATTTCAGCACAAGTTAGTTCCAAATCTATATGGTTCCGAAAGTAAATACTTTCTCATTGGTTTTCCTACAGAATTCCACATATATTTTCACTTATGCCAATGTAGTTATGCATGTTTCTTCCCTAACACTAACACTAGCCCTACCCTAACCCATTCCCATTCCTAAATTTCATCTAAACATAAAAGCACTCACACATATAATTACATACATTAATATAAATATTTTTTAGATATTTTGCCAGGTCCATTTATATCCTTACCTCTCTTATCATATACTAATATATTTTCATGTATGAATCCTGGGCCCAATTTAAAACCAAAATGTCAGTAGAAGCTAGATTGAAACCTATCCATTTGTGAAAACATATTTTTATAGGCTTTCTTATGTAATTTCACATACATTTTTATTTTTTACTCAAATACAGTTACACATGTGCATTCCCTAACCCTAACCCTAGCTCTATCTCTAAATCTACTCCCATTCTTAACACTACAGAAAAATGTAAAAATCTCCTAAATGTATAATCATGTATAATCATTCCTAGATTTTTTGCCATATGCATTTATAGGCTAACCTATAACATTATAAAATATTTTCATGTGTGAATCCATGATCCAGTTTTAAACCAGTCATCTGAACAAAGCTAAATCAAAACCTATCCATTTGTGAAAACATAAACATTTATATAGGGTTTCCCACATAATTTCAAGTGTATTTTTATTTTTTTATTCAAACATACTCTTATACATGTTTGTTTTCTAAAACTACTCCTAGGCCTACCTATAAACCTACTCACATCCCAAACATTACATAAAAATGTAAAGGCCCTTCATGTATAATCATGTACATTTAAATGAATATTCATAGATATTTTGCCAGGTACATTATATACTCACCTATAGTATCGTATGTTAATATATATTTTTTTTGGTACTAGGGATTGAACTCGGGGGTACTCTGACCACTGGGCCACATCCCCAGTCCTATTTTGTGTTTTATGTGGAGACAGGGTCTCACTGAGTTACTTAGTGCCTCATTGTTGCTGGGGCTGGCTTTGAACTTGCGATTCTCCTGTCTCTGCCTCCCAAAGTGCTGGGATTACAGGTATGTGCCACCATGCCCGGCTATGTTAATACATTTTCATGTATGAATCCATGGCCCAGTTTTAAACCAAATTGTTTGAACAAAGATAGATCAAAACCCATTCATTTGTGAAAAAATGTACTTTTTATAGGTCTTTCTATGTTACTTTACATATATTTTCTTTTTAAAATAAAATATGCAGTTATAATTGTTCATTCCCTATCCATAACCCTAGCCCTACCCTTAAACCTATGACCATCCCTAACACTACATCAAAACTGTAGAGTCTAGCCCCAAAACCGCCTTCATGGAACACCACAGGTCCCCAGCCAAGGCCACTATCACCACCACCATCATTAGTGGAAGTAGTGTCCATCTGGGATCACCTGCTAGAGACTGGAAGTGAACTCCGAGGTGAGATACAGGTAATCTGTAGTGTCGCTACAAGATTATAGGCTAGAAACCGCAATACCTCAGATCCATATTACAAGAAAGGAAGATACATAATCAACATGAAAAAATAAGGGAAGAAAGTGCCCCCAAATAAACCCAGATACTACAATAATAGAATCTATTGACAGCACAGTTGATGAAATGTCAGAGAAAGGATTCAGAATGTATGTAATTAAAATGATCTGCGAATTAAAAAATGAATTAAGTGAGCAAATGTAGGCAAAAATTGATCACTCTAATAAAGAAATGAGAGCACATAAAGGCAACCATTGATCACTCCAAGGAAGAGATAAGAGAGCAAATACAGGGAGCAAAATATTACTTCAAGAAAGAGTTAGAGATTGGGGCTGGGATTGTGGCTCAAGAGGTAGAGTGCTTGCTTCGCATGCATGAGGCACTGGGTTTGATCCTCAGCACCACATAAAAATAAATAAATGGAATAAAGATATTGTGTCCATCTACAACTAAAAAATATATATTTAAAAAAAAGAGATTGTGAAAAAAAAGCCAATCAGAAATTCTTGAAGGAAACAATAAACCAAATAAAAAACTCAATAGAAAGCATCACCAGCAGACTAGATCACTTGGAAGATAGAACATGCAATCTTGAAAATAAAGTTGACCATATAGTGAAGATGGTAAGAAATCATGAACAGAACATATAAGAATTATGAGACAGCATCAAAAGACCAAATCTAAGATTTATTGGGATAGAAAAAGGCACAGAATTTCAAACCAAAGGAATGCACAATCTTTTCAATGAAATAATACCAGAAAAATTCCAAAAATGAAAAATGAATTAGAAAATCAAATACAAGAGGCTTACAGGACACTAAATGTACAAGGCTACAACAGATCTACACCAAGGCACATTATAATGAAAATGCCCAGCATAAAGAACAAGGATAGAATTTTAAAGGCTGCAAGAGAGAGGAATCAGATTACATATAAGGGGAGACCAATTTGGATCTCAACAGATTTTTCAACCCAGACCCTAAAAGCCAGGAGATCATGGAACAACATATACCAAGCTC
>CM053406.1:24792765-24863439 GCA_028644305.1 Xerus rutilus
ACATCTTTGAATATATGAGCTTAATGCAATGAACTTTCCTCTTAGCACTGCCTTCATAGTGTCCCAGAGATTTTGGTATGTTGTATCAGAGTTCTCATTTACCTCCAAGAATTTTTTTTATCTCTTCCCTGATGTCTTCTGTAACCCATACATTTTTCAATAGCAAATTATTGAGTCTCCAGGTGTTGTAGTGGCTTCTTTTTTTAAAACTGTTATTAATTTCTAGTTTCATTCCATTATGGTCAGATAGAATGCAGGGTAGTATCTCTATTTTTTTGTATTTACTGAGACTTGCTTTGTGGCATAGCATATGATCTATTTTGGAGAAGGATCCATGTGCTGCTGAGAAAAAAGTGTATTTGCTTGTTGAAGGATGGAATATTCTATATATATCCGTTAAGTCCAGACCATTGATTGTTCTATTATGTCTTGTAGATTCTTTGTTTAGTTTTTGTTTGGAAGATCTATCCAGTGGTGAGAGAGATGTGTTAAAGTCACCCAATACTATTGTGTTGGGGTCTATTTGATTCTCGAATTTGAGAAGGGTTTGTTTGACAAACATGGCTGCCCCATTGTTTGGGGCATAGATATTTAAGATTATTATGTCTTGTTGGTGATTAATCATACTGCTTATGATTCCCTTAAGCAGTATAAAATGACCTTCTTTATCCCTTTTCACTAACTTTGTTTGAAGTCCACTTTATCTGAACTAAGGATGGAAATTCCTGCTTGTTTATGCAGTCCATGTGAGTGATAAATTTTTTTCCATCCTTTCCCCTTCAATCTGTGAGTGTCTCTTTCAATCTGTGATGAGTCTCTTGGAGGCAGCCTATTGTTGGGTCTTTTTTTTTTTAATCCAATCTGCCAGTCTGTGTCCTTTAATTGCTGAGTTTAGGCCATTGCCATTCAATGTTATTATGGAGACATGGTTTGTATTCTCAGTCATTTTGGTTTATTCTTAATTTTTAACTTGACTGGGTTTCTCCTTTGATTGGCCTTTAGTGTAGCTCCTCCCTCTGCTGGTTTTCATTGGTGTTTTTCATTTCCTCCTCATGGAATATTTTGCCCAGAATGTTCTGTAGTGCCAGCTTTCTTGCTGTGAATTCTTTTAACTTTTGTTTATCTTGGAAAGTTTTTATTTCATCATCAATCCTAAAACTTAATTTTGCTGGATATAAGATTCTTGGTTGGCATTCGCTGTCTTTTAGCACTTGGTATATGCTGTTCCATGACCTTCTTGCTCTCAGGGTCTGTGTTGAGAAGTCTGCAGTGATCCTAATTGGCTTTCCCCTATATGTAATCTGATTCCTTTCTCTTGTGGCTTTTAAGATTCTCTCCTTGTTCTGAATGTTAGGAATTTTCATTATGATGTGCCTTGGTGTAGATCTGTTGTGATTTTGTGCATTTGGTGTCCTGTAAGCCTCTTGTATTTGATTATCCAATTCATTCTTCATATTTGGAAAGTTTTCTGATATTATTTCATTGAATAGGTTGCTCATTCCTTTGGTTTGGAATTCTATGCCTTCCTCTATCCCAATAATTCTTAAATTTGGTCTTTTAATGTTATCCCACAGTTCTTGGATGTTCTGTTCATGGTTTCTTACCATATTCACTGTGTGGTCAACTCTATTCTCAAGGTTAAATATTTTGTCTTCAGTATCTGAGGTTCTGTCTTCCAAGTGGTCTAATCTGTTGGTGATGCTTTCTATTGAGTTTTTAATTTGGTTTATTATTTCTTTCATTTCAGGGATTTCTGTTTGGTTTCTTTTCAGAATCTCTACCTCCTTATTGAACTAATCTTTTACTTCCTATATTTGCCTATGTATCTCTTTATCAAAGTGATCTTTTGCTGACTGGGCTTGCTCTCTTATATCATTCTTTAAGTCACAGAACATTTTAATTATGTACATCCTGAACTCCTGTTCTGTCATTACTTCTGCTGTACTGACCATGGATTCTAATAAAGTAGTATTTTGGTTTGTTTGAGGCACTTTCTTCCTTTGTTTTTCATGGTGTTTGTGTGTCTTTCCTTCTAGCTCTGCTGATCCAAGGTGTTACAGTTTTTACTCCTATAGGGTTATAGTTTCCCTGCAGGGTTTCAATACCTCTCCTTTAAAGGAGAGACCAATATTGATTGTTCTCAATACCAACAATATATAGTTTCAAACCAAGTAGCTCCTAATAGCTCCTATATATACTTACAGTTTAGTCACAATATACAACACTTATGAGTTCCTTTAACACTGAGCTTGTAGGTATCCTAGAACCCATCAGTCCTCTTGGAGGAGTTTTGTTGACACACCAGGAAGCAGAGTTACGCTGCTTACAGTTCTTATTTTATTATTATTTTTTTTGGTACTAGGGATTGAACTCAGGGGTACTCGACCACTGAGCCACATCCTCAACCCTATTTTGTGTTTTATGTAGAGACAAGGTCTCACTGAGTTGCTTAGCGCCTCGTCGTTGCTGAGGCTGGCTTTGAACTTACAATTCTCCAGTCTCAGCCTCCCAAAGTGCTGGGATTACAGGCATGCGCCACCGCACCTGGCTCACATTGCTCACAGTTCTTAAGAATGAAAGATCTAAGATAAAAGCAAGAGCAAACGTGTGGACTTCTATGGTGGTCACAGACACGGAGAAAGTTAAGGAGGAGGAGCTGACCCCAGACATCCCCGCCTTCACAGAAAATGGATGTAAGTTGGGAAGTCTACCCTCAGGATAAGAGTGCTTTGAAGGAAAGTGTGTTCAGTAACCTTCTGCTGGCCATCGGGCAATTTTTGACATAGCACATGTGGATCTACTCCGCTAAAGAGCTGGAAGTCAGTTAAGGGCATACTGAACATATCACCAGCATCCCCGGTTTTGATACAGTGGCTCGTCAGAGGACTGAAACAGCTGCCATTGCCCTGAGTTCCATGTTTGACCCTGGAAGCCATCTAGCAGCATCAGGGTACATGTCCTGGATTTCCATGGACACAAATTGTGGCAACATTCAACAAGTAAGTAAAATGGATCTTTATAGAGCCTGGGACTATCAGGTCTCCAGTATTTTGGTTAAGATCAGTGTATCTTCTTGTTCCCGTATTACAGACGATACCTTTAGCTCCCAATGTCCCACAGAGAACATAATTGCCCCCACCTCCACCCCCAGTGAGTGTATATCCAGCAAGAGGAAACGTTCTGGTGAAACTAGAGTCTAGCGTGTTCAGGGATGGCAGGTAGACAGAAGTTGACTGGATCACCTGGTGTACTTCAGCCCCGCCCCCCATCAGACAGGTAATGTGCCTAAGTCATAACAAAGTTTAGAAGAAGGAATATTTTACACAACATCATGAATATCCAATCATCATGCTTATGATTTGAAAAGGATCTACACTTCAGTCTTAACTGCTCAGCCAACTATCACCCAGACCCTGAAAAAAGTGGCCCGTGGCTGGTCCATGCCAGGAATCACTGAAAAGTTACCCTTGTTAATATAAAATCACTCTGCTTCATGCTGGAAGGTTATGCTCAACTCAAACCTGACTCTCTTCCTATGAGTGTTAGTTCTTCAAAATAACATTATAGATCATGATAGAGTCCATGACATAAAATATGTCTGCATGTCAGGGGACTTCAGTCCTGATGGGAAGAAAAGAAGGATTGCTAGATATACTCATAAGGGGTCCATAGCCAGGGAGGAAAATCCAGATGAAAATCCAGAAAAGCCAGGGAGTAGATTTATGTTCTTCGGAGTGGTATGTGTGGAGTCGGGTGTAACTGCATAATGGGAACAGGTTATCAGTTTATGGTAATTAGATGTCTTTTAACCAGATAATGATGATGGCTACCTATCACTGTGAATAGACTTAATGCCCCTGAATTACACAACTTAAAATTACTAAATTCCTAAGTTTTAAAATCTGACTGCTTAAGATACACATTTAAAAAACCCAGAAATGATTAAAAATAAAAACACTACCTTAGGGAGGCAAAGGCTGCTGTGGCAGTGGAGGAGGCACTTGGTGGATGTCAGGAGCTGACATTAAGTGACTTGCCATGGCTAGTTCCAGCTCCACAGCTGGAGGCATCCTTTGCTGGAATGGACTCTTCTGTGCAATTGTTGTAGGGCTGCTTTAGCTCCAAAGAAGCTGATATACCTGGTACTAGACTTGGTTTGAATGCTAAATGGAGCTCCTTCTAGTAGGTATGCCCAGGAGCAGAGCTAACTGCAGCTCCATGGGGGATAAATGATCATGTGCTGTCATGGGTTCTCTCCTCTGCTGCTGTTGCATAGCTGCTCCAACTTCTGATTTGCAGGGAGAAATGGTTATGCACTGGCTCTTGTTCTATGACTATTACATCTAATAACATACATGCCTCTGAATCTGTGGCTGGTTTCAATCTATCATGGCTTCTGTAGCTTGATCTTGCCCTGGAGATTTTTGCAGAGTTAGTGCTAAAGGTAGAGCTGGTGACAGCACAGCTTTGGAAATGTAGTTGATGATGTTGAATAGTACACTTTAAGATAGTTTAGAACGTTACAAAGTTAAATTTTGGTTTACATAAAAATTTAATCTTAAAATATAATAAATTGAAAAATTGAAAGAGAATCAAAATGAAATAAAGTAGTTTCCATCAAAGGTGGGGTAATAAGGCTCTGGCAACAGAGTTGGCCCTGGGATAGTTTAGGAGCTAATGCCCAAAGTGTCATTGGGCTGACTCTGTCTCTGGTGCTGATGCTAAGTTGATGTTAGAACCACCAGTACTGGGTTTGTGGAAGTGAAACAGAAGATGATGTCAGTGAAAGTGCTTGGATTGTCTCTATTTCAGACAGTAGTTCTGGAGCAGTTTTAGAATTAGCTCCTTCATTGGACTGATAATCATTTTGATCTGGTAGCTGGAAGTGAGGCCCTGGGTGCAATATACAGTACTACAAAAAATCAATTTATGTCTTCTAGCATTTATCTCTATTTCTTATCTTTTTATTGTAACTTGTCTTATACTAAGTATGTATGTATGTATGTATGTATTTATTTATTTGGTATTGGGGATTGAACCCAGGGGTGCTTAACCACTGAGCCACATCCTAGACCTTTTTATTTTTTATTTGAGACAGCGTCTTGCTGAGTTGCTAAGTGCCTTACTAAGTTGCTGAGACTAGCTTTGAACTCTCGATCCTCCTGCCTCAGCCTCCCAACCTGCTGAGATTATAGGCATGTGCCACCATGCCCAGCTTTAGCAATTATTTATCATTCAACAAACTGAGTGAATATTACATACCATTATCTATTCTGAAATACTGATAGACTCCTGTGAATAGAGAAAATCCTTGACCCAAAGGAATGTACATTCTAATGGAAGTAGACATAAAATTAATGTATGTGGCATATCTGGTAGTTATGTGTGCTATGACAAAAAACAAATCTGAAAGCACATATGGCACAGGAGTTCAAGTTTTTCCAGTAGTCATGGAAGGTCTCACCAAAAAGGACATTTAAGTGAAGGCTGTTTGTCTCCCAGATTTAAGCTCAGCTGTCTATTGCCTTATTGTCTTCTTTTCTATTCTTATCCTCTGACTGATGTTTATTCATTCTTTCTTTGAGAGTGGAAATGTCTTTTGTGTTTTGGCTTTTTTTGGAGAGGCGCATTTTTGGTGGGGCTATGGATGCAAACCAAGGCTTTGTGTATGCTAAGCATGCACTTTATCACTGCATCACACCTGCAAACACCCAGAAGTAAATTTTTCCCGCGTTCATTTTACTGGTAAATTATTTTTTTTTAAATATTTATTTTTTACTTGTAGGTGGACAGAATATCTTTATTTTATTTTTATGTGGTGCTGAGAATCGAACCCAGTTCCTCTCGTGTGCTAGGCGAGCACGCTACCACTGCGCCATAACCCCAGCCCCGGTAAATTATTTTTAATGGTATATAATGATGGAACTAATTGTTGCATATGTGCATATGTACACAGTATAACAATATCATTTGGCCAATATCACTCTCCAGCCCTTCCCCTTTCTCTCCCCACCTCCTGCCCCCTACCCCCTTTCCTCTACCATTCTTCCTTTGGTTTTCATGAGATCCTGCATCTTTCTTTTTTCTCTCTCTAGCTTGCACATACAAGAACAAAAAAACAACTCTTGACCTTCTGAGTTTGACTTATTTTGCTTAAAATAATGGTCTCATGTTCCATTAATTTTCCTGAAAAATACACATTCTTTATATGGATAAATAAAATTCATTCTTTATATGGATAAATAAAACTCCATTGTTTATACATACCACATATTCTTATCCATTTGTTGATGGACATCTAGAGCATGGTCCATCATTTTGTTATTGTAAAAGTGCTGCTATAAACATGGGCATGTATATGTCACTATAGTATGATGATTAATTCTATAGAGTAAATACACAGGAGTGGTATAACTGGGTCATATTTTGTCTCCCTGCATAAACTTTTTTTTGGGGGGAGAGGCACCGGGGATTGAACTCAGGGGTCCTTGACCACTGAGCCACATCCCCAGCCCTATTTTGTGTTTTATGTAGAGACAGGGTCTCACTGAATTGCTTAGTGCCTCACCGTTGCTGAGGATGGCTTTGAACTTGCGATTCTCCTGTATCAGCCTCTCAAAGTGCTAGGATTACAGGCGTGCGCCACCGCATCCAGTCAGATGAGTTTTTAATTATTATTAATTATATTATAAAATATTGTATAGTATGTATTTTTTAGATTAAGAAAACAATTTGAGGACCTTTAGTTCTTTATTAGTGGCAAACACTGGTATTACAAATGGAAATGTGCATAAAAGTTCAAAAATTCATAAAATAATTAGATTCCAAAATTTTAAAATTTATTTTTTAAAAATCATAGAGACAGATTTTCACCATGCTGTTATTTTATTTTCTGCCCTTGAATTTGCTATCCTTCTGTCTCAGTCTCCCAGGTAGAAGGGCTAATAGGTGAGATTCCAAAAATTTTAGTCAGAACAAAGTTTTGAACATTATTTAAAATATTTCTATTAGTTCTCTATGACTGGATATTATGGTTTGGATATGAGGTGTCCCCCCAACTCCTGTGTTAAAATGCAGGAATATTCAGAGGTGTAATGATCAGATTATGAGAGCTGTAATATCAGTTCATTCCAGTTTGAATGGATTGTATTTATTGGCCATTTGTATTTCTTCTTTGGGAAAGTGTCTATTAATGCCATTTCATTTATTAACCCTTGGCATTATTTCTTGAGCTTTAGGGGTCCTGCTGAGAAAGTAGTTGCCTGTACCTGTATGCTGGAGTGTTAATGCTACATTTTCTTCCAGGAGTTGCATAGTTCCTAGTCTAATTCCT
Organism: Xerus rutilus; assembly: GCA_028644305.1. Taxonomy (NCBI): domain Eukaryota; kingdom Metazoa; phylum Chordata; class Mammalia; order Rodentia; family Sciuridae; genus Xerus; species Xerus rutilus. Next base: position 24,800,099 of record CM053406.1, read on the forward strand.
GTATTTTTAATTCATTTTGAGTTGATTTTTTGTGCAGGGTGAGAGACAAGGTTCTAGTCTCATTCTTCTATATATGGATAAACAGTTTTCCCAGCATCATTGTTTATAAAGGCAGTCTTTTCTCCAATGTCTGTTTTTGGCACCTTTGTAAAGATCTGATGATGTGTACATGTGTAGGTTTCCCTCTGTGTCTTTTATTCTGTCCAATTGATATGTGTATTTACTTTTATTCCAGAATGATATATTTTTTTGTTACTCTATCTCTATAGTATAATTTGAATTCAGAAATTGTGATGCTATATGGAGTATTTCTTTATCTTCCATAGTACCCCTTTAGTCATCAAAAATTCTTTTAGTTTCTGCTTATCTTGGAAGGATTTTATTTCTGCATCCATTTTGAAGTATATCTTTTCTGGATATATCAATTTTTATTGACAGTTATTTTCTTTCAGTATTTGGAATATCTCATTCCAAGTCCTTCCATTTAACTGAATCCTCCTTTCTACTTCCCTAAATCTTTTTTTGAAGAGGAATGTTTTCCTTTTGTTATTTTATCCCAATATATATCCTGGTAAGTAAACTTAAGAGATTTGCAGCTAAAAAAATGGGAATGCTTTGAGTCTGAGAGGAGACTTTGTATTTATACTTTGTTTTTCAGAACTGGGGATTGAATTCAGGTGCACTCTACCATTGAGCTACAAACACAGCCATTTTTATCATTTTAAATTTTGAGACAAGATCTTGCTAGGTTGCCTGGGCTGGCCTCAAATTTATAATTTCCCTCCCTCAGCAGCAATTACATACATGTCCCACGGCACCCAGTGCATTTGTACTTTTGATTAATATTGGAAATATTTATGATATTTTTTGGTTACTGGGGATGCAATAAATACATTTTGCATTTGTGAGATACATGAATCTTGGAAGGTAAGGGCCATAATGCTAGGGTTTGCATATGACAAGTTTATTGCCCAAAGTTTCAGGTGTTGGAGCTGATCCCCTGGGTGGTGATGTGGGATGTTTGTTTTGAAGCCTTTAAGAAATGGGGATTACTGGAAAGTTTTTGGGTCACTGTGGGTGTGCTTTCCTCACAAATGATTACATTGTTTCTCATAGTATTTCGTATGTTTTTATGAAAAGTTGTTATAAAATCTTGAACCTTCTCCCACTCAGTCTCCATCTTCCAGAATGGTGGTGTGACCTCTAAACCCCTCCACCACTGAGCCTACAATCTCAGCCCCTGGAGACAAGATCTTGCTAGGTTGCCTGGGCTGGCCTCAAATTTGTAATTTCCCTTTCCAAATTTGTAATATTTTTTAAAAAATATTCTTTTTAGTTGTAGATGGGAAAAATACCTTTATTTTATTCATTTATTTTTATGTGGTAGAGGATCAAACCTAGTATCTCATGTGTGCTAGGCAAGCGCTCTACCTCTGAGCTACAACCCCAGCCCTGGAGTACCTTTTAATATACACTTGGACAATTTTGTATCTTTTTGTGAAATGGCTAGTCAAATTCTTGCCCATATTTTTTCAGTGGATTGTCTGGATTTTTCTTTTTTCTTTTTTTGGTACTGGGGATTGAACTCAGGGGCACTCAACCACTGAGCCACATCCCCAGCCCTAGTTTGTGTTTTATGTAGAGACAGGGTCTTACTGAGTTGGTTAGCACCTCGCCGTTGCTGAGACTGGCTTTGAACTCGCGATTCTCTTGTCTCAGCCTCCCTAAGTGCTGGGATTACAGGCTTGCACCATTGTGCCCGGCTTGTCTGGATTTTTCTTACAAATCATCTTTTATTATTAACAGCAGGTGGATTCTTGATATGGGGTAAATACCTGGGGAATGCCTTATTAAAAAAAGTCAAGACCTTTGTACATCATGCATAAGTGTGTGGTACTGTAGAAGATATCTGCTTGCCCATGCCTCATGTACATCGAAGGCTTCTCAGAAGACCTATAAAACTGCACATGCAAGTCTGGCCCACATTAGCAATTCCTACCATATTTACGGAGCCCAAATCCATGTCCTCATTGAGTACACATATAGTCTGGCTCAAATCCAACTCCTCATTGTATTATCAGGAAACTGGGGCCTAGATATAGAAAGGGACTTCACCAGACCACTGTAGGTGAGCAGAGTTCCGCAGGAATCTTTCCTCTCCCATAATGCTTGCTTTGAAAAGATATCACCTGTCATCCTGGGAACACTTCCCAGTCTCTCTTCACCTGTGTGATTTCCTCTTATCCACACATGAGCACAAAAACATACACACACATATGCACATGTGCACACACACACACACACATACACACAAACACACACAGTGACTTCTCAGTTTGGGACCATAAAGTTCAGGCAGAGAAATAGAAGTTGTTAAGAAAATAGTAGTATAGAAATTCATAGGTTGGAGTAAGTCAGCCATGGGGCAGTGACATGTTTTATTTTATTCATATGCTCAGAGGACAAGCAAATGTACAGGAGGATATAAAAGATTTCCAGGATTCTAGGGAAGACAGGGGTAGTGTTTTATATTCTAACAATCTTAACCAAGATGAGTCTATGACAAGACTTTACACAAGTCTTGTCCTTGTGTAAAAAAGGACAAGAGGAAAGAGAGATCTTCAGTTTCTTCCCATACAATTTGGGGTGCTTTAACTGGATGGCTTCTTGCTCATAAAGTGCTGGCTTTGTTTCTCTATGGAGAACACAGTGAACTCTGATTTTATGGGAAAAGAAGACTTAATTCCATAGAGTTTCTTCAGAGCAACGTGAGCCTCTAGAAACAGAAATATTGCTGGACCTTTTCCATGATCCAGAAATGTTAAAAATAAATTTATGTTTTCGCGAGCTTCCTAGCCTATGAAACTTTGTTGGAGTGAACTGTATTTTCTGATACATTAGAAGCATTCCTTCAATTTTAATGTATGATATTGTAGGGAAGAGAGTCATAAACTGCTTAGTGTTGTGATCCACTGTGTGGGCTGTGGAATACACAGGCTGAGATGAGACACGTCCATCTATTTCTAAATATAAAGGCATAACATTGCAAAGTTTATTGTCATAGGATGATCATACATGGAGTTCATTTGGTTTTAAACAGCATCTTGCTGGTCAAGAATAAAAAAATTAGTCCCAGAGAAGTGACTTGCCCAGATCATACTGCTGAAACACAGAACTTTTAGTGCTCATTCCATGGTTCGTCTCACCACTTACTGTAATTCTCACCTTTCCAAGTTTCTGCATTTTCTGTGCTTGACACCAAACCTGAATTATGTGAATTTCTTCTGGCATATGCTTGATGACTTTCCCAATGTGATCCTCATTGTGTGTGTTGGGAAAGCCTGAAAGACACAGTGACTTCTCAAGGGCTACAGTAATAGTAATTCTGAATCCAAACCTGTCTCCCTAAACCAAGGTCCCTGGCTGCATTGACTTCCCAAGGGCTAAAGGGCCATTTCAGTTTGGGTAACTTTTCAGTTAAGGAGATAAAAAGTCAGCACCCCAAAGGGTAATTTGTAGAGGCCTTAATACAAGAAGAGGCTCAGGTAATTAAGCTTTGAAGAAAGGACCTCTATTTCTTAGCATTAGAGCCCAACAGAAGTAAAAAATCTGGTAAACTGGAACATATATTCCAGAGACAGTCTCTGGTCCAGTTCACATGAAGGGAGATGCTCAAGAGAGCAAGATATTTTCTTTGTTTCCAAACCTTCTAAGTTTGCAGCTACAAAAAGGTCCAGAATGGAAGAATTTTAAATGTTGATTCAGCCCTATACCAGACCTTTATGGCCACTTATCAGGTCAAAGGGGGGGCAGATCAGAGAAGACAAATGCAGGCAAACCTTCATCTGTGATCACCTGTGATCAGCCTTCATCTGTGACGAGTTCTTTGCCCTTCCTCTTTCATATGTGTGTGTGTGTGTATGTGTGTACGCGCGTGCGCTCATGTGGCAGTGGGGGTAAATTATAGAGAATCTGAAAGGACAGACAGAGGGTATTCCATGTTGAAATTGTGGCAGGACTACCATGTTTGTACCACTGAATGTGGGTGTTAGGGTAGATATTTAAGTATGGGATGATAGTTATTCTACTCAGATATTTATCCAATGACATCATTCTGTAATCTGGGGTCACCACTGGATGGAGGTCTATTTACATATTCATGTATACCTGATCTGGGGATAAATATTTTCAATGAAAATGTCTCTGGTGGAGTTAGCCAGGACAGTCAGTGTTAAATACTGCCCCACATGTCAGACAATCTCTTTGCAGAGTTCCATGCAGATCATCAGAAAGCTATGTATTAACTATGTCTCACTAGGGAAAGAGCAAGTGTACCACATGACCAATAATGATACTCTGGTCTGAGGTTAGATGACCTTTATGGAGAAAGTCTCCTCTGGCAGGAACTTGAGATGATCAGGTTAGAGCCAGCACAGATACCTAAGTTTGAGAACTCCCTAAACTCTATCTTAACACTTTATCTCTTGAATAACCCCCATTCCCATTCCTAAAGGAATCTAGACTATATTACTCCCTCTGGAAACCTTATAGGTAAAAAGCTCTAGATTGCTTACTTATAGAAATAACAGAAAATACATTTTTGCATTATTTTCAATTTATACCAATGAGTATTTCTTTACTGTTGCTATGTTTTTGTTTTAGCTACCTGCCACAAGTAGCTCATGTACCTGTCAACTCCACCGTACTTTTAGTCCTATATAAGACTTAAATACTCACACCCTTACCAGGAAAGTATTTACACAAAGTAATGAGAATTACACAAACAAGAAAGGTAGACTCCTCTCTATGTTTTTTATAAGTGCCATATCACAAAACAAATCACTATAGCCCCAACAGGTAATATGCAGTGTCCTCACATGCCTTGATAATATTCCAGTAAGAAATGCCATTTCTTGGGCTGGGGTTGTAGCTCAGTAAAAGAGAACTTGCCTGTCATGTATGTGTGAGGCACTGTTTTTTGATCCTTAGTACCATATAAAAATAAATAAAGTAGCCAGGTGTGGTGGTGTATGCATGAAATCCCAGGTTGCCTGAATAGAAGGTGCAATTAAATCATATCACATTCCACCAGCATTGAAAGGCTTACCTGCTGCAAGAAATGACATTTCTGTTTTAAAAATATTTTCAGTTGTAGATGGACATAACACCTTTATTTTATTTAGGGAGGGTGTTGCCGGGGATTGAACTCTGAGGTGCTCAACTACTAAGCCACACCCCCAGCCCTATTTTGGATTTTATTTAGAGACAGGGTCTCACTGGTTTGCTTAGTGCCTCACTTTTGCTGAGGCTGGCTTTGAACTCACAATCCTCCTGCCTCAGTCTCCAGAGTCACTGGGATTTCATGCATACATATAAGTTATTAAAAGTAAGTCATGTTGGGTTTTTTATAGCACATAATATTTATGCATAATGTTGGGGATCATTCTGACATAATCATACAAGCAAAGAATATAATTTACTCCACTTCAATCTCCAGTTCTTCCTCTTTTCCATTCCTCCTATGTCCACAATTCCCCTTTCTCTCCTGGTCTTCCCTCTAGTTATTTAAAAAATATATAGTTACTGCTTTATAGACACACATTTAGTTGAAATTTACTGTGATATATTTATATATGTACATAGCAATTTTAATGGAAAATATTATAGATTAATTTGGGGGAAGTGTTCATCTTTGTAATGATGAGTTTTGTCACATCTACATTGAGTCTCTTATGTACTTCTGTATATTTTTATTTTCTTATAAAACTACACATTTTCTTTTAAAACATGTATACAGGGCTGGGGTTGTGGCTCAGTTGTAGAGCACTTGCCTCAGCACCACATAAATAAATAAAGGTATTGTGTTCATCTACAACTAAAAACATATTTAAAAAAATAAAACATGTGTACATGTGAAATATCACATTCATGTGGTATCTACATAAACTTAAACATGGTGTTTTATAGTATTTTTTACATTCAATATAATATGACCAAAAATGTAGCTGGTCCCTAGCAACCATTTTTCCCACAGTTTATAATTTATTTTTTCCAAAATGTACATTCTCTTAAACCATTCCCTTGGGTTTCAAGTGTTTGGATGAATACTGCTATATTCTTACATGTTATTATGGTCACATGTACTGAAATTTCAGTCTGTTTGTGGTGGGATAGTATTGAAACCAGTCTTGAAACTCATGATCCAGTCTGTTCCTCTGGTGTTGAAGGGGAGACACCTGAGAAATGCCAAGGAGAGAGCAAAAAGTTTATTTAAAGGATAGGAGAGAGAAAGAGAGACCTCCAGAGAGGAAGGGGGTCCACAGCTGGTGCCCAAGGAAGTCGGGATGTCTTGCCCCTTTTATAGATTTAGGTTTCCTTTCTTCTCATGTCCCCTTCTCTTATCTTGCCCATGTGACCAAAAGATGAAGTGACATAGGGTGAGAAAGGAGCCACCCAGGGAGTACTCATTAACAATTCCTTTCTGGGAAGAAAAATACCCTGGAGGCAGGTTATTTGGCATCAGGTTGGAGGAAGGGGAAGTGCTCTGGAGGTATTAGCATTTTATTTCCTTTTGAATCAGCTCGCACCTTCCTGACCCAGTCATTCATTATCTACACGGACTGTCCTTTTGCTCTGGTATCACTATTTAATTTTGTGTATGGTGGATTTTATTTTACATTTCTCTAATTTTCAAAGATGTTGGATTTTTTATGATTATTGAACACTTAGATATCTCCTGTATAAATTGACTGTTTTTGTCTACTGACTACATTTCTTTTATTTCTGACTTCAAAGATAAGAAAATACATCCAAAGAGGCAAGAAAGAATTAGGTTTCAGGGGAAAAAAATGGTTTTCCTTTTTTTTTTTTTAGGTATTTATTTGGTTTTACTTTTAATTGTTATTTTGTTTGCTTTTTCTTCTCCTGAGCATACTTTTTAGGTTTCTTGTCTGTTCTGGTTTTTGGAGGCTATTTCAAATGGAATTGTAGGGCTTACCTTTGGAAATTATATTTTTTTCTTTTAAAAAATAACTTTGTTTATTTTTTTTATTTTTTATTTTTTTAATTTTTTTTTTTAGTTGTAGATGGACACAATGTCTTTATTTCATTGCTTTGTATGTGGTGCTGAGGATCGAACCGAGGGCCTCACGCATGCGAGGCAAGCGCTCTACCGCTGAGCTACAATCCCAGCCCACTTTATTTTTTATGTGGTGCTTAGGATCAAACCCATTGCCTCACACATGCTAGGCAGGTGCTATACCACTGAGCCACAACCTCAGCCCTATCTTTGAAAATTTTAATAGAAACAATAAATGAGGGAAATCACTCTTCCCTGTGGCTGCAGAAAAATTAGTGTATTTCCTCATAATCATTTGGTAAGTAAATTGGTGAATGACACATTCACTGAAACATCACCTCCTCTTCCTTGAAGGCATTCTTTTTTTCCTTTGAATATTTTTGACAGTAAATGATGCATTGTATTATCTGGATTTGGGAGTTTAATACAAAATCAGATGGGATAAGATTTAGCAAATTCTTATCCATACATAATTTATTATTTACTGAATGATTTGTTCTGGAGATAGCAACAAAATGATGTTTATTTTTAGGAATAGTTACATAATTATCAATTTTTAACTTCTTATAGAACCTTTAGAGTTTTTTCTTCACTGAGTCATACTCAGACTCTAAACCTGTGCGGTGGTTTTTTGTACCCTGTAAACTCCCAGCATTTACTCCTGTAAGAAACCTGGGTTGATAGCTGTCTTTCTGAATACTTTTCTTAGGAAGGAGGAAGGAAAAAGAGTTGTGTTGCTCCTGGGATGTCCTATTTACTGTCTTCATAATCAGGAGAAAATAATCTCTCTCCAGACTAACAACTCCTACATTAAGAGCAAATCAGTCTTGTGGAGTTTAGGAGGAACTTTAATTCAGTTCTGCAGTAATTCATACCCCAGGTGGGATGTAGTGGGATAGTGTAAGATTTCATGATGCTGCACAGAACACTGTGCAATTTTAAACTCTTGAACTGTTCCTGATGGGTGGTTCAGGTGGCAGAGTAACTTGGTGACCCATGGTATAGCACTCAGTTTTCACTAAGGGCCAGTAGCAGGCGAACAGCTATTTCTCTAAGGTAGAATAATTGTCTACAGATGATGGCAGAGCCTTGCTCCACAATCCCAATGGCCTTCCCTATGATTCACCTATGGAGGCCTGCCAAAGGCTCCAGACAGCATTCCTCTCTGCCACTGATGCCTCATTTACCACTGGGTCTGCTGGGTCACATGACTCAAGGGATAGAGAAGCCTGCACAGTGGCGTGGACCTCTTGCAGTCGTCTTCTGTTCTGAACCCCACTCAAAACAAGAAGCTTTTATAGCCACTCAGTAGATGGGCTGAATTAACGCACCCAAGTGAGGAATGTGCTGCCTTCAAAACTCCAAATAAACCCACAGGTATCGTGCTTCTTTCTTAATGGTAGGAAGGACCAGATGCTATAACTTCTCCCTTACTTTAGAAGGATCCACTTTAGGCAGGATCCACATCACTGGACTCCTAGAAACTTTACTGAAGTTGAAGGCCCTTGAATTTTAGTGGCATTTATTTCCCATCCTCCAACACACACATTTCACTGACAAGTCCAGAGTGGCAAAACTCCCACATTGGTTCTCTAACCTGTGGAGTGAAGGCTATTATGATGGGAAATGCCAAATGGAAGCCTCTGGAATTGCCTATGCCTGGGAAAATAGTAAATCAAATGCAATACTGCAGGGATGGGGTTGTGGCTCATTGGTAAAGCACTTGCCTGGCACATGTGAGGCACTGGGTTCAATCCTCAACACCACATAATAAATAAATAAATAAATAAATAAATAAATAAATAAATAAATAAATAAATATGTTGTGTCCTTCTAATACTAAAAACAAAAAAATTTTTAAAAAGCAATACTGCATCCCTGAAGGGATTGCAGAGATTAATGCCACTATCAAGGATATGAAGCATGTAAGAGTGGTGATTTATTTTTTTAGAACTTCTTGCTTTGATACCTTCAATTAAAAGTAAAGCATGCTGAAATTTTGATAAGGCATTATTACAGATTAACTGGGGAATATGGTCATCTTTATAATGATGAATTTTGTCATCTACACATGGGGTGTATAATTGAGACTTTTATGTGCTTCATTCTATTTTTATTTTCTGAAACTCTACACATTTCCTTTTTTAAATATTAGGTACTAAGAGTTTGGATGGTTGGCTGAAGTATGGATCAAAAGATGGCCTACTGTGAATGAGCTGGAAATTCCTGACATCCCTTGGTTTAGTGTTGATGAAGGAATTCAGAGGCAGGGAGAGACTGGAATGCTGGAGTGAATCTGATATTTATGAACTTCTGCTGCATACTGTGAGGGACCAGAAGATTTGCCCTTCACCAAAACCATAAGAAACACATTTTTGTGGGGAGCCCCAGAATCCTTGAGGAGCTCTGTCATTGCTCTTCTCTGTATGCCAGACCTTATTGTGGGAGCTACAGTCATTCACCTGGGAGACTTAAATGTGATGGGAATAATTGGATCCTGGGGAGGAAGGGGCCAAGTGGCAGCCCTCAATCACCAAAGACAGGGTGATCATAGTTACCCTAATGGACAGCAAAGGGGAAAAAAATGAACAAAGTCATCTGACTTGTGTAGATCTCTGGCATTGGCTAATCAGTGTCTCTAGAAGCCAAATATATGGGAAAACCACCAAATTCTTATTTGACTAATATAAGCAAAAAAATCCCAACCCACCATTCTAGTTGTAAGGTTCACTGTCATGGTATCGTTCTGCTTCTATTGGAGAAAAACTTTCTCTACACATGCCCAAAAAGCTGTTAGTGTTTTATTCTTGTTGCATTTTTAGCAGCTTAGGAGCCTTAGAATACAGGAAAGATCTTGACCTTTTATTAATGGAAAGATGATTTTCCTTGAGTGTATAATCTAAAAAATTGAGATGTGGTTATTAGTGACCTACAAGGCATAACTAACCTATATCACAAATAGCCTTAAAGAGAATGCATCAGTGAACAAGATATGACCTCTATTTTTTTTTTTTTTTTTGGTACTGGGGCACTCAACCACTGAGCCACATCCCCAGCCCTATTTTGTGTTTTATGTAGAGACAGGGTCTCACTGAGTTGCTTAGCACCTCGCCATTGCTGAGGCTGGCTTTGAACTCGCGATTCTCCTGTCTCAGCCTCCCTAAGTGCTGGGATTACAGGTTTGAGCCACCGCGCCCGGCAGGAAATGACCTCTATTTCATTGTAATGCCAGAATATCCAACCAAGAAGAAAGATGAGTCTAATTTCCATAATATATGGTGTATGCCAAAGCATACTCTTAAGAATTTCTCATTTGTGGGGCTGGGGTCCTGCCTCACTGTTAGAGTGCTTAACTAGTGCATGTGAATCACTGGGTTTGATCCTCAGCACCACATAAAAATAAATAAATAAAATAAAGGTATTTCATCCATCCTTCATCATGAACTAGGTGTTAGTCTAGAAGAGGTTTACAGCACCTTCTTCCAGTGGACACATGGCAGCCTGAATTCTAACAAACTTGCATTAGGAATGTAGTGCACCAGTCAAGTATAAGACCTTCTGCCACCTGAGTATAGCTGTTAGGAGGACTGACTTGTAGATAAAGCTCCCCTAAGTAGGATTGCCACCATGACAGTTCCAGAGAGAACCAACTAAGGTAAAAAACTCTACTACCCAATGTGAAGGAGGAGTTAAACACTTGATTGGCAAAGGGTCCAGAAGGTGGTCCTCAGTTTTCCTGGTGAATATCAAACAGTAATAAAACTTGGGGACAGCATTGTCTCCTTTGTCATTCTCTACTTGGGGACAGCCCACTCTCTCTTGAGAGTGCTCTCTGCTTAAGCCTCACTTTTCTTTTACTTTATTTTCACCTCACTGTTCAATTATAATACAGTTCTTTTGCATGGCTTTTGCTGTCTGGCTTTAAATTTTCTTTCATCAGAACACAAGAACTGAAGTTTGGACTTTCAGCTCCCTGCTTCCCTATGACACTTTTACCAATTTCTATATTTAGGGTTCTCTAGAGGAAAAGAACAAGAGGTATGATTATAAAAGGGGAATTTATTAGATTGACTTACACAACTAGTCTCTGTAGGCTGGAGAGATGGAAGAACAAGCAGCTCTGCAGTCCAAAATGCTGAAGCCTCAGAACAAGAGAGATCAGTGATGCTACCCCTGGCTGAGGTCAAAGTTTTCTGAAGAATCACTGGCAGAGTTCACTTTGGAAGAGTGAAGGAGCGAGAGTCTGAAGTCCTCAGACAACTACAACAGCAATCAAGGACTCATTCAAGAAGAATCAAGCTTGCATCTTCTGCTGCTTTCTTGTTCTTCCAACTTTTATTCTATCCAAACCTCCAACCTATTGGATGATGCTGCCCATTCTTAGGTAGGGTCTTCACTTTAGTTTGCTCTCCCACATGCCAATCATTCCTAGACACACCCTCATTGACGCACCCAGAAGCCTCTTATTCTTCAGCATCTCTTAATCCAGTCAAATTGACAATTCAATTTGACAATTCAAATTGACAATTCAAATTAACCATTACAACCACTGAGTGATATATATATATATATATATATATATAAAATATATATATATATATAATATATATATTAAAATATATATATATATAAAATATAAATATATATATATATATAATATATATATTAAAATATATATATATTTTATATATATATATATATATATATATATTAATTTTGAGAGAAGGTCTCCCTAAGCTTCCAAGGCTTATCTCAAACTTGCAATCCTTCTGCATTAGTTTCCTGAGTAGCTGTAATTATAGGCATGCATCATGCACCATGCCTGGCCAACTCAGCATTCATGTCTACAAGAGACAAATGTGCAAAGCACATTTTGTATCTCAAAAGGGAAACACAAAAGTGTCAATATTTTCAGAAAATAAAAAATAGTTTTCTTGCTATCTTCATGATAACAGTTATTGAAAAATCATGTAAATAATTCTAGAATCTGCCAACCCTTATTTCTCATGATTTAATATTAAACTCAAAGATCTAGATAAGATCTATAATTGAAATGCACAAGCTTTTAAGGAAGAGAAACTGATGATTTGGTAAATCAGAAATGCACCAGTTCATTACCACTTAATTTTTAAAAACATCCATTTTCCTGCAGACATAATGGGAGAAAGATTTTCTTTATTTACTTTTTCTGGTAAAATTTCAAAAGTTAAAGCATGGAATTCCCACTTGAAATCAGATCCTAAAATAAAACACATGAGAAACCCACTGTAAACACTCTGGAAAAGAAAAAAAGCCAGTAAAAATTTAAATAATATAACATTAAATTTTTTCTGAAATCCAACATTTTTTCTGCTGCTTTGAATATATGTTCTTTTGTTTGAACCTCTGCAAAGAAAATACATTTTGTTGTTAAGAAAAGATGAGGCTGCAATAAGTGAACAAATATTTTTAAGGGAAGACGCCCAAGGAAAAGAAGCGCTGATTATGAAAGAGACATGTTAGAACCAAGGTTAAAGTCGGACATCCTGAGACTTTAAACAATCTCCCATCCCTGTTTTCCTCACTGAAATACATTGTGGATTTTTGTCCACTGTAATGGTTGTGGGTTTTACTTGAACTTTGGGATAATCTTTTTGAATTTACAACTCAGAGAAAATCCAGAGAGAAGAATGAATTCTGTATTCCCTCTCAATGCCATGATCCAATTTGTGGATCACTAAATATCTATCTCTATGAAATGGAGGTTACGGGGGAAAATTCATGCTACACATGTAGATGAAATGGCTAATGGAAGATCCCCTTGAATCCTAGGACAACCAGTTTTTCCCTGGGTCTTCACTCCAATCCTCAGACTTTCTTCTGATAATCAGGAGACTGATGATCTATGGACAATCTAAGAGAAATGCTGCTATGAGTACCAAGTGTCATCTCCAGGTAGTTCTAAAATCCAGCACCAGGAAAAATACAGACAGTGGATAAGGAGATGCCATCCAGTAAAGCTTTGGTTGTAGTAAGCTTTTTGTTTTTGTGTCATGAATAGCTAAATATCACAACTTAGAGGTAGAAACATATTAGTATACAGTTTCAGAGGATTCAGTCAAATGGTAGGCTCACTCCAAAGCAGAAACATCATGGAAGAAGGGCATGGAGAAAAGCTGTTCAGTTCTTAGTATCCAGGCAGCACAGAAAGAGAAAGTTGATGAGAGACAACAATCAGGTTCAGGGCAAAACCCAGTGACCCAATTCCTCCAACTAGTTCCCCCTTACCAGTAGCCCATTCGGTTGTCAATGGAGTAAACCACTGAAGATGTCAGAGCCCTCATGGTCCAATCATTGTCTAAAAGTCCAACATCTCCACCTTTCTGCAATTGGAGACCATAATTTCAACATATACAATTTGGGGAATATTCCAGATATGAACCGCGATAATTGTCAACAATATTGAGGATGTGACGATGCCTAAGAAAGACAAGAAGAGAGGCACAAAGATTTTTTTAAAGCAGAGTCTGATGATGATTCTCTGCTTTCCATCCATGTGAAACATTAACTTCTGGAAAACAAATATTTTCAAAAGTATCGTCCATCACTTGAGGGGAAATGACAATTAAGATATGGTGTCAGCTTCAAATATTGCATGGGTAAGAATAATTTATAATTTATAATCCTATGAACTGTAAAGGGAAAATTCATATTTGGGAATTTGTAGAAGAAACTAAAAAATGAAGGATTTGTTGTCAGCCCTGTGAGCAGCTTATAATGAGGGCACAGAATCTTAATTTTGAAATCCTGCCTCTAATATTATGAAAGAATCAGAATAACCCTGAGGAGAAAGAAAGAACTAATGTCTTCAGTCAACAAAGCTCCTCCCACACAGGAACTACAACCACCAAGTTGGCTTCTCTCAGGACATTTGGTGTACTCTGCACAGACTGTGGAGATATAGAGATTCCCAGTGATGGCTTTCCGAAGAGACAGAATGCCCACACTGGCTGCTGGCTGATCTCCTCCCCATGTTCCAGAATGGTCAAAGGGTTCTGATGCCACCCAGCAGTGAGCATAGATCAGCTGAATCTGGAGCTAATTTTAGGTAGTAAAATCCCTACGTAGCTGATGCTCCCTTTTTCCAAAAAGCTGCCCTCACAAACTCGTGATGAATAGACCAAAATATTCTTTAGTTTCCTAATTATTCTAGCATGTTTCCTAGAGTTCTTGAATGACCTGCAGTTCAGAGGGTGACACAGACCCCAGAAGAGTCACCTGGGCCTCACAAGCAGAGCATTCAGAGCTCTAGAAGCATGAGAGACAAACCCCTATGAGATAATAAAAAGACACATCCTCTCTGACTGCAGGCCTGATTGGGCAGTTCCAACCTAGAATACGTAAGTGGACAGAGTTCGAGGCCCTATACAGTCATAGAGGGACAAAAAAAAATGCAATCCAAACCTTGGCTGAATGATGTCAGAATGGCCCACTCTTGGTTGCAGCTCTTTTCAGTCACTGTCTTGCTCATAAAGCACATTTGATTTTTGGCATAGCTTCACTATGGCTTTCAGGAGCTGGTACAGTTATCTCCCTCTTCTATAAAGGGCCACTCCTGTATCTTCCTGCTAGACATAGAGTCATAAGTGTGGGTGTGCTGCATTAGAGATTCAGTGTTCAACCAAGTCAACTCTGGCTACCCTAGAAAGGAGGGAGCCAGTTGAGGTTGGTGGCCTCATGACAAAGTTTCTGACATTTTCTCTCTCAGTCTGTTTATTTTCATCAAAAACAAAAATCCTCCAAAAGGAATACAATTACTAAATATATATAAAATGAGATTTATCCAGCAGCAATATTTTCTAAAGGAGTTAAAAGGAAATAAAAAAAAAAAAATTCAGGTAGCTCAGATAAGGGGTCTGCTTGACCCACATCTCAAAAAGAAAACCTGTTTACAGAAGAACAAACATGTTCACAAGCTCTGCAACCAGACTCTGAATGATGAAATATAGCTCCAAACAGATTAGTCTTTGGTAACAAGGTAGGGGGATGTAAGGATTTAACTCTGGGAGCTCAATATCACCTCCTATCTTATAAGATTTCTATATAAGAAAATTTTAAAAAGTTCAGAGACTGATAAACTCAACTCCATTAAAATGTAGAGAAGTCCCTTAAAAGGTAGGAGGGACTGAAAAGAGATATGTTCCCTGAGAAAATATTTGTATGAAAAAGAATATAAATGAAAATGAATTAATTATCAGTAAGATATGTAAAAGGATAAAATTAATAAACATACAAGTTAATTAAACACAAGAAAAAGATGGAATACTATTTGGTGGGGGGCACTGGGGATTGAACTCAAGGGCACTCGACCACTGAGCCCTATCCCCAGCACTATTTTGTGTTTTAGTTGGAGTGTCTCAATGAGTTGCTTAGCACCTCACTTTTGCTAAGGCTGGCTTTGAACTCGCAATCTTCCTGTCTCGGCATTGCAAGCTGCTGGGATTACAGGTGTGCACCACTGCACTCAGATGGAAAACTACTTTTGAGAAGACCACAAAGGAAAATTTCTTAATGTCATAGGGGATCAAGAAAAAAGTAATAATCACATTTTTAAAAGTAAGGGTAAATGTTCATGAGGAATAAACACATTCATGAATGGTCAGATGGTTGATACTTTTTATTGATATTTGCTAGTAAATGTGAATTTGTCCATTATATATAACCCAATTTTGCCCCCCCAAATAGTCATGAAATATTAATAATTGGAGACAAAAAAGACACTGTCAACATCACAAAAAGACAAATTTGAAACATTTCAAGTTACATAAGCAGTTCAATGAGTGAATGAATTGGGTACAACAGAGCCCCAGACAGCAGCACAACAACATTGTTCAACAGACTGAGGCAAAGAAATGGTTAAGAAAGAAAAAAAATTTAACATAATCCTAATGGAAGAATAATTATAACAGTCATCTACTGAAACCTGAAAAGAAATACAACCAAGCAAAACAATTATTCTTAAGAAATACATGGTAAAATTCTTAGTAACAAAACAGCTACAAGACTGTCATCATCTCTGGGGCTGGGGTTATGGCGCAGTGGTAGCGTGATCGCCTAGCACACGGGAGGCACTGGGTTCGATCCTCAGCACCACATAAAAATAAAATAAAGCTATTGTGTCCACCTACAACTAAAAAATAAATATTTAAAAAAAAAGACTGTCATCATCTCCATGTACAGAAGGAAGATAAGATTAGTGAGACACACCAAAACTACTAAGAATCCATGTTTATCTAAATAGGGGCTCCATGGGTACTTACTTCGTGATTTAAACATAGCTTTAGCTTATGGAAAGAATTACCTTGGCTTCTTCAGAGCATATTACCCCATCCACTCATATATTCAAATAATAAATGAAAAAATTTTAAATACTTGGGCAAAATACTGAGAAAATACTGAGAAACAACAAACAAACAACAAACAACAAATCTGGTTAGTAGTCTGTTATAGTAACAGTTCACAAGGAAATTTACACGTTAAATATATTTCCAAACGTATGTAAGTAGTGATTGAAAAAATCCTGAGCAGCTAAGGAAAACATTTTGTGAGGTTCACATATCTTATGTCATTTTTCCCAGTTTGGAAATGCTTCCCTCTTCCAGAGTCACAATTCTCACCAGTGAACAAATAGAACTAGAGTCAGTTTAAGGTCCTAACCACTTGCAACCATTTCTTTCCTTTCTTTCTTCCTTCCCTTCCTTCCTTCCCTCCCTCCCTTCCTTCCTCCCTTCCTTCCCTCCCTCCCTTTTCTTTTCTTTCTCTCTCCCTCCCTCCCTCCCTCCCTCCTTTCTCTCTCTTTCCTTCCTTCCTTCCTTTCCTTTCTTTTTTTCTTTCTTTCTTTCTTTCTTTCTACCAGGGATTGAACGCAGGGGTATTTGACCACTGAGCCACATCCCCAGCCCTATTTTGTGTATTCTGTAGAGACAGGGTCTCACCGAGTTGCTTAGCGCCTTGCCATTCATTGCTGAGGCTGGTTTTGAACTCACGATTCTCCTGTCTCAGCCTCCCAAAGTGCTGGGATTACAAGCGTGAACCACCGCGCCCGGCTATTTGCAACCATTTCCAACAATGAATATGCAAATCTTCAGAATATCAGTTAAATTCTAAGAATTGTTATCCAATAATCAATTTTTGATACTTGTCATTACAGATGCCACATTCAGGGCTCAAATCTGCAGCCTTTCACCTAATTCCAATGCCAAACCCCAGGATATCATCTAGACTGCTTATCAACTTCTTATAAATTGGGGAACTACAACTATCTAATTATGGTCAGTAATGATAGAACACCTCAGAATAAAGGAAAACACTCTACTTATGTGTATAAGCTTCTCATAACTCAGGAGATTAACAAATAGAAAAGATGCACAGCATATGGAAAGTGGCAGAAGATGGGGCAGGTAGAGAATCCTAGGAAATAGCTGATTAAAAATACTCACCAATTTTTAGTTTTTCTACAGCAGCTTCCTGGAAAGAGTAACCCTTTCCATCACGACTTAGATGGCCTTCCTTATTTTAACTATAAAACCCAGATACTGACACTACCTATTCCCACATATTTCTTCATAAATAACTGAGTAACTTCACCATCCCCAGAGATCAGAACAAAATATGTTAATGAAATTTGGCTTAAATTTCTCTCCCTCTTATAGCTCCATGCAGTTTGACCCACCTCAGCCTAAGCCAACATACAATCTTTCTAAATCCTAAGTATATGCTGGCTTCATAGTAAAGGATTCTTTGATCTTAGATTGGAATTTCTTTTTATGGTACTGAGGACTGAACCAAGGGCAACTTCACCACTGAGCTACATCCTCAGTCCCTTCTATTTTTTTTCCTTTCTTTTGAGATAGGGTTTCACTAAGTTCCTCATGCTGCCCTTGAACTTTTGACTTTCTTGCCTCCATGTCTGAGTACCTGGGTAACTGGCATCCAACACTATGCCCAATTAACATATGAATTTTCTATTCTTCATCAATATCTCTGTAAGATTAATGTTTTCTTCTGTCAAAGATGAACCTGTAGGGCTGGGGTTGTGGCTCAGTGGTAGAGCGCTTGCCTAGCACGCATGAGGCACTGGGTTCGATTCTCAACACTGCATATAAATAAATGAAAAAATAAAGATCCATCAACAACTAAGAAAAATTAACAAAAAGATAAACCTGTAGTCTGAGTTTTCTAATAGATCACAAAATGTTTGCTGATATCTAAATCATTTGGTTGAAATTGTTGCAATGTTGAGTACTCCTACCATCTCTCCCTTTCTGTCTTCCAATCAAAATGCCTGTACTGTACTATGTAATCTAATCATAATTATAGCCCTTCCCCTTGCACTACACAGTTTTAAATTAGTTAATTGATATATTTTAACTTGAAACTCCTCCTATCAGAACAAGGAGCAGTGCTGCATTAGGGATAAAAACCTGGGCAGCTTCCTGCTCAGGGTGCTTGTCGGCTAGATTTTGTTAGCACACCCTTCTGCAGAAGTAAAGTTTGCCTTCCCAAGTAACTTTTGAGTACATGCCTGATTTCTTGCAGCACCCCAAGATTTCTAACATCTCTCACTCTAAATTTCTTGATGTTTTAAGTGCTTCTCCCTACGAATGTATTAGGAATCCATTTCATGCTGTGAATATAATCCTTGCTGCTTTATAACCATGGCTTATGGCGGGGGCAGGGGCAGTTCATCAGGGATTGCACTTAGAGTCACTGAACCACTGAGCTATATCTCCATCCAGCCTACCACAGAGGTTCTTATTTGATGTTGATTTGAAATGTTTTCTTTGTGAAGTCTTAAGAGATTTGGCAGCATAGTAAAAAACAATTGACATTATGCACATCAAACACTGTAAAAGTCATCTATGATGACTCCCTGTGACTGGGAGAAGGGATAATTCAATTAACCTGAACAAAACTGTAGTGGTTGTAAAATCTGAGGAAAAGTTAGCTTGATAATGTAAATTGTTGGGATTTGTTTTGGTTGGAGCAGAGATGGATGGTTTTGTTTTGGGAAAAGGGAGATCTTTTTTAAACACAACTTCTGAATTGAGCTCTGTATGAGAAACATTATTTCCTGCAGGAGGTACAAAGGACAAATGTTCATATACCAGTATTTAAAGGTAAGTTTCACAAAACATGGTTGTTTTATGATCTTAAGACATGGGATTAACTTTTATCATTCTATATGAATTCGTTGTTGAACTATAGGTTTGCTCAGTAAACAAAAAACATAAAAAACTGGAATTATATGGCACCAAGATTTTTATAAGACACACATAAAAACAAACTGAGCAGCATGTTTTAATCAAAGTTTTCACAAGGAAACTGATACATGAGAATAAAGATATTTCCAAAATTAGGGGCACTCTCACTGTAAAGCCATAGCCCTACATATGCATTCATAAATAGTGGGTGTGAAAATTCTGAGCAGATAAGGAAAAATTCTGAAGGTCCACGCACCTTGTATCCCTTTTTTCCAGTGTGGAATGCTTCCTCTTTCAAGGTCACAATTCTCATCAGTGAACACATAGCTAGAAATCAGCTTG
The DNA here is from genome assembly GCA_028644305.1 of Xerus rutilus. Taxonomy (NCBI): domain Eukaryota; kingdom Metazoa; phylum Chordata; class Mammalia; order Rodentia; family Sciuridae; genus Xerus; species Xerus rutilus. Next base: position 24,819,761 of record CM053406.1, read on the forward strand.
AGATACTGACCTTTTTGTGTATGTGTGCCGCAACCATAGAATATGTAAATAGTACAAAAATTGAACTCTAGAAAACATGTGTGAGGGCTCATCAAATAACTAGATAGAGGGGCATGGTGTCGAGTGACTGTAATCCTAGCTACTTGCAAAGCTGAAGCAGGAGGATTGCAAGGTTGAGGCCATCCTGGGCAATGTAGTCAGATCTTGTGCGAAAACAAAATAGAAGAGTGTGGGATTCTGATTTTGGTGATGCATGGCTGTAAAATGAGCATCCTGACATGAAACTGGAAGATCAAAATTTCAATACCAATCTAAGAAACTTAAAGAGGCATTGCTTCATTTTTTAAAAAGGGGTTTGTAGATGTAGATCAATGGTAGAGTGCTTTCTTGCTGTGTGTGTGCAGCCCAGGATTCACTACCAAGTGCCCCCAGAATATAGACTATCATGTAATTCATTACTCCCATTCTGGGTATATATGCAAAAGGAACTAAGCCAGTGAGCAAGAGAGATTTTCGCTTGTCTGTGCTCCTGGAGACACTATTCACAATTGCCAAAATAAGGAATCAGCCTAAGTGCTCAACAGAAGGATGGATAAAGAAAATATGGTGTGCATTTATATGCATATAAACACAACAAAGTGTATATAGTCATAGAAAGAACTAAATTGTGTAATTTTCTGCAAGTTGGATCAAACTGGAAATATGTTGGAACGAAATAAGGAAGACAGAGAAACATAAGCAGTGCATGGTCTCTTTAATGTATGGAAGCTGAAAATTACCAGTCTGAATGCATATTGATGATTATTGGAAGTTGGATATTAGAAGAGACAATAAAGAGAATGTGGATTTAACCACCGCATATGACATACATATGATGAAGCATCAAGCTTATCCTTGTTCACATGTAAATTATGTTAAACAAAATATTTATTACTAGTGATGAATTCAGGGATTCTTTAATACTGGTGTACAGACCCTGTTCTTTGTTAAAACAGCAGAATGCATTTCAATTCACAGTACACATATGGAGCATAGTTTTCATTTCTCTGGTTGTAAACAATGTAGTCACACCATGTCTTCATACATGTACCTAGGGTAGAGATGTCCATCTCATTCCACCATCTTTTCTACCCCTTTGCTCCCTCCCTTCTCCTCCCTCCCCTTCGCCCTATCCAATGTTTCTCCATTTCTCCTCTGCTCCCCACCCCCAACCCCATTATAGATTTTCTATTTTACTGGAATATAAATTTTCAAGTTTCTAATTCTGTATTTCAGTTGTGTCTGTCATATTTCCTTTTCTGTCATGAATTTTAGTAATTTGAGTTTTCTCTCTTCTTTTCATTAGGGTGGCTAAATGTTTATCAATTTTATTTTTTCAAAGAACAAGCTTTTTGTTTTGTCAATTCCTTTCTCTTCTGGCTTTTAAGATTCTCTCCTTATTCTGAATACTAGGCATTTCTCATTATGATGTGCCTTGATGTAGTTGTGTTGTGATTTTGTACATTTGCTGTCCTGTAGGCCTCTTGTATTTGATTATCCGATTTGTTCTTCATGTTTGGAAATTTTTCTGATCTTATTTCATTGAATAGATTGTTTGAAATTCTATGCCTTCCTCCATCCCAATAATTATTAAATTTGGTCTTTCCATATTATCCAATAATTCTTTCATGTTCTTTTCATGGTTTCTTACCATCGTTACTGTGTGGTCAACTTTATTCTCAAGATTATATATTTTGTATTCTTCATTGACTGAAGTTCTTTTTTTCAAGGGATCTAGTCTGTTTGTCATACTTTGCATTGAATTTTTTATTGGGTTTATTGTTTCCTTCATTTCAAGGATTCCCCACCCCCCCAGAATCTCTTATCTCTTTCTTGAAGTAATCTTTTGCTACCTCTATTTGCTCTTTTATCTCTTTGTTGGAGTGAGCAATTGCGGCTTGATGTGCTCTTGTATTTCTTTGTTGGAGTGGTCAACTGTTGCTTGTCTTTGCTCTCTTATATCATTCTGTGCTCTGCAGATTATTTAATTATGTACAATTTGAACTCCTTCTCTGACATTTCATCTACTGTGCTGTCAATGGATTTTGTTATTATAACGTCTTGATTTGTTTGGGGCACTTTCTTCCCTTGTTTTTTCATGTTGTTCACATGTCTTCCTCTCTACCAGTGTGGATCTGAGGTATTACAGTTTCTAACATATAATCTTATGGTGTCCCTGCAGGTTACCAATACCTTGCCTCTGGTGTAACCAGGCCTGCAGGGACCTTGGTGGTCTTTCAGGTCCTAGCTGTTGTCTCTACATGGAAGCAGGCTGGAGAGCCATGTTGGTAGATGAGGGGGCTGCAGTGCAGTGGTTCTTCTCCTCAGTATGTGCAATAGCACTCACCTCCTCTGCTCATTAGGCCAGGGTTGCTCTGCTCCACCTCCTCCAAGGGTCAGCCCAAAATCCCAATTGTAAAAAACAGGCAAAGGATTTAAGTATATGTTACTTCAGAGAAAACAAATATCAAATAAGCAAATGAAAAGACTCAATTTTACTACAAAAATAAAATTATGTCTTTGCACACATTAACCTACAGAAAATTAAATAAAGTAAAATAAGCTACACAAGGAATAACAACCACCACATGATCTCATATGTAAAATTTTTAAAAATGCTGTTCTCGTTTAAGTGCAGAGTAGAATTATAGCTCCTTGAGTGAGGGGCATGGAGAAGGTACATTCTGAGGAGAAAACAGACACAAATGGGGAAAGTAAGTTTTATGGCTCTACTACATACTAGGGAGACTAGGTATTAATAATATTCTACATATTCCAAGATAAATAGAAGTGTTCTTAAGTTGCTTACCATATCAACAAAAATATTGAGGTGAAGCATATGCAATTTACTGATTTGATTATATAATGTATACATATATGGAAACTTCATTCTGTACCCCACAATTATAATGTTTTTTGGTCCTGGGGATTGAACTCAGGGGCACACAGGAGGGTCTCACTGAGTTAGTTGCTTAGTGCCTTGCTTTTGCTGAGAGTGTCTTTGAACTCAGATCCTCCTGTCTCAGCCTCCTGAGCCACTGGGATTATAGTCATGCACAACCATACTCGGCCCACAACTATGATTTTTCAAATAATTTTTAAACAAAATTTACAATTAAGACACTTTCCAGAAATCCTCAAAATACACTACATATTTACTTTAGTAAAATATTAATCCACTCATGAAAACCAAAACAAAGAAAGAAAAAAATTTTTTTTTTAATATTTTTTTAGTTGTAGATGGACACAATGTCTTTATTTTATTGCTTTGTATGTGGTGCTGAGGATCGAACCCAGGGCCTCACGCATGCGAGGCAAGCGCTCTACCACTGAGCTACAATCCCAGCCCAGAAAGAAAACTTTTTAAGAATTGGATTGATCAAAGTGAAAAAGCTAATCATAATACTCATAGTAAAATATAGTTGTCATGCTGCTGTAGCTAAAAATTGAAGATTTAATGAAAAATATGTTAAGAAATAATAGAAAAATCTCTTAAATTCATAGTCAGTTGTGCAGAATTCAAGAGTGTTCTTCACTTCATATTAGCAGAACCAATGTCATTTCTTCTCCTTGGATGTTTCATGCTCCTACGTGGAGCAATTAGCTGATTCTAATAAAACCTTTTTTCTCCCACTTAAGGTTCATCTATTACATACCCAACATGGTTTTGTAATTTTTTATTTCATAGAAACTCCAAAATGAGCTCATGACTTATGATACCTATGCAGTTTTAACTAAAGAAATTGGCTCAATAAGTTGTCCAAATTTTAAGTTGCCCAATAAATTGAAGCAATAAATTTGAAATGACTTAGTGTTTTCTCATAAAAAGAGAGTAAAGGAAATTAATAAAACAAAATGCTGTTGGGCTGGGGCTGGGGCTCAGTGGTAGAGTGCTTGCCTAGCATGCGTGAGGCACTGGGTTCGATCCTCAGCACCATGTATAAATAATAAATGAATAAAATAAAGATCCATCAACAACTAAAAAGTAAAAATATATTTAAAAAAAAATGTTAACATGCTCACTGTGAAACAATACTGTGAAACTAATTTATGAATACCAGTAACTATCATTAAAATTATTCCTAAATTCTCTGAAGAGACCATATCATGATGTATCATAAACTTCAAAAAAAAAAAAAAAAAGTTAGGTGTTCCATTAAATTACAAAGAAGTAGAAAGGCCAAAATTGGCATGGCAAGATTTTAAACCAGGAACTATATATTTGGGGGAAACAAATTGAGTGTACCTGAGAGATTTTTTAAAAATATTTGTGGTTCATAGTTTACTAGTAAAGCATGAAAAATCTTGAAATTCTCTTTCAGTTAAACAAGTCCTTTTGCTTCTAAAGAGAAGCATAAGCCAACACATTCACACACAGATAGAGATAGAGATAGAGATAGAGATAGAGATAGAGATAGAGAAAGACAATTACTACTTCCATGGTACTTACTCCCAAAATTTAGATTGAAACATTTGTATATTCAAATCAATCTCAAACAAAACCAATGTTCATGATATGAAAGGATGTCAACAAAACACCCATAAATTAAAGAATAAAATTTTGAAATAGTAATTTAAGTTTTGGCAATCCAGGTGTGCTATCATCTTTCTTTATATTTTCCATAGAATCTTCTTTCATAGCAAGAACAAAAATGAGCCGGGCGCGGTGGCTCACGCCTGTAATCCCAGCACTTAGGGAGGCTGAGACAGGAGGATCGCGAGTTCAAAGCCAGCCTCAGCAACAGCGAGGTGCTAACTGACTCAGTGAGACCCTGTCTCTACATAAAACACAAAATAGGGCTGGGGATGTGGCTCAGTGGTCGAGTGCCCCTGAGTCCAGTCCCTGGTGCCAAAAAAAAAAAAAAAAAAAAAAATGAGAAATGAGTAGTCTCCAAGTAATCTGAAGATTAATTACACTGCCTAAAAGGACTAAGAGAAATGTCACATTATTTATCAAACAGTGTGTTTTTATTATTTATGTTACCTACGAACTTTAATAAAATGTAATTGGATATATGACAGTGTTAATAATTAGAAACCATTCACTGTTATTTAGTAACAAAATTCTCCCACAATGTGAATAAAGCATTTCAAATATAGTTAATTGTAAGCTCTTCTTAAAATACAGATTAAAATGGCTGTAGATGTGACTAAGTGGAAGAGCATTTTCTTAGCATTCAAGAGCCCTGGGTTCAATCCTCACCACCACTAGCACTAGAAAAAGTTCACATTAAAAATTCTTATTAATTATTTTTTCCTTTGATAAAATTGCCTAGAGGAAAAATTATGTTTTCTCCAGGTTTAAAGATTAGTATGTATATTGTTTTTTATTTGTAATAAACAACTATCTTTTCAGAGATGAGCTGTCTGCACTATATTGATATCTGTGGATTACCTCATTTCTATCACATCAACTAATAATGTGCAGTAAATTTTAAGAAACTTTTAAAAGTAATATCTGATTCTCTATACTTATCATATTCAGAAACATATGGAGCATAATAACTTTGCTGTGTTTTTCTCATGTCAACATTTTTCTCAATATTAAACATTCTGCTGACATGTAAGGCATGCATGTTGGACAGAGGGTTTTCTATAGTTGTTAACATGCATTAGGTTTTGATAAAGTATACATTTTCTTCATTTGAATAAAGGTTTCACATATTCTTTACATTTATAAGGTCTCTCAAGTCCAAAATCTATGGTGATTTGTAAGGTGGAAGCTTCCAATAAAAGTGTTGTCACAAGCTGGGCATGGTGGTGCATGCCTGTAATCCTGGCACTTTGGGAGGCTGATACAGGAGAATTGCAAGTTCAAAGCCAGCCTCAGGAACAGCGAGGAGCTAAGCAACTCAGTGAGACCCTGTCTTTCTACATAAAACACAAAATGGGGCTGGTGATGTGGCTCAGTGGTCAAGTGCCCCTGAGTTCAATCCTTGGTACCAAAAACAAAAAAGTGTTGCCACATACCCTACATTTGTAGGGTTTAATCAATATTCTAATATCTAATATATTTGAAATTTTTAAAATGTTGAGCTTTGAGTAAAAACTTTGCCACATTTTTTTTTTTTTAACAATTGTAGGCCTCTGTCCACTATGAATTATCTGGTGATAAATAAGGTGTGATGTCATAATAAATGTTTTTGTTACATTCTTTAGATTTGTAAGGATTCTCTCAAGTATGAATTCTCAGGTGCTTGGTAACACTTGAGGGATACTTAACAATTTTGCCTCATTCTTTACATATGTATGCTTTCTCTCTAGTATGAATTTTCTGGTGAACATTAAGACTCGACGTTTGATTAAATGCTTTGCCACATTCTTTACATTTGTATGGTTTCTCTCCAGTATGAATTCTCTTGTGAACATTGAGGCTTGAGTTTTGAATAAATGCTTTACCACATTCTTTACATTTGTAGGGCTTCTCTCCAGTATGAACTCTCTGGTGAACAGCAAGTTTTGAGTTTTGATTAAATGCTTTGCCACATTCTTTACATTTGTAGGGCTTCTTTCTAGTATGAATTCTCTGGTGAACACCAAGTATTGACTTTAGAGGATAAGCTTTACCACATTCTTTACATTTGTAGGGCTTTTCTCCACTATGAAAACTCTCGTGTTGAGTAAGGTAATATCTATCAATAAAAGCTTTCCCACATTCTTTGCATTTGTATGGCTTTTCTCCAGTATGAACTCTCTGGTGAGTAATGAGTTTTGAGAATTGATTAAAAGCCTTGTCACATTCTTTACATTTGTAGGGCTTCTCTCCAGTATGAATTCTCTGGTGGACAGTAAGGCTTGGACTAACAGTAAAAGCTTTCCCACATTCTTTACATTTGTATGGCTTCTCTCCAGTATGAATTCTCTGGTGACAAATAAGACTTGGCCTAACAGTAAAAGCTTTGCCACATTCATTACATTTATATGGCTTCTCTCCAGTATGAATTCTCTGATGGCAAATAAGGTGTGATTTTTCATTAAAGGCTTTGCCACATTCTTTACATTTGTGGGGCTTCTCTCCAGTATGAGTTCTCTGGTGAGCAATAAGGCTTGACCTAATAGTAAAAGCTCTGTCACATTCTTTACATTTGTAGGGCTTTTCTCCAGAATGAATTCTTTGGTGTTGAATAAGCTGTGTTTTTTGACGAAAGGCTTTCTCACATTCTTCACATTTGTATGGCTTTTCTCCATTATGAATTCTCTGGTGAACAGTAAGATGTGAGCTTCGATTAAAACTTTTGCCACATTCATTACATTTGTGAGGCTTTTCTCTAGTATGAATACTGTAGTGTTTAATAAGGTTTGAATGATACTTAAAGACTTTGATACATTTCTTACATTTGTATGGTCTCTCCTCACCGTGAGTCATATGGTGTTTAGTAAAGGTTGAAGTTTGAGTAAAACCTTTACCACATTCTTCATACATGTAGGGTTTGTCACTGCTATGATAAAGGATTGAGGAATCTTTAAATGGTTGGAAATATTCTTTAAATTTGTAGGGTCTCCCTCCAGCACAAATTCTCTGGTGTTCAGTAGTGCTTCCAATTTTATTTGAAGCTCTTTCACATTGCTTATATTTGTCATTGTTTTCTTGAATATAAAAGCTTGGATGAATAAATTTTGATAATTGATTAGAAACTTTCTGACTTTTAGAATCTTTGAAAAGCTTTTTAAAATGATCATACTGATGTTTTCTAGGATTTAAAAAAACAATTTGTTATGGGTTTCACAAAATTTACATTTTTTACACCAAAATAAATATACTGTTAATTAGTTAGGGTAGAGAACTGGCTACACATCTTGAAAGATTGATCATAAATGTAGAAGTTTCTTTCTATATCTATATCTGAATTTTGATTAACCAATAGTAGGTAAGTACAAATCTCACATTCATTAAAATTCTATTCTTTGGCACAGGAGACAATTGTTTATGCATTGTAGCTTTTTTGTACACTAACAATCAGATTGGTCCAGTCATAAATTTATTCTTTAATTTTTAATCTCTTGTGTACAGAAATGTTTGAGTGAATGTTTATTAATTCAATGATACATTTCAAAATATTCCACTTACTAACTGCAGCGAGAAATAGTCTGCATAGCAAATTTTCCAAATTTATTTAGAGGAAATGTATAATGTAAAAAATGCTATGAAAATGTATTTAAGGCACACATAGGGTCCTCAAAAGTTACTGACATCAATTAATTAGTCTTATGAGATGTTATGTTACCTGATACCTGATGACAATGCAATTTTCATTATAATCATTATGCATTTTTTATGTTAAGACAAATTTTATGATCTTTACTCTCTCTCACAATTCTTTCTTTTAAAAGTAAATTTTCAAAGTCATATTTTCCATACCTTTCTTTTATCATGTTTTGGAATAAACATTTTATTCCCTGCTCTGGTGAAAATTCATGGGTTTGAGGAGAAGATATACCTAAAACAAATTAAAATAATGAATTATTCCACTTACTGTGATGAATATATTTTGCAAATATATGAAATTTTATCAAGGTGGTGATATCAGCAAGAAAGCAGTATAATCCAAGGTCATCATTAATACAGAAATATATAAACTTCACAATAAGCTGACAAAATTTATTTGGGAGAACTTCAAAAATCAAGTTGAGATTTGACAGCATGACAGATGAGCACAACACTTAGACTTTGTTACCACAACACCATCAAATCATAGTCTCTCAGTTCAACTTTTTCAGATTGTACATGTGATTCAAACATTTCAGAAAGTAATTTTCTCTCTAGCTTCATTTTTTTTTTTTTTGAGTAGGTTACTTAGGATTGAACATAGGGGCATTTCCCCACTGAACTGCATCTACTACCCTTTACATATGTATACATATTTTACCGATCTAGATATTTTGAGAGAAGATGTCACAAAGACATTGAAGCTCATTTCAAATTTGTAATCCTCCTGCTTCAGGCTACCAATTATCTGGGATTACAGGTATGTACTGTTGTACCTGACCTATTTTTATTTATTTAGTAAATGCCAAACATTTTCCAAAATGACTATAATCTATTGTTAAGGGGTTTTTAAGTGAAAAAAATCTCAATGAAAATAACAGCACAGATAAAATGGAGGAAAACTGTCTCAAAAAAGAGACAATATAAAACAGTAGAAATTGAGAGTTGTTAATTATATAAGGAATGCCAATTAACCATTTGAAAGATGTTTAACAAACTAATTAAGAATGAAGGAAAGTGAATAAAATTCAGAAAATATTAGCAAGAGCATAAGGCAAAATTACATCTAGAAATATTCCTTAAGAAATAATGTCTGGCTGGGCGTGGTGGCGCACACCTGTAATCCCAGCACTTTGGGAGGATGAGACACGAGAATTGCAAATTCAAAGCCAGCCTCAGCAACTCAGTGAGACCCTGTCTCTACATAAAACACAAAATAGGGCTGGGGATGTGGCTCAGTGGCCAAATACCTCTGAGTTCAATCCCCCATACCAAAAAAAGAAAAAAGAAAGAAATGTCTGAGAGTTTGTAATCCCAGCAGTTCCAAAGACTGAGGCAGGAGGATCACGTGTTCAAAGCCAGCCTCAGCAACCAAGAGGCACTAAACAACTCAGAACTTGTCTCTGAATAAAATACAAAATAGGGCCGGGGATGTGGCTCGGTGTCTGAGTGCCCCAGAGTTTGATCCCTGGTACACCCTGAAAAAAGAAATAATGTCTGGGAAGTTAGAAATGTGAGGAGACGACGCACGCGGTAGCGCAAGCCTGTAATCCCAGCACTTAGGGAGGCTGAGATGGGAGAATCGCGAGTTCAAAGCCAGCCTCAGGAATGGCGAGGCACTAAGCAACTCAGTGAGACCCTGTCTCTACATAAAACACAAAATAGGGCTGGGGATGTGGCCCAGTGGTCGAGTGCCCCTGAGTTCAATCTCTAGTACAAAAAAAAAAAAAAGAAAATGTGAGGAGAAAAATACACCAGATGTTATCAACTCCATTAAAAGATTCAAGGTAAACTATAATCAAAGCATTAAAACTCTTCAAGAGGACTTGAGTGCACCAAGAAAAGGAGAGGTGTCATCTATAAAGATATTTCTATATGGCTAATAATTGATTTCTTAATAGAAGCCTTCCAGAAAGCAATTGCAGAATGTAGTTATACATATGTGTTGAAAGAAAAACAAAATATCAACCTGGACTACTATATCAACAAACACAATTCTTCAAACACAATGAAAAATACAGGCTTTTCAAGACATGCAAATGCTCAAAAATTTCCTCACTTTTAGACCTGGTCTAAAAGAAATACTAAGTTGACTCTTTTCAATAAAATAAAACTGCACAGCTACAAATATTATAAAGTTTGAAAGCTTTTGGGGGAAAAGCAAAATTTATATACACAAACATGAATTTTAGTTCTACTGTCATGGTTGTACATAAACATTTAATTCTACTATAGAATTTAAAAGACTAAAGCATAAAAAATATCATGAATCTCTGTTAATGGGTATAAGGTATTAAATCAGCTATGGCAACAATAACAAAACAATGTGAAGATACATAAAGACACTGATATTTATAAAGAAATGAAGTTAGTTCAGCTTAAAATACAGTGCAAACTAAGTACTTTTACATAATCCCAACGACAAATAGATATAATGTAATGATATTTTGTAATGACAAAATAGATATAGAAGATATAAAAGGAAATAGGGAGGAATCCAAACATGTCACTATAAAAATTTATGAGTCACAAATTAAAGCATTTTTTGAAAAGTAGAAAAAAATATAATAAATAAATCTTGCAAAGTTACAGTACTAAGTTCCTCCTAGACAGTAATTTAAGTACAAATGCACTATTGTCAAATAGCACTCAGAACACATAACATGACTAACAAAATTTAAACTAAAAATATGTAACTATATCAGATCTAAACTTACAGGAAATTCTCCTTACATCTAAAGTTACAAATAGGCTAAAGCAAAAGGATGAAAAGAATATTACATTCAAAAGTATAAAGATGACAAAAATTATTATATGAGAGATTATAAGAGACAAAGTAGAATATTATATAAAGATGAAAGTGGCCAATCTCTGGGGTAAAACTGTAATAAATACATGTGTAACTCAAATTACACTTCCCAAATATAGAAGGCAAATACTAGAGAATTCAACATCATAGAAAGCAACACAGTCATAGTAGAGGACATCAATCCCCAATTAATGCAAAAGAAAACAGCATTCAGAATGTACTCAGAGACAAGAAAACTTCAAAAAGTATTATGAACCAATTAGGTTTAGAGATTCAATCTTCTAAGTGGTTCATGGCAGTGGGAGAACATCTTTACTACCTGCACATCAGATAGAGCCCTAATTTCCAGGATATATAAATAACTCAAAAAACTTAACCAAATAAATAACCTAATCAATAAATGGGCTAAGGAACTGAACAGACAATTCTCAGAAGATAAACAATTGATCAAAAAAATACATAAAAAATGTTTAACTTCTCTAGTAATTAGAGAAATGCAAATCAAAACTACTCTAAGATTTCATCTCACGCCAGTCAGAATGGCAGCTATCCAAAATACAAGCAACAATAAGTGCTGGTGGGGATGTGGTGAAAAAGGCACACTCAAACATTGCTGGTGGGACTGTAAACTGGTGCAACCTATCTGGAAAGCAGTATGGAGATTCCTTAAAAAATTTGGAATGGAACTACCATTTGACCCAGCCATCCCACTCCTCGGGCTATATGCTAAAGACTTAAAAACAGCATATTACGGTAATGCAGCCACTTCAAAGTTTATAGCAGCACAATTCATAACTGCTAAACTGTGGAAGCAAACTAGATGCCCTTCAATAGATGAATGGATAAAGAAATTGTGGTACATGTACACAATAGAATATTACTTAGCATTAAAAGAGAATAAAAGTATGGCATTTGCAGGTAAATAGATGGAGTTGGAGAATATCATGCTAAGCAAAGTAAGCCAATCCCCAAAAACCAAAGGATAAATGTTCTCTCTAATAAGTGTATGCTGATTCATAATGAAGGGGCACTGGAATAATGGAGGAACTTTGAGCAAAGGAGAGTGAGGTAAGGGGAGGGGGCATGGCTGCAGGAAAGATGGTAGAATGAGATGGACATTGTTACCCTAGGTACATTTATGACTGCACATATGGTATGACTCTACATCATGTACCATCAGAGAAATGAAAAGTTGTGCTTCACTTGTGTACAATAAATCTAAATGCATTCTACTGTCATATATACCCAATTAGAATAAATAAATAATGAAGTAATCAAACACACAGACCAGAAGAAATGGTGTTTGGGATAGAAGGGTGAGAGACAAGTGAGCACTTGTTTTTGTGAGAATTGAATTTTACTTTTGTGTGATATAAACTTTCCAGAAATATGTTACAAAATAATTCAAATCAACACTACTTAATAGTATACTTAAAATATGTATGACAGTAAGTTTAAGTGTAAGTAAGTAAATGGTTTGATCACAATTAAAATTTTAAAAATATTAATATATAAAGGATAAACAGAATTGTAAAATTCTTTATAAGCTACATTTAAAATGCTAATGTCTTGCTCCTAGACAAAAATCATCTACATATAAATGATGAATATGCTAGTAATTCTAGCTACTTGGAAGTCTGTGGCAGGGGAATGCAAATATGATATGAGCTTCAACAACTTAGCAAGAACCTGTTTTAAAATAAAACTAAAAATGAGGCTGGGGATGTAGCTCAGTATTACAGCACCTCTGAGTTCAATCCTGAGAATAGATAGATATATGACATATATATATATATACTATATATTATATAAACATTCATATAATTCATGTAAATTTTATTATATAACCACACACATATGTAAATTTTCTTATATAACCACACACAATATTTAAAATGTGCTAGAAAAGAACCTTTTTACCTAGGATCACCAAATTTGGGGAGAAAAGGGGAGACTGTTTGGAGGATCAATTACCCAAGGATTCATTGGAATCCTTTTGTGAAACTTTTTCAAAAAACTCACTTCAATTGATGTGCCTCCTTCCAATGAAGCACCATTTAGCAAATAGCACAGACGCTTCACATATGTGTGTGTGTTATATAATAAAATTTAGATGAATTATATGAATACTCACCTAACCAGAGTAAATAATCAAGATACTATAGACAAATTGTAAACAAAACGGGTGATATTTATACAAGCATGTAAAAGCATATAATTTTATTGAAAATAGGCACATGGTTTATGCATATTGTCCTAAAGTGTAAAGTCATGAAAAATTGTATACAAGTGTAAGTGTAAAATAAAAACAATATTCACTGATGTGTGGAAATCTACAGAATAAAACTAAAGCTACTATAAACAGTGGGACCAAGAAAGAGACAAGAATGAGAGAAATTTAACTCATAAAATTCTGAATAACTCCATTACTTTTAAGAATCCTTCTTTAAACCACAATTTTCAGCTGTAATTATATAGCCACTAAAAGCAGGCATTGTGAATGATTGATATTTGTTAAATGATAGAAAAATTTCACAGAAAATCCAGGATAAGCATTCATACAAAGCTTTGATGAGAAAATTTGAATGAATAAATATTTAAATCAGAGAAACTATTCTATGATATTAGTACATTCAAATTGTTTAACCTAGAGATATGCAGAAATGTGTGCAGGTTTTCAAGATCAATAAATACCTGTCAGATGATGCACACCCTTGCAGGCATTGGGGATTAGTTTGTTATCTTAAATGTATGGAGATCACTGGAGAACAAGAAGTCGCTTACAGAACTAGAAAGCATGATAAACCGGGCAGGCTATGCTTTTTAATGAATGCAAGAGAAATATACATAGGTTTGAAAAAAATTATTTGTTGGATTTTAGCTTCTCCATTAACATTTCAAAATGTGACTTTATCTTTGACATTTGGACCTCTTATCTGTGTCCTTTGCTTCCCTGATTTCTACCCACTTGTATATATAGCTACTGCTGCAAATTCCAAGGTTATTTCTTTTGGGACAGAAAGATGACCAAGGATGACTTAGACATAGCAAGATGAGTTTATTGGAAAATAGAATATAACTCATTGTGCTATTGTCTTTGTAACTATTGATGTTTCTTAATGTTGTCCTCATAAGAAAAAAAAATGTCATAGAAGATTCTAGACAATTATTTTTCCGAATGTTTTTTTCTGACAGAACCACTCAAACACTTCAGAAGTATTTTCAATCTCCAGATTGTGAGCAATATTTATACTATCAAAAGTAAAGAGAAATCCCAGCACTTTGGGAGGCGGATACAAGAGAATCGTGAGTTCAAAGCCAGCCTCAGCAATGGCGAGGCGCTAAGCAACTCAGTGAGACCCTGTCTCTACATAAAACACAAAATAGGGCTGGGGATGTGGCTCAGTGGTTGAGTACCCCTGAGTTCAACCCCTGGTACCAAAGAAAAAGAAAAAGATAGGTTAAATATAAAAAAAAAAAAAATGTCTTTAACATTTTCTTTTCAACACACAAAAATGCCCAATCTTCATCCTAAAAACAAGAATCTATAACATTTTCATGCAGAATAGAAGCTGCCAAGAGATATTCTACAAAGGAAGAAAATCACATATTGACAATGAATTAGGAATTCTAAAGGAAATTTATGCTCACCCAGAAAGACCAGGTTTCTATAGATCTCTAACATCACCTCTCTATATAAAGTCTGCTGAGCAGGATCCATGCATTCCCATTCCTCTTCAGAGAAATCAATGACCACATCCCTGAATGCCAAGGGTTCCTGAAAGAAAAATGATTAAATAAATATCACATCAACCATATGATCATTGGCACAATTTTTAATTTTACACAAGTTGCAATGAGAGTTAGAATTGGCTTTCACATAGGGGAGTGAACTCATTCATTCAATATGATATTTTTTAACATAGTAATGTTCTCTAACATATTATCCAAGTTTGAGGAAAGAGGATGCATTCAAGAAAGAGAATGACAGGGGCTGGGGCTGTAGCTCAGTGGCAGAGTGCTTGGCTAGCACTTGTGAGGCACTGGGTTCAATCCTCAGCAGTATCACATAAAAATAAATAAATAAAAGAAAAGAGAATGACATAAATCCAAACTAAGCTAACAACAAAAAAAAATCAGTAGCTGGGCGCGGTGGCACAAGCCTGTAATCCCAGCACTTAGAGAGGCTGAGACAGGAGAATCGCGAGTTCAAAGCCAGCCTCAGCAACGGCAAGGTGCTAAGCAGTGAGACCCTGTCTCTACATTAAACCACAAAATCAAGCTGGGGATGTGGCTCAGTGGTTGAGTGCCCCTGAGTTCAATCTCCATTACCAAAAAAAAACCACTGTACATACTACACTTTTATGAAAAAAAAAATGTAAAAAATTAAGGAAAAAATCAGAATATACATTTTAATTTCTATGTTTACATTTTTAAGATAATTATGTATACTTTTCAGATGACAATCTTATAGTGAGTTAGAAGAATGCTTCCCAATTTTAATGTGTACAACCATGTACTGAAAAATTTACTAAAGGACAGACTGTGATTCTGTATCTCTGGGATGTGGTCTGGGTTTGAGTAAGTTGCAAGCTCCCTAGCGATGCAAATGCCAATGGTCCAAGGGAAGCTGACAAATAGTAATGAGGTGGAACACTAAAGAAAAAAATTCTCTGATGAATTTGCACTCAAATATTTAAGGCATGTATACATTTTATTATTATAGCAAGTTTCAATAAGAATCTTCTCTCTCTTTAAATATATAGATATCACTCCAAGGTTTTTCATATCAATGCGTAAAACGCAAAATAATCTATGAAAACAGTAATAGTTTCCATCTTTTAGGACAGTTTGTCAAACCTCCAGTATATGGTAGCACCTGGGTTTTACCCAAGTTTATCTGACGTATAATTCATAAAAAAGAAATATAAAGGTCAAAATAAAGTACAAAATTAAAAAAAATTTCAGAGCAAGATAGTTATTTTAACTGAGAAGGGAAATGGATACATGTTAAGAAGCCAGCAAAATCAATAAGAATGAAATTATGCCATTTGTAGGTAAATGGATGTAACTAGAGAATATCATACTAAGTGAAATAAGCCAATTCCCCAAAACCAAAAGCCAAATATTTTCTCTGATAAGTGGATGCTGATCTATAGTGGTGGCGGAAGGTGGGGGGAGGGGAAAATGAAGGAACTTTGGATTGTGCAGAGAGTTAGGGGAGGGGTGGGTTCACTGCCCATAGTAATTTAGAAAGCCCTTAAAATAAAGATTAGAAGAGACATAGTCTCCACAATCGTGAAACTTTTGAACCACACTATTAGCACTTACCAAGCATGGAAGTTTTATATGAAATGATTATATATGATCAGGAGTAGGTTGACATTGTGCCTTGCTTTTTATTTTTTTGTTTTGTAAGTGACAGCACAGCAGTGATTTTGTGTCCTTTTATGTACATTGATATTTTATACCAAATATATCTGCCAGATTCTTCCCTAATAAAGTTGATTCTGTTTATTATCTTTTTAAATTTTTCCAAAATGATCTATATTAATCATCATATTTGATACAGATTCTTTCTTTGTACTTTCTCTTTGCTTAGTGATACTAGATTTATTTATTTGTCAAAAATTAAATATGTTCAATGTTGCAGGTCTTGAATTCGTAATACTAGCAAGACTAAAGTGTAAAAATAGAGGGAAGTCTCCTAATGTAGGGAATGTATCATTTCAAGATCTGAAGTTAACTACTATGAGAAGAAAAAAGAAATTAAGTAGATTAAAAACATCTCAAACATAAATATGAATTGTAGTGATGGGAGTTTGTAAGTTCTATATACAAGGCATTTGGGGGAATAAAACTCAATGCAGGCCTTGATCTGGGAAACATAACTGAAAACCAACTACATCTTTAGTCCTCCCCCTTCTCTCGGCTTCTTTCTCAGGAGTGATTATCTACAATTCAAACCAGCATCTTGAAAAATCTACCTCTAATGCAATCAGCACATATGAATATTCAAGGACTTCCTTTTGTAGGTTTAAGATAAGTTTTGTTTTGAACTCAGGCCTCTCTGCTTCCCAGTTTTATTCATACAATTTTAATGAGTAAGTATGCACTGTGAATTGAGTAAAAATACTCAAACTTGGTTTTTGTTGATGTTTAGCACTAGGGTTTGCACTCAGGGGCAATATAATGATCTACCACTAGGCTACATCTCTAGCACTTATTTCATTTGAAGACAGGATCTCACTCGCTATTTCACCAAGGTTGTTGTTCTCAAACTTTGATTCCTCCTTCATTAGCCTCCTGAGTAGCTGGGGATACAGGTGTGCATTACCATGCCTGGTAAAACTCAGTGTTTATTTGCATAAGATCAAGCAAATGTGTGAGGCACTTACATTAAATAACATCAAGAGAAAAAAAAACAAGTACCTACCTTTTTAGAAAATAAATGTCACTACATTGCTATCTCCATGACAATAAATAATAAATAATAATTCTTACGTGAACAATTCTAGTATTTACCAAATACTACCTCATATTATTTAGTATTAAATGCCAATATTCAGATAATAGAATTTATAATTAATTGTCACAATTCTATAAGAAACAAAAACTGACATTTTTTTGAATATATAATTCAATTTTTTTTTTTTTGGCCACACAATTTTGAGGAAATGTAGTCATTTTTATGTATACATTTAACTATAGAGAAGAGACATTTTTTCCTACATATTTTTCCTGGCAGAATTTCCAAAGTTAAGATATAAAATTTTACTTCAAATAACCATCCAAAAAAGAAAACATGAGAAACTTACTATAAACACTCTGGGAAAGAATAAAGGCAAATAAAATTTTTAATTAATATAATGTATTATTTTTCCTGAAATTATTTTTATCTGCAATCCAACTCAATTCTGTTTCATTGGATTCATTTTCTTAGCATTGAAGCCCTGCTAATAAAACACATTTTACAATTAATAAAAATACTGAGCTTGAAATAAATGAACAAATCTTTTCAAGGTAACAAACTCAGGAAAGAACAGTGCTGACTCAGACAGACATATTTAGATGCATAGTTTAAATCAAGACATTCTGACACCTGGGACATTCTCCCATCCATGTTCTTATTCACTGAAGTACATTGTGTGTTCCTTCACATACTCATGGGGGTGAGTTTTCCTTATTCTTTGGGATAACTACCTCCCTTCACAAATCACAGAAAATCCAGAATGGAGAATAAACTCTGAATCCCTCCTACATGACCAGTATGAAATTTATAGGCCATCACAGAATCTCCAGAAAATGGAGATTGTGGGGGGGGGAAATCTCCATGTCCCAAGGGGTTGCCTATGTAGAAAAAAGGAATAATAGCAAATTTGTTTAAATACTAGGACAACCAGCTTTTCCCCCTGATAGTCTTCATTCTATAACTGTCCTCTAGGAAGAGATGACCAGAGGCTGATCGTCTCTACAAATTCCAAGAGAAAGGACCCCTATAACCAACCTATTTTTTCCTCAGGCAGTTCTGAAATCCAGTACAAGGGAAAAAAAATATGATAATGGATAAGGACATCACTTTGTACAGTTTTCAAATTAATCAGTTTTTTCATTTATGTGATCAAAATATGTGATAAGAACAACACAGAGGAAGAAAAAATTTATACTGGCTCAGTTTCAGAGGCTTCAGAACATGGTAGGCTGTCTCCAGTGCAGAAATATTATGGAAGAGGAACACGGAAAGAAGTTTCTCAGCTTATGGCAGCCAAGAAGCAGAGCAGGAAAGAGGAAAAAAGAAACTGAGGAGAAAAATATGTGCAGTTCACACTCCAGTGAGCAACTTCTTCCAACAAGGTTCTACCTCCCAGTAATCCATTCAGGTATTGATGGCATAATCCAATGAAGATGGAAGAGTTCTCATGAACCAATCATTGCCTAAAAGTTTCATCTCTGAGCCTTGCTCCATTGAGGATCATGTTATCAACATGTGAAATTTGGAGGGCATGTAAGATCCAATCCCAAAGTTTTCAAAGATATTCTGATAAAGTAAACTGTGCCTAGGGAAGACAAAATGAGGATAGGCACAAAGATTTTTATAGCAGAGTAAGGAAAGTGATTATTTTCTGCTTTTCTTCCATATAAAAGATTAACTACCTGAAAACAAATATTTTCAAAACTATTATTCAATACATGGAAGAAAACAACAATTAAAGTGTGACCTCAGGTTCAAATGTGGCTTGGGGAAAACAGCTGATAATCCTGTGAGCTGGAAAAATAAAACTGATAATTGGAAATTTGATAAGGGAATTCAAAATGTAAGAATTTTTGTCAGTCCTGTGGTCCACTAGAATGGGGAAATAGATTTGTAGCTTTGAGACACTTTTTCCTTACTTTGAAAGAAAGGAAAAAATGTGACTCCTTGGTAAAAAGAACATGTTCTCTGGGAACACACTTTCTTCTCCTATATAGGAGCCCCATTCTCATAGTTGGTTTCTCCGCTGATGACCCTACACAAATTGTGAAGGTACAGAGATGCTCAGTGATGACATTTTACAGGGACAGAATGCTCAGGGGTCCCAGCTGCTACATAATCCTCCACTTTATGTTCTGGAGAATAAACAGGGCCAAGATACACCAATAGCAGACTAAGACCCAATGACTTGGTGTCTGATTATAGGCAGGACCCAGTCCACACCACAGCTGATTGTCTCTTATTCCATCAAACTTTGCTCAGCATCTCAGGATGCCTAGTCTAGCACATTCCCATTTCCTGGCATTCTAGGTACCTCAGCATCATTCCTAGGGACCTTGAAGAATCTGCGTGTCACAGCATGACTTAGACCCCAGAAAAGCCACTTGGTTCTCACATGCAGAGGAGACCGCAGAGAGCTGGAGGCGTGGAAGATAAAATTCTATGAGGTTTGCAATAACTCCTCTTCCTAGATAGACTCCTCTACCTAGAGCTAGTTCAAGGTCCTGATTTATGATATCCGTTCTCTGCAACCACCTTTTTTAAAAGTAGAGATTTAACCCAAGGGCACTCTACCAGTGAGCCAAGTCCACAGCATTTTTGAGTTTTTATTTTGAGACAGGGTCTCACCAAGTTACTTAAGGCCTCTCTAAATTATTGAGACTTGCAATTCTCCTGCCTCAGCCTTCCAAATCACTGGGGTTATAGGTGCCTGCTACCACACTTGACTCTGCAACCACTTTTAAAACCAAGTGTGTGAATTTGCAGAAAAACCATTGTTCCAACAACTGGTTGTCCAATAATTCAATTCTGATACCACTTAATACAAATGACACAATTTTCAGGTTCACTTCTATAGAATTTCACTAACTTGAGGTACCAGTTGCAAGCCGCAGAATAACATCTATATGATCAGTTTCCTAAAAATTTGTGGTCCTTACAACTACATACTCTTGTGACATAATTTGATAGAACTACTCATGGAACAAAGGAACACACTTTATTTATGTATACCAGCTTCTTGTAAAATATGTAACTTGAAGCCGGGTGCGGTGGCTCATGCTTGTAATCCCAGCACTTTGGGAGGCTGAGACAGGAGAATTGCGAGTTCAAAGCCAACCTCAGCAACAGCGAGGCGCTAAGCAATTCAGTGAGATCCTGTCTCTACATAAAACACAAAATAGGGCTGGGGATGTGGCTCAGTGGTTGAGTACCCCTGAGTTCAATCTCTGGTACCAAAAAAAAAAATGTAACTTGAGAAGGTGACAATTGAAGACATGTATAGGGCATGGAAAATGTCAGAGGAAGATGGGGCAAGTAGGCAATCCTAGGAAGTAGTTGGTTGAAGATATTTCCTCCAATTTTTGTGTTCTGCTATAGCAGCAAATAGCCCTCTTCCCATCATGACTTACATGATCCTCCCTATTTTAACTATGGTGAGTCAGACATGCACTTTTCCTACTCCCATGTTTTTCCATCAAAAACAATTAGTTGGGCTGGGGATATAGCTCAGTTGGTACAGTGCTTGCCTCATACGCACAAGGCCCTAGGTTCAATCCCCAGCACTACAATAAAAAAAAAATAGTTGAACATTTTATGTTCAGTGATCAGAACACAATTAATTAAGCTAAGTTTGGTTAGCCAAACTTAGTTTAAGTTTCTCCCCTATGTACAAACTTTTAAACACTGAGCCATCTCATGTCAGCGTAAACATACCTACACACCATTTTTCTAAAAACTCCTATGTGTAGGGTGGCTCAGGGTAAAAAATTCTTTCATTTTGAATTTTTATTTATTTTTGTGGTACTGGGGCAGTCTACTGATGAAATACATCCCTGGCTCTTTCGATTTGTTGTTCTTGCCTTTGAGACAGAGTCTCACGAAGTTGCTCACACTAACCTTGAACTTGTGAACTTTCTGCCTCAATCTCCAAGTAGTTGTGATTACTGGCATGTGCTAGTATGCCCAACTGGATCTGAATGTTCTACCCTTCATTTATCCATTCCTCTTTCACCTTCTTTACATTTCATTTGCTCTTCCCTATGAAAGCAAGTCCTTCACAGCCTAACCTTGGAGATGCAT
Organism: Xerus rutilus; assembly: GCA_028644305.1. Classification (NCBI taxonomy): domain Eukaryota; kingdom Metazoa; phylum Chordata; class Mammalia; order Rodentia; family Sciuridae; genus Xerus; species Xerus rutilus. The sequence goes on from CM053406.1 coordinate 24,841,367, forward strand.
CCAGATCTTATATTTGGTGCTTTCCCACTATTGCACTGTTACTTAGGAAAAAATTCACTTATTACCCATATCTGAATTTGTCTTACCTAACAGTCCAAAAATAGCCCAACAGTCAAAATTATACCCACAGATAGATCATCGCTCTCTCCATTATATCCAAATTACAAACATCTCTGCCTATTGATCCCTAGTTTTATAATGCCCTGTACCTTCTCTCAGATTAAGAGCCTCTTTCATGACTAGTGGTAGCAGAGGGTGACATCTCCAGGGAGACTCTTTATTAAAGAACTAACTGAGCCATTAATGATGTTCTTTTACAAGCTCAAAAACTGACCTTAGTTTGCATATGATTTTTTCCTGAAATTTGCCTGTATCTATCCTCTTAGGAATAATTTTTCTATCTTTCAAATACTACTGATATACTACATTACATAGATAATGTGAAAGTGAGACCAAAATGGGATGTGCTCCAACCCCCATCTTACTTGCTTAAATACTGAATGACCACTCCTACCATGAGACACTGCACTATGCCTTCCTATCTGCATACAGTGAGTTTTCCCTTGGAGGCTCCTGCACGAATACACTGGGGTGGTTTTCCTAATTTTGTGGGATAGTTTATTCTCCATTTACAATTCTGAGAACTTATCATCTTTCCTCCCCACCTGGAAGAGGATAACGATCATTTCTGTCTTTCTCTTCAATTCCAGAAGCTACATGATTGACCAATAATATGTTTCTAGGAAGCTGATCTTGGGTCACCTTCATGCAATTCTGAAACCCAGGGCCAGTCAAAGACATGGCAGAAACTAAAGATGCATCACACTCTAAAGTTTCCTAAGGTGGCCCTAAATTTGCCATCTATGCTTTCAGAAAACAAATAGACAAAAAGTTCAAAGATGTTTTATTTTGGTACCAGAGATTGAACCCAGGAGTGCTTAACCACTGATCAATATTCCCCCAGCCCATTTTTATTGTTTATTCTCAAACTTGTGATCCTCCTGTCTCAGCCTCCTGAGCTGCTAGGATAACAGATACACGTCACCACACCTGGCATTAGGGAAAAACATTTTTTACAGTAGGGTGTCAGGTGATACTCCTGTTTTCCTCTCATGTGAAAATACACACAAAACTCTTAAAATTACATCCAAAACTCAGAGAAAAAAAAATGAATTAAAATGCGTTGTTATTTGAAATGTACCAAAGGGAAACATACTACAGAATATAGTGAATTGGGTGAATAAAGATAACATTTAGGAAAACTGTACTTACCATACATCTGGAAAACACACTAAAAAATTTGTGACGTCTTGGGAGGAAAGAAAGACTGAAAATCCCATGGGCCACAGCTATTCCCAAATATGAATTATTTACATCTGTCAAAATTCTCCTGTCATGACCCTCTCTTTAACATCTACTCTGAAGTTATACGAGCAAGGAGGTACAGAGAGGGCTTTAGGATAGGCTGAGATCATCAATCTGGCACAGAACAAAAAATGTAGAATCCTGACTGTCAGTCCCCATTATGTGGGCCAGCAGCTTGGGAGGCTGACAAAGGAGGATCACAAATTCAAAGATAGCCTCAGCTTCAGTACACTAGCAAGGCCCTAAGCAACCTAGCGAGACACTGTCTCAAAATAGAAAGAACTGGGATTTTGCCCAGCTGTTGAGTGCCACTGGATTTAATCTTTGATACCAAAAGAGAAGAAGGAAAAATGATGAAGAAGAAAATGTATATGTACAGTTTTATAGCACTGCTTCCAAAATCAGTTAAGAAAGAAGAAAAATGTGCATTCATGTTGCCTTTTATGTTTATATCTACTTTTACTGGTGCCCTCTGTTTTCTTGATCTATATTTCTTGGAGCACTTACAGTGACTATGAGTTATTTGCTTTCTGCTGTTGGTGTGTTTGGCAATTTTGAAAACTTTACATACAGAAAATACTTTGAATACTTTTGCAATCTTCACTCTGTCATGATGGAAGTCCCTCTAAGAATTGTAAAATTTTCAATGTTGTATGCTGAATGACATATGGACCTAGTACAGTGACACATTAACTAGTAAACAAAACATAAATAGGGTGTAGCTCAGTGGTACAGCATTTACCTATCATGCATGAGGCCCTGAGGTTTATTTTTAATGTGTATTTCTACATACATATGCACACACAAACACACAAAGAAATACAATTGACAGGATCCCACAATGGGGTCACATAATTATCTGTGAGCTTTGTGTGCTTTCCAAATGCTACAATGACCTATGTAATGACAATTTATTTTTTAAATTCTGAAATTATCATTATAATTTTCATTAAGTAGCTAAAATGAATGTAAATGCTAAAAAACATGTCTGAAGATAATTTGTAAGATTGTTAATATGTTATAAAACTGGCAAGGAGGTAAAAATATGACAATGATATATCATGTACATAATTTAGTAGATTATATTGAGAAATTACAAAAAATGTATTAGTGATATTTTTGTTACAGTATTATTAGGTAGGTTCTTTTGGAAAGATTTTCTTTCCCATGTGCCACATAATCCTAAATTTAAACTGTTTTTTAAAATATTTTTTTAGTTGTCGATGGATCTTTTATTTATTTATATGTGGTGCCAAGGACTGAACCCAGTGCCTCAGACATGCTAGGCAAGAGTTCTACCACTGAGCCACAACCCAGCCCACCTAAGTTTAAATTTTTAATGTCATCAATTATAGCCTTAGAAACCATCTAAACAGCAGGAATTATTATTTGTTATACTAACTGTTCTAAATTATACTTGATATTTTGCTCTAAGCTTTGTAAAGTTATAGGAAAGGGAGTTCAAAGTACGGTTCAATGTCACTGAACACTGCACAATAAGAAATGGAGAGATCCATTAATAAATACCCCTGGTGACACCTCTCAGACAAGTTAGAAATGGAAAACAGTCTTGCATATGTGGACAGAGTCAAATTAAGTATTTACTCTCAATTTTTTACCTACACATGAAAATTCACCTTAGGGAGTATTCAAGCAGAAAGTTACCACCTTATTCACGTTGGTCACAAGCCCAGGAACACATCCTTTGTTGGCTTTTCCATTCCCTCTCATTTTTCCTAACATTGCACACTTCATTTTTGATGACCTTGAAAATATCCACTTTGCAAACTCTATGTTATTTCTCACTCAGGGAAAGAACAAAACTAAGACAGCAAGAGACACAAGGAAGCTACAGTACCCCTTAACTTGACCATCTCACAGGCATGAGTGGAAATCTCAAAAAACTGCAGTACTCACAATTCAGAAACAAAAGATAAATCAGATACAAACACATGCATTCACAAAAGAGATGAAAAAAACATGAGCCAGCAAATACCCTGTTCTGAATCAAGTAGAAGACAGAAGCAAGGAAGAAATCTGCCAATCTCCCAAAAGAAAAACAAGTCTGATTAGGAAATTTCTGTCAGCATCAGCCCTCCTCTTTTGTAAATCGAGCTTGCTCACTGCAAATAATAAAATATATTCCCCTTAGTTTTAGAGAAAAGTATTTCCTAAGGAATAAGTAATGAGGAGTTGTTTACAGGATAGAGGGAATGCTTCCTCAGGTCACACCACAGAGGTCACATTCTGAGAAAGCAGTAGCTAAGGAAAAAAAAAAAAATCAAAACACATCAACAATTCATATTGAAGAATTTGCCTGACCAAGATATTGCTGTAATTGACAATAAGGTATTCACCTTTCAATTATGATTTCCAAATATGTGCACAACCCGGACAACCACTACTTATGTGTGACACCTACCACTTTAGCATGATTCAGTTTGGTCACAGAGTCAATTTAACTTGGAAAACAAAAAACAAAAAAAACCCTACTGGATTCCAATTGCTACTGAAGGAAATAATCGCAAATATAACAGCTTAAAATAATATAAACTTATTCTTTTATATTTATGGATATTTTCATTATCACAATACAGGACTAATGTCAAATTTTAACAAAGCTACACTCTGTTCGCAGGCTCTAGAAGAGAATTATTCCAGCTTCTGGTGGCTGCCAGTATTCCTTGTCTTGTGGTCACAAATACTTTACTTCTTTTTATGTTGATGCAGCCTTCAAAAACATGAAGATGGATAAACTATCTTTTTATAAAACATGGTGGTATCCCAACAGCTTACAACCTTCAAACTGCACAGGATCTGGACACCACAGCACCCTAGATGGCGGATCCTCCAATGCGCTTATCCTTTCACACAGTATTTGACAGAATTACAGAAAAGGAAATTTGATGTGTGGGAGAATGAAGAAAGAAAGGGGACCCCTGGGCTGGCAAAATAGAGCAGGACAGGTTGAAGAACCACAAGAGTGAGTGAAATGGATGAACAGTGGCATCAGACACTGTCTCCAAAATCCTCAAGAGACAAAATTCATAGATCACTAAATACAAATAATCTCATTGAAATGAGTCAAAACCACATGCAGAGCAGAGGGCAGAACCATGTCCAGAGAGCAGGTCTTACCTCTTTTTGCCTGGAACCCTGGAAACTTTCCCAATCCCATGGAGCCTCAGTTTATCCCAATTAATACTCTAGTCATCCTTTGTGCGTTTCCTTGGCCATCCTGTTATAATACATGTGCATGGTGCTTATTTAAATACTGTGAGGGGGGAATCTACATCTATCCATTATCTCTGTTACTAAATATGTAAGATATTTCCCTGTAAGTTCCTATGGATTCATATCTCTGAAGACCACTTTTTTCATTTTAGATCAATGTATGCACAGTAATCAAAGATAAAACATGAAGTTGGAGGAAATATTTGCAAACTACATATGGTAGCCAAAGGTTTATATTGCACGTTAAATTCATGAGGAAAAAAACATACTAAAATAGTAAAGCACACTCAAAGTATTTCTAAATGCACTTCACAAAGGAGGAAATATTCAACTGTCACATAAATATACAAATAGGAGTATAAATCAATACTACTAAGACAAGTTAACACTAAAGCTAATACACTATTGCATACCCATCAGGAAGGAAAAGATGAAATAAAAAGACAAAAGATCTAATAAAAATGACTAAAAAATTACAAACATGTTAAGTGCTTGGAATTGTCAAACACTTCTGTTGGCCATGCAAAATTTTAGAACCACTTTGAAAACTGGTTTGGTACTGCCTACTTGGGCATGTCTCATGAGCCATCAGTTCTACTCTTCGGCAGAACAGAAATGCACCAAAATATTTTCAGAATGTTCCAACAGGCTGCTGCCACCGCTGTTTCACCACCAACTAGACTGCATCTGCCACCATCTTCCACAGTCCAGGCCCCCTAAATCAGGACCCTGGTCCCTGAGATTCCCATAAGCCTGTGCCCAGTCCTACAACAATATCAGAGAAATGGACAGAGAAAGTGGCATAGTTGAGAGTCAAGAACCAGACAAAGGAGAACATGGATGAAAAGGCAAACTGGAAAGAGCAGAAGAGAAGGTGTTGGAGGAGTAGGAGAAAGGATCTGAGGAAGAAGAGACTGGTGAGGAGGTATAAGACGCAGAAGATGAGAAAAAGGAGAGAGTGGAGGACATGAACTGTTGTGACAGCGTGACATTTATGCCACTGGCCCAACGTTTGGAAATTCCTAAGACCCGGAGTGGATGGTGTAATCAGACAAGTGTAGCCACACACGGGGCTCCCTGCCACACACCAAAGATGCCACGCTTTTTTTCCCCTCCCAACTCTTGTCATTTCTTTCTTTCCAGGCATTGCTCATCCAACTTAAATTTGCTGTTGCTCCACTTTCTGACCTGTTCTATCTCAGCACCCCAGCTGGTCTTCTGTAACCCGTATCCATTCTTTGTTTTCTTCAACCATTCCCACCAATTCTTATCCTCAGGTAGCCTCTCTTAACTACTCCCCTGAGAATCTCCACACCATACTTCAGACTGCTTCTTGTCTAGAAGGACGGGGCACAGAGATTCATATGAGCTAGACACTCTACAACATTTAGACACGACAGCTGTGGATGCCAGGAAAAGATGAGGGTAGCATGAGGACACATCATCTTGTCAAGTCTACAGGATGACTGAAGACAAAGAGAGGAAAGGAACACGCATTGTTTTTACAAAGAGTTAAGTGATTCTTCTCTGTTTTCCTGTTATATGAAATGCTCACAAACAGGAAACAAAAAAATTTCCATAAACAGTGCCATCCAGTGTTGGAAGAAAAAAGTTATAAAATACTGTGCCTATCTGAAATATAACACAAAGAATAGTTTATTATGTTGTAAAGAAGTTAAAGTTGGCATTGGGAATGTGGACACAGAGATGAAAATTTAGGAATGCATTCCAAGACCTCAAAAAAAAAAAAAAAAGGACTAAACAAAGTGTACAGCATTCTAAATTTCAGATCCTGCTTCTTAGACATCTAGAAAACTCAGAAGGAAAAAGCAACTCGGTCCCATATGTACCAGCACTACTTTCATGCAGAAAAATCACATATGAATTTGGGATTCTCTCCTCACGATCATGCTAGTTATTACCACACAATCTGGGGAGATTCCAGGCTGCCAACACAAAGCTGTCTACATAAGACTTCAGGATATAAATGGAGATACCATGAATGGATAGGACAGAATATCCAGTGTCCCCGCTGCAGACCCTATTCCCCAACTTGATCGGCCAGAGGACACTTAGAGCTGAACTGCTCCAAAAGGACTCATTTACGCAGTCACTGGAGAGTACAGTGGGCAGTTCCCATCTATAATAACCAATTCAAGCCATAGCCATAGCTGTTTGGAAGGCTCCTTTCCCATCTAAAGATGCAGTCTCTGCTTGGGGCGGTGGGGGGTGGGGAGAGCAGGATATACTCAGTTGGTAGAATGCTTGCCTTGCATTCACAAAGCCCTGGGTTCAATCCCCAGCAGCCTCCCTCCCCCCAAATGCAGCCTCAAAACACTGCACATTCACTATTTCCTGGCTTTCAGGATGCTTTGCATTCTCCCTCTCCATCATTTGTGTGGAAGAGCAACCTGAGGTTCCTGAGCATTAAGACTTAATCAGCGTCCAAAGGCCAGCCTCAGCAATGGCGAGGCACTAAGCAACTCAGTGAGACCCTGTCTCTACATAAAACACAAAATAGGGCTGGGGATGTGGCTCAGTGGTTGAGTGCCCCTGAGTTCCATCCCGGTACCAAAAAAAAAAAAAAAAAAGACTTAATCAGACAGTGGAAGCCTCACCTTTCTTACTTGCCATATGTTGGATTGGTCAGTTTTCACTCAAGAGCACCTGATTGGAAGACCCTGTCCTCTGAGTCTGAATCCACTAAGCTACTATCCAAATGACTATAGATGACATCAAGCCCAGGAATGAATGAGGCCAAAATGAGTCCAGATTAGTAGGTTTTGGGGTGCATTTATTTTTCTTTTGAGGTGATTAAAATTGAGCACAGATTGCAGATTTTTAAAAGCAAGGTTTCCCTGTAGAAGTGGGATATAGCCTGGTCAGTAGAATATTTAAATTTAGCCTTCTATATAGGGTGATATAAATTTATAAAATATATGCATACATATTAATTATTGGAAATAATATAATGACAATTAAAATTGTTCATTTAACTTTTCTGATTGCTTCTCTTATGAGAAGGCAGCTTGAGCTTTGAAGTGGAAAGCATTCCCCTAATGTCCAATACAAATAAAATATGAGGAACAGGTGTAATTTTAACTTTTCTAGTATTTACATTAAAAATATGATATGTGAAGTTCATTATAATCACAAAGCCCAATATATCTAGGATATTATTATTACATGACAAATATGAAATTACTAATGAAGAATACATATGTATTTTGAACTACATCCTCACAACTCACTCTCTATTTGAAACCTTCAGCACATCTAGGTTCAAAGTCATATTACATCTTTGAGAATTATGGCTCCTCTGACCTGAGCGATGTAAAGAGTCTAAATCTCTATTTTTCATGAGGGAACATATCTTTTTCTTTGTGTGGAGGGAGTACCAAGAATTGAACTCAGGAGTAGTTGACCACTGAGCAGCATGCCCAGGCCTATTTTTGTGTTCTATTTAGAGACAAGAGTCTCACTAAGATGCTTAGCGCCTCACCATTGCTGAGGCTGGCTTTGAACTCACAATTCTCCTGTCTCAGCCTCCCAAAGTGATGGGATTACAGGTGTGCGACACCACACCCAGCTGAGAATACACTTCTTAACCAATATTTGTCCACAGACCCAAAAAAGCAGGAAGATTACAAATTCAAAACTAGCCTCAGCAATTAAGCAACAAAGCCCTAAGCAACTTAGAGATACCATGTCTCAAAATTAAAAAATAAAAAAAGCTGGGGATATGGCTCAGTGGTTAAGTGCCCCTGGGTTCAATCCCTGGTACCAAAACAAAATGCTTTTTCTTAAAATTTTTGTGCTTAAATTATTCTTATTAGTTGTTCTTGTTTATGTCTCATAAAATTAAGTAAAAATTTTCTATTGTGACATAGTATATCCTAGTGACATTAGCATATATTATCACCTTAAGCAGGGTAGATATTTGACTATTCAGTTAGCATATAGAAGAATAAGATCTACCAGTAGAACACTGGAAGAAAATTGAGTGTCTAGAAATAAAATTCATTACCCTGGTCAATTTAATTTGACAAATTTTTCATAGGAATTAAATGGAGAATGAATAGTCTCTTCTACAAGCAAGGCTAGTATCACTGCATATTCTTTTCTCAAAGAGTGATATTGAAGCTGGGCATTGTGGCACATGCCTGTAATCCCAGCACTTTGGGAGGCTGAGACAGGAGGACCGTGAGTTCAAAGCCAGCCTCAGCAATGGCGAGGCGCTAAGCAACTCAGTGAGACCCTGTCTCTACATAAAACACAAAATAGGGCTGGGGATGTGGCTCAGTGGTCAAGTACCCCTGAGTTCAATCTCCACTACCAAAAAAAAAGAGGGATATTGAATTTTACTTGAGATTTTATACAATAGTTAACATGAAATAAATCTTAGACCTGAATATAAGAGCTAAAACTATAAAAATTAAGAATAATTATATATTCATGATTTCAGATTTAGCCAGGTGGTCTTGTTATGCTTCAAAAGTATGTGTGAAAAATAATAAATTGGACTTAAAAAAACTTCTGTACAAAAGGTAACCTTACTATGAAAGTGAAGACAAAATTATGAGGTTTTTCTTGTTTTTGAAAATCTGTCTTAACCCAGTTTTTAACCTTATCTAGAAGCCTGTGAATTCCTCTTTTTGAGAAGCTAATTGAGTCCACAGCCCAAGCAATTCTCTTTTCAGGCTCTTATACCCTAGTGCAACTTATGCACCTTTCATAATAACCCCAAGATAAGGAATCAAACAATGGAAAAAAATTCTATATATCCCAGACACCCCAAAATTATGCAAGCTGTTAAATCTATAAGCCCTAAAGTCTAGATGACTTCATACCACTTGACATGTATAAATTGCCCCCTAATATTATAATTTGTTATTGCTGTGCCCTTGAATAAACCATTGCATGTTTGGTTTTGGCAGTATTCTTTGTTCAGTCATAACTTTTTACAAGAGTTTTGCTTTTAGGCTATCGAAATGTCACTTTTATATTATGTTCACAAAAACTAGTAACTTTTACAAAAAAAGAAACCTAAAATGGATGAAAAAGGAAAAAATGTCAAGTGTGCCCAAAACTGAAAATTTCACACCTCTTTAATAAGAAAGTAAAATGATCTAATCACTGTGCAAAGCACCTTGGTGATTTCTCAATAAAAAAACAAACAAGGAATTGGTACATAAACCAGCACTTACCTCTACAAATATACTAACAATAACTGAAAATGTGTTCAGACTGTAATTTGTACATGAATATTTACAGCTGAACTATATACATAAGAGCCTAAATGTAGAAGAGAAAACCTGTATGTTCACACAGTAGAATATTATTTGGCCATTATCTTTGCATTACTGGGAATTAAACCCCAGGCCTCACACATGCTAGGCAGGAACTCTACCTCTGAGCTATATTACCAGCCATATTCAGCAATAATATTTTATGAGAGTACTAAAATGTTACAGTGAAGATGTACTTGAAAAAATTAAGCTAAATGAAAGAAATTAGAGAAATATGTCATGTAGTTTATAATTCAAATTATATGTAATTTCTTGAACAAATAATTTTTTTGTGTGTGGTGCTGAGGATTGAACCCAGTGCCTCATGCATGCCAGGCGAGCACGCTACCACTGCGCCATAACCCCAGCCCATGAACAAGTAATTTTATGAAGGAAAAAACAGATTAGTCATTGCCCAGAGCTGGAACTGTGTGAAAGAGAAACCAGGGAATAACTGCTAGTGGGCACTAATTGTTTTCCATCTCAAATAATTTCTGGAACTAGATGTTGGTGATACACATACAAATATACTAAATGATAAAGAATTATACCCTTAAAACGGTTACAAGGTAGTTTTAATTTTACATGTCCTTTGCCAGAATAGATGGATTTATTATGGGATGCATAAAGCAACCAAAGGCAACCAGTAAAATAGGGCAATAAACATGTAACTGATGATGTTCAAAAACCACTGATTTTTCATTATGAGTTCCACTTACATTTACTTAAATATGCTGTGGCTATATGTATACAATCATTTTTATTTTCCTTTTTGTTCATTTATAATTTGTGAAAAATGTATAAGAAAAATGTCTATATATCAACCAGTATTATAAAGTTGTCAAGTTTTTATTATACTGATGCAATTGAATATGCATTTTGTGTGTGTGTATGCGTGTGTCTGTGTGCGTGTGCAGTGCTTGAGATCAAACACAAGACCTTGCACAAGCATGGCAAGTGCTTTACCATTTTGCCACATTGCCAGTACAAATGTACATTTCTAGTATTTCTCTCTCTCCCTTTGTCTCTCTCTCTCTCTTTCTGTTTTTTGTTCCATTTTGTTTTACCAGGGACTGAGCCTAGAAGTGTTTTACCACTGAGCTATATCCCCAGTTCTTTTCATTTTGTTATTTTGACACAGGGTCTTATTCAATTGATTAGGCTGGCCTTGAACTTATAATTCTAGTGCCTTAGCCTCCCCAGTCTTGGGATTACAGGCATGTGCCACTATACCTTATCTCCTTTTGAAAGGATATATAATACCACATCTTTCATTTATTGTATATATTTCTTATTGTTAAAATGAACTTTTATCACATCCTGATTAATATCCTGTTATTACTACTCTAGTTGTTGCTGTTTTATGAGTGAATGAAAATTCCACATGATTAACCACAATCTTGTTCTACTTCACAAATGTGCTTTGCTGTATTGCCTATTTATTTTATATGGAATCTAAACTTGATTTCCCTGCTCATTAGTGTGCTCAGTCTCATAATGTCCTCAGTTCTCTGGCCACCTTAGTCTCCTCACTCCTGCTTTTGCTCTACTTTAGCACTGGCAATCTCTCTTACCTGTCCTAGTGCACAGGCCCTGGGTTTGAGTCTAACACAGCACAGCATAAGCACAGAACTGTGTTGAAATAACAGCAACAACAACAATAAAAATCCATCTTCATCTCATATTCATGTTTTCAAACAGAAGAAACTATGCAAAGGAAGGGTCACATGTATGATAAGGAAGTCACATGGTATTTACTAAAAGACAAAATAAAACCTGAAAGATAATAACCTGAGTTTAAAAATCTCCGACTTGTTATTTACACATTGGTTATATGAGTAGTGCTCAAAGATCCAATTTACACAATTCATTATATATCTGCAATCACAGCAGTTTGGGAGGCTGAAGCCAGAGGATCAAAAGTACACAGCCAGCTGGGCAGCTTCATTTTATTTCCAATCGTGCTCTCTCAAAATCTAATATCTAGCCAGTTAGGGTAGCATACGCCTGTAATCCCAGTGACTCAGGAGGGGAAGCAGAAGGATTGCAAATTGGAGACCACCCTCAGCAACATAGCAAGGTCCTGTGTAACTTACCTGAGACCCTGTCTCAAAATAAAAAGGGCTCATTGGAAAAGTGCCACTGGGTTAAATCCTTAATACTCCCCAAATCTAATACCTGCTGTTTTGTGAGGATTAATTAATGAATCATCTCATTGAAGTGAAGCTCTTGCTCTAAAATATATGAAAGGGAGACAGGAGTCCTATTTTCATGTGTGCATGGAAACAAACAGGAGTTCCTATACAGCTTTTAGTTTATCTAGATGTCTACTTTAGTGTGGGCTTGGGGTTAGGCGCAGATGATAGACCCCTGAGCTACTGAAATGATGTGTTTTTATCAAGACTTCATAAACTAAGGTTAGAACCTAATATAAGGCAGGTTTTGCAAAAGGGAAAACATTCAAATGACAAATAAATATATAAATAGACTTACAAATCAATACTAGAGAAGTTAACATTCAAGATACATATACCATTGTATACTCACCAGGAATGTAAAAACAATGACAGAAAAAGCAAAAATGAATGAATAAATTAATAATGACTGGAAAGTACAAAGATGTTAAATAATTGGAATTGTCAAACACTGCTTGTGGCCATGCAAATTTGCAAAGCTACTCTGGAAATGTTTTTATACTACCTACTGAGGCATACCCTATGAACTATCAACTCCACTCCTAGGTGGGAAGAGATAAGCACTAGACCCATTTACCTGGCTCTCTCTCCTGGGAACTGCACCAGAGTTACCTCCTTCTTTCTCCCCAACCTTATTTCTGCCTCCAGACACTGCACCTCTACCCTCCTGCTGCCTTTGTGCATGTTCAGACCTGTTGCATCTGAACCCCCAAGCTTGTCATCCTTGCCTTCTCTCCTTTATTGCCCTTTTCCTCCCTATTCCCATCTATCCCACCAACCCTTTCTCATTAGTAGTCACTCCTGCTTACCTCCATATCCACCAGTCTCACATCCTGCCCACCCCTCTCCTGCCTTGCCCCTGGATCACTTTCAGATCCCCTCTACTCAGACATCACTACGCCAGGCTGCGGTCAGGGTTGAGGATTATATATGCAGGTTATTAAAAGTCAATTACAAGCCAGCGCGGTGGCTCATGCTTGCAATCCCAGCACTTTGGGAGGCTGAGACAGGAGAATCACGAGTTCAAAGCCAGCCTCAGCAACGGCGAGGCACTAAGCAACTCAGTGAGACCCTTTCTCTATATAAAACACACAATAGGGCTGGGGATGTGGCTCAGTGGTCAAGTACCCCTGAGTTCAATCCCTGGTGCCAAAGAAATTAATAAATAAATAAAAATAAAAAAATTTTTTAAAAGTCAATTACATTACAATAAAGTATAAAAAGTGGGCTGCATGTAATGCAGAGGTTGAAAAGGAAATATACAGGGTTAAATAGTTAAATAGTCTAAAATTTATTGGTTAATTATCATTCTTAATAGTTTGGAAAAGGCAATTTCATAAAAAGGAGAATAAAAAAAGAAAATTCTAAGTAAAAGTGGAAATTTTCAAGACATTCAAAATGTACTTATCCACAGATTGTGATATATTGGTTATTTCAAAAAACAAATTGAAACAGCTCTGGTAAATTTGAGATGTATTAATCATATATTAATTATATATAATGGCAAAATATAAGTATTTGTACAAAAGTGCCTGATTTAATGATGGGTATATATTTCAAGAAATGCACTCTAAGGTAATTTTTTTTTCATTTTGCAAACACCAAAGTGAGTACTGACACCAAGATTTTTTATTTCACATTAGGCTACATGTTACAGCTACATGAAGTCCCTCACTGACTGAAAGATCATTTTGCTACATATTGCTGTATGCTATGAAGTTATAGAAATCAGTCTATACCTCATAATAACATGAATAAATAGACCTGTGTTACTAAGAAAGAACCTTTATTTTAAAAAAACTTGCCATTTTGACAATGATAAAGTACATATCGTGCAGTATGCAGAAAAGAAAAATGACATCCCTTCCCCCCCAAAATTGCTGGAACAAGGGGATATTTGTGGGAAAAATGGTATTATATACTTTATTTATACCAGATATAAATTGTTTTCATGTGTAATATATACTTAAATATAGAAATAAAACATAGTTGGGCATGGTGGAACACACTTGTATTCCCAGGGACATGAGAGATAGAAGCAGAAGAATTATGAGTTCAAAGCCAACCTCAGCAATTTAGCAAGGCTCTGAGCAACTTGAGCAAAATCTGTCTCAAAATAAAATATAAAAAGGCAGCCAGGCGCGGTGGCTCACACTTGTAATCCCAGCACTTAGGGAGGCTGAGACAGGAGAATCATGAGTTCAAAGCCAGCCTCAGCAATGGCGAGGCACTAAGCAACTCAGTGAGACCCTGTTTCTACATAAAAACACAAAATAGGGCTGGGGATGTGGCTCAGGGGTCGAGTGCCTGTGAGTTCAATCCCCGGTACCAAAAAATATATATATATATATATAAAAAGGCCTGGGGATGTGTCTGAGGCTCAGTGGTTAACCACCCCTAGGCTATACACACACACACACACACGTTGCTGTTATCTATTTGTGGAAACTGTTTATCTATTTAATATATATGATACTCCTCAACCTATGGAAATTACTGTACTTGTGAACCATGATAGCATATAAGACTACAACTATATTGGTCCATACAGTTGCAATCTGGGGGCTGGGAGGAAAGAGGTACATTCAAAAAGAGATAAATAACTGAAGTTTGAGGAAAACTGGTTTCTAGGGCCCAGATACATTTTGGGTCTCATGACATCCAGTTTAACCAATAGTACAAAATACCACATAAGTATTTTATAGAAGTGACATCTGTGTGATACATCACATGAATACAGTCTTTCATGAATATAGACTTTCAAGGGAAATATGTAGAACTTATCAGAAAATAAAAATTTACAGAAGCACATAAAAGACTCAATTATATAAACCATGTGTGTAAATAAGACTCATCATTACAAAGACATTCATTTTACCTCCATTTAATCCACAGTCTTTTCCCATCAAAATTTCAGCATGCTAAAGCAGAGAGAACTGTTTGTACCTCACAGGGTAATTACAAAAATTCAATAGGTTACTATGTATAAAGTGCCAGGAACAGTGTCTGGCACAAAATAAGTACAAAGAGCTATTTTTCTGGGGTTTTTAAAATATTTTTTTTGTTTTGGACACAATACCTTTATTTTTACGTACCAGGGATTGAAACCAGTGTCTCACATTTGCTGAGCAGGTGCTCCACCACTGAGCCACAACTCCAGCCCTACTTTTCTGTTCTTGACTCAGTCTTTTCAAGATTTTTGCTGTTAGATTTAGCTATAGATTCCTTTTAAAATTAACTTTTTATATATCTAGAATGTTTTAAATCTAAGAAGCAAATTTATATATTGTTATGTTTACCTAAAGAATTAAAAGAGTAGGGGCTGGGATGTGGCTCAGTGGCAGAGCGCTTGCCTAGCATGCATGAGGCACTGGGTTCGATTCTCAGCATCACATATAAATAAATGAATAAAATAAAGATCCATTGACAACTAAAAATTAAAAAAAAAAAAAAAAGAATTAAAAGAGTAACTGAATTCTAAAAAAAAAAAAAAAAAAAACATTTTCAGCATGCTTTTCCTTTAATGAAAGAAGGGACCAAAAAGAATTTTTTCCTAAAATTTATCTTGGAAGTAAAGTATATATAAAATACCCCCAAAACTTCTAATTTAGAAGATCAAATATTTATTGTTATGTGACACTAATGTATACTATGAAACTATTATATTGCAATATTATAGACCACATCTGAAGCTATATGTATTTAAATATTTGGTATTGTTAAGAGCAAAAAAAGGCCTATCTAAATTTAGCCATATAAAAAATAACATTTGATGTGAATGAATTTGGGGCTGGGGGCACAGTTCGCTGGTAGAGTGTGTGTGCAGAATGTGCAAGGTACTGGGTTCACACCTTAGCACCACATGGCTGGGCACGGTGGCACAAGCCTGTAATCCCAGCACATAGGGAGGCTGAGACAGGAGAATCGCGAGTTCAAAGCCAGCCTCAGCAACGGTGAGGTGCTAAGCAACTCAGTGAGACCCTGTCTCTACATAGAACACAAAATAGGGCTGGGTGTGTGGCTCAGTGGTCGAGTACCCCTGAGTTCAATCCCCGGTACCAAAAAAAAAAAAAATCTTAGCACCACAATAAAAGGCAGATGTCAAGGGGGGATGATGAAAATAAAGCAGAATATTAAAATTCCAGACACTCCCTCCATCTATAAATACAGTTAATAAAAAGCTACTCATGCTATGAGTGCCTCTTTGACAGTCACAAACGAGAGACTTAGATATTTTGAACAATTTAGAAAATATCTACCTTCAAAGAGTAGGAAAAGCTGGGGTATACTTGGACATTAATCCTGTCTTGACCAAATCCCCAACAGCCAGCATCAACCTTAGTAAAGAGAAATGTGGAGCCAGGCACAGTGGCGCATACCTGTAATCCCAGCACTTTGGGAGGCTGATCAGGAAAATCACAAGTTCAAAGCCAGCCTCACCAATGGCAAGGCGCTAAGCAACTCAATGAGACCCTGTCTCTACATAAAGCACAAAATAGGGCTGGGGATGTGGCTTAGTGGTCAATTCCTGGTACCAAAAAAAAAAAAAAAGAAAGAAAGAGAGAGAGGGAGAAATGTGGGAGAAGTGATACAAAAGTATCTAAACCACTGAAAATTTGTGATTTTATGGCCATGAGAGTCTTTCTGCTTTAATGGCTGGGGTCAAAGCAGAGAAATAGCCAAATCTCAAAGGTATCAGTTTATCTATAGAAGAGATTTGTCAGTATATTTTGCCAACTGTTGTTGATGGCAGATGAGCTTCTCTCTAGTTTGCTTTGTTGGTTTAACAGGAGAAAATACAGTAAATCACTAATAGCCTGAGCAAGCTGTCAGCACTTCCTGAGCCCTGCTGCACCCCCTACTCACCCCAGTAATAACTCCAGGACTACCGATTTCTCTTAGGAGTTTGTTCCTGCACTGAGTGTCTCAACTTTAACATATTGTGTTCAAGTTACTATGTCCTGAAGTTCCAAATTCTGGAAGTAAAGGTGATGTGCAAATCTTCATAGATGGCAAAGAAATGGATTTACATTGTTTTGCCAGCAATTTTATGGACTATGATCCTCACCAGTAATGCAGAAAAGGGGTTAAAAACCACAGATCCCTGTTTATTCCCAGAAAAACCTTACAGAACACTCCTCCACTGGCTACTTGATATAAACTTCCATCAAGGATTTAATGCACCAGTCAAATACATTTCCTGCAATGCTGTTAGAATGTCTATTATAAAAACCTGAAAAAGCCAGGTGAGGTCATGCATGCCTGTAATCTCAGTGGCTTGGGAGGCTGAGACAGGAGATTCATGAGTTCAAAGCCAGCTGCAGCAACTTAATGAGACTCTATAAACAACTTAGCAAGACCCTGTCTCAAAATAGAACATAAAAAGGGCTGTGGATGTGGCTCAGTGGTTAAGCACCCTGGGGTTCAATTCTTAGTACCAAACCAAACCAAAATCTGAAAGATAATAGCTATTCCAGAGAATATAAGTGTATACAAATGTTGGTGACAATATCAATGTATTAAAGATGTTTTTGAAAAACCTTAAGGTTCTTCAAAAGCTCAAAATAAAAATGCTATATAATCCACTAATAATAATTTTGGGTGGCAGGGCATAGTTGTGCATGCCTGTTCTCCCAGTGGCTTAGGAGGATGAGACAGGAGGATCGCAAGTTAAGATCAGCCTCAGCAATTTGGCAAGGTCCTAAACAACTCAGTGAGACCTGTCTCAAAAAAAAAAAAAAAAAAAAGTAAACAGGCTGGAGATACAAGCACAGTGGTAAAGTGTCCTGGGATTAAATCTCCAGTACTTAAATAAATAATTTTGGATAAAAAAAAAAATGTCATATGATCCAGTAATAATAATTTTGGGTATATATCTTAAAAAATTGGGATTATTTTGTCAAGAAATTACTGCACTTCCATTTTCATTGTAGTTTTATTCAGTGTCCAAAAAAAGGAAACAAATGAAGTGCCGTTTAAATAAAAGGTGTACCAGAAGATTCCTTCCAGCCGCAGAGCCTCTAACTACTCCCTGAGAGGCTACACACCTATAATTCAATTCAAACTGCTCTCTAAAAGAACAAGATTCAGATACTAATATTTTCTAAATACTCCAGAAGACTTTAGACATTTTATCTGTGGGCACCTTGTGTCAGGCAGTTCTAAAGCTCAGGACTAGATTGATATGGGAAGTTAGGATGACATCACACAGTAAATTCTTCAAGGGGGAATCTCAACTCAGACACAGTGTTAAGGTATCTGAGCCTGGGGAAGACAAAGGGAGTGAAACCTGAGTTTGAAATGAAACTAGATTCTCTTCTCCACCAGTTTATTTCTGGGTTATTGATCCAATCCAAACAGGTATTGGGGGAAAAAGTGTTAAGGCTATTGGTTAAAATCTATGTAAAACAGGTATTGAAAAAGTACCAAGGTTACTGACTTGTCCTGTGACCTTCTAATTGGCTGAGCCTTTTAGCCCTTGCATTTCAATTCAGGTCCAGTCCCACTTTGATGAGCCTGCCACACCAGGACAAAGGAGTTGGTTGGAATGTTTCTGCAGGTAATTTTAATGGAGTGGTTTTACATTAAAAAAAAAGAAACCTCAATTGGTGACCCATTGCAATAAAAAAAAAAGCATTAATCAGGACCCATTAACTATAGTCTTATTCACGAGGAGAGAATCATTTCTTTTTATCAAATTGTCAACTATTTTTTTCTTTGCTTTCTTCTCATGTGAAAGGCTTACAAACATAAAGCTAAGTCTTTAATAACTGCAATCTGGTTCTTGGAGAAAAACATTATAATAAAGCATCTATTTAAAATGAAGCATGTAGCTCAGTTGGTAGAGTGCTTGCCTCACATGCACAAGGCCCTGGGTTCAATCCCCAGCACCACAAAAAAATAAAATTAGATTAAATTTAAAAATAAAATGAAGCATGGGAGGGCTGGGGTTGCAGCTCAGAGGTAGAGGGTTGCCTAGCATGTGTGAAGCACCTGGTTTGATTCTCAGCACTGCATATAAATAAAATAAAGAGTCCAAGGACAACCAAAATATATTGTTTAAATCTTTTTTTAAAAAATGAAGCATTGGAAAAAATAATTGATAACATTAAGAGGGAATCCTGGCATTGGGAATGTGAACAGGAAGCTGGAAATTTAGGGCTTTATTCTCAGACCTATGAAGAGCTAGGCTGGAAGACAAAGTTCTGGATTTAAGATACTACTTCCCATACATTTAAAAAGCTGGAGGAACGAGAAACTGGGGCCCCTCCAAACCACAGCTTCTCTCATGCAGGAACACAACACATGGAATTGGGTTCTCCCCTGATGATTATCCCAGTCCTCACCACACAACCTGGGGAGACGCTGAGCTACAGGCAACTGATGCCCACACAGGGCTGCAGGAAGGGGCTGAAAACACCATCCAGTGATGGAACACGACATCCAGGATCTCAAATGCTGACCTGACTCCACTAGACTGGTCAGAAGGGCCTGAAGGCTGAGCTGCCAGAGAGAGGCCCTCTGGCTGGCAGGCTCTGGAAAGGACCATGAGGAAACCCCAGCCACAATTTCTACTCACAGCCATTGCTAGTTCTGCCGGATTCAAACTGCCTCCCTGCTCAGCCTCAAAATGCCAGTTAACACTCACCATTTGCTGCTTGCAGGGTGATCTCTTGTGTAGCACAGAAACCCGGGTCTCCTGAGCACAGAGGAGGAAGTCTAAAAAGGAATTGAAAGAACGGAGGGCTGCAGACACAAACACGGAGTCAGAATGTGCAAGCCCACCCCCTCCTCACTGGCCTGTGTGTGTATTGGACAGTCTTCACTCACCCAAGCGCCTGATTGGACAGAGCTTTAGTCCCCACCCCCTGTGCCCAGTGAGCCTGACTCTGAGTGACAGTAGATTGCATCCAACTGAGGGGGGTGGGGCAAAAATGCAGTCAATATAGTAACAAAAGAATAATAGATTGGGTCAGAAAGATGGGGGCTCGTTCAGAAGGAAATGAAATGCCAATACCTGCAGAGTACTTTTCCCTCCTCCACCCGAGGCCAAGGTGACCTCCTTCCAGGGAAGTTTTCCTCCCAGCTGCTAATTATTGCAGTTGTTAGTTAATGCCTCCTGGGTCCCTAGCTTCCTGCCTGGATCATCCCACCTTTACCCCACCTTCTGGTTACTGGTCTTGCACACCGGATACGGGGAGGAGAGGCCATGAGGATGAAGGAATTCTAAAATGTGTAAAAGGGGCAGGACACCCCTACTGCCTCCCACACCCAGCTCTGGGATCCCTTCTCTGCAGAGAAGGCTGTCTCTTATATACTTTAAATAAAACTTGCTTTCAGCCGGGCGCAGTGGCTCAGGCTTGTAATCCCAGCACTTTGGGAGGCTGAGACAGGAGAATCACAAGTTCAAAGCCAGCCTCAGCAATGGCGAGGCACTAAGCAGTTCAGTGAGATCCTGTCTCTACATAAAACACAAAATAGGGCTGGGGATGTGGCTCAGTGGTTGAGTACCCCTGAGTTCAATCTCCAGTACCAAAAAAAAAAAAAAAAAGACTAGAGAGTGGACATAAGGGCACCCTACTGTGGAGCTCTATCAATCAATCATATATATATATATACACACAGAGAGAGAGAGAGAGAATGAATAAGTCCAAGGATATTTTCCCTAAGCTTTTGTGATTTAAAATCCCAGGCTTCAGCCACAGTGAAGGAACACTAAAGGAACTCGCACCAAACTGGCACCTGACCCCTCCCCCACCCTAATGGGTCAGCTGACCCCAATACAATAAGCCCCACCCCCCTCAGTTGAACGCAATCTGTCCTACCCTAAGGCATCAGAAGGACCCCAATACAAAGAACTCCAGGAATTGCCCTCGGGTCCCACCCTAAATTAAGCATATATGAACCAGACCCTTGCTTTAGCCCTCCGCCATTTTCTGCCTTGAAAATGAGCCCTGCCAGGGTTCCACCATTTGACTCGAGCTCTGAATACTGAATGAAGAAAAGCCTGCTGACCCAAGGTTTGCTTCCCCTCTCCCGCGTTCGTCATGTGTGCGGTCATTTGTGCTAACACACACACACACACACACACACACACACACATATATTTTTAATTTTGGGACAGGGTCTCAAATTCTCCTGTGATGGCTTACCAAGTCACTGATATTACAGACACGCACCGCCACACCTGGAATCCTTTTTTTCTTCTGAGTTGCTGTGAATTGCATACAGTGTCTCGGGATGGAGTTATGTAAAGCGGTTTCCTCCCAATAATGGGATCTAGCCCAGACAGTGGTGCATTTATATATTTCACTGTATATAAGGTCATATCAATTTGAGAATATATAGTTGTATATATTATTTATGAATGGAAATTAAATGATGACAATTTAAAATTTTATTTATTTTTTCTGCTCTCTGGTCTTATGGGAAAGCAGCTTGAGCTTTGAACATGTCCGCAATTACCTGAGGCCAAAAATGTCCAGCTCTCCCCCAACCCTAAAAAATGTGAGACAAAAGTATAATTTTATATTTTCTAGTATTCACATTAAAAAGAGGGCTGGGGCTGTAGCTCAGTGGTAGAGCACTTACCTTGCTTGCGGAAGGCACTGGGTTCGATCCTCAGCACCACATAAAAATAAATAAATAAAATAAAGATACTTGTGTCCGTCTGAAAGACCCCTTCCCCTCCTCCACCTCCTAATCAGCTAGCCAGGCCTTGCTCAGAAAACCGTTGGGCCCCAATACCAGGAAGGCCAGGATGGGACTGATACAAAGGACGGAAAGAACCTAGGGCCCCGATACTAAGTAACCAAGGGTGGGACGGAAAGTGCCAGATAGAGGGAAAGTCCCATATCAGGTCTTCCTGCCGGGGGGCACTGACCTCCTTCCCTCATTTAAATACACCAATAAAATCCCTGTAACTATGCATCTGCTTCTGTAACCCTGCTTCTGCCACCCTGACCCTATAAAAAGGAATGCTTTCCCCTGC
>CM053406.1:24863539-24909766 GCA_028644305.1 Xerus rutilus
AAAGCGTCCGCAGGCGCCTGTGTGAACAATAAAGCTGCCTTGTGCTTTTGCATCCTGTGGTTCCGGACTGGTCACTGTGCGGGGGCCTCCCCTCAGGATGAAGGACTCCGTTTCGGGGTCTTTCACATCTACAGCTAAAAATTTTTTAAAATCAAAATAAAAAGAACAGCCGGGCACGGTGGCGCAAGCCTGTAATCCCAGCATTTAGGGAGGCTGAGACAGGATGATCGCTAGTTCAAAGCCAGCCTCAGCAACGGCGAGGCGCTAAGCAACTCAGTGAGACCCTGTCTCTACATAAAACACAAAATAGGACTGGGGATGTGGCTCAGTGGTCGAGTGCCCCTGAGTTCAATCCTCGGTACCAAAAAATAAAAAAATAAAAAAGAACAGCTGAGATCAATTGTAATAATTTAAACCACTATATCCAGAATATTATCATTGCTCAAGTCAAATAAGAGGCTCCCACACTAATGCAGTGGCCCACAGATGACGCAATCTCTAACAGTCTGCTGCTCAAACCCGAGGTCTGGTGTCCCACCCCGCCCCAGCCCCTGCCAACTCCCTCCAACCAGCCTCAGCGATTCTGCAGTGGCACTGGCCAGTCTCAGTGCGTCCCACCCAGCAAGACACCACTCTGCTTCAGGGTTTAACCCCACCAGTGTAGGGCTACCATGGCAACGGCGTTGGTTGGGCATAGTTCAGGCCCTCCAGTGAGGACCAGTAATGCAGTTTCCAAGCAGGCCCAGGAGCACATAGGGCGAGTGGTCCCAACCCAGCCTGCGAGGTTCTCTGTGTAGAGGCTGGAGCTTGTCTGCCTCGTTGCTCAGAGCCCAAGGGCAGACCGTGACACCGTTGTCGGAGGGCCTGCCGGATGTCTGCCATCAGGCTGCTTGGACGCGACCCTTTTCACGGTTTCCTCCTCCAGTCCTCAGTGGATCCACGCAGTGTGGCTCTTTGCCCAGCATCTCAGTCTCTGGCTCTGCAGGGAGCATGGCAGATCCATCCAGAGAGGTGCTTTCTCCCCTAATCTGGGCTCTGTCCTCCTTGGCCAGTTGTCTGCTTCACAGATCACCCTCTGTGCAGACTCCTCTGCATATTGGGGTGGCGACCTTGACTGGTCTCATGATTTCTAGGGCTCTCGCATCCCATATTTTATTTCAGGGGAAAATATGTTCCAAAGTGGCCCACTCCCAAAGTGGGCATCTCACTCCATCCCCTTCCCTGGGGATGCGTGGGCAAAAGGATCAAGAAAGAAAACACAGGTAGAAACTGAGCGAAACAAGAAAATGGATAAAGAGAAAAGAGAGAGACCCTTACAATATGGGAAAGTGGAAATGGTGAGGGATTTGTGGTAGTAGGAGCGAAGAAAGAAGACAGAAAGTAGCATGGGGAAGAAAAGCAAATAGAAAAATTAGAATCGGTGTCTCCAGAGAAATGATGGACAGCAGCACAAGGAAAGGAACAGTGAGGGGCCAGTGACTTCAGGCCCCGGGAGGAGAGAAGGGGTGTTCTTCCTCTAGGACAGAGCAGGGTACTGGGACAAAAGAGAGTAGCAGGTGACAAAGAGAGTCCAGGGAGGAGCACTTAAGGGAGAAAGCCTAGGGCAGTAGGGGTCCTGAGCATGGGGATAGGTGGCTGCAACAGTTAGGGCACAGGGAGAGTATGGATGGGAGAAGAAAGAGCCAGAAATATATGGAGACTTTGGACAATGGAAAGACCTGGGTAAAAAGACTGACACAAGAGGTGAAAAGAGTTTCAAAAGTGGGGAAAAACTAGTGGAAGGGTAAAGAAAATGTGGTATGTATACACAATGGAATATTACTCAGCTATAAAGAAAGATGAAATTATGGCATATGCTGGTAAATGGAGGGAACTTGAGACTATCATGTTAAGTGAAATAAGCCAGCCCTACAAAACCACAGGCCAAGTGTTCTTTCTGATATGTGGATGCTAGTCCATAACAAGGGAGGGCAGGGAAGGGAAGTATAGAAGTTCAGTGGATTTGACAACAGGGATTGAAGGGAATGGAGGGGGGATGGGAACAGGGAAGACTGTAGAATATAGGGGCATAACTTTCCCATACTCATATACGACTACATGACCAGTGTAACTCCACAACATGTTCAACCACAAGAATGGGATCAAAATTGTGATGAGTCTTGCTGCATGTGCGTATAATGTGTCAAAATACACTCTATTGTCATGTATATCTAAAAAAAAAGGAAAGAAATGGAGAAACTGAAGGAGTGGAAAGAGAAACAAGATAAGGAACAGAATCTTGGGGTAGGGAATGAAACAAAACTTGAGAGTAAAGGTAAGAGTGAGAGGAGTACAGAATGAGGGAGGGGAAAAATGTAATGAAGAAAGAGGGACATCCGGGGTCCAGATGAATGGAAGTTGATGGGATGTGGATGTTGAAGCTGTGATATATTGATTTGTCTTAATAATCTAACAAATCCAGAATTCGTGGGTTTCAACTATAGAGGTGAGAAAGAAAATTGCAAAACGACTATCTATGAGATTTGTGTATTTTAAAATTACTGGGATGACAGGATCGCTTCTTTGTTCAGCCAGAAGGCAGTGACTGGATTCCTGGAGTTATGATCATCTTCTTCCCTTTTCCTGATATACGGAGTGGTGTCAGGAGAGTCTGAGATAGGAGGGACAACCAAAGTGATCTTCCTCCTGTCATGCTGAATGCAACAGGAGCACTCAGCACAGAATTCTTCAACTCTTGTCACCTAAATGTGTGGCAATTTCTCCCTATCAGCAGAGCAGTTCTGTGTCACATGCCAATACAACATTCTGTAATTTCAGATCTGGCAGTCACTTCCAGGAGATAGATAGCATCAGATGCCAGTTTGGGGGTTCTGTCCCACGGTGCTATCCCTCATTCAGATGCCAGTCCCATGTCCCAGTTTAGGACCTGAACTTTTAATTTAGCAGCTATAAATTATGACTTTCTATTTAAGCCCTATCAATTTGCTAGAGGGGTCAGAACCCTGAGAGAAACAATTTACTTATGCTTGACTATTTGTGATTTTAAAAAGTGACCCTGCTGGGGCCTGGTAGAAAACACCTGTAATTCTGGCAGCTAGGGTGACTGAGGCAAGAGGATCACAAGTTCAAAGGCAGCTTCAGCAACTTAGCGGGCTGGGGATGTTGCTGTGTTTAAGTGAACCTAGGTTCCATCCCCAATATCATAAAACAAACAAACAAAACAATACAGAAGTATAGGCAGATGGCAGAGCAATGTTAGATGATTAATTGAACTTTAATGTGAGGGTTTTGGGTATCATGGGTGAGAATTGAGTCAAACAGTTGGACACCAAGGGAAAAGTCCTGTTGGGTCCCCCCCCCCTTTTTTTTTAAAGAATGTCTTTATTTTATTTTTATGTGGTGCTGAGGATCGAACCCAGTGCCTCACGCGTGCTAGGCGAGCACGCTACCACTGCGCCATAACCCCAGCCCTGGGTCCCCCTTTTATATTCACAATTATAGAACTGGTGAGTAGTGGAAAAAACGCATATGCATTTTGTTGTGAGTGTAGTGGAAACACTTTGAAGAGATCTTGCTCAACCTGCCTGGTCCTATCTCTGGTCTTGTGTCCTCTACTTGGTGGTGCCTGCATTGGGAGTGTCCTTGCCCCTGGCTTTTGCTGATCCTGCACTTGCCAGCCCCAGTCAGTATAAAAAGAGTGTGGCATCCTTCCTCCACAGCATGATCAATTTTTAAGCACAAGAAAATTATTGTGGTCATTGTCCACAGGTGGTGTGCATTTATACACAAATTAAAGCTTTCCTTTGATTTTCATTCTTCCATCTATATAAGATAAAATATACAATTTACATTTCTTTCTATAGATATATCCCCATTTATGGTACATTTGCACACTAAAAACTTATTTATAACCTTTGATTCTCTTCTGTAATCCTGTAGTGACCTCTTTCAATTAAGATTCCACATGCAGCCTCATTTCAGAGTGTAACTTTCAGTCTCTTCTGTGACCTCACCATTGCAAAGTTTTGCCTTGAACCTTTTCTCTACCCTGTCTGTATCTGTTATTATCTAGGGGGTCTCAGGTTCATTGTCTCCATTCAGCAAAGAATTGAAAAACAGGACACAAAGAGAGTAAGCATGTTTATTGCAAGAGCAACATTAACAAAGTAACAGACTTGTCAGAAGAGAAAGGGTCCCAGTGCAGGAAATCTGATGGGAAAGTATTGAACTGTTGCTTTCCTAGGTTTGGGGCCTTCCTTCTTTTTCTCTCTTCTCCTCTCACCACATTATTGTTCATTGGTATCTCCTTTGTACATGTGTCTATTTTAGTACTGTTGGGTCCCCCTTTCATATCCACAATTATGGAAATGTACCTGACTGGGTTCCGTGCTCATGTCCATGAGCACATGTCCATCAGCTGAGAAGCTGATCTTATTGGTAGATCCTCTTAGTGCTCTTGTCACAGGGAAGTGGGGGAGCTAAAATATCAAACCTCAGTTCTTGAGTTCTAATGAAAGAAAATTTAAAGTCAGGCGCCAAAAGTCATGTGATAGAACTTTATTATAAGTGAAAGTAAGGTGAAAGCAAAGCGAGGCTGAAGCAGAGAGCACGAGGGGGTGGGGGGGAGAGAGGGCCATCTTCGAGCAAAGGACAGCAAAGGAGATGATGTTGTCTCCAAATTTATTACTATTTGATGCTTACCAGAAGAACTAGAGATCACTCTCTGTACTCTTTGCCAATCAAATGTTCAACTCCTCCTTCATGTCAGGCAATGGAGTGTTTGACTTTAGTTGGTTCTCTCTGGCACTGCCATGGTGGCCATCCTATTTTAGGAGACTTCATCTACAAGTCAGTCCCATATTCATGTGGGCATTGGGGTCAGTAGCTGGTCAGAAGTTATTTCAGTGTGCCTGTGCTATCAAAGGAATCTTTCTTCGCAGACAAATAGAGATACCTCTGGTCATAATTCCTAGCTTCATATCAACCTGAATGGACCCTGTCAAGAGTTATTCCAATTAATCCTTTTCTTTTGATGTATTTTCCCATTTGTCTTTTGCTTCTGTTTTTTTTTCTACAAATTAACGACCATCCTTTGCTTTCTCAGCCACTTTGAAAGAAGTTCAAAGAAAGTAGTGCATAAAGTAAGTTAAGGCACGCTTATGACCTTGCATATATTTCGTTGGTCATTGGCAGTTACTACCTAAAACTTACTGTCTGGATGTGCCCCTGACTTCCTCCTTCACAATTTTGTTCTTACTGCCTATGCAGTTCGAAATTTCCCTATATCCACTGCATATCCTCATCATGTCAATCATGGCTTTAACACCATATAGATGTTCATTTCCCCTGGAGATCTGTCCCATGAACCTGAGAAACCCATTTCCAGTTGTCTCTTCGACTCTGTGCTTGGAAGTCTAACAGGCATCTCTGCCTTCATAGTCCATGTGTAGATTCCTGAGTTCCCCTCGCCATTCCCTCATAGGCTTCAACATCTCAGGTAGGGTGAACCTGTACCTTGGGGGCCTATTTGAATACCTCCAAATATTTTAAAATATATATTTTGATTTATGTAATTTTTTTAATTCAAAGGAGAAAAAAAGAATGACTTCTTCAGATAGGATAGGGCACTCATCAGTAAATTTTATACTTATATTGAGATGCAGGAGAAAAATATGAGAAGACCTGGGTTCTGCCTGCTGTGCTTTGCATAGTGTCTCTCCTCCCTTACTTCTGTCCACATAGGGCTTTTTCCTTTCAAGGAGCCAAGGATGCTCCTGTATTAAGACCTTTACCGAGTTCTGTGTCCCTGCAGAGGCTTCTATAGCCCCTGGGCTGTAGGTGACCAACAGCCTTTCTTATTTCTTTGTTCTGACATCATTTGCTCCATGGAGACATCTGTGATCTCCCATCTTCCTGTTAACACTCCAGTCACACCCTCACCACCACCTCTGGTCCATATCGCCTCTTCTACATATTTCTTTCTGCTGCTTCACCATCCACTGTGGATCCTTATGACAGCAAGTCTCCAAAGAGAGAGTGCGTGCAGAAAGTAGAAGATGGACTGGGCTTGCCCCTCTGTGTGGTGCTCATCTCTGGCTTCCCAAGAGAGTGGGTGATACATTTTGCAAATAAATTTCTGTGCCTCTTAGTGGACATTCTGCACACAGGGTCAGACTGGGTCCTGGCCTTAATAATATTTACAGTTGATTCCACTCTGTGTACAGCATTGCGTACCCAGGCTCCATGTCTAAATTTCTGAAGACTAAGATCACCCTGAGACCCTGTGATTGGTGAGGGGCCTTGTACTCTGCATCATTTTGGTCACGGGCAGATTTATGCCCAGAAAGGGAGCTCAGTGCTGCCCAGCTCCCACCATTGCAGTGTGCTTATAGTGGCTTCACCAGGAGTGAATTGGGTTCCAAAAAAAAAAAGGAGTCAAAGAAATCTCTGGTGGGTCTTCTGTCAGAGTTTATCTTCTCTACATCTCCCTGGTGCAGTGGGTATCAGAGGGCCATCTTTCTACTTGCTGAGTTCTTCCCTGTGTGTGTGGCTATGGCACTTGAAGGGGGTGTATTGATTCTGCACATTCACATTCAGGATTGGCTTCTAAAGACTCATGTTGCATGAGGAAGACTCCAAAAGAGGAGGAAGAGGGGAGAAAAGGAGTCAGGAATGGCTCCTACTGTGGTAAAATGGTTTCCTCAGTTTTGGTTTTGGTTTCTGTCTGCCTGCCTTCTGTAGTGCTGGGCATCTGAGCTGCTAACCTCTGAATCTGCAGTCTCCTGCCTGACAGTTTTGCCTACACTCACCCAGGCCTCCCGCAGCCTCTCCCATCTCCTCTTAGATTATATTCGGTGTGATCCCGGGGCAGGGAACATGTGAGGAGGCTCCATTGGGTGTAGTCCCTGGGAAGCACCTGTCATTTTTTTGTTGATCTTTTCAAAAAGTTAATTTTTGTTGATTATTTCTATTCTCTACAACAGTTACCTGCACCCTAATATTTATTTCCCTTCCTTTTGCTTATGTTGCTTTTAGATTTTTTTTCTTAAGTTTTTGTTTGTGTGGTACTGGGGATTGCACCAAGGGATACTCTACCATTGAGCTACATTACCGCCCCAAATTTTTTTAAAATTTTGAGTCAGAGTCTATTTCAGTTGTCACTCAACTTGTAATACTTCTGCCTCTGCATCCCAAATCACTTAGATTACATTATATGTGGCTCTATGAGGCACTAGGTCTCCAGGAATTACAGGCTGGGATAAGAAGCCTTCAGAGGTTATTCTTTGCCTCATTAATTTCCGGAACATTGTCCATTTATGTCTAATGAAAGGGCTGCCATCTTGGGTATTCCCTTGGTAAATGCATAATATGACCTGAGAGTGTCAAAGATTCCCTCATTAATTAAATTCTGATCTGGTTCCTCTGAGCCCTTTTTGGATGAGGCCTCAATCTGAAAGTCTATGAACAAAGTTTGTAAAATCTCAAGGATCTATCATCTATATATGACCCCAGCACCCATTAAAGTGCACATTTGGGTAAACTGAAGGTTATATAGAAACTCTTGTTTGTTCCCCCAAACACCTGAAGATAGGATTTTTAGCTCCTTTCCATTTGTGGGTGAGCAGGAACCCAATTTCCAAAAGCAGTAGTAGTTAACCAGAGTGAGTTTCACATAGATCAGCCCATATGCTACTTTGTAAATTTTTATGTTCTCAACACTAATTAACTTCTGGTTACCTTCTCCTTCTCTTTTGTTTTTTTTGGGGG
This sequence comes from Xerus rutilus, assembly GCA_028644305.1. Classification (NCBI taxonomy): domain Eukaryota; kingdom Metazoa; phylum Chordata; class Mammalia; order Rodentia; family Sciuridae; genus Xerus; species Xerus rutilus. The sequence continues at coordinate 24,871,307 of CM053406.1, forward strand.
GGCTGCATACTAGGGATTGAACTCAGGAGTACTCGACCACTGAGCCACATCCCCAGCCCTATTTTGTGTTTTATGTAGAGACGGGGTCTCACTGAGTTGCTTAGTGCCTCGGCATTTCTGAGGCTGGCTTTGAACTTGTGATCCTCCTGTCTTAACCTCCCAAAGTTCTGGGATTACAGGCATGGGTCACCACGTCCAACTCACCTTCTCTTTTATTTTATCTTCTCTTTAAAATAATCAGTCACCTCTGTAGAAACTGAAGTTCAGTTTACATCACTCTTTTTCCTGGTGCAATAATATATTACTATTTTTTAAATAAATTTAATGAATGGCTGCTTTTCTCTTTCACAGATTATTTCTTTCTTTCTTTTTTTCTTTTTTGGCACCAGGGATTAAACTCAGGGGCACTTGACCACTGAGCCACATCCCCAGCCCTATTTTGTGTTTTATGTAGAGACAAGGTCTCACTGAGTTGCTTAGCACCTCGCCATTGCTGAGGCTGGCTTTGAACTCGCGATTCTCCTGTCTCAGCCTCCCAAAGTGCTGGGATTACAGGCGTGTACCACCACGCCTGGCTCTCACAGATTATTTCACCACGTTTGGGGTTGGTAAAGGGGTTTTGGCCTTGCTTTTAGTATATGAATTTTTCCTGTTATGGGATGGGTCTGTTCTAAATATTTTGAGAAGCATGATGTTAAACATTCTATCTAATCTCCACATTCCCAAGCCTTTGCAGTTAGGCAGGGCCACAACAGTCATAACAAATGAATCACTTCCAAGCAAAGCATAGAAGTACTAGTGTGCAACCTGGATCATTCTTCAGATGCTTCAGTAAGAAGGTGGTAGCATCACCAATAGCCTATGTCTTTGAGACACTCTGGATAACCATGCATGTGTTGTTGACCTAGATGAAAGGGTGAAAGAGAAATAAGTCCTGTGATGTCACAGAGAGAGGTCATTCATTTTTAATGGTGGTCCCTGGAATTTTCCTATCTTTCCTGATCACATGGAATAGAGCAATTAGACACACTGACCTGTAGTGATGAAAATGCATTTCAAAGAGGTGAAATCACAAAATTTTTTATGACAGTCTTGGAAATATGTGAAGAACACATGCAAACATGTATGGAATAAAGAGAGAAAAGTGCATAAATTTGGGGATAAATACAGTACCCCTCATGCATTGTAGGTGGAAGAAAATCAACACATGCAAAAGATACATAAAATAGTTGGAGTATTCCAGGACTCTGTAGAACTGGAATGTTACCAGGATTTAGTAAAAAACAATTAAAACCCTCTGACTGGACATGGCTCTCTCTTCTGCTTTTCATCTGAATTTGACTATCTCAAATGAGCTCTTGTGACTTCAGTGATCTCTGAATTTTCTCTTTCAGGATTTCAAAATCACTGTACTCTAATGTCCTCCACCCATCTCACTTTTGTGGTTCTTTTACTCTCTCCTTGTCTTTAGAGCCAGCGGCTCACCTCATTTATTCTGTGCATAGAGCTGATTTTCTCAATCTTGGAAAATAACATTTAGGAGAACCAACTTAGTGAAGGACCTTCCGAATTCTGTAATATTGGGCTCAAACTCTGTGGGCTTGAGGGTAGCTCCCTGCTGGATTATGTTCACCTTCTTTATGGGTGGGGCTTGTCTATCTTCTTAACTTTGAGGGCTGCATCAACATATAGACAAGAGCAATTGTGACCACAGGTACAGAATAGCAGCACCCATGAGAATTGAGAAGATTCACAGAATGATTCTTACAGCCTTTGAGCTTAGTGTGGCCCAGCCACCACATTGCCATCGGTCTCTTCACACAAACACATATACTTAAGATCTTGGCCTTAAATTGTTCATTACTAGGAGGGAATAATTTCCTACTATTTTAACCCATTACATTTTTGGTTATTTTTTTTCAGTATCAGTGAAAAAACAGACTTTCTTGCAACTTAAATCCTCTATGGGACCAAATTGACATCATGAAATTTCAATCAGTGGTAAGTGGTAGCTGTGAAAGCAGTGAACAAATCTGTTGGAGAATATGATTGAGGCTCCACCATGGAGTGTCAGAAACAGCTTGAACAGGCGGCTTCTAAATTCTGAAGTCCAGCTGGGCAGTCAAGTTTTGTAGCTCCATTCCAGTATGTGTGGCACATGGCATTGTGATGTTCTCTCCAAAGGGCTTGTGTAGCTCTGCCCCTATGGTCTTGCTCATTGAAGCCCACGTGGCCTCTTTCTTGGGCTTGCTAATTCTTAATTCCTGAAGTTTTTCCTAGCAACTATCTCATGAAACTGGCATCTCTTATTCTTGGTGGTTCTCACTTCAGCTTTGATTTCCTTCTCATATCTTCATGCATCACTTCCTCAAATGCAGCCCTCAGCGACTCTGACCCTGTGCACTTTGCTAGCCTGCTAGGTTTTCCTTTGAAATCTTGGTGAAGCCTCCATGACCCTCTAACTCCAGAATTCTTCATTTCTGCAGAACCAGCAGGTGGTTGATGCCAAATTTGGCCACTATCTTGAGCAATAGACTAGCCACCTGGGACATGTCTGTAGCAGACTTTGAGTGACCGGGCAGATTAGCATGGTGGAACAACTTTATGGACGCCCCTATGCAAGCAATGTTGCCCTCAAAAATCTCTTCTCAAAGAAATGTTTACTATTGTACTTATTATACCCTTGATTCTTCTTAGGTAGTAGTTAGCAATGAACAGTAAAATGCATGGTAAGATCACAAGTGTTCTTTAAATTACTTTAGGGTCTTCATTAAACTATCTTAAGAATGGAAAAGAAATCAAATGGTGGCAGTTAACCTCTAGAAAATTTAAAAAGGGCCAGGCATGGTGGCACATACCTGTAATCCCAGCACTTTGGGAGGCTGAGACCGGAGAATCACAAGTTCAAAGCCAGCCTCAGCAATGGCGAGGCGCTAAGCAACTCAGTGAGACCTTGTCTCTACATAAAACACAAAATAGGGCTGGGGATGTGGCTCAGTGGTCAAGTACCCCTGAGTTCAATCCTCGGTACCAAAAAAAAAGAAAGAAAGCAAGAAAGAAAGAAAGAAAGAAAGAAAGGGAAAAAAAGGCAAGAGATCTAATTGGAAAACATGTCAAGAGGGAAGGATTAATGGAACTAACTCTTGACAGGGTCCATTGATGTTGGTGTGAAGCTAAGAATTATGGCCATAGGTGTCTCTCTCTGGGAAGAAAGATTCTTTTTTTTTTTTTTTTAAATTTTTTTAGTTGTTGATGGACCTTTATTCATTCATTTATTTATATGTGGTGCTGAGGATCGAACCCAGTGCCTCACACATGCGAGGCAAGCCACAATCCCAGCCCCAAGGAAGATTCTTTTAGTAGCACAGGCACACTAAAATAACTTCTGACCAGCTACTGACCCCAATGCCCACATTAAAGTGGGATTGGCTTATAAATGAAGTCCCCCAAAATAGGATGGCCACCATGACAGTTCTGGATAGAACCCACTAAGGTCAAAAATTCCATTGCCTGACATGAAGGAGGAGTTGAGCATCTGATTGGCAAAGAATACAGAAGGTGGTCCCCAGTTCTCAAGGTAAACATCAAACAGTAATACATTTGGAAACAGCATTGTCTCCTTTGTGATTCTCTGTTTAGATGACCTACCGTCTCTGTTGAGAGTGATCTTTGCTTGTACCTCACTTTACTTTCACTTTCACTTATACTAAAGCTCTCTTGCATGGCTTTTGGTGTCTGACTTTAAATTTTCTTTCACTGGAACACAAGAACAGGTTTGGAGTTTCAGCTCCTCACTCTCCTGTGACAACAAGAATGGCCTATAAACTGGGTGCAGTGGCGCAAGCCTGTAATCCCAGCACTTAGGGAGGCTGAGACAGGAGAATCGTGAGTTCAAAGCCAGCCTCAGCAATGGCAAGATGCTAAGCAACTCAGTGAGACCCTGTCTCTACACAAAACATAAAACACAAAATAGGGCTGGGGATGTGGCTCAGTGGTCGAGTATCCCTGAGTTCAATCTCCAGTACCAAAAAAAAAGAATGGCCTCTAGTCAATTTTCCAAATAGAGTGCTACTGCTCTGAAACCTCATGAGCAAAATCTTTTCTGTCCACAGTTCTGTCAGCATTCTGGCCTTCTGAGCTCCCCCGAGAATGGCCTGTTAAGTTCTGGCTACAACATTTTAAAACTTACAGCATGCATTCTAAACTTTAAAATATTCCTCCCCCACATTCCAAAGAGCTCCAAAGGCCCTGAACCACATGGTCAGATTAGTCACAGCAATGACCCCATTTCCCAGTGCCCATTTTTGTTTTAGCCACCTTTTACATTTGCTGTGACCAAAAGGCAGGACAAGAACAACAGAGGAGAAAAAGTTTATTTGAGGCCCATGGTTTCAGAGGTTTCAGTCCATGATTGTGTGAGTTCATAGCTCTGAACCCAAGGTGTGTCTGAATATCATGACAGACAGGCATGGTGAAGGAAAGCCTCTCAGGACATGGCAAACAAGAAGCAGAGAAACCTCCTCTCACCAGGGACAAAATATATACCCCAGAATCACGTCCTTAGGGACCTACCTCTTCCAGCCACAAACTGCTTGCCTATAGTTACCACCTAGTTAATTCTGATCAGTGGATTAATCCACTTATTAGCTTACAACTCTTATAATCATTTGACCTCAATGTTCTTACATCGTCTAACACATGAGTTTTGAGGATACCACATATTCAAGCATTTAACAGTGGCTCAGTGGTAGAGCACTTGCCATGCTTGTGCAAGGCCCATGTTTGATCCCATACATGGAAAAAAGAGCATATTTAATTATATTTGATTATATAAATATAGCAAAACAAATTCCCTATACTAGTTAATATATAGACATTTTTTCTTATACATTTATCAAATGAAATATAAATGAGCAATAAGAAATAGAATAACAAGCCGGGCGCGGTGGTACAAGTCTGTAATCCCAGCGGGAGGCTGAGACAGGAGAATTGCGAGTTCAAAGCCAGCCTCAGCAACTTCGAGGTGCTAAGCAACTCAGTGAGACCCTGTCTCTACATAAAACACAAAATAGGGCTGAGGATGTGGCTCAGTGGTCGAGTGCCCCTGAGTTCAATCCCCAGTACCAAAAAAAAAGAAATAGAATAACAATTAACAAATGATTATATAACCACAGCACATTCATGTAATGTTAAGTGCAACTCATAATGAAAAAATAGTATTTATTGTCATCAGTTACATTTTTAGTGCCCAATTTTACTGGGTGGCGTTTGTTATATGCATTCTATAAAAATATGATATACTTTTTTATCCTGGCAAATACATGTAAAATTAAAATAGATTTGTAAATTTTTTAAGGGTACAATTCTGCATCATGTAGTATATTCACTATATCATCACAAAAACCTTTTAGCAGAAATTATTTGACATGAAAACCAATCAGTGTCCACCAGCTGTTATTCCCTTGTTTTTCCCTCACTTAACCTTGACAGTGGCTAGTCTGTTTTTTCTCCCTTCATGAATTTGCTTGTTCTGGAAATTATATATAGTTTGACCCTTAAAATATGTGGTATTTTTTCCCTCTGATTTCTTTCCCTTAGTCATCACGGTAATCTCCATTGCAACATTTTACTACTGTCATTAAACATTATTGCTGAACGTGGCTGAGGATGCAGCTTGGAGATACAATGCTTATCTAGGCCCTGGGTTTGAACCCCAGTATCACAAGGAAAATAATTGCTAAGTGATATTCTACTATGTGGACATAACAATTGATTTGTATCCATTAATCTCAAATATTTTTCACCTTTTGGCTATTATGACTAGTCAAGCTATAAATATTTATGGACAAATTAAATTCTTCAGTTTTTTTCCTTTTTTGGTACATTTCTAGGGGTTAGTGCTGATTCATCTAGTTATTCTCTATTGATTTTATTAAAAAATAACCAAGATGCAGCCAGGCGCGGTGGCTCAAGCCTGTAATCCCAGCACTTAGGGAGTCTGAGACAGGAGAATCGCGAGTTCAAAGCCAGCCTCAGCAAGGGTGAGGTGCTAAGCAACTCAGTGAGACTCTGTCTCTACATAAAACACAAAATAGGGCTGGGGATGTGGCTCAGTGGTCGAGTGCCCCTGAGTTCAATCTCCAGTACCAAAATAATAATAATAATAATAATAATAATAATAATAATAATAATAACCAAGATGCTTTCCACAGTGATTGCATCATTTTACTTTCTTATGAAAGAGGTATGGAGCTTCCAATTTTCTCCAGCCTTGCCTCTTTTTTTTTCTTTTTTACTCTAAATTTTTAGGGTTCTTTTTTGTAAAATTTGACAATTGTTTCTTCACAGAACACAAAATTATGGCATTTGGACAGGCAAAAGGCATAATATTTTGTGAAGTATGACTGTGAACAGAAAATACTACCCCAGAAAACAACACAGTGGGTTTACTTAGGAGCAGGGTAAGAATGATTCAAGCTGTAAGGGGCATTTTGTCCATGTCAAATGATATGAAGTCAGCTAGAGTTTAGTGCTCATTGTTGAACAACCAATTAGAATAGTTTTTTGGGCTCTGGGATGTGTAAGTCCTCCCTATGGTGTGGTTCCCTATCCTGGGATGATTATAGAGGGTCATAGTAACACTGGAGTGTGAGAGCCTGAAAAGAGAATTTGTTGGGCAGTTGACTTAATCAGCTTCTTAAAAAGAGGAATTGCCTGGCCTCTCGCTAATGCTAAAAATGGGTCAAAACCACTTTCCAAAAAAAGAAAAAAAAATCCTGTTATAATCATCTTGTGACTTCCCTGGAAGTTATTTCGTACACAGGATTTTAAAGTGCAATTTATTAATTTTCTTACATATATATTTTTTTAAAAAGGTGGGTGGTGTACCAGGGATTGAACTCAGGGACACTCAAACACTGAGCCACATCCGCAGCCCTATTTTGTATTTTATTTAGAGACAGGGTCTCACTGAGTTGCTTAGTGTCTCACTTTGGCTAAGACTAGCTTTGAACTCACGATCCTGTCTCAGCCTCCCCAGCCACTTGGATTACAGGTGTGTGTCACTGTACCCTGCTTACATAGACTTTTGAATCATGTCCAGGATTGTACTCCTAATTCAGAATTCATGAATCTTTAATTTTGTTATCTTATTTGTGGAGGAGACAATTCATTCTCCATTGAACTACCCTGACAATCTTGTCAAAATTAAATTGACCAGAGGTGTGGAGTTTATTTCTAGATCTGCAGTTTTCTTCCATTTGTTTCTTTGTAGAGCCTATTGTTTTAAATACTTACAGAAGGTTGAATTAACTCATGTTTAAGGTGATAAGATATGCTAATGTCCCCATACACTATGCAATATAATGTACAGTTTTAATTTAATTGTACTAGAAATAAACAAGAATAACTAGTAAGGACAATTCAAGTAGGAAATATTAAATAATTTTTAAAACAATGTTTCTATTGCATATGGTATAAAATAGATATCCACTAAATTCTGCAATTTTTTCCAAAAGATGATTCTGAGTCAATTCATCAAATATGTATTTGAATATCAGTACATTGTGGCCTTAGTGGAAAATATCATATATTTATTATAAACATTTTGCTTTGATAAACCATTAAATAATAATGAATTATCTAATTTGTTCCTGAACTTTATTATTTGTTTTTGGCATGCTGAAAGTCAAACACAGGCCAAGCGAGTGTTCTGCCACTTAACTACAACCACAGACCCATGAATCTTACTGTTCAAATACCTTTAAGTAAAAAATAATTCAAAAACGTAAAGAATATACTATAATTATGACTAAATTACATACACATATTTGAAATTGCTATATCTCATTCTATTAAAAGTTTGAGGCATATACTTAAACTGTATATAATCTTATATATGTGTGTGTGTGTGTGTATATACATATATATATGCCTTACATATATATCACAATATAGTTCAATACATACTAATATAATATGATATAACATATCCTAATGAGCATCATACATTTTATGATGTATGATAAAATAGTATATTAAATTTGTACTATTTATATACATAAATATATATATAACTATATGTTAGGTAATATAACATATAGTACTGAATTGCATATATTTTAAACATATGCCTCAGCCAAAAATTTAATGAGATAAAATAAATGGCAATTAAATTCTATCGATGTAGCCGGGCGCGGTGGCTCAAGCCTGTAATCCCAGCACTTAGGGAGGCTGAGACAGGAGAATTGCGAGTTCAAAGCCAGCCTCAGCATGGGTGAGGCGCTAAGCAACTCAGTGAGACCCTGTTTCTACATAAAACACAAAATAGGGCTGGGGATGTGGCTCCGTGGTCAAGTGCCCCTGAGTTCAATCCCCAGTACCCAAAAAAAAAAAAAAAATTCTATCGATGTATAAGATGAATTTTAGAAACCACAAAACACGCCACAGAACATATTTTTCCTTATCAAAAACTTGGTGTAAGAGGTCCTTTCTCCAGGGATGATAGGCAGTGTCCGGCCTGGCTTGTTTGCAGTTATGAGAATTATCATCTATCTCCAGGAGAAAATTACAGACTTTGAGAGGAGAACGCAAAAAATATAAGAGAGCAACTCACATAGTTAACTGGAGAAAATAGTTTAGGGCAGGTTTGAAGTATATTAGATAGCAAGATAAAATAACAAAGAGAGTGAGAGTCTTGAAGTCTATTTTAAAATATTGCTATCAGTATCTCAAATCTGTTAGTGACTTGACACGCTTGAAAAGACAAATAAATCTGGTCACAGTAGAACTAATACAACAAGTGTATATACCTGTCCACCCATCATTCAACAAACTGTAGGTTTATATTGCTGAAAGTCAGGAGTTTTCTCTTCCCTCTCTTTAGGGTAGGGGAGTGAAAATCTACTTTTCACCTCCTAGTTTCCTGTGTTTCAAAGTCCTTATTAACCCACCAACATTGATAGTTCCTCTTAAATCAGGTACTACTAGGGGAAGTTGCCAATCCTCAATAATTAGGATAACATTCCTATAAAATTAATTAAAGTCCAACAAATAAAAAGTCTTTATTTCTCATTCATTCTTCAAATAAAAACTACATGGGGATAACACTTTCGATATTTTGGAGGAAACAGATAGAATATTTTTAAGCAGGAAGAAGTCATCTTTCCTAGTTAGAGAAAGTTATTCTCACATACTAATAAGAGAAATGTCCTCAAACTAGAATTACATACCTTGGTATAGTCATGCTATGTTCTTTATGAAGTTCTAAGTATAAAACTTTAGTAAAATTAAATAATATGAAGAATCCAAGTGCATTTCCAATTCTCTTTGAATATGAATTTAGAAATATTTCTATAAAAAAATGTGAGGAGGAAGATAGTGGATAATTGTCAGATATCCAAAAATGTTTCATTTCATTATAGAGGATGCAAATGACCAGTTTGGTCATTTATTAAAATTATATTAAGACACAAAAAATATAGAAGTATTTAATACAGAAGTTTTATCACATTCTAATACTTTCTATTTTCTTTTCCAAACATTGCTAGAGTATGTTAAATATTGTAATGTTTTCATATGTTTAAAAGGCTACATGCATGAGAACAAAGGCAATGTGAGTTATCTCTGAGTTTAAACAATGATTTTATCATCTTCATGTTTCTGAATTCCAGAAACCAAGGATGTTATCAGTCAGCCAAATCTGGAATAAAATTGGGCTATGGAAGTAAAGAATTGGAACTCAGTTTCCTTCCCAATCATAGACCATCCTTTTCACAGGGGTGAATTTCCTCACTACTATGTTACTTGATGCCAGATTATTATAAATTTAATATGCCTTACAATTCATTTTCTTTTATAGATTTATAAGATGTGATCCCTTGGTAGTGCTGATGTCTGTTAATTTGTTTTTATTTAAATTAATATAGCTATGTTACACATTCTTCTTCATTTTAATTTTTTCCACTATAGATCATATTTGGAGTTGTCTCTATTTAGATTAATTTCTTGCAATTAAGTTTTAAATTGTGTTCTATCAATGCATATATACCACAGTCACGCAACCTATTACTCATTTGAGGCTATTATAGATTCTTCTGCATTTAAGAAATATGCATGGAGTTTCATGTTCTTTTTTTATGTTTTCTCCTATAACTTCTTGCATGGGTTTTCAAATTTTCCATTTTTATCATTCATAATACAGACTGCAATCAAATCTGCAGTGTTTTCATAGCATGGTGTTTTATCACTATTTCTGTGTGTTGCATTATACATGGTTTCACATTTCCCCTATGAAGAGAAATTAAAAATATATTTTTGGTGCTTGATATCCCAAATTGAGTCCTCATTTTCCAAATTTATTAAAAATCCTTCCTAAGTTTCTGAAGCATTTGTGTGTGTGTGTGTGTGTGTGTGTGTGTGTGTGTGTGTGTGTGGTGCTGGGGATTGAACCCAGGGCCTTGTGCATGCAAGGTAAGCACTCTACCAACTGAGCTATATCCCCAGCCTTCTGAAGCATTCTTTTAAGAATATTATTACCTTTGGAGAAAAGCATTAGATGGACAAAAATTCTGGTTTTTGTTGTTGTTGTCATTGTTGTTCTGTTTTTGGTACTAGAGATTGAACCCAAGGGCACTTAACAACTGAGCCACATCCCCAACCCTTTTTATAATTTACTTTGAGACAGGATCTTGCTAAGTTACTTACAGCCTAAGTTGCTGAGGCTGGCTCTGAACTTTCAATACTCTTGCCTCAGCCTCCTGAGCCAAGATCACAGGTGTGTGCCACCATGCCCAGCACAAATCCTGGGTTTTTGAGTGTCACTATCCAAGAAACTAAGAAAATATGTGTATACACACACACACACACACACACGCACACACACAATAGTAATTTTATATTGGTTGTATAATATTGTAGATGTAATGAGTTTTGTCATTATGATCAATTTCAACTGTTTCTTATAATTTGAAATGTAAATACTAGAAAATTTTAAAGTACACTTATGCCTCACATTTTATTTGTATTGGACATTAGAGGATTGCTTCTCAGTTCAAAGCTCAAGCTGCCTTTCCACAGCAGCAAAGAGCAGAAAAGTAAAATAAAAAATTAAAACAATTGTCATTATATTACTTACATTCATGAAAAATATGTACACATATGATTCATAAATTGATATGACTTTGTATGCAGGTAAAAATGCAGGGTCTCACTGAGTTGCTTAGCACCTCACCATTGCTGAGGCTGGCTTTGAACTCAAAATCCTCCTGTCTCAGCCTCCCAAGCCACAGGGATTACGGGTGTGCACCACCATGCCCAGCATAATTCACTCTCTTGTGAATTATGATTGTTCAACTTTTGAATGTTTTATATTTTGCCCTATATTTAAGTATTACTTGTTAAAATGATTTATGAAATGCTATTCAGAAAGCATAAAACAGTGTTGTCACACAAATATCCCCTTTCTTCCAGCAGGTTTATTTGGAAAGGATGTCATTTTTCTTCCTCCCCACAATACAAACTCTGTCATTTATCATTGTTTAAATAACAAAGTTCTTATTAAGGGTTCTTTCTTTAGTTTCACTGTTCTCATTATTCATCTCATTATGAGGTTTGCTGTGAAATTATAAGCTAGTCATGTGTGGCATACTGATTTTTTTTCCAGGGCTGGGCTTCGTGTCCACTGATAACTATAACATATAGCATAGGTATGTAGTAGTCTATGCCATTTGAATTTATGTCAGCATACTCTATGTCATTTGCAAAATGAGTGAATTCTTTTTTATTTTATTGTTTTATTTGTTCTAATTGGAAATACTCTAAAGTATTTCCCTGAATGTATCCTCATGATTAAATGAGGCACCATTGTATATATACATAATATGTTATAATTATATGATATATAATTAATATAAACTTTTTACTTGTCCAATTTACTAGAGTTTTTTAAATATTATTTGTCTTCTAAAAGCAATAGCATCTGGCATTGCAGATATTCTCTGTGGTGTGTTCATTTTTAATATCTTTAAATTTTGCTCATTCGTAAGGATGTCTTTCCTATACTCTCTCTTTTATAAAATTTGTCCTTTCTTAACTGTTCAGACTGATATTTAACTAATGAATTCTTTTTTATTTTATTGTCTTATTTGTTCTAATTAGTTATACATGACAGTACAATGCACTTTGATATATCATATATAAATGGAGTACGATTTCTCATTCCTCTGGTTGCACATGATGTAGAATTCCACCGGTCATATAGTTATTTATGTCCGTAGGGTAATAATGTCTGATTCACTCTACCATCTCTGATATGTGGTTACTAATTCACAACAAGGCAGGACTAGGGAAGACTAGAGTTGCTTTAGATTAGGAAGAACAGTTAATGAATTCTTAGTCACCTTTTAAAAATTTACCTGTTTGAGTATATAATTTCTTTTTAAACTCAACTTTAGATGCACACCACATTTTTCAGATTTATTGAGATAAAATTAACATATAATAGCATGTATATATTTAAGGTCTATAATTTTATCTTTTGATATATGGACATATCCACAAAACCAGCACAATAATTCATATATCCATTGCCCCAAAGTATATCTTAGTACACTTTCTGCTCTTCCCTGTCACCTTTTATTTAATTAATTTGATTTTACTGAGCAAAGCAAAAGCAGGCAACCATCAAAACAATATAGATTAATGAATTATCACAAGGGGAAGATATCATGTAACTACTTCCTATATGAAGAAATAGAATATTTATGATACCCAGACAACCACTTTCTGCATTCTTCCATAGTGTTTTTATAGTGGGAACTTCTGCTTCTCTCTTTTAGCTGGTTCCTGTTTGAGTAGTCTTTTTAAAAACAAAACAAACAATCCAGATGTGGTGGGCACACCTGTAAACCCAGCAACATAGGAGACTGAAACACAGGAGGATTGAAACTTCAAAACCAGCCTCAGTAACTTAATGAGGTCCCAAGCAACTTAACAAGAACCTCTCTCAAAAATTAAAAAAAAAAAAAAAAATAGGGGCTGGAGCTGTATAGCTCAGTGGTAGAGCGCTTGCCTTGCATGTGTGAGGCACTGGGTTCGATCCTCAGCACCACATATAAATAACAAATGAATAAAATAAAGGTCCATCAACAATTAAAAAAACTTTTTTAAAAAATAAATAAAAATTAAAAATAATAATAATAAACATTAAAAAAGGATGTGGGGATGTGGCTCAGTGATTAAGTGGCCCTGAGTTCAATTTCTGACACCAGAACAAACAAACTTCTAAAATAACATAAGCATGACCATTTCTTTTTAAATAATACAAAAAGGGGAGAAATGGGAGGCATGATTTCACACTTGCCTGATGGTTTCTACGCGAAGGGAACCTAAGGGATATCCAGGGATTAGGCAAGAGAAGAGATGGAACAAGATATAAGGTTATGATTTACAGAGTACAGGCAACAGAGTTTACCTGAGAATAAGGACGGGAGGAAGGCAAAGCAAGGAATTGGAGATGGGCAACCGGGTAGCAGCTGGGGAGCTTGGATGGGAAAGGTCAGAATGTGAAACAGTAGATTTAGGTTGGAAGATTAGTGTCTGGAGAGGAGGAAATGAGAAGACTAAGGAGAAGAAAGAGTGTGGCATCTCTGGCACATTTCCCAGATCAGAGTGCCAGATCATGTGCTGCTATCCTTGTCTTTTTCCACCCTCAACTCCTAGTCCCAAGCAGCCTCCATACACAAGATGTCATGGTAGAAGTGTGGGGAGCCAGCTCTATGCTACGCCCTAATGACTAGCCATTGTGTGTAAATGGGAAAGGCACAAAGGAAGGAGGAACTATGTGATTGGTTTACATTTACTGTTGGTTCCTGACCGTGCAGCTCGTGGACAGAATTCAGGGGGCTAATGTGCCTTGCCACAAGGACGGCTGTTGCTTACGTGCATTGTCTCTGATTGGCCTAATGGCCCTATAAGTTGAATGCTTGTTCCGCAAATAAACAGGTGCCTGCTCTGACTGTACTCCCTAGCGTGTCTGATTGTCCTGCGGCAGGGCTGGGAACGGATGGCTAGTGGGCTCCAACTCTTCCCAACTTCCACGGCTAGGTGAATGTGGGGGTGCCCCTTTGACCTGCTGGCTCGGGATGGACTGCGACCCCTGCAGTAGAAGTATAGTGCTGTCATCTCATTTCCTGTCTTCTCTGAACATGGGATCCACTTTCCCTCTACACAGTTCTCTCCAGTGTGGGCCTTTCCATCCTCTTCCTCTTCCATATCTTCTACATCCCATTCAAACTCAGCATTATTTTTCTCCTCAGCTCCATTCTCCGCCTCTTCCACTACTTCTGCTCTTTCCAACTTACCTTCTCCCCCACTTTCACCTTCTTCTCTTTCAGGTCCTGGGCACTTAACCAAGTCACTGCCTCTATACTCTTCTTCCACACAGTGTTGGAACTGGGCCTGGACTGGTAGGGAGCTTGGGTTCCAGGGCCCTGACTTAGGGGACATGGACTGTGGAGGGTGTTGGCAGTGGAACCTGGTATGGGGAAGTCAGCAGAAACAACATCCTGTTAGAGGAAACTCATAAAATAATCTGGTGCATTTATGGCCTGCCAAGGAGTACCACTGGTGGTTAATAGGGTATGCCTAAGTAGATAGCACCAAACCAATTTCCAAAGTGGCTCTACCATTTTACATGACTACCAGGAGGGTTTGACAATTCCAACAACTTGACATCATTGATTGCTAGTCTGATTTATATTAGATTTCTGTATTTTTTGTCACAGGTTTCCTTCCTGGTGAATATACAAGAGCCTCTGCTGGCTAGCAATATTAACTTCTCTAGATAGCTCTGGTTTATACTCCTATTCATATACTTACATTTCACTTGAATATTTCCTCTTTTGTGAATTGCTTTTTGAAATCTCTTGGCTGCATTTTACTCATTCTCTTTTGGGATGTCTATTTTTACTTCACAAGTATTTAATATACATTCTGCACAACAACTCTCTTACTAGATATGTACACTGTAAACATCTTCTCCCACTCGCTGTCTTACCTTTGAACACTGTAGATACACTGACATAAAATTAAAAAGGTGATATTCAGAGATATGAAATTTTCAGAGAAGAATTCCAGACATTGAGTAACAGAGATAGCTGAATATATATATAATATATTTACATATACACACATAGAGATAGATATATTAAACTACATATATCCAAACAGATACAGTTATTATATCTAAATATAAATCTATAGATAGATAGATAATATATATATTTTAGACAAATACCATGTACCACATGCATTATAAGATGATGACCAGGTACATGCTCAAAGGATGAATATCATACAGTCATTCAATGCTCCATGGAACTGGTTAAGTGTCTAGGGGGCTAATCAAAACATAGGTAAGACCTGATAGCTGGGCATGATGCTGTCTTGTATTCTTAATCTGGCTTTTTTTTTTTTTTTTCTTGGTACTGGAGATTGAACTCAGGGGCACTCGACCACTGAGCCACATCCCCAGCCCTACTTTGTGTTTTATGTAGAGACAGGGTCTCACTGAGTTGCTTAGCACCTTGCCATTGCTGAGGCTGGCTTTGAACTCACGATTCTCCTGTCTCAGCCTCCCTAAGTGCTGGGATTACAGGCTTGCGCCACCGTGCTGACTAGAAGTTTGCCTTTAATGTATTTAAACAATAGATTCAAGGCTACGGACAGATCACATGTTCCCAACCTCCTGGGACTTCATCTTCCTTTGTTTGCTGTCTGATATCTGCAATGGGAAAGAAACTGTGACCAGTATCAAGTGGGAAAGAATGATCTAGTTTTGAACACTTCCTGGATGGAGTTCCTGCTCTCACTAAGGACACTGTTTCTCCTACTTTTGCATCCTGAGGAGAAATGCTAGTAAGAAATTGTATCCCTCAACACTAGCATATAAAGGGATAGACCAGGCCCTTTATCTCCCTGACATCAGAGGACCCATAGCTCTCAAATCTGGAATGTGGCTGCTGTGAACTGAGATATGCTGGACAGAGTCACTCTTGAAAGTGTTGTTCCAAAAATACATATACTTCATTAGTAATATTTGATTAGTCACATAAAGTTAATAGTCTGGATATACTGGATTATGTTATAAAATCAATTTCGACTCTCACTCTCTCTCTATACATATATGGGGTTTTTTTGTTTTTTGTTTTGGTACTGGAGATTGAACTCAGGGGCATTGGCGACTGAGCCACATCCCCAGCCTTATTTTGTGTTTTATGTAGAGACAGGGTCTCACTGAGTTGCTTAGCACCTCGCCTTTGCTGAGGCTGGGTTTGAACTAGCGATTCTCCTGTCTCAGCCTCCCTAAGTGCTGGGATTACAAGCTTGCGCCACCGCGCCCAGCTGACTCTTTATATTTTTAATGTGAATACTACAAAAACTTAAATTACCCTTGTTCCTTATGAATTGTTTTCATAAGACATTGTTGCTTTAGGGGGTTACTTAACAGTTCAAAGTTCAATCTTTCTCCTAACAAGACCAGAGAGCAGAAAAGTTTAATGAAATTTTACAGTAATTGTCATTATATTATTTTCATTCATGAATAATATACAGGCATATATAAACCATAAACTGAAATGACCTTATATGCAATGTAAAATGCAAACGTTCTGCTGGTTGGGCTAGATTCCACTTCTGGGAGGAAATACTGCCTTAAAACAGCCGCAGCCTCAGACTCTAGGATGCAAGTCCCAGCTCTCAAAAGAGAAAAAGAAGAAGAAAAAGTGCAACCAAGAACCTGTCATTCTGGCCTCATTCGTGCTGGGATTGGATATTATCTCCTGTCACTCAAAAAGAAAGCTCACTGAGCTCAGACTCGGGGTGGGGGCACGGTCTGAAATCCTGTCCAATCAGGAGCACTTGGTGAGAACTGTCTAATCCTGTGGACAGCCAGAGAGGAGGAGGCGGACTTCCACAATCTAGCCCCCCTCCTCGTCTGCCATTCCTGTCATTCAACTCTAGGCTTCCCTGTTATGTTTAGGAGTACCACCTTGCTGTGATGTGCAGGTGCTGAAGATCCCTACAGAGTAGACCTGGCTTCTGAGCACAAAGAAATTGTGAGTGTGCAGTGGCATCTTGAGCCTGGGGAAAGAGGCTTGGGGAGGGAGGCCGTTGCTACCACAGGACTGGCTGTGACAGAAACAGGGAATACAGAGAGTCTCTGCAGTCTGCAGGCATGAGCCTTTCTCTGGGGCAGTGGCCCCTCAGTCTCACTGGCAAGCCAGCTTGAGAGCATGTCAGTGTTGAAGACCCCTCGCAGCCTTCCCCATCCCCTCAGGGCATTCTTAGACTCTGGGTCAAGTCCTATCTGGCAGGTATGTGCCAACAGCCTAGCGTCTTCTCAGACTGTGTGGTGATTGACAGGTGGAACAATTATCAGAATCAAATCTTAGGGGCTGGGATTGTGGCACAGTGGTAGCGTGCTCGCCTAGCATGCATCCTGGGTTCGATCCTCAGCACCACATAAAAATAAAATAAAGATATTCTGTCCACCTACAACTAAAAAAAATAAATAAAATTAAAAAAAAATCAAATCTTCACATGCAATTTTCCTGCAGGAGAGGAGCTGTTGTCTATAGGCACCTCCTGAGCTAGCTAGCTTTCTTTTCTTTCTTTCTTTGTTATATTTGTGTGTGTGTTGTGTGTGTGTGTACTAGAGGTTGAACCAAGGGATACTTTTCTACTGAGCTATATCCCTGTATATCCCTGGTACTTTTATTTTTTATTTTGAGACAGGGTCTAGCTAAGTTGCTGAGATTGGCCTTGTTATGGTTTGATTTCTTCTTTGTCTTTTTTCTTTTTTTGGTACTGGAGATTGAACTCAGGGGCACTTGACCACTGACCCACATCCCCAGCCCTATTTTGTGTTTTATGTAGAGACAAGGTCTCACTGAGTTGCTTAGCACTTCACGGTTGCTGAGGCTGGCTTTGAACTCTTGATTCTCCTGTCTCAGCCTCCCAAAGTGCTGGGATTACAGGCTTGCGCCACTGCGCCTGGCTATCAGCCTTATTATGATTTGATTTATATAGACTTTTTTTAAAATATTTTTTTGATGTTGATGGATCTTTATTTTTTTCATATTTTTACATGGTGCTGAGAATCAAACCCAGTGCCCCACACATGCTAGACAAGCACTCTACCACTGAGACACAACCCCAGCCCATTTCTATAGACTTTTACATTGCAATTAACTATATAATTTTTGCATGCATATGGATTCATGTATGGATTTTGGATTTTGTTTATATTGTGATTCCTTGATGCTTATTGTAATGGTATAGTTTCATAATATACATGTGTCAGGTAATGATAAGTACTACTTTTGCTCTTATAATTGCAAATTTTCTTGGCTAAGATTACATATATTTCACTTTGTGGATGAATTTTAGAACTTTATGCTTTGGTTCCTTCTTTCACTAAAAGTAATGCATGCTGAATTTTTCTTATTAGTGCATTATAGTTATACACAATATTTGGGTTCATTTTGACATAATCATACAAGCATGGAATATAATTTACTCCACTTCAGTAACCAGTACTTCCTCTTTCTCTCTCCTCCTAACTTTCCCTGTCTTCCTTCTATTTATTTATAGCTTTTAAATTACTGCTTTATAGATACACATAAAGGTGAAATTTACCATGATATATTCATATATGTACATAGCAATTTTGACGAGAAAATGTTGTAGGTTAATTTGGGGGAACTTGTCTTTGTAATGATGAGTTTTATCATCTACACATGAGATGTATAATTGAATCTTTTATGTGCTTCTGATTTTTATTTACCCATAAGTTCTACAAATTTTCTTTCTAACATGTATACATGTGAAATACCACATGTGTATGGCACCTATGTAAAACTTTACCATGGTGTTTTATACTATTTTTCAAACTGGTTATACTATGACCAAAAGTGTGCCTGGGGGCTGGGATTGTAGCTCAGCGGTAGAGCGCTTGCCTTGCATGCGTGAGGCCCTGGGTTCGATCCTCAGCACCACGTATAAATAAATAAATAAAACAAATGTCTAAAAAAAAACTTATTTAAAAAAAAAAAAGTGTGCCTGGTCCCTAGTAACCATTCTTCCCACAGTTTATTATTTATCTTTTCCAAAATGTACATTCTCTTGAACCATCCCCCTGGGTTTCAAGTGTTTGAATTAATACTGCTGTTATTAAATGTTATCATGGTCACATGTGCTGTAATTTCAGGAAGTCTGTTTGTAGTAGGGTAGTATCATGTGTCTTCAATAGCAAAACATTTTCCACAAACAGATAATAATAGCTTCAACTCCTTGCATCTATGAGAATTCATTTGTTTCATATCTTTATCAATACTACTTAATTTTGTCTATGATGGGATTTTTTTTTTTTTGTAATACTGGGGATTTAACATAGTTAAATCTTATCTGCATCCCCAGGCCTTCTTTTAAAATGTTGGGGCAAGTCTTGCTTATTTGTCCATGGTCCATCTAAATTCCTGAGGTTGATTTTGAAATTGAAGTCTTCCTGCCTTAGCCACCTAAGTCTCTGCGATTATAGGCATGTGCCACTGCACCTAGCCAGAAAACAAAGTTCCATCCAGTTCTTGGTAAAAGAAAAAATTTAAAAATACTGTGCCCATTTGAAATGTAGCATGGGAAAATAGTTGATAATAAGGTGGATAGGGGAAGTTGTCATTGGAAATATGGAAAACAAACTAGAATTTTAGGAATTTATTGACAGATGTAAAAAGGTTTAGGCTGGAAGACAGGGTTCTAGATTTGATATTTTGCTTCCCATACATTTAGAACAATCTGGAGGGTCCAGGCAGGGTGGTACACACCTGTAATCCTAGCAACTGAGGAGACTGAGGCACAAGTTCAAGGCCAGACTCAGTGACTGTCTAAAAAGAAAAAATAAAAAAGTACCAGGGATGTAGCTCAGTGGGAAAGAAACTCTGTTTAATCCACAGTACCCTCACTATCCCCCACCCCAAAAGAAAGAAAAGCTAGCTAAGGGTGAAGGAAGAATTGAGACCCCATACAGACCACAACCTTCTCCCCTCTCCCATGCAGGAAAACAACACGTGGATTGTGATTCTGAGGATCATCCCACTCCTCAAGCCACCACACAATCTGGGAAGGTGCTAGAATTATGGCACATATGTGCTGAGATAGATAGGACTTCAGTAGTAACAGAAGATACTCTGTAGGGATAGGACAGTACTCCCAGAGTCTACTGCTGACATAAGCCCCACTTGACTGGCCAGTGGGGATTCAGGGCTGACCTGGCCCAGAGGAGGGCCCAGGCTTATAGACACTAGAAACTAGCACAGGGATTCCAGTCCACAATTGCCAGTTCTCACCATAATCAATGTAGCAAGTACTGGTTCGAGTGGACCCCAGGAACCAGATGGGTGCCAGACCCAGCTGAGACCAAGATGCCCTTACTCCCTTTTCCAACCTTCTAACCCGCTATGGCCAGCCTCATCATTCTCTGCATGCTTCTGGACTCCCAGAGCAGAGGAGAGCACAACTCTTTCCAGACTCTCTAACTTGTGCTCCCCTGGGTGAAACACTCCCAGTTTCTGACTTTCCACAGGATTGCTAGGCTCAGGCAAGCCCGTGCAAATCTAGCTGCAAACTCACAGATCTGGGTTTCAGTTTCCATAGGCTCTGTTATGCTGTAGTTGCAAGATGGCTCCTGGATCGCAGATAATTGATAAATCAGGAGAGAGGTTTTTCTGTTTATTTATTAATATCTGATTAATGAGTCAAGCCATTCATGGTTCCTCTAGGACAGACTGCCCCTTCAGTCTCAGGGATTTTCAATCTAAGCTTCGGGAGACATGTTATTTCTGAAGTTTGAATTCTGGGTAGCCTGGCTAAGAGCTCCTACTATATTTATATACTCACTTATATCATACATATTAATATAGTTTCACATATGAATCCAGGCTCCAGGTTTAAACCATAATGTCATCATGGAGCTAGAACAAACTTATACATTTGTGATACTTATATATTTGTATATGGTTTTCTACATAATTTCATGTATATGTTCATTTTTTATTTAAATACATAGTTCAACATGTTCATTCCTTAACCCCAACACTAGCCCTACCCCTAAACTTACTCCCACCCATAACACTACATCAAAATGTAAAAGCACTTACACATACAATCATGTACATTTATATGAACATAAATAGATATATTGTCAGATACATTTATACACTCACTTTTAATAACATATCTAAATAATATTCATGAATGAATCCATGGCCTAGGTTTAAGCCAAAATGTCATCACGAACCTAGACCAAAACCTATCTGTTTGGGTAAACATATATATTTCTATAGGTTTTCCTACATGATTTTACATATCTTTAATTTTTTATTCATATGTATTGTTAAACTCTAACCTTAACCCTAGCCATACCCCTATGCCTCCTTCCACTTCTAAAACTTCATCACAATGCAAAAGCATTTATATGTATAATCATGTATATTGATATGAATATTCATATTTTGCCAGGTACATTTATATACTCATATATATTAATGTGTTTTCACATATGAATCTATGGCCCAGGTTTAAATCAAATGTTAGCACAGAACTAAATTGAAATCATTCCATTTGTGAAAACATATATATTCATATAGGTTTTCCTACAAAATTCCAAGTAAATATCCTTTTTATAATCAAATATACAATGATATATGTTTGTTCCCTAACCTTAATCCTAGCCCTATGCCTAAACATGCTCCCATTTCTAAAAATACATGAAACACAAAAGCCCTTAGACATATAATGTATACATATATATGAATATTCATAGATATTTTGACAGGTACATTTATATACTCCCTTATAATGTCATATACATCAATATATTTTCATGTATAAATCCATGCCTCAGTTTTAACCAAAATGTCAAATGGATCTAGACTGAAAACTATCTGTTTGTAGAAAACATACATTTATACAAGTTTTCCTACATAATTTCACATATATTTTTATTTGTATTCAAATATATAGTTATACACATTCATTCCCCAACCCTATTTCTAGCCCAATTCCTAAACCTAATCCAACCCCTAACACTACATCAAAACACAAAAGCCCTTTCATGTATAATCATAAACATTTATGTGAATAATCAACATATTTGACAGGTACGTATATATACTTACCTGAAAATCATATATGTTATTATATTTTCACGTATGAATTTATGGTGCAGCTTTCAACCAAAATGTCAGGATGGAGCTATGCAGAAACCTATCTGTTTGTGAAAAAATACACATTTGTATCGGTTTTCCTGCATAATTTCACATATATTTTATTTATTTAAATATATCATTATACAAGTTTGTTCCTTAATCCTAACACTACCCCTATCCCTAAACCTACTCCTACTCATAACACTACATCAAACACAAAAGCCCTTACAGGTACAATCATGTACATTTATATGAATATTCATAGATATATAGCAGAGCACATTGATACACTCACCTATAATAACATATATATAAGTAATTTTCATGAATGAATTCATAGCCCAGGTTTAAACCAAACGTTATCAAGGAACAAGACAAAAACTATCTGTATGGGTAAACATATACATTTGTTTAGGTTTTCCTACATAATTTTACATATCTTTTTATTTAGAGACAAGGTCTCACTGAGTTGCTTAGTGCCTCACCTTTGCTGAGGCTGGCTTTGAACTCGCAGTCCTCCTGTCTCAGCCTCCTAAGCCTCTGGGATTACAAGTATGCGCCACTGCACCTGACTCTTTTCATTTTTTTATTCAAATATATAGTACCACATTTTTTACCTAAACCTAACCTTAACCCTACCACTAAAAACTATGCCCAGCAGTAAAATTAATTCAAATGCAAAAGCCCATACATGTATAAAAATGTATATTTATATAAATATTCATATTTTGCGAGGTATATTTATATTCTTATCCACAAAAACATATATTTTAATATATTTTCATGTATGAATTCATGGCCAAGGTTTAAACCAAAATATCAGCACAGAGCTAAATTAAAACCTATCTGTGAAAATAGGGCTGGGATTGTAGCTCAGCGGTAGAGAGCTTGCCTTGCATGCGTGAGGCCCTGGGTTCGATCCTCAGCACCACATACAAAGCAATAAAATAAAGACATTGTGTCCATCTACAACTAAAAAAATATTTTAAAAAAAAATTGCCTTTTAAAAAAAAAACAAAAACCTATCTGTGAAAATATATACATTTGTGGAGGTTTTCCTACAAAATTTCAGGTAAATATTAATTTTTTACACAAATATGTAATTATTCATATTGGTTCCCTAGCCCTAATCCTAGCACTACCACTAAACATGCTTCCACTATAAAACTATATGAAAATTCAAAAGCCCTTAGGCATATGTCATGTACATTTATATGAATGTTCATAGATATTTTGCTTGTAAACTTATATACTCACCTATAATATAATATATATTAGTATATTTTCACGTATGAATCTATGGCCACTTTGAAACTGAAATGAGAGAATCGAGCTAGACTGAAACCTATCCATTCATGAAAACATTTACATTTGTAGAGGTCTTCCTAAATAATTTCACATATAATTTCCTTTTTATATTCAAATATATAGTTATACATGTTCTTTACTTAACCCTAACCATAGCCCTATCCCTAAACCTAATCCCACCCATTACATTACGTCAAAAAGCAAAAGGCCATACACATATAATCATGCATATTTATATGAATATTCATAAATATTTTGCCAGGTACCTGGATATACTCACCTGTAATATCATATATATCAATATATTTTTGTGGATACATCCTTGGCCCAGTATTAAACCTAAATGTCAGCATGAAGCTAGACCAAAATATATCTGGTTGTGAAAACTTATTTGTGTAAGTTTTCCTACATAATTTCATATATATTTTCATTTTTTAATTCAAATATATAGTTATACATGTTCCTTCTCTCACTCTAACCCTAACCCCAAACATATGTAGACCCCTAACACATAATCATGTATATTTATATAAGTATTCATAAATATTTTACCAGGTACATTTATATGCTCATTTCCAAGATCATATATACTAGTATATTTTCAACTATGAATCCATGGCTCAGGTTTAAATCTAAATGTTAGCACAGAGTGAGACCAAAACCTATCCTTTCATGAAAACATATGTATATGTACAGGTTTTTCTATATCATTTCATATATATTTTAATTTTTTTATTAAAATATATAGTTCTACATATTATTTCCCTAACCCTACCCCTAAATCTACTCCCAAACAAAACACTACATCAAAACACAAAAGCCCATTCACATATAAACATGTACATTAATATTAATATTCATAAGTATTTTGCCCCAGGTATAAACCAAAATAGCACAGAGCTAGACTGACATGTTCTGCTTGTGAAAACATATATATTTTTATATGTTTTCCTACTTAATTTCACACATATTAACATTTTTTAACTTAAATATACATATATATACTTGTTCCTTTCTTTTTTTTTTTTTTTTAAATATTTTTTTAGTTGTAGATGGACACAATGTCTTTATTTGATTGCTTTGTATGTGGTGCTGAGGATCGAACCCAGGAGGATCGAACCCAGGAGGATCGAACCCAGGAGGATCGAACCCAGGAGGATCGAACCCAGGGCCTCCCGCATGCGAGGCAAGCGCTCTACCGCTGAGCTACAGCCCCAGCCCCTACTTGTTCCTTTCTTAATACTAACCCAAGCACTAACCCTAAACCAATCCCAATTCTAACACTACATAAAAACATAAAAGTCCTTACAGGTATCACCATGTACATTTATATAAATATTCATAGATATTTTTAGGTACATTTATGTAATCACCTGTAATATCATATATATGAATATATTTTAATGTATGAATCCTGGGCCCAGGTTGAAATGTCAGCACGGACATTTATACTGAATGAAACCTATACTGAAGGTATAAGTATACTGAAACCTATACATTTGTGAAAACATATACATCTGTATAGGTTTCACTACATAACTTCACATATATTTTCATTTCTTTATTCAAATATTAGTTATATCTCTTCTTAAAGTAACCCTAACCCTGGGCCTAGGCTTAATGGTATTCAGACCTCTAACACTACATAAAAATGCAAAAGCCCTTAAACATTTAACCATATATATTTATATGAATATTCATAGATATTTTTCTAGGTATATTCATATATTCACCTATAATGTTATATATTAATATATTTTCATGTATGATTCCATGGCCCAGTTTTAAACCAAAATGTCAGTGTAGAGCTAGACCAACATCTATCCTTCTGTGAAAACATGTACATTTGAATATGTTATTCAACATACTTTTTTTTTGGTACCAGGCCTTGAACTCAGGGGTACTCAACCACTTAGCCACATTCCCAGCCCTATTTTGTGTTTTATGTAGAGACAGGATCTCACCGAGTTGCTTAGTGCCTCGCCGTTGCTGAGGCTGGCTTTGAACTCGCGATTCTCCTGTCTCAGCCTCTCAAAGTGCTGGGATTACAAGTGTGAGCCACCGCGCCCAGCTAACATATAGTTTTGTATAAGTTATCCTACATAATTTCATGTATATTTTCATTTTTTATTCAAATATGTAGTTACACATGTTTATTCCCTAACACTAACCCTAGCCATACCCTAAACCTACCCCTCCCCTAATAGTACATCAAATAACAAAAGCCCTTACACATATATTCATGTATTTTCACAGACACTTTGACAGGTACATGTCCATACTCACCTGCAAAAGAATTTATATTAATTTTTTAAAATATATGAACCCATAGCCCACTTTTAAACCAAAAATATGAGCACAGAGCTAGTACAAAACATGTTTGTTAAAATTAAGTATTTATAGAGATTTGCCTACATAATTTCATGTATATTTTTATTTTTTAATTTGAATATACAGTTATACATGTTCTTTCCCTAACTCGAACCCTAAAACTACTCCTACCCTTAGCATTCATTAAAACACAAAAGTCCATACACATATAATCATGTAATTTATATGAATATTCACAGATATTTTTCCAGGTACATATACTCACATATAATTGAATACTTACTAATATTTTTTTCACCTATGAATCCATGCCCAGGTTTAAACCAAAATGTAGTCAATCAAACCTGTTTATGAAAACATATATATTTATATAGATTTTCTTATATAATTTTACATATATTTTCATTCTATTGTTCATATATATAGTTGCACATGTTCCTTCCCTAACCCTAACCCTAGCTCTACCTGTAAACCTACTCCTACCCCTAACACTACATAAAAATGCAAAAGCTCTTACATGTATAATCTTGTACATTTATATGAATATTTGTAGATATTTTCCCAAGTATATTTATGTATTTACCTATAATATCATTCATTAATATATTTTCTCCTATGAGTCCATAGCCCAGATTTAAACCAAAGTAGCAGCACAGAGTTAGAACTATGTTAATTCATTTGTGAAACTTACACATTTGTACAGGTTTTCCTACATAATTTCATGTATATTTTCCTTTTTTATTCAAATATATATTTATGCATGTTCATTCCCTAACACTAACCCTAGCACTACCTCTAAATCCACTCCCACTCCTAACACTACATCAAAACAAAAAAGCCTTTACACCTATAATTATGGACATTTATGTGAATATTCATAGATATTTTGACAGGTACGTTTATATATTCACCTATAATTTCATATATATTAATATATTTTCATGTATGAATCCATGTTTCAGTCTTTTTTTTTTTTTTTTAACTTTTGAATAATGTTTATTGTTGGGATGGGGAAGACTCATGTGGGTTCCAGGCTAAGTTGTATACAAGGCCTGGGAAGGCTAGAGCCATAGACATTATGATCCTAAATAATAAGTAAGTAGAACATAAGAGTACAAATATGTTTATACTAGCATTATCTAGATTTATATTTTTATTAATATCATATCCATAGCTATATTTCATCTAATCCATGAGTATGTGATGCTGTGTCTTCATCTAATTTCTAATATATACATAGTCATATATTATAAATTTTTTTATACCCAGAGGACTAGGACAAGTCTCAAGACAAGCAAAATTACTGTCTCCTATGTTGCAAATACTTTTTCACCTACATATTAAGCTGCAGCTGCAGCTGCTGCTGATGATGATAGTTACATAACTGTCATAAAATAGTACTAATAATTCTCAAACACTATGAAAAATATGATCATTGGCCTGGTGATACAGCATGGTGGCAGAGCAGTTGCCTACCATGTTAAAGGACCTGTATTCAGTCTACAGCACTGCAAACAAAACAAAACCATGTTTCAGTCTTAAAACAAAATGTCAGCACAGAGCTATAGTTAAACCTATTTGTTTGTGAAAATAGATATATTTGCATAGGTTTTCCTACATAACTTCATGAACATTTTTTTTTCAAATATACAGTTATACATGTTATTCCCTAACCTAACCCTAGCACTATCCCTAAAAATACACCTACCTACATCAAAATTAAAAAGTCTTTACATGTATAATCATGTACATTTATGTGAATATTCATAGATATTTTGCCAGGTACATTTATATGCTCACCTGTAATATAATACATATTAATAAATGTTGGGGATGTAAGGGCAGAAAAAGAGTGAGAGAGAAAAGAAGAGAAAGGAAGAAAAGATAAAAAGAAAAAAGGGATAATAGAGTGGGGGGGGAGTCTCAAGATAAATTTTAAAAGCTTGCTTCCCTTCTCATCCAGTAGGTGGCGTTGTCTGTTGTTTACTGGGATCTCTCCACTCAAGTCCAAGATGGCAAGGAAGGAGTCCCAAAATGGAGGCCTCTGCTTTCAGAGATAGGGTGTAGGGCCGGGCTAGGTGGCTTTGGGCCATGTGTTGGGAGATGCCACTCTGTGGCGTGCTGTGCAGAGGTAGAAAGTTGGCTCCAGATCCTGTCCAGTGTCCCCAGGTGTAGGCAAACAGGGGAGTTCCACGTTGGTAGATGGAGGTCCACACAGGAGCAGCAGCCAGGGCTCCTGCGTGGGAGCTGGGGGTTCTGTGTGGGTGGGTGATCTGAGGTACTGCATGGTGTGTGGGCACTGGGGCAGATCCTGCACTGGAGATCAGCCAGGGTCCTGCGCAGGCCAGCGGCTGGGGTCCTTTGCAAATGCTGAGGCCTGGCAACCGGCGCGGGCTCACGACTGTAATTCCTGAGTGGAGGCAGCTGTTGGAGGTCCTCTAATAACTCACAGAGAAACAGTATTTCCAGTACTTTAATCTCTGGTCCTGGAGAGAATCTATGGCCCAGTTTTAAACCCAAATATCAACATTAAACTAGACCAAGACCTATTCATTTGTGAAAACTATGCATTTATAGGGGTTTTTCTACATAATTTCATGTATACTTTCATTTTTTTACTCAAATATGCAGTTATACTTGTTCATTCCCTAACCCTAACACTAGCACTACCCCAAAAACTCATACACCTAATGCTACCTCAAAACAAAAAACAAAAAAGCCCTTACATATATAATCATGCACATTTATATGAATATTCATAGATCTTTTGACAGGTACATTTATATACTCACCAATAATATCATATATATTAATATATTTTCAAGTATGATTCTATGGCCCAGTTTGAAACCAAAATTTCATCTTGGAGCTACACCAAAACCTATCCTTTGGTGAAAGCTTAAACATTTATATAAGTTTTCCTGTATAATTTCACATATATTTTCATTTTTTTCAAATGTATAGTTATGCATGTTCGTGCCCTAATCCTAACCCTGCTCTGTCCCTAAACCTGCTCCCACCCAACACTACATCAAAACACAAAACACATGTACAATGATGGACCTTCATATCAATGTTCATAGATATTTTCACAGATACATTTATATACTCACCTATAATATCATATATATTAATATATTTTTCACCTATGAATCCATGGCCCCGTTTTAAAACAACATGTCAGCTGGGAGCTAGATGGAAACCTATCGGTTTATGAAAACATATACATTAAGTTTTCCTACATAATTTCACATATATTTTCATTTTTATTCAAATATATAGTTACACATGTTCCTTCCCTAACCCTAAACTTAGCCCTACCCCTAAACCTACTCCCATCTGAACGCTACATCCAAATGCAAAAGTCATCACATGTATAATCATGTACTTTTATATTAATATTCATAGTAATTTTGACAGGTCATTTAAATACCTAGAACAACATATTCATATATTTTTAAAACTGGGCCATGGATTCATACACAAAAATATATTACTGTACCTGGAAAGTATCTATGAATATTCATATAAATGTACATGGTTATCTGTGTAAGGTCTTTTGTGTTTTGATGTATTGCTAGAAGTAGGAATAATTATAGGGATATAGCCAGATTTAGGGTTAGGGAATGAACATATGTACCAATATAGATGAATGAAAATAAGCATAAAATTATGTACTAAAATCTACATAAATATAGATGTTTTCACAATTGGATATATTTCAGTCTAACTGTGTGCGTTTATTTTCCTGGGCTTTCACATTTGTTGGTTTTTATTCGCAATTTCTTTTTCAATACAATTTACAACCTCATTACTGTCTGATTATACAAGTGCTAAGTGACTAAAAGATCTGAAATAAATCCAAAAACCCCCCAAAAAACGCAAAGCTGTGAAACCAAGTTGCATGAAACAGGTTGGATGAGGGTGGAAGAAGTGTATGAGAAATAGAGAAAGGTAATGTAATTGGAAGATTTTAGCTATCGTCCTTTTAATCATTTTTGTCTTTTGCTCCGTGTTTAAGGATGCATGTGAACTCGATGTAATTGAAATTCTCCTTTTTGTCAATAGGGGCTTCTCTGTAAAGCTCATCCATTTCTCATCCTCATCTGTAAACCCATTGCCCGTGGTGGTCAGCAGCTCTTGCAGGTAATCCTACTGAATGGTGCCTATTGCTTCTTTTTTTTTTTTTTTTTTTTTTTTATTTAAATGCATTTCAAGTCATAGTACATAACCAGATCTCTGTTTTTCCATTTCTCTGATTGCAAACCAAATAAAGTCACACCATTAGAGTCTTCATAGATGTGCCAGGGGTAGTAAAGACCATCTCAAATAACCATCAGCCTATTGCTTCTTCATCAAAGCGGCAAAAGCATTTCAAATGACATCTTTGGGATCTGTGCCATTTAACTTCTTACCAAACATGGTGAAGAACATGGTGAAACTGATGGGTCCTGGATCTTCATTCATCATGGAATCAAGGTAAGCATCTGTGGGATTATTCCCCAATGAGGCAAGCATATCATGCAAATCTTCCATATCAATGCAACCATCTCTGTACTGGTCAATCATGTTGAAGGCCTCTTTGAACTTCTGAATCGACGACTGGTCAAACATGGCAAACACATTGGATGTTAAATGCTGATGGCACTTCTTTTTTTTTTTTTTTTTTTAGTTGTAGATGGACACAATATCTTTATTTTATTGCTTTTTGTATGTGGTGCTGAGGATCGAACCCAGGGCCTCACGCATGCAAGGCAAGCGCTCTACCACTGAGCTACAATCCCAGCCCCCTGATGGCACTTCTTGTTGGTCTTGGTGTTTGCCTTTTTGCTCGACATGGTGGCTGTTTAATTCTGGGGCCAGGTACCAGATCCAGGATGCCCTGTGCGAGATGGCAAGCGACAGCCACTAGCACGGGGCTATGGTCAGACAGTGGCATGCATTTTTTTTTTAAACAAAGAAATTGACTTTTGGCCTAAATCTGTTTTTTTTTTTTTTTTTGAAAGATTACACAGCATGATGGAATAGCTATTCTTATCTTAAGAAGCAATATTTAGGTGGGCACGGTGGCACATGCCTGTAATCCAAGCAGCTCGGGGAGGCTGACTCAGAAGGATTGTGAGTTCAAAGCCAGCCTCAGCAAAGGCCAGGCACTAAGCAACTCAGAGAGACCCTGTCTCTAAATAATATACAAAATAGGTCTGGAGATGTGGCTCAGTGGTTGAGTGCCCCTAAGCTCAATCCTCCGTACCCCCGCCAAAAAGCAATATTTAATAATAATAAGCTGACTTCCAAGAAATATCATTTCCCCCTTTCCTGAAATCCTGTTTTTTTATTAGTGAACACTTGAGCCCACCTAGAATGCTCTAGGTTGCTATTTCCTCACATCTTATGTCACATCAGTGGTTTGGGGAGAAGCCCTAAAGACTGTGCAAAAGGTGAGGGAAGAGAAGGATGTCATATGAACAAAAGGGACAGTGTTACATTTATTACAATAATGTTTTTTGTTAGTAATTATTTCCTTGGTGACTCTTGGTTTTTTTGTCCATAAGTTTGATTACAACTTAAGGGATCAAAAGTAATTTTAGCAATTATGTCAAGATTTATAAAATTCAAAAGAAAAAATTCAAATTGCTATTTATAACATATACTAAAAAATTATTAGGGCTAATAATCATGTTTGATCTCCAGTACCTTGCAGAAGACTAAAGAGAGAGGATCAGAAGAGCTGACATCTGAAGCAACATTTAGGTTTTAATAAATGAGGTCTGCCACTAATTAACCATAGGAGACATCATGGTAAGTTCCTTGGGTTCTCCATTTCTGAATTTTATTTTATCTCTGAAAGGATAATGTCCATCTCATAGAATTGTCCCAGTAATTATAAAGGTCGTATTAAATGATGGAAAATTTTTGAACACATTGGTAATTGTTCAATAATATTAAAATTATCTTTAAGATTCCTGTGAAAGATAGAGCCTCTGAAAAGCCAAAGAATAGCAGGGAATTGCCCAAGAAGGTGGTAACTTCACTGTTATTCTAACAGTGGCCTTGAATGCCATTACTCTTTTTGTTGTTTCTGGTTTTGTGGTTTTGGGGATTAAATTCAGGGCCTTGCACATGTAAGGCAAGCACTCTATCACTGGGCTACATCCCAGTATTTTTTTTAATGCTTATTCTAGGCATTATACCAAGCAAGCTAAACAGATATAAACCATTTTCTTTTAGACAGTATTACAAGTTTAGCATTTCTAATCATTTTGAGTTGTTGTCTTATTACTATTTCATAATCATTCTTTCTTCCACTTCTCCCAAAAAGAATTAGTTACTTAATATTTTTATGTTTTGGAAGCATTTCTTGACATCCTTCAATACAGTGATCTTGTTAGCTCAATGCTAGAGATGCTTAACCACTTTTCCAGAAGTCACTGCCAATCGTGGCCAAGCTCCAGAAGCTGCTGTTGGCAGCTGGAGTGGTGTTTTCTTCCTCATATTTTTTAAACATTTATTTTTTAGTTGTAGGTGGACAGAATATCTTTATTTTATTTTTATGTGGTGCTGAGGATCGAACCCAGTGCCTCACGCGTGCTAGGCGGGCACGCTACCACTGCGCCATAACCCCAGCCCTCCCCCATATGTTTTTAGTAGTGCATTATAGTTGTACAAAATGGTGGTATTAGTTGTTACATATTCAAATATGCACACAATATAATTTGGCCAATATCATTCCCCAACAGCAAGTGGTTTCTAAAGCAGTCAATGAAGGGACAGTTGAGCAAATCATGTTCCCACTGTATCTAACAATTCCTTTCCCTCCCTATTCAGAGTCGCCTTCCCAAAAGAAGATGCAGAAGAGATGGATTAGGAAGGCAAGAACTGGAGACCCTTCTTGGATTGGATGACAGACAGGGAGGAGCATTATTTTTTGGTTTTATTTTTAACTCTGGAGTCCTCCTTTCCCTGTAGTTATTCATGTTCCCAGTGACATGATCTCTGGCTGGTATAGTACATGTGTCACAAACTCCTGAGTTTTGGGATAATATCTTGGAGACAGTTGGAAAACTTTACTATCATTTTTGCCTAGGTAGGAACAATAAAAAATCAAGGCTGCTCTCAGGGACCTGTTTCCTCAAGCCATATATCTTGCATGACACAGCTGAGGGTTTGGGTCAAAGCCCAAGACTGCCAAGTAAGTGGCTGGGCAGAGGTGCCAGGGAATCAACCCTGAGGAAGCAGCTTTCCACCAATAGATTGACAGTGTAAAATACGACATGGTGCCTTCCTGCCTCTAGTGTACTGACATACATGTGCATTCTACTGGAGCAGCCTCACTGGATTAAGCTGTGGTCACTGTGGTGACTGAATTTGTACTACTCCATTTTTTGACTACTTTTCTTTCCTTGCTTACTGTTCCATTTCCTTTCACCTTCCAGATAAACATCTTGTGCACAAATCCTCATTACAAGGTCTGCCTCCAGGGAAACCAGAACTAAGGTCTATCAGCATAATTTTATAAAACAAGTAGTATTTTATCTCCTAGCAAGAACATAACTCAGACTTTTTCCATTTTGGGGGCAGCGGGGAGTGGGTAATGGGGATTGAACTCAGGGTGCTCTACCACTGAGCTGCATCCCAGCCCTTTTTTGAGGCAGTCTAAATTGCTGATGCTGGCCTCAAGCTTGCAATCTTTCTGCTTCAGCCTCCCAAGTCACTGGGACTACAGGCCTGCACCACTGTGCCCTGCTCCATGAAGTTGATTTTTTTACTAGTTGCAGTTTGTGGTTTTATACCATCTGCATATTATTGATCCCTCCACTTTTACGCCTTCTCATAAATATTAAGGCTTTCTGCAGATTAATTAAAAATATTTTAATTAAATGTTAAATCTAATTTTAGCAGAACAAAAGGCCTGCTTCATGGCACCTAGAACAATTCAACATTTTAAGAATTCACTGCAAAAGCAATTTTTAAAAATTCAGAAATTGATTCTCCATTATCAAGTGATTATAATACAATTACTTTTACCTGAAAAGAAAACTCAAGTTTTTGTATATTAAGAACTTACACCTAAGGTTTCCTAGCTTTGTTAAGGTTTCCAGTGCACCCAGATCAGAATTTTAATGAATAAATTTAACCTGGAAAACTCCTAGCATGTTCTTTTTCCTATTTTATTGTAAGTATGTGCCAACCAGTGATTGACGTTTTCAGCAAAACTAGCAGTTTGCTTTAACTTTTGCTTGGCTCTGGGCCTGTCATCTATTGTCTTCCCTACCCTACACGTTCTGGCCAGTGGTTCCCAGCTGTCAAATTGCTTCTTCACCTTCTTCATACCTGTGTCTCAGATCCTTTTTTTAGGCAGAGCTACTGCTAACAATTTCTGCAAGAGTTAGATTATTAAGTGTGTAGCTTTTTCTTTTTTTTTGGTATAGGGGATTAAACCCAGTGATGCTTAACCACTGAACCACATCTCCAGCCCTTTCATTTTTTATTTAGAGATGGGGTCTGGCAAAGTTGCTTAGGGCCTCACCAAGTTGCTTAGGTTGGCCTCCAACTTGCAATCCTCCTGCCTCAGCCTCCTGAGTCACTAGGATTACAGGCATGTGCCACCACATCCAGCTCAAGTGTTTAGCATTTTTTAAAAGAATCCCCCACACACACAAAGAAAAAAAGAAAGAAAAAGCCTAATAGGCAACCCTTCTAACAACATGCTAAACTCAGAACTCTATGCAAGTACTTTTTAAAATACTAAGTTAGTATTGTTACTCACACAAATTGCTGGGGCAAGGTTATTTTTTTGTATAAATTTATAGGGACCAAATGGAAGTGCTAAGGAAATATGAAGGGCTAATGAAATGACTGTTTTGTAAAGAAACATAAAAACTATTAAAATGTTATGTAATTATTCACACTAGATTACTAAAATGTACTCAGATGGCCTTTGTTATAATTTTTATATCAAACTGCTTGATTTACATTTACAAATTTCAGTTACAAAGCAAACATTAACATGCCAAAATAGTACTTTTAGATAATTTTGAAATGTTAATTTGTGCTGTGCATTAATTTTGACCGTGTTCAAGGCCTCAGCAACTTAGCAAGACTCAAAAAATAAAAAGGGCTGGTGATATGGCTCAGCACCCCTGGATTAAATCCTGGGTACAGAAAAAAATAATGTTAATTTGGAGGCTAGAGAAGAAGTGTTAGAGCACTTGCTTGGCATAAGTGAGTCCCTGGGTTCAATCTCCAACACTGAAAAAAAAAAAATTGGGGGCATTTGTAAACACAAAGATAACTCAGCAGTCATCTGTGAGAGACATTTCAATATGCATTTAAAGTACTCCAAATTTAAATATTCCGCCCTATAATATTTATTAAGATAACATTTTAGTAATAAAGATAAATGGAATATCAAGCCTAAAATCTTCAAAGCCTCTTCTCTGTAGAAAAATAATTTATTAGCCGGGTGCAGTGGTACACGCCTGTAATCTCAGCACTTTGGGAGGCTGAGACAGGAGAATCGCGAGTTCAAAGCCAGACTCAGCAACGGTGAGGCGCTAAGCAACTCAGTGAGACCCTGTCTCTACATAAAACACCAAATAGGGCTGGGGATGTGGCTCAGTGGTCAAGTACCCCTGAGTTCAATCCTCAGTACCAAAAAAAAAGAAAAATAATTTATTGCTCATGTTTTCAACATGAAAGAATGAAATAGAAAGGTAGCAAATTGTTGTTTTTTTTTAAATTTTTTTTTGGTAATTTTTAATTTTATTATTATTTAATAAATGTAGCTGTTTAAAAACCAGAAACGTGCTAGAACTGGAGATCGTATTTACCCAAAAGGTGTCACCATCACTGTGCTAACTTCTGGGCATCATGAGTGATGATGCCCTCTCAATTTTTGAATCCAACCAAGAAAGGGTTCTGTTCCTTCAGATCTCTTGTCTAGGACAGGAACACACCCATACTCTTCCTAGAAAACCTGCTTCTCATAGCCAACTCTTGTTGGCTCCTCGCCCCCAATTGTAACAGGAAACCAGTTCTCCAAACTCAATCATCACTCTGAATGCTCCTAACTTGGGCTGCCTATCCACCCTTGTTCTCTACACCTGCCAAACTGCTCTTCTGTCTCCTCCCTGCTGTGACATCTTCCAAGGCTGCAGCTTTCCTCCATAATGGATTTTTTTACACTTGGTTCAGCTTTTCAACAGTAATGGGACTCAAAATCTAGAAACTCACACCGGGCGCGGTGGTGCAAGCCTGTAATCCCAGCACTTAGGGAGGCTGAGACAGGAGAAATGCGAGTTCAAAGCCAGCCTCAGCAACAGTGAGGCGCTAAGCAACTCAGTGAGACTGTCTCTACATAAAACACAAA
Organism: Xerus rutilus; assembly: GCA_028644305.1. Classification (NCBI taxonomy): domain Eukaryota; kingdom Metazoa; phylum Chordata; class Mammalia; order Rodentia; family Sciuridae; genus Xerus; species Xerus rutilus. The sequence goes on from CM053406.1 coordinate 24,907,577, forward strand.
ATAGGGCTGGGGATGTGGCTCAGTGGTTGAGTACCCCTGAATTCAATCCCTGGTACCGAAAAAAAAAAATGAAATATGATTCTGTATAACCCTGCAGCTCAGACTGGGTCCTCAGCACACTCCCTGGTCCTTTCTTGGTACTGACATCATCGCTCACTCTCTAGATGGAAATGACAAGAGCCGCCGTGACAAAACAAATAGGCCTTTGTATGTGGGTGTGTGTATCCTTTAAGTCTTTGGCTGTCATAGCTGATAAGATTGCCTGTCTGACAGCCTGTAAATAATAATAAAATAGAAAAGTCACAGGCAACACAAGATGTTTTAAAATCATACATTGAGGCAAAAACACCATGAAACAGGGTCTTTTTATGCTTCTTAAGCCCAAAGAACCCACATGTTTAAATATAAAATATTTTCTTCCAATTGTAGATAAAAGCTCTAGTAATAACATTGAACTTTGCTGAATGATTTTTTTCCTTCTGTTCCTTAGTCCCACTTTGTTTCTCCATTAATCAAAATGTGACAAGAACTACTTAAGTAACCAGAGTCAACAACAATATGAATAGCAACTACCATTTGTTAAGGGCTTTCTCTGTGCAAGTCTCAGGGACTTCCTTTGCACTCTTCTTTTGAATCCCCTCAACAGCTGATAGAGGTGTCATTGTTCTTATTTTGGAGATAAAAAAATGGAGAATTCCAGGTAACCACATGATGCTAATTTCATAACTGGGATTTAAACCCACATCACACTGGCTCCAAAACCTATGTTCCCTGCACCAAACACAGCTGAAGGAGAATCAACTCCAATCAACTCCATGTTCACTATTTGTGCTTGACATTTTAGGAACGGGTTGGAAGGAGAATATGAGGGTAAAACATTGATTTAAGAACGAAGGCACCCATAAAACTCACACACCTGTTTGCACCTCAGTCATAAATAACAATGAATAAAGCCAGCACATAAAATCAACAGTCATGGGCTATAAATATTTACTTGATTCCTTGTTTGGTTCTCCTATGCTGTTCCCATGGAGACGTAGCTCTTCAATTTATCTGGAATTCAAGCTTCCCAGGGGATGTGACTGAGAGCTTTGAGAGGCTCAGTGGAAAGATGGGCACTGTGCAAAGGCCTCAGCCCCATCTAAGCTGACTCGTTCCTTTTCCCTTTTCCTCCCTTTCCCATGTTCATTACAAACCAATGGTGAGATGAATTTTGTAATGAGATATAGACTCAATAAAATGCTTCCCAATTTGTAAACATTCTCAAGGAGAAAAGAAACCTCTATGGTGACTGGTATTTATTTGTAAGCCATCAGCAGCCATCTCTGCTTTCTACAAAGCAGAACTGGAAACCATTCCTAGCCCCAGCAGGATCACACTGATAGCTGTGGGGTCCACACCTATTCTGGGCACTTGCTTAATTAAAATATTTATGATAGCCATACAACCATCTCAAAAAAATTTATGCTGATATTTTAGCATTGAAATATATTCTATTTCCTCTAATCAACAAGAATGCTTGAAAACAGAAATTACCTCAGATAAAATGTGTCCCCAAGTGCTACCTCCTATTTGATCTCTAGTGGAGGTTTCCAATTTGGCCAGTCTGACACTATATTCTTCCTTATTTCTTTTTCTTTTTCTTTTCTTTTCTTTTTTTTTCTTTTTCTTTTTGGTACCAGGGATTGAACTCAGGGGCAGTCGACCACTGAGCCACATCTCCAGCCCTATTTTGTGTTTGTTTGTTTTTTTTATGTAGAGACAGGGTCTCACTGAGTTGCTTAGCGCCTTGCCATTGCTGAGGCTGGCTTTTTTTTTTTTTTTTTTTTTTTGGTACTGGGGATTGAACTCAGGGGCACTCTACCACTGAGCCACATCCCCAGCCCTATTTTGTGTTTTATGTAGAGACAGGGTCTCACTGAGTTGCTTAGCGCCTCACCATTGCTGAGGCTGGCTTTGAACTCGCGCTTCTCCTGTCTCAGCCTCCCTAAGTGCTGGGATTACAGGCGTGAGCCACCGTGCCTGGCTGAGGCTGGCTTTGAACTCACGATTCTCCTGTCTCAGCCTCCCTAAGTGCTGGAATTACAAGCAGGAGCCACCGCACCAGGCTATATTCTTCCATATTTCTCAAGACAGATACTAGAAACAAACAATTTAGGTTAAAAAACAAGTGCAAGCCAGGCACAGTGG